>OY728133.1:1648070505-1649270505 GCA_963277665.1 Viscum album
TATTATAAAAAAATATGGTAAAAATAAAAAATAGAAGTCCAATATAAATATGATTACCAACTAAACATCATTTACATTTAAACAGAAAATACATCAAACTTGAAAAAAAACTATACAAAAAATAGAAAACTGAAACATAAAACCACAATATCTCCATATGACCCCATGGGTAACTCCCCAATCCAAAACCCACCATCGCTCAAGGCAATAAAACTCATGCTGGAACCTTTAATAGAAACTAAAAACAAGAAAGAATAATATGTGTGAGTATTGAAACTCAATTGGTAAGCCCAAATAAACATATTCCTAATGCACTTCCTTTTAATATAGAATCATCTATATCATGTTTGGAATTGAATATATAAATCTATATATTCCACACATTTAATTTTAATGAAATCAAATCATAATCAATTTCCTTCATAATTTAAAACATGCTACCTCTTATAAAGATGAAATATGTACTTAGGGAAAATGTAATGGTAAAAAAATGGGAAATGTTAATATTTTATACAAGGGGAAAATGGGGGAAGCATTAATTCATTCATATCATATTTCATGAAACATTTTTAAGATAAACTGTACATTCTATATTTAACAATAAAAACCCATAAATCCTAAAGAAAGAATATGATCACACAGCTAGGGAAATTGGATAATAGTGCTTAAGCAACCATACATGGAGAGACATATAAATTATCCACCAAAGATAATCTAGTGTCAGAGTGAACACAAAAATACTTAGGTACTCTATGAAAAATCAAGAACATACTATATATATAACTCATCTCGATGGTATGCCTTACCCGATGACATAATTACACTCAAACACTCGATCTCATACTACATGGCCTAACCTATGAGCACAATCCCAAAGAATATAGTCAATACTAAGGGTCACTAGGTAGTGAAGAATCTAAAATAGTGAAAATATCATCCATTGTAGTCCTCTTATCTATTTTATAATCTAATGTCATGTTCATGAGATGTTGTTACAAACAAATGCAAGAAACATACCATGCATAAAATCCATCATATAAGTCACACAAATCATAACCACCATGGTTACCCCAAGGAGGAGTACCTTACCATTAATCATTAATCACATAAGGGAAGTCCCAAACTAAATAAACATCAATATCATTTTTAACCAGAAATCCAATAAACACATTCGAAGAATGTTTTTCCAAAAAAATGTTTTAAAAGTTCCAAATCGAGCCTCATATAATTTTCACATATCAAGCCTTTTCTTAAAAAACCAAAAAAAATACACTTTAAAAAATTAACAACATTTGGAAACACATTTATAAACCCCAAATCATCAAATCAAATCCAAAACACATTTACAAGATCCATATGGTCATTTCGTCAATCCCATGGTGTGAAAATCCCAATGCAATCATTTCAAACAATTAAAATCAGGTGCAAATAACCAAATTTCACATCAACCATTAATCCAAAGAATCATCCAAAAATAATTGATATCCATAGACAGTGAAAAAAATCAAGAAATCGATGTATTCATAAATTTATAGGATAAATGCATGGAGATCCAACCTAATATCGCATCCAATTCAACAACATCCCAACAAAATAACAATACAATTGCTTCAGAAAGAAATAAAGTCCACAAGGAACCCTAAGAAGGAAAATCCCCAAATTTTTACACCAATATAGTAATAAAAATTGTATAAACATAGAAACTAGTGTTAGATGAGAAGGTAAAATATAAGAAAGCCAAATGATAATAAGAAGTGATCCCTATCCTTTTGATTCCATTGAATAATCACCATAAAACCACATAAAAACACCTTGGAGGAGCGTGGAGGAGCCTAAAATCTATATTGGAGGGGTCTAGGATAGGGAGAAATGAATGGGGGTCCAAGGGGAGAATCCCCAATTAAAAATAAGGAAAAACAAAAAATACTATTTCCCGAGCGGGTTACCTGGTTAGATCAAATGGTTTAATGAACTATGTCCAAACAATGGGATTTACCACTATTCATTGCTTCATGGGCTGCACACTTAGGTTGCATGGTTAGTTGAACAATGCAGCCAACCCATGAAACCCATGCACACTATGGCTGCATGGTTAAACTAACCATGTTTCTTAACCATATGGCATATTTAAAATCCCTCAAACATAACCCTTTTGACCTCAAAACTCTTTTAATACAAGGTGTTAAACCATCCATTAAACACACCCAATGGAGAAGAGACATTAGGTGTTTCAGAAACACTCCACTAATCAATTTTCTCTTCAAATTATCCCATTAACAATTGACAAGTTCAAATACCACCCATAACTTCCAATACTATAAATTTAAATCAAGAACACCTAAAACAAAAAATTAATATCTAGAAATCCTGTAACTCTAGGATAAAAATATGAACCAAAATATAATTTGATGAAAATGAGGAAATGAAAATTTGGTTGTGACAGGTAGGAAATGTGAGGTGGTAGTATCCTATATATATGGTATCCAATCCTTCGCCATTGGTAACATAAATTTCCCCTTCAACTTTGTTAACCATACTCGACGTACTTTGGTCCTCCATTTAGAAATAGATGTGAACAATAAAATAAGTATCTAACACTCATACTTTAAATATAGAAATAATATATTCAATAGAAATTCACCTAAATCATTCTGATGCTTTTCTAATTGGGTTTGTTTATTCTTCCAGTGTCCCTTTTTAACATATGAGAAATTGATTCAATATTGTTTCATACCCTATCTTTGTTTCTACCTCTTCTATGTAAGATGGTGAATATAATCCTTACACCTAAAACTGATATTGAATCCCTTTCCCATTAACAAAGTCATATTCATTGTACGTACTCAAGGTTTTTCATTCCTTGTGTTCTTATCATCTTGGATAATTATGGTGAGGAATTTTTTTATTGACTTATCATTATTTATAATAACTTAATTTTCAATAAAAATAGATAAGGTCGAAGGTGGTAAGGATAATATAAGGCTTATGAGAATCATATCTAATATATTAAAGCCCATTATGTCCAAGAGTTCAATATAGTCAATAATCCAAAATACATGAGTTCTTTATGGAACTCATACTCCGTGATTTCATGTCTAAAGTGACATAGAGAACTCATAACACTTCAGTCTCGCCTTCTTCTATTAAGGATCAGGGAAATGGGAAAACATGTTATATTCATCCATGTACTCATGTAAATTTTAGAGCTCACATGATATGGAATATAATATGGGACATTAGAAATTTAATTCTTTATCAATATATTTTCAACAGAAAGTTTGACCCACCTCACATTCCATCTTAGACGGATATTTCTTATGAATAAGGAACTCGAACACATGTTATTTTCATTCATGATATAGTAAAATGTGAAAGCATCTGTCCCACTTATGGTAATTCATTCTGGTGAGGAGATTATTTTTCACCAATATTAATTCCAATGGTAATTTCATGGTTATGTTACATTCCATTCTCTACAAAAAATAAATTAATTTAACAATTAATACTTTATCGTGATTACCATAACAAGATGTAATAAACTATATTTATTTTCCTACAAATTTTT
The DNA here is from genome assembly GCA_963277665.1 of Viscum album. Taxonomy (NCBI): domain Eukaryota; kingdom Viridiplantae; phylum Streptophyta; class Magnoliopsida; order Santalales; family Viscaceae; genus Viscum; species Viscum album. The sequence goes on from OY728133.1 coordinate 1,648,074,071, forward strand.
AATCAAATCCCAACAACCCTCACCTTGGATTCAGAAAATCCTAATGTGTGGATACTCTACAGGCAAGGATCCATGTTTTTCATCTCACAACCTAGACAATGGTATAATAAGCTATTATATGGTATTTAAGTTGTCTTATCATTCCACTTGTAATAACACATTGATCCTAGATTTGTTAAGTGGACTACCCTATCCTAGAATCCTAGTCTCATATTTCATCACCAATTTCTTACTAGATTCACTAAGCCTCATGGAGGTAATCAATCCCTGATGAAAAATATGTTAAGTCAGCCCAAAAAAAAGATAAAACTACTTTTCCATTAAAATCACCCAAATTAATGTTAATCAAGAACATTAAGATGTGGTTTTATTTTAACACAAGTAATGAATGGATATATCAACTTAATATTTCCTTTAAGGATTTTTATACCTTATACATAAATATAAGTTATTTCAACTTGATCTATGATGAGGTCACATAACACACTATAAGATAGAGTGAATTAGGGCGTATCTTTAATAAGTTATTATTTTTTCTCAAATATTAGTTAGATCATGTATTTATGTTAAAAATGAAAACTTGAATATGTTATGAAACCAAAATTTTAATGATACAGATCATAGGCTTGTTATCTTTAACATGGCTTGACTTTAAAGAATACTCTAAGTTTAACATATCAATAATGTGTTGATAAACTGGTTAAACACCACTTCAATTGTATGTGATTGCAAACATTAGCAAGATCTCAATGCTTAACCATGGTCCACAACCTCTTTCACTTTCTACAAAACACTTCTATGTTGGATAAAAAGTAATTGACTCATAACACTTCATTAATAGAAGGTAATAAAATAAAAAACAACACCAATATTGAAATGAGTGTCATCTATGATTCTTTAATATTAAATTCAAGATTTCTCATTGAAATAGATAGGAACACTATCTTTTAGATCAGTTCTCTAGCATATGATAACCTAATTTCTCACCACCTATTCATTCATAATATGAAATATAATCATTAAATGATCCAAAAATATCTAATTCAAGATATTTAAGATATATATATATATATATATATATCTTAAATTCTATTTAATATATTCTTCTTTTTTCATAGAATCATCCTCTAGGTTCTGAAAATTTGAATTTTAAATTATAAATTCAAACTAGTTTCAACAATCATATTATATTTCAAAAGTAACATGTATGTCATTATTCATTTAGTCAAAACAATTTAAATTTAAAATGGTGTTTAAAATATTTTAGAAAATCTATTCAAATGACCATATAAAAACTAGTTTGTTTTTATATTTTAATTTCAAATGAAAACATTATTCATAATGTGAGGATAAATTTCTTTATGAAAAGGCTTAGTTTCATTCACTTTTTAAAAGATGTTAAAACCCTCAAGACACGTAGATTATCTTGCTGCATGATAATATTTATCATCAATATCATTATGGTGGGACATGATATTGACATTATATATTTATAAAATATTAAAGAGCCACTAAAATCAAAAATCAATCATTTTAGGAGTGATTCATTCTTCCACGGTGCAATCTTAAACAACTATATATTCTTGTGGAACACTCTTCACAATGTAATCATGACCTTGAAAATTTAACACCTTGCTCTAAATATCTATAATTTCATGATGGTACATAATTTTTAGGAGACACTTAAATTCACACTAGACAACTTTAGAATATGGAAAAGATTCTTACATTTTTTATGACCTTTTTATGAACTTTTTGGAGGAATGAAAATATTGTTTCATAATAAAACTTTTTCAACACTCCATGAATAATATTTATGCACCACTAAACTTATCCAACATTTAAAACATATTATAAATCAAAAAACATGAAAAAAACCAACATTTAAACATATGATTCAAAAAAATCTCCCCTTTATATATTTTTTCAACCAAATATTTCAAACCAAAAGATTATTATTTAACTATATAATTCCCTTGAAATATAAATTTTGTATGTCCCTAAACACATCAACAATTCCACTTTTCTTTTAACTCTACTACTTTCCATAATAACATTCATACTTATCCACCTTTAATAATAAAATTAAAATATAATCCAAACTAATCATTATTGAGACATATATTGATCTATATCTTAGTAAGGATAACTTAATTAACTTTTTAATCTATGTGAGTGACAACTCAATGTAGTATGTAAGAGGAATAAGAAATTACATCTATGTTGATAATGATTTTTGAAAAACATATTCTTTTTTTACTGATCACATTATACACCACATGGATAGGTTCCACCTATCTTCTTTTTTATCATAATTGAATAAACATATGTCTATAAAAATTTTCTAGGCATAATATTTAGTTAAATAGGTATATGGGATAAATTGAACATCCTTTATGTGAGGAGAGTAGTAAAACTCTGAGGTTCAACATATGCCTTTCGAATACATGAGATTATAATGTATTAGTAATGATATCAGACACCTAATCTTGGGTTCCAATATATTCTAGCCTCACAACATTATTCTACATCATCAATTTTATAATGTTAAATATTCTCATTATGTTCATTGGATCATAGTTTTGAATTAGGTTTTCAATCAAGTCAATGTAACTCTTGTTGTTACATTGAATCACCATAGGCTAATGAACCACGTATAAAATTTAATTTAATTATTGATTCATCCAAATAATATTTTTTCATCCTTTTGAAACTAAAATATATTTTTTTCATAATCTCTAAGAGAATAAAAATCATGTTTCTTACCCTACCATCCAATATAGTATATTCTAAAGTAATAGGCTCCATCACATATTGATTTACAATCCACAATGTCACCTAGACTATATACATCTAAATATACATGTAAATACATGATCGTACCTTCCTAAAATAGAAAACAATAGAACAAATTTCTCTAAATATACTTCTATATTCACTGCACAACATAATAATATTCCTTATTTAGAAAAATCTAAAAATAGGTAGATAAATTTGTCTAATAGAAAATATCAGACCCAGTAGCAGTAAGATTATGAATAACCATAATAAGTATTCTATAAAAATTTGTGTATATTTCCTTACTAAATTTATACTTAAATAGTTTTCTTTAAATAACTGCTAGGGTTGAAATGGGATTTCAATATTTCATTGATAATTTCATTAGCACTTATATTGTATACATCATTAGTGAGATAAATGTATCTCCTTCATTTTGAAGAACATTTATCCCTAAAAATATTGAAAAATCTTGAATAATTTTTATTTCAAATTTATAGTTAATTAATTGAGAAATTTTATCAAATTATTTGTAACAACATATATTTTTTTCATGTATAAATTTTAGATATTTTATGAATTATTTTTGGAATGAGGCATTGAGACGATGTGGGATTCTAAGGTATCGTGTGCTTATAATTAATTTTTGAAATATATTAATTATATTAAATATCATTCTTATGTGGTTATCCTAAAAAATATAATAAATCCCAAATGTGGACTCTTAATATAAATTTTATGGAACTGTTGAGTTTAGATCATGGGGTTTACACTAGTACGACATAATATTTTTCATTGTCGGACATTTTAGATAAAGTTGTCACAAAAATCCAATTAATAAAAAAAAATTGATTGTTTGATTAAATTTATTTTCATGGTTGAAATGACTTAAATATTCTGTATAGACGTTTTTATGTCCAATTATAGGGTTTATTCGCATATCCATAATAAATTGAGAGGATTCGTTGGAGATATCATTGAAGGAGTTCATAAGAAATAACAACAAATCACGATTGATCAATGATCGTTACACTAACAGCGTTTTTGAATATCACTGATGATGGTAATGAAGAACCATCATTGTAAATGATAGATTAAAAATCTATGTAGGTTGTTTTTTTTTTGTGATTTCCATCATGTTCATTTATCCTTGTAGAATGTTGATCAATTCCACAAATATAATTGATGCGCACATCGAACGTATATTTAATTAAGATGGATTGGATTTTTCAATTTTTTTATTTTCCTTTTCATATGTCTAAATCTAAAAAAAATCAATGAAAAATAAACAAATTATGATTTTGGTTTCTCCCATTTTATGGATTATGGATATCTCCCTTGTTTCATCGCACGTTCATCACAGGAATATTCTTTGGCTCGTGGTTTAATGATTACCCAGTATTTGATTGTGGCATGACCATTATTTTTCATAATGGATCAATATCGTTGGTATGGTTCAAGATTAAGTGTTTGATCAAGGTTAGATGATGGTGTAGGATTATTGGAGGTTGAATATATAGATCAAGGTATTCTATTCAATGTAGTTTTATCAAATAGTGACTGATGGATCGATGGAGGTGTTTGTCGAGCTGATATGAACCTGTATCCTTCTCATTGATTGGGTCAAGTGTTTGTCAACCTTGTATTAATGATTTCTGGTCAGTTTTATGGTGGTGGTAGTGAAAAGGATGATGTGAAGTATTACTTAAGGATTCTAGAAAATAAATGGTTCCATGGCATGTAATCAGGATTCAAACATGATGTGGGACCCCACTATGTGGCACTAGGTTTTCCGTAGAGAGAAACGGAAAACATGCAATTTGACCCCTATCAAACACAATGTGACCAATTCTAGTAGATAATTATGTATCTTAGAGGATACATGAGAATTTGAAATCTAAGAAACATGGACATGGTCAGGTGTACACAAATAGAGTACAAGGACATTACTAGAGTACACAGACATGGTTTGTTGTACACAGAGATGGCCTGACAGCATGGGCATGGTATCCGGTGACCTCTATATGTCGTGTATGATTATGTTCACACTATGTATATTGAGTTTTACATGTCACATGAGGCTTTACCACACTTTCAGACCAGGGGGTTTCTAGACACATCATCTACCCATAGTACATGATGTGTACTCCATTTAAGGGTGTTTTAAACCCTCTAATTCATCAGAGATGGACTAGTATTGATTGAGTCAATTCTCATGGTCTATTCTCTGGAGTGTACAGTTTGGCCTTAGATCCACATCATAAGATTTTGATCCCCTCTAGAGGAAGACTCTTAGATAGGGTTCATGGTGTCCCTCTGTGACACTAAATTTTGATCATTTCTCATCTTATAGGTTTGAGGAATCATCATGCCCTCATATTGTTGTGTTTCGATCCTCCATATAAATGGTCATATTAGTAAGGTTCATGGTATCATTGGAATACAGTCCCTTATTTGGTGTGTTGGTCCAGATTGAGTTTGTGTTGTCCACCAGTTGTCTTGAACATGACCCCTATCTGAGTATCATGATTTGGTAAACAAGTAAGCTTTATTAGGTGGGTCCCAATGATCATGACTTATTAGATGACTGTATGTGATTATAACATGTATCGTGGAGAAGATTCTCCCAAAATAAGAGTTTTTCTGAGCAATATCATGTGGCTGGAAGTTCGGTTGTGACAACATGGAGGCACTGTGTCCTTCCAACGTATATCATGAATTTATTTCTATTTATGAAATGATCTCTATATCATCATTGTGATCTTACAAAACCTAATAATTCATGTTTATTTTGTAGGGTGTACCATTATGTATTGTTATACTCACCCATAAATGAACTCTTCTTGCATGTGTCATGTCTTATTTAGATGATAGACATTTTAAATGTGTGTTGGGTGGATAGAGAGTTTGTGGAACATAGTTAGTCTAGACTGATCGAGGTGTTTTCTGGGTGGTTGCATTTTATAGAATTACATTCCCTTGGAGTATTTTAGAATCTTTAAGGTTTTCTTTGGGCTTGTATTTGGTCCTTTTTTATCTCTTTCAGTACTTTACTATGGTACATTGATTGTGAAATCATAGGTGTATTCGGGAATTTGTTTCATTTGTTTTACATTTAATCAATGTATGTGCGTGAATGTGTGTGTGTGTGTAGGTAAATTAGGAACACTTCACTCAACTATGAGATATGCCTACTCGGAATTGGTTTCTAACCCCTTTCCTATTTAAGTTAGGGTTAGAGTAGTCACATTCTGTACCATGGTGTGTCCGGTTGTAATAATGTGGTATCAATTTATATAGTACAACCGTAGGACAAGAGTCTATGAGATTGGTTTTGGGAAAAAATTGTTATGTTTTTTTCAAGTTTGGATCTTAATATAGGGTGTCTAGTGTTATTGAGGTTGCTGATGTACCATTTCACTAAGAATCTAATAACTCACTTGTTGACTCAGTATATATAGTTAGTGGTTGCAGGTAAAACATTGGTAAATGCATCATATAGGAATGGGTTGTATTTTATATATCCATCATTAGTCATCTGCCCATATATTATCTTTAATGTTGGAATATATTGGTTATTTCAAGATGATTCGATGAATACAACTAGTAATTATTCCACTATGTGATCATTAGGTTGATCAACCAAGTTATGAAGCTTTAGTACAAGGGAATGAACTGAATATAGCAACTCCAAGTAGTTAACTTGCTATTCCTCCTGCCGTTGGGAAGCAGTTGGAAATAGAGGTTCGACCAGAGGAATCACATAGGCTGAGTGTGTTTTATGAGCTCTATAAGAAGTGAAATCCTAGGTTTTGGGGTGAGCTAGACCACCAAGTGGATGAGGACTGGATAGAGGTAGTCACTCGATTTGACTACCATGTGAGGGAAACAATATATCATATGGAGTTCTTCACATTGAGTCTTTTGATGAGATATATTTGGTAATGGTGGAGTTTAGTGACTCATTCATAAGATAAGATAGTTCTCTCCTAGTTAGTTTTTGAGAATCACTTCATCGGTAGTTTTATCAGGCCACATTGCGATCAATGTGTATTTAAGAAATTTTACATATGAATTAGTGTAGTATGACCATGATAAAATATTTGGTGAGGTTTACTGATATCTCATGATGCTCCATGGATATATTGTGGGAGTCATTCTTCATAACATGGGCCTTTGAGAAGGGATTACGTCAGGATATAAAAGCTCAGGTGATATCTTTATACATTACAACTTATGTTGGATTGCTTGAGAAGGACATAGTGTTAAGGAGCCTCCTAGAAAATCATTCACAAATAGTGGGTGTTTTTAGTGGGAAACCATGAGCTATGACCTCCAAATAATGTAGTTGATGGTATTCAAAATGATCCATTTGTGTCCAACACATCAGGAGATGACCCTAGGATAGAGGTTCAATGGATCAAGGCTCTCAGGACGACTCAAACTAGCTGACGGAGAGGCGGTGTTGATCCAGTTATTGCCATGGACATCTTGCAAGGGATTGTTTAACCCGTAATATAGCTAATTAGAAGATACCCAAGGACCATATAGGTAGAATCAAATGTATGGGTAGGTTGGTTTGATGGGTGGCCGATGTGAAACAGGGGACAGAAGAGAAATATGAGGAGTTCAGAGGTTTGATCTATTGCAACCACCACCCTCATGTGATCCACGCTAGGATCATGGATATGGCGGTCAAAGTAAATCCATCAGCAGGCTATGGAGACTTACATCCCCAAGGCTCCTAGTGTGATACAGGGTATGATTTATGTCTTTTCTACATTATCTGTAGTGATGATAGACACATGTGAGATTAATTAATTTTTTTTCCACTGATCTGGTTGAACACATAGAGATTTTTGTTGAGCCTCTAGCTCACCACCTGTAATTGGAGACTCTCAAAGTAGGTGACGTGACAATTATTTCATTATATCGATTGTGATATATAATGTGTGTAGGTGAGAGATTTATATGAGATCTCTATGTAGCAGTGATGAGTCCAAATGAAATCATCGTAGTAATGGAAGGGTTATCCACAGTTCATGTTAATATTGATCATTTTAGGTGGAGGATGTGGAGTTTCAGCGATGATGGGATAAGGTACTCCTTTTTGGGTGAGAAGAAAAATTTGGTTGATTTGGGTGGGCTCAGTCATAAGAGAGTGCAACCGATTACACAATTTTTCTAGAATGACTCTTGGAGCAGCAAATTATATGGGCTAATAGTTTCCCAATGTGTTGGTAGAGTATGAGGATATCTTTTCTAAGGACATGTAATGCTTACCTGCCCATATAGAGTATGAATTATATATTGACATTCACCTTAGGATAGCATCAATATCTACACCATCATAATGAATGAATCACGTAATGCTTTGAGATTTGGGTGTAACACCCCATGATTTTATGGGGAAAAATCAAAATAATTTATATACATTGAGATTTTTTGTTTCAAATAACAAAAAATGTATCTTCTATAATATTAAATCCCCATGTTATTCGTTAATTTTAGGATACACCATGTTAAGATTTTCATATATGCTACACCAAGATAAGCATTTTATACACAGAACACCAAGTTAGCTTGCATTACATGAAAGTCCAGATTTTTTAGCTTTTTAATGGGACACAAATTTTAAAACATATTTTTGACAATTTCATGAATTATAATTGTTAATATAAATTTCATTTTTGAACATGGAATGTAAAAATAGTCTTATGTTATATTTTTTTCAATTTTCTTAGAAGAGAAATTTAATAATGTCAAATTATATTTTAAAATTGTTTTAATGTCAAATTAAATCAATTGTAAATATATATATATTAATCCAATTTGGGTCATTAGGATCATTTTTATATTTAATTTATATATAAAAACATAATTAACTTCAGAAAATATCACATTAAACACTTTCTTTCACACCACATCTATTATAATATTATAAATTTAATTTTTTCACTTATATTAATTGAATTTGATAAAATGGATATACACAGTTGTAATTGGTTTAATATTTATAGTCTAATAATATCAAAATTATTATTAGACCATAAATATTAGTGAAATTGATTAATATTAATTACAAGGATTTAGGTAAAATTAAGTTTAATAGTTTACTAAACTTTGATGTTAAGAGCCAAAATGACATATACATTTGCCCAAAAGCCATTCCTACTCTTATTCTGGCTATATTCCCTCTTGGTTTGAATTTTATGATTTAATTGGACACATTTTCATGAAATTTATCCTTATAATATGTTAAGGACAAACACAAAAAAGGAACATCCCTTACCTTTAACATGTATGATGATTTAAAGTATAGAATAAGCTATATTGTTTTGGTTATGGACAATATTTTTAAGGGTAAATAAGTTTTATTGTCATGGTAATTTAACGTTAATTTTACAGGTGATATAATTACATTAAACTCCTAACAAACAAAAATGCATGGATTTGTTAATAATTAAAAAAAATAAATGATTCTACAATCATTAAAATTAATGTAAATTAAAGGAAATATTGTGTTAAATTATTATTTATAAAATATTTTATGTTAGATATAAGTGATCATAAAAAATTTAATTCCAATATTTTTTTTAAATTTTCTATTAAAATAATTAAATAAGATTAAAATTTAAATTAATGTTATTTAATAATAAATGATATTTTATTAAAATAATTAAAATTACAAAAAAAATCTTTTATTATGGAAGTAATTTTATAAATTTTATTATATATAAATTTTAGTCCAATAATGGATCAATTGGTCATTTATAATTGTCATATTTACCTTTAAATAGAAAATAAATTATTATCATGGTCTATGTTAAAGTAGTGATTTTGTGCGATACATGCGCTTTTTTAAAATTTATTTCCAACACACATGGGATTTAATTTTTGTTAATTAGATATCATATTTATAATTAATTGGGACTATATATGATAATAAATCACACATTAATTAATTATTAATGGAAAATTACTTTGTTTAGAAAACTAGTTTCCTTAATAAAACCCCAAATGATAAAAGTGGGGAAACATATAATTTATAAAATAAAATTATAAAAATACAGCTATTTTCATTTGGTGAATATTTAAATCGAACATAATTCCCCATAAATCCATTATTTTTCCCTTTTTGAATTACATTATGTAATGTAGGCCTCCGAAACGTGTTCAAATTTTGGTATTTACAATAATTTTACTCCTCCAGCTCTATAAAAAGTATCAATTCGCCCCTTATTTAAAAGGATGGAGCTAAAACCTCATTTTTATTGTTAAAGCAAAGAACTCTTTATTTGATTGATTATAGGTGGACCTATTACATATTTTATAAGCCCGGGGTAATTGAATCTCAAATTCAATTCCCTAAGGAAACTTTTTTTGTCCCGAAGGGACCTTTGGTGAATAGTACTGCTACAACACCCAGGATGTTATAGTCCCTACTATAGTACCGTCGCGGCAATAGTGCCTTCCCATCCATACACCGTTTAATAAAAAAATTTAATATTCAATATATTCCCAAATATTTTCTCATAATCCCTCCCATAAACCTACTATCCTTTTATTGTTCATAAATACAACTAAGGAATCACTTTGGTGCAAACCATGTTGTGTTACCCAATGAAGATGCATCATCTATCGTCGAGCTCCTTTTTTTAATTTTCATTATCCACCACATATATAATTATTATTAAATTATTATATAATAAAATAATTATGATCAACATATAAGTATGTTTTTATTCTATGGGTTAGACCTACACTTATACACACTTCCATCTTATGGGTAATGAATATACTATTTTTGTGTACGATGAATTACCGCCTCACAAAACAATGTAGTTCGTTTTTACTTTACCACATCCCATGGTTGGCAATTATGATGGAAAATATATCTTTATATTATATATATTGAATTTTATGATATATCTATACTACATTAATTATTTTATAAATGATACCTTTATTCTTTCCATTTTGTATATGTACGATAACATCATTTTTGGATGTGAGGATTATCCCCTCCTCAAAGAGATATGATTCATTCACACTATACATGGAATGTATTAATGATGATTTTATTGAACTTATATTATATATATGACATAATAATTATACTAAAATTATATTATATGTATAAATTTATTTCTTTAACTTTCATTCATTCTATGTTATAATATAATTGAAACAATGTTCATTTATACGAACGACCTACCGTCTCCATGAACTGTATATTCCATTTCATAATTCTATATTTGATAGATTATTATAAATAAATATATAGTAAATGTATTTGATATTAATATAAATATTTACATTCATTAAATATTTAAATCATTATCTATATAAGAGTATCAATAATAACAAGTCAAAACTTGTACGAAAAAACAATGTTGATATTACATAAAACGTAACATTAACATGCAGTTTCTAATAAATATGTAATATAAATTAATGAACAAAATAAATAAGTTATTATATATAATAATACGGTTCAGTAACATATATATATTAAAATTGTATTTATTATATAGGAATTTTGTACATGTTTGATGAGATTCAAGACATATGGTAAGGGTTTTTCTCATCTCACTTTTATTTCTAAGAGATTTATTCCTTATTCAACACTCATTTACTTTGTGTGGTTTATATAATACCCATGAAAATATTACGTGATTATTATCCTTAGATTTATGTTTATTTAGGTATCCTTTTTATGATATTTCATTTAAGGGGTTTATGTTTTAATATTTTCCAAATCGGTAATGTAATTTTTCCCCCGTTTTCTTTCTTGAGACATGTAATGCATCTATACTGTTTTATGAGGTGTGTACTATACCATTTAAAATGTTATTTTATCAATATCATTATTTTCATGACATTTTAATCTTTATTTAATTCCATTATCTTACATGGTTAGTTTAATAAAAAGTTACCACGTGGAGAGAGTTTATTGAATCTATCCCATCATTTATCATGATTTTTCTTTCAGTGGTGAAATATTATGATACATATCTCAAAAAATTCATAAATTTTATTCTACATTGGATATTAATGATGTATTAATTATTTATTACCAATTTCCTCTATTCAGTAATTAAGATAAATAAGAAAATGTTTGTAAGAAAACAAGATCTTATTTATTTTCTTTAGTCAGAAATTAGTTTATTTCAAAAAAACGGTGGTTTCTTATAAAAAACTCAATTCATTTTTTTTCAAAATTATCATTAAATATAATTTTTACTGAATTTTTTTTAAATTTTTTATGGTTTTCAAACCATTCTATATATGTTTTAAAATTATTTTCATATAAATATTATCAAAAATATTTTTCAAGATTCCTTTTGGAAGAAATGGTTTTCAAAATGTTTTTAATATTCTTTTATATTTTTTCAGGGAAAATTGATATTGAAATCATTTTAAGATTCCATTCTCTGTTTTGAAATAAAATGGTTTCAATAAAAAAATTTATTCAAGAAGTATTTTTTTCAAATATAAAAGTATAATTTCCTCTAGAAATTTTTTATATAATTTTAATAGTAACCTTATTTGATATAAAAGTGTTTTTAAATGATTTTTAATATATTATATGTTTTAAAATTTGAATTTAAAATAAAATTTATATTCATTAAATAAATAATCCATGTGATCTTTAAAAATCCTTCTCAGTGTAAGATGGCATCCTTTGATATAATTTAATTTTTATTGGGGACATAATCCGTGAATAAAATTCATATTATTTCTTTAGGTGTTTTTTTGATAACATGATGTTTATGAAAATAGTTTTACATAAATGGGTTATACCATGATAAATTATTATGGAACACAATTTCTTTCACAGATTATTAAAAGATGAAATTATTATGAAACTGGTTTATTTTTCCATAGGATATGATATGGATAAATTTTTATGATTCCCATTTCATTTCATGGGTCATGATATGATTTTTTATGATCTTATTTAATATGTATGTATGATTTCATAATTATTTGAGTGTGACCTATATCTCAATATAATTAATCGGGTAATGATTTATATCCCATGAGTTTGACACGGATGGAATGGAATGTAATCTTCGTTCGTTAACAGGGTAGGAACAATGAGTGAACATGATTCAGTATAACAGGGCTAGCACAAAAAAGAGAACCTTGATCATTAATACATGGATGTAATTAGAAGTGAACATGGTTCAATTAAATAGGTCTAGAATGATGAGTAAACTCGGTTCAGTATGACAGGGCTATGATGGGATTTTTACCCATCTTATTAATACTGGGCTGGAATGAGGAGTGAAATATGTTCAGTATGATAGATATGGAACGGGAATTGAGCGTAGTTCAGAAATACAGAACATAAATATAGAGTGAACCTAGTTCAATAAAAGACATGGTACACAAATATAGTGTGTGGAGTGATCCTTCATTGCAAGTATGGTTTTGGGAGTGAACCAATTCCACTAATATGACATTGGAATTAATCCATGACTACTATATTAGTCATTTTATACACTTATGTGTCTTCCACAATTCCATGTCTTATTCCTATGTTATGATTTCATTGATTATGATCTGGATTCCCTTATGATTCATGTCCTATGACCTACTAATAATTATGTCATTATTCATGTGTATGATATTTTTATGAAATGTATGATCTTATAATATCATGATCACATTCTCATACCCTTATGCTCATGTTTACGCATATATATATATATATATCCTTTTTTACCTATTCTGAGTATCTGATCTCCCACTTTTTATGTTTCCTTTCCCCATCTTAAGAAGATTTATATTATGTCTAATGTGTATAAGATGGGTTCTAGTCATGATGAACCTAGTAAGAGATAATATAGCCCACTTACAAACAAGCATTTAAGATTCCATGTTTCCAAAAGTACTAAACTAATATAGTCATTAGGTGTATATTGTGTAATGCATTATGTATTGTAAAAAAATGATGTTATGTTAATGTATGAAAAGCAATGATTGTTATAGTTTCTTTTAGATAAAAATTTTAGTCAGCCTTTGAAAGAAATGATGAAAAAACTACAGTGATATACCTTGGTATATCAGTAAGGATGTGTCTAGGGATGTCTCCAATGATAATCCCAATGTTTCATAGATTGAATTGTAGGTGTCATGATTTAGACATCCTATAAAAGTTTTTTTTTGATTATATGGTTTTAGGAAATGATATGTGCATATCGCACTATGATTTTTGGTTTCAGTCCATGGAATGATCATAAAGGATTTTGGATAACATTGAATGTGATGGTTAATTTTTTAATGTCAATTCAAATGGGATGATCACTAAAGTGAAAAATGTTTTTATCATGCCTAGTTAATTTTCACAGAACATGATTAAAAACTTGAACCTTAATCAAATATCAGACTCACCATGGAATAGAAGAAAAGTGTTTTCTAAGAATTCTATTAATGCAGACCACAAAAGAAGGAATAATTTGTTTCATTTGTATCATGAATGTGGAAGAAATCACATAACTGAATGGTTTAGAGGATCAAGAAGTTATTTTGACTATGGAAAATAATTACACAAAGCATGTAGCTAGAAATAAAATATAAAGAGATTAGTTAATGCACTGTAAAATAATATCAGCCTCCCCAAGACATCATCAAAGGTTAAATTCTTTATGTGTGGAATGAATTGTCATCATAAAAATCGATGTCACAAGTGGAATGATCAAGAAGATAATCATAATGGTGGTGTGAATAATGATTATAATATTAATGATGCTGAGGCTATAAGTCAAATATAAAAGGAATGTGGTACTAAGTAATAGGATGCGGTATCCTTGTTAATGGGTTATGGAAGTAGTGGATTATTCAAATTTTTTATGAATTTGGATTCATGAATTATGTTATATGAATAGTGAAATATATAATTATTGATCAGTTTTTTGCTGAGAATTAATAAGATTATGATAAATGGTTTTCATGGATTGGAAAAGTTATTTAATGGAAAGGTGATGTTCAAGTGAATCACATTATTAAGTGGAAAATAACCCATAAAATTATCCTTAAGATAAGATAATGATGTTTGGATAAGGATATGTTGGATATGAATATGTAAATAAGATGGTAAAAATTACCTTGTAACTAGTTAAGGCTTTATTGGAAACTGGCATCTGCTATCATGGATGGTGTTTGCATCATTTTTTTGAATTTAATGAATATATAAAATAAGAATAGAAATAATTATACAAGCATGTTTTCAATAAATATTTATGGTTATTTAGGTTACTACCATGTTTCATAGAATACATGATAAGGGTATTCACATGTTAGGTAGGATTAGAATAAGAGGTACTTTATAATATATGGGAGATCAATTATAAATTGTTTTTTATAAATTAAGTAACCATATTTCCAATGTTTTTTATTTTCAGCATTCAGAAGGGTTATAAGGATAAACATTTATGGGAAATTTATGTTAAAACATGGATTATTTTTTATATTAAAGTATTATCTCATTATAGTAGTAATTATTCATATTGGATAACTTGTTCTAGCATTTTGTTTTAATAAAGACAGATCAAATGACCTATCATTGAAAAGAATTTATTCATTATCCGCTAATGCTGCAAGAATAACAAATTCACCATCATTTCGTTGAGTGAGATATAATGTTAAAACATAGAAAGGAACAATAAAAGGGTTAGATTGTACATATGAAAAGAATATAAACTCAAGTAATTAAATTCCCCTATGTACTTAGTCAATAAATTAATTCTTAATCTTTGTGAAAAGTATATTGGAAAATATTAATCCTAATACCTTTATTTTCGTTGAACCAATGGTCTTATAAATCAGAAAAAAATTATTTTTTTGAGATCATTGACATTATATTTATCATTACCTTGTTGATGATCAATGATCTTCATCACTATCTATAGTTATTTACAATTTTCTTCCTTGTCCAATCTCTACCCAAACCTTTGTTCTCTTATATGGAAAACTAGTTTTGAGTTATTTTGGATAACTGTTATAATTAAAACATTATTTGATTAAATTAAGGTTTGGTATTAATATTTATGATGTATTTTTCTATGAAAGAATCATTCAAACCATTAAAAATCCATATTAACTTAGGGAGTGAAATTCATTTTAAAGGGGGTAGAATTTATCACACAAAGATTTTGTAAAATCTTATTCTCAATTTATTTGAAATTTTTGTTATTTTAATTTAATGAACTAATAAATATAGCTTGTTTTATATGAAATAATCATGTAATTATTTCTTTTTAAACTACACCATGTTATTCATTCGTTATATACTACACCAAGATAAGATTGCACTACATGCAAGACTGAGTTTTGTAGACTTTCTAATGGTGAACATATTTTAAAACTAAATTTGGAATCTTTTTGAAATTTTAATATTCAAAATAAAATTTATATTTTAAAGATTAATTTAATAAATATTAGTGTATTCTTTCGGTATTTTTCTTAGAGGTTTCTTTTTTTGATAAATAGCTAAAAATATAGCATTTTAGTTGAAAACAGCCTTTTTGTTTAAATAATTACTAATGAAAAATAATATTTCAAATTCATTTTAATGTAAAACAAGATCAATGATTCATATATTATTCAAATTTAGGTCATTGGGATAATTATTATTCTTAATTTAGATATTCAAACACAATGAACTTTTGAACATTTCACGTTAAAAACCTGCTTTCTCACAACGTCTATAGGGTTAGCTTTAAATTATTTTTTCCAATTATGTGAATTGAATTTTGAAAAATGGATATAATGTTTTATAATCATTTTAATATTTAAATTATAGTAAGATCAACATAATTTTCATTTAATAAATATTAGTGATGTGATTAAATTTAATTACCACGATTAAGGTAAAATAATGTTTAACAAGGGATGAAACCTTAAACATAAGTGCCATGATGACCTAGAAAATTGTCCAAAATACATTGGTAACCTATATATCTACCATATACCTTGTTTTATTGATTTTTTGAGTTTATTTTAAACATGTTTATGAAATTGACCCATATAATATGTTAAATAAGGAAAAGACAAAAAAAGGTACCTTCCTTACCTTTTACATTCATATAACATTAGAGTATGGAAGAATCTACATTCATTTAGTTAAAAAAAAATTTGGTAAATAATATTTTTTTATTATGTTAAATTATCATTAATTATTTTAGATGATATAATTACAATAAACTATTAATAAATTCCAACGCATGGATTATTTAGTTAACAATTAAATTAAATAAAGGATGTTAAAAACATTAAAATTAAGGAAAATTTAATGAAATATTCTGTTCCATTATTTTATTACATGAATATATCATCTTACATAGATGTTAAAATAATACATATAAATACCTATAATGTTTTTATATTATAAAATTAAATTAATTAAATTATGTTAAAATTTACATATTGTTATTTTTCAACAAATGGTAATTTATTAAAAGATTAAATTTTAGAGAAAATAATTTATTCATCCAATTTTTTTGTAAATGATAATAAATATAAATTATTTTCTAATCATTGACCAATTAGCCTATTATAATTATCATATTAACCATTAAATAAAAAAAATATTATTTGCACAGTTTGGGATAAAGTAGTGTTTTGTTCTTTACATGCGTTTGTTTTGAAATTAATTTCAAACACATGTGGGGTATATTTTTTTAAAATTATGTATCTTAGTTATAATTTTGTAATATGATATTTTATAATAAATATTACATTAATTTAGTATTAACATTTAAATTACTTAGTATAGAAATCAAGTTACTTTAATAAAAAAAATTTAAAAGTGTGGAATCTTACAAGATAAAGAATAAAATTATTAAAATAAAATTATTTTAAATTGTTGGAGGTTGTGATATACCATAATTCACATGAAATCAATTATTTTTATATTCTTGAACCACATTTGGTAAGGTAGGCCTCCAAATAGTGTTCAACTTTTGGTATTTACAAGAATATCACTCTTCCACCTCTATAAAAAGGCATTCAATCATCCCCTTCCTTGCACCTCTTAAGCCACATTGGACCCAAAATAATCTAGCTAAATATCTTCCCCAAATCAATATATTCTAAATTTAATCCACCCTTTGGGAATAAATCCATATGAGGAATCCCTTTGGTGAAAACCAAGTGGAGTTAACCAGATAAGAGGTAACATCCTACTTTAAGATCCTTTGTTTTAATTTCATTCACCACCACCACAAATACTATAATTAAATGACTATATAATAACATATGTATAATAAATAAACATTAATGTTTCTATTCATAGTTTTATACCTACACCTACAAACACTTCTGTCTAATTGGAAATAACCTTACCGTTTTTGTACGACGAACTACTACCTAACGAAACAATTTTATTCGGTTTTCCATTAAAATATCTCATGGTTGGTAATTATAATAGAAAATATAATATAATATTATATATATTGTATATATGATTTATTTATACATATTTAATTATTATATAAAATATACCTTCATGGTTTCCATTTTTTGTAAATAGGATAACTTCATTTCTGGATGTGTGGATTACCGCCTCCTCAAAGCGATGTGACTTGTTAACAAATTACATAGAATGAAATAATGATGATTTAAGTAAACATATTTGATATATATGGAATAATGATTATTCATTAATTATATAATATAATATATATAAATATATATATGTCATTTTATTTCATTAATTCAATTCCAAAATACTATGGAAACAACGTTAATGTGTACGTATGGACTACAGTCTCCATGAACTGTATATTCCATTTCAAATTTCTATATTTAATATATTATTATAAATAAATATATACTAAATATATATTATATTTATATAATTTTTTAAATTTATTAAACAATTAAATAATTATCTATGTTAGAGGATCAAGAATATCAAGTCAAAATTATACGAAATATAAAGCGGATATTGCTCAAAACATAACTTTAACATGGAGTTGATAATAAAAAATTAATATAAAATCACAACCAAATAACATATAGTATTATATTTTATAATATATATTTTTAGAATTTTTTAATAAACATATATCTCTAATATATTAATTTTTTATAATTACCGTGATCATCAAGACATAAGTTAAGGGTTTTTCTCATCTCACATTTATTTTTATGAGATTTATGCCTTATTCAATACTTGTATCATTTTTTTGGGTATATAAATACCATGAATATGTTATATAATTTATATAATTATATTTATAGGTATTTATATGTCCACTATATGATCTTTCATTTAGGGGGTTTATGTTTAAAAAGCTACTAAATTTGTAATGTAATTTTGGATCAATTTTTGTTCCTTGAGACGCATGTTTTATTATGAACAAATATTATTTTATGAGGTGTATATGATAAAATTTTACATTTATATCATTAATATATTTATTTTCAAGATATTTTATGATTCATGTAACTTTATTTTTTAATATGATGAGTTTTATTAAAATTTACCAAGTGGTAAGAGTTTATTGCAATAATATAATCATTTATCATGATTATTTATAACAATGCATTAATTAATAAAATGGTACGATACTTCTCTCAAGAAAACACATGAAATTGCTTCTCCTATGGTTATTCATGATTTATTCATGTATTATTACAATTTTCAAATCTTTTTTCTATATGATAATTAAGAAAACAAATATAAAAATCTGATCTCATTTCTCTTTTTACTCATAAAAATGTTTATATAAAAAACCCGTTTTTTCAAAAAATGATTTTAATTTTTCGTAAATTATATTAATTTATAATTTTCATGTAAATAAGAATTTAAAATTTTTTATCGTTATCAATGTTTCCATTATATGTTTTCAAATTATTTTCAATGTAATATTTTTCAAAAAAAATCAATCATCCATTTCAATGAAATGATTTTCAAAATGTTTTCAATATTCTATTATATTTTTTCAAGGGAATTTTTTTTCAAATATTTTTCATCTTTTTATTATATGTTTTCAAATAAAATGTTTGTAAAACGTTTTGATGTGTTAAAAATCGCCTTTTTCAAAGACGAATTGATATTTTCCTCAATAAAAGTATAAAATTATTTAAAAGATTACATTATATGTTTACAAATTGTTTTTTAAGAAAATTATTTTAAATATGTTCTATGTTTTCAATGGTTAATATTAATGTAATGTTATTTTTATTATGAAATTATCCATGTTATATTTTAACATCCTTCCCCATCTAATATGAATTCATTTTATATGTTTTAATTTTTATTTGGGAGACAATTTAAGAATATCATTTGTATTTATTATTTGGTGGTTTATGTTTTGATGGAATGATGTTTACGAAACTAGTTTCTATTCAATAATTTATACCATTATAAATGCTTATGAAACCCACATCCTTTCATGTATTATTCAATGATTAAATGATTATAAAACCTAACTATTTTTATAAGCTATGATATGAATAGATTTTATTGATACCTGTTTCATTTCTTGGGTCATGATATTATTGTTTATGATCTTGGCGAACATGAATGTATGATTTCATCATGAGATGAGTGGAATTATATCCCCCTAAAATGCAGTGGGTAATTATTTATATCTCGTGATTATGATAGTTTTGGAATAGAGATTGAACATGGTTCATTAATACGGGTCTTGAACTGGTAGTCAAGCTAGTTTGGTAATTTAGGGATATAATAAGGAGTGAAATTTTTTCATTATAATAGGGTTGGAAAAGGAGGTGAACCAAGTTCGGTAATATAGGGATGAAATAAGGCGTAAACACAATTCAGTATAAAAATGTCGGAACGAGATGTGAACTTAGTTCAATAATATTTGGATAGAATTGGGAGTGAACCTGGTTCAGTAGTGGACTTTGTCCACTATAATGTTCTAGGGAATGAACATTGACTATTAAAATGGTTTCGAGTGTGAACCCATTCCACTATGATGATCTTTTCATTAATCCTTAACTACTTTGGAAATCATTTTATATTATTATGTGTCTGCCAAAATTGCTTGTCTTATCCCTATGTTATGCATTCATAAATAATGCTCTTGATTCACTTATTATTCATGTTTTATCCATATGAATTCCTTGTCTTATCCCTATGTTATGCATTCATAAATAATTCTCTAGTTTTCTCCCCTTTTTCGATTTACTTTCTCCAGGTTATTAATATTTTTATTATGTATGATATGTTTAAGTAGGGTGGTTGTCATGGAGAACCTAGTGGGAGATAATGTACTTCACTTACGTACCAGTGTTTAGGTTTCCATGTTTCTAATGGAAATGTACTAATACATTATTTGGGAATATGTTGTGTAATGTATTAAGCATTACACAGAAATTATGTTATGTTAATTTTTAAAAAGTTAGGGGACTTATAATGATAGTGTAGTTGTCAGACTTACAAGAGAAGGGATTTCTGTAACCCAGTGTTTCCCTCCAGGTGTCCATAGTATTGATCACTAATAAGTTGTATGGGAGCATGAGGTTGTTTTTGGATTACTGGCACTTAAACCAAGTGATTGCAAAGAATAAGAATCCATGAATGGGGATTGACAACTTATATGATCAGTTGAGAGGGGCATTATGGTTCTCAAAGATTGACCTCAGATCAAGCTATCACCAGCTACCAGTACAAGATGAGGATATACCGAAGATGACAATTATATGTCACTATGGTCACTATGAGTACTTGGCGATGCCCATTGGTATGAAAAAATCCACAACTATTCTCATGGGACTCATAAACTGTATATTTCATTATTTTTTTGATAGATTTATGGCGGTCTTCATTACTAATACCCTTGTGTACTCGACATCCGAGGAGAAGCATGTGAGACACTTGAAGATGGTCCTGGACACACTCTAATGGAACCATATTTATGGGAATCTCTCAATGTGTTGGTTTTGGATTTAAAATGTATACTTTTTAGGATACCTCATCTCAGAAGTGGAAGTGGTAGTTGATCTAGTGATGGTTGAGGTAGTACTTTCCTGGGAGCCACCCATGAGTGTTACTAAGGTGAAGAGTTTCATTAAGTCGTAAATGTATTATCAAAAGATTGAACTTTATCAAGAGTGGAAAAAACATTCAAATCATTCACATAAAATGGGGATACTTCCATGTGGAAATAATGGTGCAGGTAGTGTTTTCCAGAGATGATGCGGATATTGATGAGCACTCTCATCTTGAGATTTGTAGATAAAGGTGTTAATTATTGTGTTCTAAAATGAATTAAGGTATAAGATTATTTATGGTGAGATGTAGGTATAGGATGTGATTGCATATTGTTTATGTAAATTGAGACCACATGATGAAAAATACAAAACCTGTGATCTATATTTAACCGGAGTGGTATTCAGACTAAGGATGTGGTGACACTACCTGATGGGAGAGAGATTTATTAATTATTATGACCACAAGATTCTCTAGTATATCTTCTCCTAGACAGATCATAACTTGATATAGAGGAAACATATATAGTTCTTCTACGATTATTAATATAATATTATATATAAATCAAGGAAGGGGATCATGGTGGAAGACACTCTTAGTAGGAGATCTTGTTCTTTGTTGTTGATTGACGTGTCAGAGTAGATAACCTTATTACAGTTTTCCATTGTGGAAAAATATTGTGATTCATATCTTCATTGAATGGTTTTAAACACACCAATTTTATAGTTTTTTATGGATACCCAGCATGGATATACCAACTGCAATACCTTACATACTTAGATATCCACTGAACATGATCTTGGTATATATTCTGATGGTGGGTAGCATACTATCCTTTTTAGAGGACATAAAATTGTACCATTAGTTTTTCAAGAGATAGTTATGAGGGAGTTTCATACATCCCCATTTCTAGTAAATCAATTTGTTGAAAAGATGTACCAATACCTACAACATCATTTTTTTGTCAAGGCATGATGATATTTGTTGCAGATTTTGTACCTTGATTCTTTAATTTTCAGCATGTGAAGGAGGATTACTGGGTTCCAAGGGGTTTAGATCATCCCATTAATGTTCCATCACTTATGTCGTATGGGATATGAATATTAATTATTGTTGGTTTACCACATATATTCATGGGACATGATGCATTCTAGGTGGTCATAGACCAATTCACCAATTCAGACAGCTTCCAATACATATGAGAGTATTGTTTAGTTGAGAGATTAGGATACTTGTACATGAAATAGATAGTCTGAATCCATGGAGTTACCTCAAAGCTCATTTAATACTATGATTCTTGATTCATTTCAAGATTATATATAGGATATCTAGAGTCCATTGGGAATTATTTTTGTTTATGAATAGTATATCGCCCCCATACTAACAGCCAGACTGAGCGAACCATTTAGGTCATGGAAGGCATATTGAGGGATTTCATGTAGGATTTTGGCTATAGTTTGTAGGATAAACTACCCTTGGTTGATTTTTTTAACAAAAATATTTACCATTCCACTATTATTATAGCACCATTTGAGGCTTTATATGGGTGATCCTACAATTCATCACTTTTTTGGACTAATCCAGGTGAGTCGACTCACATGGGCCCATAGTTAGTACGCTCTATGAAAGAAAAGGTGAAGATCATCTAGGAGTAGATGAAGACTACATAGAGACCCAGAAGTCTTATGTGGAATGATGAATGAGACCTATGAACTACGAAAAGGGAGATCATGTTATTCTTTAGGGTCTCATCTCAATGTGGATTGTATAGATTTTTCCAGGGTGGAAAGATATCACTATGATTTATTGGTACTTTATAGATAGTGTGTTGGGTTGGTGAGGTGACATACCTCTTAGCTCAATCACCATAGTTGGACTGAGTACATGATGTCTTCTACATGTCGTAGCTAAGGAGTTATGTGCATGTCCTATCACATATTATCAACTGGGGAGAGCGGAACATTGATGATGGAAGTCCCTTTTATTATTAGAAAATATAGATTGAGGATTGAAAAGAGAGAATCTTTTGTGGGTAATCAATTATCATAGTGCATGTTTGGTGGCAATATGGGAATCATTATGATAGAATCATGGACTGGATGGCCCAGATTTGAGCCCAACACCATCCTCTTTTTTAGTTGGTGTTTCACTTTTTAGTATTATAATACATAATTTTATGAGAATGTAATAAAATTTATTATATTATGTATTATTTGTGGTTATTTTATCAATAATTTATTAGAGCTAGGCACTGAGGTGGTGTAAGATTCTGAGATTTTGTGTGCATGAAATGAATATATGAAACATATTAAATATATTAAATGTCATGAATGCACAACCTTCATAAAAAATAGAATAACTCCTAAATATGGGAATAGACTATAAATCTAAGGTAATAATTTATTTCAAAGCATGAGTTTTACCCTAGGCACGACAAAACATTTTTTGGTGTTAGGTGTTTCTGAAAATGTTATCATGGGAACATAATAAATAAAATAAATTAATTGATAGATTTAATATATTGTATTAGACACAAAAACAAAACTAATGAATTTAAACATTGTTATGGATAATTTTCATAGTTATCCACATAATCTTGAAAATTTAATAGGATCCATTAGAGAGAGAATTGGTGGAGATCTTGGTGAACTAGAATGAATCATGGTTGATTGAGGATAATTGAATCATTTGAGTTTATGGATATCTCCATTGATATAAATTTAAAATATCTATTAATTGATGATCGATCCAATGTCCATGTAAGATGATTATTTGAGATTTCTATCTCATTAATTTATCTTGGATGAATATGGATCAATTCAAAGAACATAATTGATTCGTGCATCAATTGTTAATATAAATTAGATGGATTAAAATTTTCATTGGATTTATTTTCCTATTAATATATCTAATTCATCAACAATGAATCATAGATAGTCAAAAAATGGTCATGGTTCCATCCTAACATTTTATGTTTTTTGGATTTCACCAATGTTTCTTCACACATCCATCACAGGAATTATTTTCCTTGGTTTTACAATAACATAGTTTTTGATTGTAGTGAGAATATAATCTATCTCAACAGATAAATAACATGGGTATAATTCATGATTAAGGGTGTTATCGAGGTTCGGTAATGGTAGAGGATAGTTGGATGTAGAACCAATAGGTCAACAAATTCTATTCTAAATGGTTTTAACAATACAGTAATGGATGAGTCAGTGATGGTGGTTTCTGTGAAGATATAAACCCAGATCTTACTGATCGATGATGGAAATGGTCTGCTGACCCTAGATTATTGATTTATGATAAGGGTTTCAGTGGTGGTGAAGTGGAGGATAGTGCATAAGATAACCCATGGGTTTGGGAAAATCCGAGGTTACATGGTGTGTAATCTAGAATCACACATCATGTGGGAACCTTTTTGAAGTGTTAGGATTTCTATAGAGAGAAAAATATCACAGACTAGGTAACCCCTATCACACGCCATGTGACCTGTGTCAGTGGATTGGTGTGATTCTTTAAGGATAAATGTGTATGGGAAGGTTGAGATACATGGAAACAACTAGGAGTACATGACTGAAGTACATAGACACAACCAAAGTACACAGGCATGGTTCGAGGTACATAGACATATCTAGATAGTATATGCAGAGTTTTGAGGAACCTTTACAAGCTATGTATGATTACATTCACATCGTTTATGTTGATCTTTACAAGTTTTGTGAGGATTTACCACATATAACGACTAGGGGATAGCTAGACACATTGTGTACCCATAGTATATTCTTTGTACCCACATTGAGGGTGTTTAGAGCCCCTTGTTTCATTAGTTTTGGACTAGTATCGATTGAGTGTGTTCAATTGGTCCATTTCCCATGAGGGTACAATATGATATTACATCCACATCATTGTATTGTGATCCCCAATATAGGATGAGTCCCAAATTGATTTCATGGTATCCCTTCGTGAGTCCGTATTGTGATCCTCTATCATTTTATACCCTATGTGGGGTTTGTGGAATCGACATGACCTATATAAGAAGTAAATAGATCCTCCATCTAGAATACCATATCGATAGGGTTCATGCTATCATTACCATATGATCCCCTACATAGTAGTTTTATCTATATTGGGACCATCGTGTCCCCCGGTGGTCCTAATTTTCACCCCCTCTTCGAGTATCCTAGTCTTGGTGACTAGAGAGATTTTGTGGGTGGGTCCCAATGATCATGGCCTCTTGCATGAACTTAAAGATGATAGAATGGATCATGAAGATTATTCTTGATGAATGATCATTGATTAGAGAAGTATGTTATGGATGGAAGTTTTTTTGTGGATTCTTGGAGGCGAGGTGTCTTTTTCGAGTATATCTATGTTTCTTCAATTTATAAATTCATTTGTTTATCATTATTATAATATAACCATTCCTAATTCTTCGTTTTTACTGTTTTAAGGGGGTTATACTGGGTATTTTTATACTCACCGCTACATGGGATATGTCAGCATGTGGCATGTATTATGCTAACGAATCCCTTTTGACACTCTCTTAGAAGGGTTGTAATCTTTTAGAGCATAGTTGGGAAATACTAACCAAAGTGTTTTTTAGGTGATGGTGTTTATTCACAGTCTTATCACATGGAGTAGGTTGTACTCTCTGTAGATTTTTTTTTTGGGCCTGTATTTGGACCCCTTTTATTTCTTTTATTACTTTATTATCATACAATAATTGCAGGGTCATTGATGTATGCATGCATTGGTATCAATTGTTTTATATTTCTACATTGTATGGTCTTGTAGATGTGTACAATTGTACATCTAAATTAATTTAATTCCTCTCATGTGTGGGGTATGCCCACTCATATCTAGTTTCCATCCCCGAACCTATTGGAGGCGGGATTTGGGTAGTCACACTCCAGACCATTATTGTTTCGGTCATGATAATATTTATGATTTCATCCACCAAATATTATATCATTAACATCTTCAGAAACCAATAACTATTATTATTTTGAATTATTCACACAGAGGTTATGATAAGACCCACTTTCTCATAAATTTATTCCTTATGATTGAATCCATCCATGCATTTTATGTATGAGTTTATCATCAACCTTATATAATCTTTTTCTTCATGGTGTTTCTAGATGTATCTATCCAATAGCCACTAAATCCACAAAATAAACATTTTAATATTATCCTTCTAAATCATTGTTATATAAACCATTGTGATTTATTATTTTCTCATTATCATCCTGAAAATTTTCATTCAAATTTGAAAATTCAGAACTATTTAAAAATTTATATTTAACATCTATTACATCACTACATTCCAATATTTTATGAAATATCTTATGATAAATTTATAGGATATTATCTTGGATGAATAGCCTAATAATATTCCATCATTCATAACATCCGAAAAATTTTCGTGACTTACAAACCAAATTTGATTAAAACATTTACATTAAACACAATAGTGTGTTTCAATTTTGGATTACTTCCATGACACATCTCATATGGAATTTCTTTTCATTAGGGTTTAAAAAACCCAACTCTCTCTATAAACTAACACTTTCACTACTTCGATCAAAAACATTCATAATATTTCACATTCTATTATCATTTATCTTTATATATTGTTTACTCTTAATTATCTTTTTTATACTAATCTATTTTTTTCAATTTCCTAACAAAATGTATTTCATTATTCATCCCATGATTCTTAGAGTAATCTTATACCTCATAATAAGTTTGTTTTGTTGTTGTTATCATACATTAAAATGTTGACTGTTATCCTAGTTTCATTCTATGATATTCTATGCAACTATTTAGTAAAATAAATTATATTAGTTTTCCCACAAAAACATTACACAACACATATTATTAGAATAATCAATAAAAAAATTAATCAAATCCACCATTGTTCATGGAACCTCCATTGGTCCACAAACATCTGTGTTAATAAGATCAAGATGATTTGATGCTTTTTAGTCTGTAGTTGATATGAATTTAGGACTAGATTTCCTTTTATAAAAGCATTATAAATTCTCTTTAATTCAAATTTTGAATTAGGATCATCATTTTTGGATTTCAATTTACAAAAAAATCAATTCTTTTCTAGTTAAGATGTCCAAGACAGCAATTCCATAGATTAGTATCTACTTCCACTCAAATAATAAAATATCTTTTCCTTCTATTATCATGATATTAATTTCCATTTATTCTCAAAACATTTATAATAGGATTTTCATATATTCCTTTAATATTTTAACCAATTATATTGAATGCTACCGCTAAACATGAGTCATGAAAATGACTTACACTTAATAAATTATGTCATAAACCATTGACATAATGTATATAAGCTTTTCATTACTAGTATTAATCCCACCAAGTATTTCTTATTATTTTTATCTTTAACTATCCATCATTCCAAAGTGCATAGTACCATAAACTTTTCCATTATAAATATTTAAGAAGATCAATTTTGCATTCATAAGTGGTGAAAAACTATTATCAAGTATCTACGTGTGGGTATTATTTTCATTAGATATAGAACATTTATTCATTTTTACCATATCAATATTATTTTATTCCTTAAATGATATTTCTAAATGAGTTAATAAATTTATTTGTCTCATATTATCACTTTCAATATAATCCACAAGATCAAATTCATTTTCATCATGGGGTTAAAATATATTTTCTAGGGGAACAAAATTAGTTTTTCTTCCATTATTCATTATTTTATTTACAAAGATAATTATTCAATTTATTTTTATAAAATACACTAATTTATATCCATTTTCAGAAAAATATAAACAATAATCATAAAAATAATTCTTTCCCTAATATTAATAGTTTTTTCTAACTCTACTTTTTAGGAATCGAATTGCTTCACCTCTTATGACGCTTCAATATTTACCACAATAATTCTTTTTGCGGGCTAAGAAACCAGATGATTGACACTTTATAAGTGGAATGAACTTATTTCAATCACCTCTCCACATGTATCCAAATATTATATAATTTTTTTAAAAATATTTATAATTCTTTGATATTTGAAAAAATTCTCTCTTCATCTAATTTAAAGTACCCTTCACTGTTATATAATTTTCATTATATGTTTCATATTCATATCTATGAACCTTGGTACCCATATAATTGGATTTTTGTGCACTAAGAATTTCCTTCAAAAATAATTCCATATAATCAATGATCTTTCATTTATCTTCAAACATCAATTTTTAATTCATAAATTCTTCTGTCATCCTATTATTTTTCATATAATATTCTAATTTTTTTTCATGTTATTCAATTTGTGCTTCAAATTCATCAATATATCATTATCCCTCTTTTTAAAAAACATCGATTTTTCTATTCTTATTTATATGCACATCAATTAATACAATTTATCAATCCATATCCACCTCAAGATCAACAACTCCCCCTAGTTAGATAATATCCTTTTTAAACTTAGTTTATTATTTTCTCTCCAATTACATAATTACATAGTGATTGGAGATAAGTTCATTATGGACACCTTATAATGTATATTCATTAACATACTATTATTTCATTCTACTATGGACTTTTTTTGAGAATTTTTTCGGCTTAAATTTCTTGTACTTAAATTTATTCTATTAGTAACATATTTTTATGATTTGTTGATAATTAATACTCACCATCATCTTCAAAAAAACATAATTTTAAACCTAGTATAAATATGTTTAACATTCATAGAATGTAAAAATTATAATGGTATTTTTCATTCAAATCTTCCCTTTCCACTTTTGGACTTCCTTATAGGGATTGATTTAAAATCATCAATTATATATTATTTATTGTATACCTTCTATAATTTTTTCTCCTAATAGCCTTGATATATATATATTTTGAGTAATTATTGTGATTTTACCATTTCTCAAAAGAACCATGATTTCTATGTAAGTCATCAAGAGATAATTCATCCAGATTTATTTCTTAAAAAGATTAAACTTTTGTATTATAAATTGGACGAAGCCTCTATATAATATTCTTTACATAATTAATTTTATGACCAAATTTCCATTATGGAACCAACAACATTGGTGATGTGGTTAAATAATCCATCTAAATTCTCACTAAGATTCATTTTTAGGTCTCTAAATAAGATTTGCAACACTTGTAACATAGCCTCCATAACTTTTCTATCTCATTCATTGATGTAAATGAGTTAATCACATGTTCCTTTTAATATAGTGAAACCCATCACATTTATGCCTATTATATTAAATAATGTATTTTATAAAGTATTTATTACCTTAGAATCACCAGTCACTATTATATTCTATTATTAGATCATTAATATTTTGGTAGGACCACTAACATTTATCCTATAAAAAGATGCTTTGTGATTTTTTCATAAATAGATTTTTATTTGATGGAAACAAAATTTTTGTTGAGAATGGTTTTGTTAATAGATAATAAAGAGTTGTGAGATGTTGTAAAATTTTGTAATGAAGTTACTAGAGGAATCTAGGATGATTACATTCCTTCTTTAAGTAACATTATTATTATGTCAGCTAATGCTATGTGGTTTGTTCAAAGCGTCCAACATCATGAAGATTTTATTATCTATGAAAATATTGTAAACATTTATAATGAGATTGAAATATATAAAGGAGGAGAGAAAGGTTACCAGAAAAAACATTTTAACACAAATTAGTGTTTCACTTTGTTGAGTTTTTTAAAGGGGAATGTAATATAATTGTGCCTCGGATGAACAAGTACATACGTTTATGAATTTTATTGAATAAAAATCTTGAAAGGAAGTTTTTAAAATGTCAGAAGACAGATAATAATCATGTCATTAGACAATGTTGATCATATTTAATGTAATAATTGTTTGTTGCTAAGTTTTTGTGGTTTCAAAAATGAGAATGAAATGAAAAGGGGAAAAATAAATACTAACAAGGATAAATCAAAAGTTTGAAACAAATGTTCTGAGATAAAGAGGTTTTATGTAACTAAATAATTTATAATTTTCATGAATTTATTAAAGAATATTCAATGGTAGCTAATGTTTTATTATCAATCAATTAGTATGTATTTTTTAAATGGTAGATATTTTATACAGTATATGAAGATTATTTTTGATAAGTTGTCAGAAGAACTGTAGAAGGGATGACATCAGATAAATTGAAATCTAAAAATAATTCATGATATCTCTAGAAGAAACTTTATGAGATGGTTGAACAATGATGAGGAAAATTAATCCAAAGGATAATAACTGATCCATCAGACAAAATTTTCTTATTACGGGAATTGGTTGCAGAAAAACTGAGGAAGGGTGGTCAGAGAATATACATTCAGATGTATAATTTTTATTGAATCCATCAAAAAAAACAATACTCTAAATGAAGTTTTTCTAATAAACATTTTAATATTCAAAAAAATGTTGATATTTGATTTTTTTATTTTAATCGTATTATTATCTTACTATGGTTAAGGATGTCTAAAGAAGGATTCAATTACTAGAGAATTTCAAATGAATCACAATTATTATATAATATTTTAGATTTATCCAGTTAATTTCATTTGAGTATGGATAATTAGATTTAGAATTAGTTTTATAGGGAAAATGAAAATTATTTACCGCATTTTCCTCTTCAAGAGAATCTATAAATACGGGTGAAAAGTACAACCATATATAACATTTTTCAATGATAGAAAAATGAAATGGTAATGAATTTTTATCATGGTGAGTTTATAACATAAATTTATTTTTAGTTAATAATGAGCAATAAATAGAGTGTTATTTTAGAGTTCTAGGAAATAGGCTTACCATGTAGTGGTATAAAATATAGAACTAGACAAAGTATTTGAACAATGTTTTAAGTAGTTTTTTGATGAACATGAATTTTTTTATGAAATAGATAACAGAATTATATCAGTAGATTCAGTAAGGCACACTGAATATAGTTTAACTATATAGAGATAGTGCACATCATATATAAATATACCAAATATAGGAAAATGGATGGAACATTTTATGGTAGAACATTTGTGGTATATATTTTACAAATTTTCGTACTTTTTTGTTGGCATGATTTTGTAAGAACTTTTCAAACTAATATGATTCAGTATAATCATTCCAATTAAGAGATATAATGATTCTAATTGGATTTGTAACAAGTTGTATTCACTTGACACTAATTGTGAATTCCTATAGACCAACAAGTGTATCCATGGAAAGGATATAGGTTCTCACACTAAGGTTGAACCTCATAAATATTTCATACCTTATTAAATTTCATATCATTGCATCCTTGTGAGATAGTTATAAAATTTTTATTTGAAAAATTTCATTACAATTTTACTGGGGATAAATTTCAAAGATAATAGAAATTTATAATTATATCACCAATTATTTAACCCACCCTAGTAGTTCAACGATCCTTAAAAACATAAATTGATATCTAAGAGAAGGTTCTAATGTTGTATCCTTATCATGTAAAATCTCAATTAAGTCAATAGAAAATGTGTTTCCACATTGGATGTAGAAATTATCATACTTTTAAAAACAGAATGATACCCTATCTTGTGTAACTTGGCCTAGAGGTTATAGATGCATCAGTAATAAGGTTTCCTCCCTTTGAGAAAAATTAACCCATGACTTTTTCTAAATGAAGAAACATTAATGTTAATTGGAAATCTAGAAATGTTATATAGATGTATTTGTTGGAAAATTTTTGCATTAAGGTGGTGGGTCTTAAAATAGATAAATAATATTTTGAAAAACTCCAATGTATTTTATAATGGAACACCAAAGTGAAGGAAACAAATTAAAAATATACTCATGAAATGTTGAAGATATCATGATGGTAGATGAAAAAACTGTTGATGAGTACTTCACCAGGGTTAATAAATTTTTTTGAAAAATGAAATGATATAGAGGTTTATTATAAGATTATATAATTGTTAAGAAACACATGATAAAAATCTGTGATAGGTTTGACATTAATTTTATACATTAGAAAATAAATATTATTTATCTCTTGATGAATTGTATAACATTGTTGTTTATTTTGATATGAGGAATACTCTGCAATTAAAAAAGAAAATCATTGAAGGAAATGTATTTTAAATCTATTAAAATGATGAATGTTCCATGAACAATGTTGACATATATAATTTTTAATATATGTAAGATGATGAAATGAATGAAAATATCATGTCACTTATGTTAGAAAAACCATCAAAGGGGTAGAAATAAATATATTAGAATGATCCCACATAGATGTATCAACTATAGAGGAACTGTGATATTATAAATTAATTTTCTTAAACATAAAAGTGGATAATATAAAAGATATTCTAATGAAAAACTTCTATAGTATAATTTTAACAAAACATTTATGGATTATAAGAATTCCATGATAAGTAAGAAAAAATATCTTTAAACAAAAGAAGTATGTTATGAAAGAAAGTAGAGTAAGATTCTTCAAAAAATAGTTTTATAATTTGAATCACTATAAAATTTCCTAACTTAATTTCTAATGTCGAAAATAATTAAGATACTTCTAACAGTGAGGAAGAATAAGAATGTGAAGAAACCGTTATGGTGTATCAACTGAGATCAGAACAAGTTTCATGTATTTATTAGAACACAAAACTCATGAAAGAGATCCATAATGATATAGAAGGAATGATGAAAGGATAATTAAGGAAGAAAATATTTTCTTAAATAGGAAAATCTGTATATCTAGGATTTAATAAACCTTAAACTAAAAGTGGATGAACAATGAAAGATGGTGGCAAATCTCAGTAAAAAAAATTTATGATAAGGAATATGATGTTTTACAAACTCAATAAAAATATTTCAATGATAGAATTTCTATAGTAATGTTAAATGATAATTTCAATACATATTCATAGGTATAATATGAAGCATATAAATTTGATATGGAATATCCTTCCATTAATAAGGTGAAATCTTTACCCACTAAGTGTAAAAGTTCATCTGATTTTTCTCACCATTCAGTTGTTATTATTTTTTTGGAAAAAATGGGATGTAAAGGATGTGGATAATTTTTTATATCTATGAATTTTGAAAATAACCATCATATGAAAATTTCACAAAGTTAAGAGAAAAAAAATCATTATGATGTTATAAACCTCATCCCTCATTTTACAGGGAAATATCCTTCAGCTATAGAAAACCATCATTTGTTGGTTTTTGTTGGTTCATTGAAATTTATGGGAAAACTATTATAAATATTTTAATAAAATTACTTCATATAACCATTCTTGATCAAATTGATATCCATATTAAATGAAAATATAGTTACCTTCATATGCTATAAGTTTAAATAAATGAAAAATCTCAATATGTGAGAATGTTTCCCATGTAAAATCCAATTTGATTTCCTAGTGGAAATTTTTGTAAGATGTGAGAAATAGGGATATTACGATGAATAATTTGTAATAACCATTTTAGGAAAAGTTTCATATATTATAAAATAAAAAGAAAATAAAAATAAAAAAGTAGAGTAATTATCTTTTATTATTAATATATCTCTAAAAGTAATCCATGAAAACCATGGATTCTTGATAGTGATTTCTCCTCACAAATGAAAGGTGATATTAAGATCCGGATATATGTCATAAATTGTGAATGGGGTAAGTTTATTTTTAAAATAATAGTTTATTAGAATTCAGAGAAATTAGAATAACTAATATTGATTCTCAGAAAAACAAATCAAAGGAAGTTTTATATATTAATTGTCTCAAGCATAATTTACTGAGGACTAACCAACTATATGACGATGGTATGTAATTTATCTGAAAGAATTTTTTTTATCATAAAAATTTTGGACAATGGAAAAATTGTGACCAAAGGATACAGAACCAATGTATATAATTTTGAGAATGGATAACTTTTCAACTCATGTTTCCTAACTGTTGAGGATAAAAATCGGTTGTGCCAATGGGGACTATAAAACCTTGGCCGGTAAAGTATGATCACACATTCTATAGAAAATTTTGTAAGAATGTTTCCAAAAATAAAGTGGAATGATGCTTTATATTTGATAAAAAAACATTTTATTGAATATTTTATTGATAATAAATGATATAATTTCCTCACATTGTGTTAAATATGTTTATTTATAAAATATTTGGGGTTAGATCATTCATTTGAGAATTTGATTTAAATTATCGTTTTACATTATATAGTGCACTATTATATTTCAATGATAAATATTTTAATATTTATTATTTGAAAATTAAATTATGTAACTGGGATCCAAACTTAATGGGATATAACATTGGTTATGACATTAGCGCTAAATCGTGTATTTGGTTGGACTAAAAGACCATGATGTCAAAGGTGGGTTGGGACCTCCAGATTGGACATTGGTTATGTATTTCAGACATAACATGTTCTTCCTGTCATGGATTGGGCCAAAAATATTAGAGGATCTCGAAAAAACAAATCTACACCAATCATTATTCTAGAAGAAATGTTGATTCGTGCGTTTTGGAGGTCAAATGTGTGGTGAAATTTTTCTTAAAATATATGGTTGAGATTTTCCATTCACACATGACACCTATTTTAACCTAGAATCCCGCCACTCTATAAATTTGTGTTTTCATAATTTGGATTCGTTGGGACCTGCATTAGGAGATTGGGAGAAGAGAAGTAGTGGTTTTACACCATTTCAATTCACAATTTGAGGAGGGAATCTTGCAAGCTAGGATATCCTCCAAAATAATCTTATTTTATTCTCTTTTATTATAAAGTTTTTCTCTTTTAAATAAAATCTTTTTTTCTCTTCCACTTCATATATTATTTTCAGTTTCCTTCTTCCCTTATTCTTATTTATTGGGATTGAATACATGATTTAAAATGATATTGGGTTCTCCACATTAAATCCATTTCTCATGCAAAATGTCACCACGATGACTACACTATCCATAGTAGAGTAGTTTTCTTATTGATCAATCTCTCTTCAATTGTATAAATATAAATATTTAGAATCATTGATCTACTTTAAATCAATTAATATGATCCATTATTTGAGTTTTAAAATTAGAAGAGACTAAGCAAAAAATTTAACAATTAATACAAAAAACATGTGAGGTCGAGTATTGTGTGAATTGTGAGAGTGAAATCTTAATCGGTAATACAACAACACATGAGAAAAGTTTATAGAGTTCAAATATAATACCTAAACTCAATTAATCACCATTTATAGAATGTATATGTTCTCTAATTTACAACCTACCATAGAATATCCTTATAAAATTAATCGATGTTGGGTGTTGGGATTGAGTTTCCGAAGCTAGCCTAGGGTTTAAGTAATTTCATCTGTATGGTTAAGATATCTCCCATATGGTTCATTGGTTTAAAAATTAGGGGATCATAATTAAGTGTTTATTTATTTAAATGATAATTATTTATAATTAAATGAAGAGGTAGAGTTAGATAGATTACACAATTAGTATTTTCTAAAAAAACAACTTCTTGTTGTGTCATTTTAATCGAACTTCATTTCAAAAATAAAAAATAAAAAAATAAAAAATTCTTCCATAATACATATTCTAGATATATAAATGATAAAAAAACCCCCAAAATTTTAATTTTTGTTCTTAGTTATTTTTATTTTATTTTAAAAAATTCCATTAATATGATGTTAAATTTACTCCCTCCATTGATAGATGACCTTCGTCAGCAAATCTATTGTACCTACGAACCCAAAACCAACTAATCATTTGAAATCCCCCATGACAGTGTCTGTCAAATTGGAAACACTTATCATATCAACTTAAAACAGTAAAAAATGGCTGTAAATAATGGAAACGGACATCATTGAACGATTTGATAATTGACAGCACCAGATATTAATTATCTAAAAAATATCATTTCATACCCTAATCATGAATTGGACTTTGAATAGAATTCTGGATAAATTTACCTTCTTCCAAAATTCATGGATTATCTAATGAGGATCAAAGCAAAAAATGAAAATAATTTAATGTGTTTTTCTCAACCTTAAAACCAATATATGTCAATAAATATCAAATCAAACTAAAATCATTCCCATTCTCATTTGACAGAGCTGCAAAAGATTAGATGTATTATTTACATCTTGAAGATGTAACATGTTCTAACAATTTGAAACGTCTTTTATTTCAGATATTTTTTCTAACATCATGGACTGCATCTATTTGAAAATAGATCTCAGGGATCAAGAAAGCACAAGGGGAGTCAATGTATGAGTACTGGGAGTGAATCAAAAAGTTTTGTTGAAGATGCCCATATCACCTAATTTGTGAGAAACTCATAATCCTGTAATTCTACAAAGCACTCACACCAATAGAGACAAGCATAATGGATGCCATTGCTGGAGGAGCAGTGTTGTAAAAAAACACCAGTAGCTGCACATGCATCGATTGACAAGATGGCTCAAAACTCCGAATAATTTGGTGATTTTTGTACACCACATGTCAGGGGAGTACATCATGTAAGTCCTTCCTAGCATGAAAATCATTTGATTGATACTAAGTTGGAAAAATTGAAAACTATGGTGAGGAAAATTTCATTGGCACAAAAGTCACCCCATCCCCCTCCTTCAAGGCCTTGTGGCATTTGCAGTAAGATATGCCACCAAACTGACGGTTGCCCCCAATTACAAGAAATAGAAGTTTGGGAAGAGAGGTTTCCTAGGGAACCATATCAGCAGAACCGACAGTTGCATCTCTAAAAGAAGATTGATTCCTTTGCACCAGTATACAACCAAGGGTGGAAGGATCAATCTTACATGAGGTATGCATCTGGAGAACAACAAAGACCCCCCTCTCAACAAATCTTCTAGTAGCATCCACTTTACCTTCATGGTTTCCAACAACCCCAATGGTTATTGGAAGCTAGAAAATCAACAAGTCAACAACAAGGTTATTTTTATCCAAATGAAGATTCTAATACATACATTATTTTGAAACAAATTGTTCTTAATCAACAGAATTAGTTGAAGAGTCAAGATCTGATCTGAGGGAGTTGAAGACACAAATGAGCCAGATTGTCACTTCCCTCCATGAACTGGTAAGTATGAATTATGGAAATCTACCTTCCCAGCCTACTCCAAATCCCATGGGTAATGTTAGTTCCATCACATTGAGAAGTGGGAAGAAAATGAATGATAATTCTGCACCCACCACTCCATCAAGATTCACCTCTACTTTGGAAAATTACTATGTCATGCCAACTGATAAAAAATCCAAGGAGAAAAATAAAGGTAAGAAAAATATTGATTATTTTCCTCTTAAACCCCATACATTTCTTAATAGATTAGTTCAAACCATGAATTCAGCTGATGAGGCGATGCAATAAACATTTTCGACACATTCAAGCTTGTTGAGATTAACATCCATCTACTTGAAGGAAAATATAAAATCCCAAGGTATTCCAAATTGTTGGATGAAGATTGTACCAATCCAAGATGGATAAAAGTAAATGATAGGATCAATCATTTAAGGAAGGATTCGTCACACATTACACTAACTCTATCAATGCCAAAAAAGTGAAATGATCCATGGACATTCACCATCCCATGAACTATATAGGAGTTTCACTTTTCTGATACTCTTTGTGATTTAGGAGCTTTGATAAATGTGATGCCATACTATTTATTATCTTATTTGTAGGTTGGTGAGTTGAAACCGTCGATACTAGTGGTGAAGATGAAGAATAGATCTACAAGATATCCAACGGGGTCCATGAAGATGTACTTGTTTGGGTAAGAGACATGATCATTCCAACAAATTTTTACGTGCTTAACATGAAGGATGATCATGTATGTTCTCTTGTTTCAATTATATTAGATTGTCCCATCCTTAAAACTAGAAAAAACCATCATAAATGTCAATGAGGGTACTCTTTCCATGGATCTGGTGGATGAAGTTGTGATATTTAATGTTATGGACTCTATGAAATAGCCTCTTAGATGACCATTATACATTTTTATCACCCATTTTGAACAACCAAAAAAATGCCCCATAGAATTTTGTTATACAATGCTTAGGTAGATTATGATTATTGGTTCTAGTTTTATGTCTAAGAGTATTTCCTCTCCTATTTCTAATGCACATGAATCTATTAAATTTGATTTCTAAATTGAATTATATTCTTAATATGATCATGCGAACTCCGATTATGACATGACTATTGAGTATGCTGATTCGATTGATGCTTTATTATTTGGTTTTAAAGATGTATATTCTTATATAGATGTTCATTGTGCACATATTTTAGTTCCGTCAATTTCTCTATCCATACATCACCCCCCAACATTGGAACTCCAGACATTACCACCAAATCTATAATAGTCAAACATGTTAAGTGGTTATAAATTACCAGTTATAATTACTAAAAATAATCACTTTGAACATGAAGAAAATCTTTTGAATCTATTGAGGAAGAACAATAGGTAAATCGGGTGGACCATGGCTGACATATCAGGTATTGTCCCCTCTACTTTCTTGAATATAATTTTTCGTAGGATAGGGATAAACCAGTTAGGCAGCCACAAAGGAGCTTCAATCAAACACATTTTGAAGTTGTTAAAAAAGAAGCTGAAAATTTACTAGAGGAAGGTATAATCTATCCCATTTTAGATTCCCATTGAGTGAGTCCTATTCAGGTTGTGCATAAGAAAAGTTGTGTTACTATTGTTAAAAATGAGAAAGAGGAGATAATCCCATTGATGGTTCAAAATAGTTTGCATGTGTGTATTGATTATATGAAACTAAATCATTCCACTTTAAATGACCATTTCCCCCTCCCATTTATTGATCAAAATCATGAGAGACTAGACAAGAAGTCACATTATTGTTTTTTTGATGGATTTTCTAGATATTTTCAGGTTCTTATAGATATGGATGATCATGAGAAGACTACATTAACTTATCCCTTGAGTGCATTTTCTTACACGATGATTCCATTTAGACTTTGCAACTACCTAGGAATCTTCTAGAGATGCATGGTGATTATTTTTTCTGATTTTATTGAAACCAGAATGGTGGTTTTTATTAATGATATTAATTTTTATAGATCCTCATTTTATTAATGATAATGTATTTTGGGAAAGCTATTGAATCATTTTATTTTGAAGAATCTGGTCTTGATCATTGAAAAGTGTCATTTCATGGTAGATCATGGAATTACCCTAGGGAATGTAGTGTAAAAACATGGGATAGAGGTTGATAGATATATAGTAGATTGTATTTCATCCTTACCATATCATTCACATGTACGTGATGTTAGATCTTTTCTAGGGAATGCATGATTTTATCGGCACTTCATCAAATATGTTAGTAAGATTGCACTCTTAATGTCACAATTACTTCAAAAAGATTCTTATTTTGTGCTTGATGATTCTTGTAAGACATATTTTGATGAGATAATGAAGTGTATGACCACACCACTGATCATATTTCCCCCACAATGGGACATTAATTTTGAGCTTATGTTTGACGACTCCAACATCGCAGTTGGAGTAGTCATATCTCTGAGGGTGAAGGGATGTTCACATGGGATTTGTTATGCATCGAGGACCCCAGATTCATCCAAATAAAACTAAAAAACTATGAAGAAGCCGTTTATCTATATCATATTTTCTTTTGATAAAGTATTTTCATATTTATTGGGCTCTAAAGTAGTTGTTTTTTCTGACCATGCAGCTCTGAGGTACCTCTTGAAGAAGCTAGAAGCAAATCCCAATCTAATCTGATGGATGCTCTGTCATTAAGAATTTTACATTGAGATAAATCAAAATAAGGGTTCAGATAACTTTGTGGAGGAACACATGAGTATGTGTACTCTCATACTATAGGATGACACCATGGACCAGGTGCCACTTTGAGACACTTTCCCCAATGAGCATCTTTATTCTAACTTATGTACACTTATATGGTATGCTGATTTATTAAACTAAATAGTTGCATATGAAATACCTAAAAATTAAGAGAAACATCAAGAACAAAAATTAAAAGATAGTTTATGTATTATGTGTGGGATGATCTATTCCTCTGGCACATGTGTAGGGATAAAGTTATTAGGAGTTGTGTTCTTGATCCGGAGTTTGAGTCTGTTTTGAAATTATGTTATATACTTTCTTGTGGTGGAATATTTGGACCCAAACATGCACCTAGGAATGTTTTGGACTCTAGATTTTATTTCCAAAGTTTATTCCATGATGCCATTGTGTTTTTGAAGTCATGCTCTCATTTCCATAACAGTGGGATGATTTCTAGGAGACATGAGATTCCCCAACAACCCATACTATTCTGTAAGATTTTTGATGTATGGGGTGTCAATTTTATGGGTCCCTTTCCATGTTCCTTTAATTTTTTGAATATTTTTGTTACTATTGATTATTTGAGTAAATGGGTAGAGGATAAGGCCACCAGAACTAATGATTCTCATGTTGTAGTGGACTTTGTCAATGTAGAAATTGTTTGTAGTTTTGTAGTACTGAAGGCCATCATTAGTGACAAAGGGTAAAAAATCTTCAATCTTAATCTTTCTACCCTCCATTGAAAATATGTGGTGACATAGAAAGAATCAAAAATATACCACCACCAAATAAATGGTCATGTTGAGGTTTCAAATCGTGAGTTGAACCAAATTTTGGTGAAAACTATGCAGCCAAATAGGAAGGATCGGAGGAAGCGCCTGGATAATGCAATTTGGGATTACATGATAGCATTAAATCCACCCTTTGGTATGTCCCATTTAAAATTTTTTGGTATATCATTTCATCTAGCAGTAGAAGTCGAGAAATCAAATTATTGGTCTATAAAGAAATGCAACATGGATTTGGCACAAGCTATAATCCAAAGGTAGTTTAAATTTCATGATCGTGAGGAGATTAAATTATCATCTTATAAGAACTCAAATCACTACAAGGAAAGATGAAAATAATATCATGATAGAATGATACAAAAAAGGGAGTTTCATGTTGGAGGGAAAGTCCTCTACAGTTCTTGACTGAAGCTGATGCCTGGTAAGTTATGTTCTAGATGGTTATGTCCTTATGTTGTCACAAACATTTTTCCATATAGTGCAGTGGAGATCACACAAGAGGACAAAGGAAGGATCATTATAGTCAATGGTGAACGTTTAAGGAAATACATTGAGGTATTTTCTACTGATGCATTGGATTTCATCACACTGCATGACCACATCATCACATGAGCATATCACATTGTTCCAAACCCTTTCACTTTTTTGTTATTTTTCCTATTTAAAATTATACATTTTATGTGAATATATATTCTCATGGGTTCACAATGAGAAAAAATATATATTTTAATTATGGGTGACAGAATATTATAGTTTATTAATTTCAATTGTTTTCTTATTTTTCAATGATTTTGAAAAAAAATTAGAATTTTGTGTGTTTATTTTTCAAATTTTTTGTGTGTTTTTGAAACTTTTAAGATGAAGTTATTCTGATCGTCATTTTGAAATCCATATCAATAAGTGACGAAATTTGTCCAATGAGACTAATCTTAAATGAATGTTGAACATGACATCTTTTTCATGTTCAAATATTTAGTATTTTCATGAAAATTACTCTAAATTTTGAATCCCATGCCACATATCACTATTTTTATATTTGAAATCACTTTCCAATAATGCATCTGAACCATTCTTCTCATATTCTATGCATTTACATCACATAATGGGAGAACCAAACCATGCTTTATTTAATAATAATTTGATTTATTCTTATCAAAACATGAGTGTTTGAGGTACATATGTATAAATTATTGAGTAATTTATATGTTATTAAAGTGCATATTTCAATGAATCTATTTCATAATGGCCTACCTTGAACATATAATCCTTGTATCACTTATAATCCATGATCATCTTGTTAGGCTAGACACATTATAAGACAAATTTTCCTATCTAACGAACTCTTGAAATGAAATTGCCTTATCATGTTGAATTTAAGTGTGAGGAAAGCAGTATTGTGTTTTACAATAACATACTATGATACATTGGGTGGAAAATTATATTTTGAAAAGATGTGTTTTCTGTTGAATAAAATAATTATATTTGAAGTTGTGACTTTTCTGGAGATTTTATGATAAGTTATGATGTGCCTTTTTAGATCATATTATAGAGGGAGAAAGTTTTTGCCTATCTAGAGCACTTAAGAAAATCATGTTCGAGAAGATTATCATTTTTACTAATTAAATTTTTAATGGTGTGCACATTTTGTTTTTTTCATTATGATGAACATGAATTGAAATTATGGGTATTGTACAGGAGGACTTATTTAAGTTAAAATTAGATGAATTCGATTTTTCTTAAAAGAGAGTCTAGACTCCTCATTCAGCCTCAGAATTATTCACCTCTAAATCTTACAAATTGAAATGCACAGAACAAACATATAAAGTCTTAATGATTAACATATGTCCTTGACTCACATTAGGTGGCAACGTATAAATTTATCAAACCTATTTTTAACCTTTAATGAGTTTTGATGAGAAAGACAATGCTAAAAAATTGACAATTGTGTGATAAGAGAAAATTCAGGTGTGGTAAGTGTATTGTGCATGGGAGGATAAATGACGTAGAAATATATGGAATGTTATAAATGGTGAACAATAAATAAAAGTTTTTTATGAGGAATGATATTTTTTGTTTCTTGGTGTGGAATTTTTGGTTCTCAATGATATGTGTTTTAAAATTTGTTTTGATTTGATATTAATGTTTACATGTCACAATTTTTCGGAATACATGATATGAGGTTTTTCCTAGGGGTGAAAATGGGTATGTGTGAGGGAGTTGATAAGAATTATTTTTTTGAATAGTTTATTTATAATATATTGTAAAATTTCATCACATTGATTAAATATGTTTTTTTATAAAATATTTGGGATTTGATCTTTCATTAGAAAATTTGATGGAAATTACTGTATTACCCATTATAGTGAACTGTAGTATTTTGAAAATAAATATTTTAATATTTATTATCTGAAATTTAATTTCTAAAAATTATTTCATAACATAATGGGATTCAACATTGTTTCATAATAATAGATCTAAATCATGCATTTTGTTGGACTAAAAAGACCCAGAAGTCAAAGGTGTGATGGGCCTGCTTGATTGGATATTTGTTATGAATTTAGTACATACCCTCTTCATGTGAGGTTGGATTGGGTCCAAATTTTTAGAGGATATCTCCAATGAAAATTTTCACAAATTATTCTTTTGTATGTATGTGTTGTTCACGCGTTTTTGAGGTAAAATAGGCAGTGCAATTTGGTATAAAATATTTGGTTGAGATTTCCCATTC
Organism: Viscum album; assembly: GCA_963277665.1. Classification (NCBI taxonomy): domain Eukaryota; kingdom Viridiplantae; phylum Streptophyta; class Magnoliopsida; order Santalales; family Viscaceae; genus Viscum; species Viscum album. The sequence goes on from OY728133.1 coordinate 1,648,118,183, forward strand.
ACACTTGAAACATCTTTTAACCTAGAATCCCCTACACTCTATAAATAAGTTTTTTTATCCATTAGAGGGGTTGGTTCGTCCATTATGGGATTGGGGTCATAGAATATGTGGTTCTACACCATTTCAATTCCCAATTGGATGAGGGAAGCTACCAAGCTATGATCTCCTCCAAAATGCTCTTATTTTCTTCTTCTTTGTTGTAATGTTGTTGAGCTTTCAACAAAATCTTATTTTATATTCCAAATATTCTAATATTATTAATTTTATTATTATATTAATATTCATATTTCAATTGTAATGCAGGAGTGTATACATGATTGGGTTTCCACCTTTGAATCCTTTGGTCATGCAAAACGTCTTCATGATGAGTACCCCGCCCATAGAAGAGTAGTTTTCTTAGTGATCAATAAATATTATACCCTATTCATTTAATTATTTTGAGTCATTGACCTGATGTAATTAACATAATTGGATTCATGAATTGAGTTGTTAAATAATTATAAACTACGAAAGATTGGAAAATTATCACAAAAAACACGCGAGGTCGAGTATTTTCTGAATTGAGAGAGTGTGATCTTAATTGGTAATAGAAGACCACCAGAGAAAAGTTTATAGAGTTAAAATATAATTTATAAAATAAATTAATACTCATTTCTAGAATAAATATGTGAACTAATTAACATATGACCATAAGCTATCCTTATAACATAATTCAAAGCAGGGTGTTGCGATTGTGTGTTCCGAAACTAGCCCAATGTTTATGTGATTTCATCTTTGTTGATAAGTTACCTCCCATAGGGTTTACAGGGATAAGAAATTATTGGATAATAATTTAGTGGATATTCATATAATTGATAATTATTAATATGTAAATTAAAATGTATAGTAAGATTGATTATGAATTTTTATATTTTCTAAAAAAACATATTCTTGTTGTGCCATTTTAATAGAACATTATTTCAAAAATAAATAACACTATAAAATAAAATCTTATTCCATAAAACTTTTTCTAGATTTATAAACAATAAACAATCCCTATAATTTTAATTGGTTTTCTTAATTGATTTTTTTTTAAATTTCATAAATTCCTAAAATATGTTATTAAATTTAATTCCTCATTTGAGAGACGAACTTTTTCCACTACTCTGGTGCACCTATTTACCCAAAACCCACTAATCATTTGAGGGAACCCATGACATCAGCTTTCAAATTGGCATCATTTTTGGGGGAAATTAATTATTTCAACAAATTAGATGTATTTATTTTATTTTATAGTTTATTCTCTTTACTTATATCTTCCTTCATTACCCAATATGAATTTTTTTTCTTCTTTTTTTTATTTTCTTCTTCTTATTTTGGGGACATTAACACAAACCACTCATTTCAATTAAGGTCCACCTTCCTTATATTTATTTTTTATTTTATTTATTACATGAACTAGTCCCGAGGATCTTTTTAATCTTGAATCTAAGATTGAACGTAGCCTTAGGGATCAAATCAGACACTCTCAATCCACAAGAAGTTTCATCATTCAAATAGTTGAAAAAATCCTCCACTCCAAAAACATTGCAATTGGAAACACTTATAATTCAAACATAAAACATGAATCACTGGAAATAAATAATGGAAATTAATTTATTAATTCCATTTGAGAATTGGCTGCACCTGATACTAATTATCAACAAAATTGCATTGCACACCCAAATCTCTAATTAGACATTGTACTGAAATTTAGATCAATTCACCTTCTTCCAAAATTATTGGAGTATCTAGTGAGGATCCAAACCAACATTTAAAATTATTTAATGTGGTTTTATCTACCTTATAACCATGAAATATTTCTTAATATAAAATCAAACTTAGATCATTCATATTCTCACATGATGAAGCTTCAATTGATTGGATATATTATTAACAACTTAAAGATATAACATGTTGGAACAATTTGAAAAATAATTTCCTTCAGAATTTTTTTCTAAAATCAAGGACCACATCAATTTTAAAATAGATTTGAGGGATCAAGAATGCACAAGGGGAGTCAATGTATGAGTACTGGGAGCGATTCCTTATGTTCTGTGTAAGATGCTCACATCACTAAATTAGTGAAAAACTCCTCATCCCATACTCCTATAAATGACTCACACCTATCGGGAGAAGCATGGTGGATGTCATGACTGGAGGAGCGTTGGTGGAAAAAACACTAGTAACTGCACATGCATTGATCCAATATATGGCGCAAAACTCCCAAAAATTTTGCGATCGAGGTACACCACATGTTAGGGGAGTACATCAGGTAAGTCATTCCTCTCTTGAAAATCAATTGATTGATACTAAGTTGGAATAAGTGACCACTATGGTGAGGCAGATTTCATGGACACAAAAGTCATACAAAACTCCTCTTTCGAGGCCTTGTGGAATTTTCTATGAGAAAAGCCATCCATCTGACTGTTGCCCACAATTACAAGAAAAAAAATATTATGCAGCAATGTTTCCTGGGAAAACATATCAGCAACAGTAACAAGTACATCCCCAAAATAAGTTTTATTGCATTGCACAAGCATACAAAAAAGGTTGGAAGGATCAATATGACATGAGGTATGTATCTGGAAAACAAAAAAATCCCCCCTTTTAACAAAACAACCAACAGCATCCACCTTAATAGCATGGTTTTCAACAACTCGAAAGGCGATTTGATGCTCAAGCATCCACAAGTCAACAATAATGGAACTATATTCCAAAGTTAGATTCTAATATTGATGATATTTTGAAACCAATTCTTTATAATCTATAGAATGATATGAAGAGCTAAGGGTCAGAGATGAGGGATTGGAAGATTCAAATGATCCATATTTCCACTACCCTCCTTGAATTGGTTTGTACGAATTATGGGTATCTACCTTCCCAACCTACTCCAGATCCCAAATAGAATGTTAGTTCCATAACATTTAGATGTAGGAAGCAAACAAATGATACACTTTCACCCACCATTCTATTCAGATTCACCTCAAATTTGGAGAATCCCCATTCCATACCAACTGTTGAGAAATCCAAGGGAAAATATGAAGGTTAGAAAAATATTGATGATGTTCCTCCTAAACCCCTTCCATTTTCAAATAGAGTTGTAAAACACAAGAACATGGTTTAAGAGACGATGAAAAAAAAATTGGACCCATTCAAGCATGTCGAGATTATTATCCCTCTACATGAAGAAACAAAGAAAATACCAAGGTATGAAAATTTTTTAAAATAAATTTGTACCAATCAAAGATGGATCATTGGAAATTAGAGGATCAATATGGGATGGAATGTACCAACAATCATTACACTAACTCTAGTAATTCCAAAAAAGTGAAATGTTCCAGGTACATTCATTGTAACACCCCAATCTTCCACGGTACGTTTCCCTTTGAATAATGCAATGGCTTGCAGTGTACGCAACTTCAAGATTCTAACACACCACAACCAATCAAACTAAATGTTATGTATAGTAATACCCACTTTTTGAAATTTTATACATTTTATCATTCAATAATAACATCATTTTTGGTTTTGTAATATCGAAATTATTTTTGGGTGAATTTTTTGTACTTTTCTTATAACTTTAAAATTTTGATGAATAGAGAAATTTACAAAATTTTAATTAAAAACAACTCTTTTAATCAAAATAATTAATAAAGATAAATTATGAATTTGTGTGAATTGAAAGTATTATTAGATTATATTTTTACTATTTAATCCAATGTTAGTCATTGGACATAATTTCACATTTAAACTGGACATAAGCAAGTGTCAATATTTTGATAGTTATCGTTTATTAAAAACACGCACATTGTTCTAACAACATGAATTACATTTAATTTAATAAATTCCACTTCTATGTTTTGAATTTGGTAAAATAGAAATCAATTTTGAATTCTGAATATCAATATTAGCTTAGGATGAGTTTTTGTTATATTTTTAAAAACATTCAGATTTTGATGAATAGTGAAAAACACTGAATTATTAGTTAAACCTAAATTTTTATTTAAATAAATATTTATTTTATTTAAATTTATGTTAGGCCAAAATAGATACATAATACCTATATATGTTCAATGTAATTCATTGGAGTCAATTTATATTAATTGAAGATATATAATAATTTTATTGAACCTTTCATCGTCTTTTATCCACCTCCTAGGTTAATTGGAAAATACACATAAAACATAATTTTATCGCTTCTGTGAATGGAATTTAAAAAATCTGAGAGACAAGGTTAATATCAGCAAGTAAAATGTTGTTAAATGAGATGAAAATAATTTTCAATGAATAATAACTTTTTACTTTTATTTACCACGGTTAAAATTAAATAGTTCAATTAATGGTAAAAATGATATTAATATTACCCTAACAAATGTCCTAATTCTATTGTAAATTTGTATCTCAACCAAAAACAACCTTAGGAAAAAAACTATTATCATTTAGGTTCACTTTGATTACATTAGGACATTTATTATTATATAATTCAAAGAAGAGTAAAAGAGTTAAAATCAATGATTGATTACTAAAAAAAATTTAATATAAGGTTATAGATAAGATAAATTCGATTGTAAATATTTATTATAAAGATAAAACTATTTCATACACAATGATATTTTATTTATAATTTTTAGTCATTAAATAATTTAATTTACTTATGACACAATGGTGATGCATTAATTAGCTAATTATTGAAATATTAAAATAATTGATATTATAAATACCCAAATAAATGTAATTTGAGACTTTTTATGATTGAAAATAATTTTATAGGTTAATATTACATATTTTGATTGGTTATATGAATTTTATTTTAAGTAATAATACTTTTATGAATTTATCAAAAACAAATATTAGTGTCAAAATTGACATAAAAGACTTTCTAAAACAAATATTATATTATTAATTTATATTCTATTCATAAAAATATAATGTTCGGAAAAAGGATGTATATAATGATATCTATTTTATTAATGGACCACTAGAGGGTCGCTTGGATGTATATAGTAAATTTATTAACTATATAATATTAAAATACAGAGTGACATGGTAAATGTCAAACTAATTAACTTAGAGTTAAAACTAAATGATAAGGTTAATATAATGAACCAAAACTGTCTAAAATCTATTGGTTGAAATTATTTAGACCCATAATTACCTTATACTATTAATAATCAACTTTGGAGCCATTATAAACTGAATATGAATTTATTATATATTAATACATTACGTTTTTTCTAAAGAGCCCCTCCTCCCCCTTATAAAAGGTCACCATTTCTGACCCAGACATCACACCTTAAAATCCATTTGTATCGGCCAAACCCCACCCAAATACTCTTTAAACTTCCCCCACTTCATCTTAGAGGCCTTATTTTTATCATAAATCCAACCTATGGTGCCCTTTTGATCAAATCAAAAGGAAGAACCCGAAGAGGAGGTAATGTTTTCACCACCCTATTTCAGGTTCCTTTTTTCTTCAACTTCTTCTTCTTTGTTATTTAATTTCTAAAATAATAACACCAGTATATTCTATATACTGTGATATTCTTATAAATATGGAACAACTAAATTCATTATTCTATCTATCCCTTGTATGATATGACACCATATGTGCGTACGTACGGACTACCGTCTCCACGTCGTGGTGTAATTTTTATACAATATATTATTATTTAGATGGGTATAATAATGATGTATAATTCATTTAAATAATATATATAACATAATAATTATTATGCATATATGTTATAACATACATTTTTATATTATTTAAATACTAAAAGAATTATATTGTCGATCGTGCGTACGTGCGGACTACCGTCTCCACGAACGCGATGTGATTCATTCCCCATCGTATCCATTCAAATATAATTATCATTTTATGATTAAAATAATGTTTAAGGACTTGATATAAATTTGGATATGAATAATATACAAACCATTCATTACAAATATGGCTCACATAACAAATAATATAAAGGAAAATGAAGTCGTTAACACCTGAAATGACCATAATACTAAAATATTATTAACATATCAATGTTAAACGATCATATATGATATCATATTAATGCATATGATTATTGTATAATTCAATAAAAATTATTTCACCATTATAATGGTGGTTATCCTACCATCATCCATGAAAAAATTACAATGTACGGGGTTTTCTTATCTCACATTTAATTCTTTGAGAATTCCATTGTTCACCACTTATTTATTGAAAGTGGTGTGTGTACTGCCCATTATTTTATTCATTGTGTACTATAATTTAATTTATAGATATTTATATCTTCATTGTATGATCCTCTTTCATGGGTTTATGTTTCATAAGTTACCAAATCTATAAGGGATTTTGAAATTTCAATTTCTACTCATTTGGCTTTACGAATACTTAATTGATTATTTTACTCCAAGATTATGTGTGCAATCACTATTAATTTTCTTTTGTTATAAATTACACTCCACTATATGTGGATATACTTTTGATACACATAATCACTCCATTGATAAATTCTCATGTCATCGATATGAACTTGATAGGAGTAATTTTAACTCAATCTCCATTTATTGAGTTAAACATCAAATTCATTGGTGTTGTTTTTACATGATTATGTTTGAATGTCCTCTGATTGATTTACACTGAATATCCAATAATATTCAGTGTATATATATTTTTCAGACATAATTATGTCTTTGATTTATCCTTAACCTAATTATATGCTCTTTTTTAGCAATTTCATCTCAAATTACATTGTTTTGAGACTTTTTTGTTGTTATACACCAATTAACTTTTATATGGTGTATATAATGAACTATGATATAGTATATCATGAATCCCTCTATTCTCATGATATTAAGATGTTTTGATTAATTCAATTATTTTTATTCAAGTGTCTCTCTTTTGGTTAAAAACTCTACCTAAAATATCATTTTAAATGTTTTAATGATTTATTATTTTAAATTATTCTCATTAATGTCCATGTTTTAAAATTTGTTTTAAAAATTAATTTATATGGACCTTAAAGTTTTCAAATTAAAATTCTTTTTGAATGTTTCAATCTTTTTTGGGAAACTTTTATTAAAAATTCTATTATTAAATGTCTTATTGACAAATATAGTGACTTTTAAATGTTTTCAAGAAAGAGGAGGATACTTCTCTCAAATCGTTTTGAGGGTTATTTTCATCTATGTCAATATCATTAATTATTCTTGATTGAGGTTAATCTATTACAGTACAATCTTCCATATTGTATTGAATGAGTTATGTTTGACTGTGGATGTGCTATTTTTGTACCATTCATAGTTTGTGGATAAACTATTGACATTTCGTATGCTAGTTTTAATATGAATTCTTATATTATGTTTCAATCATTTTATATGAGAAATGAATTGAACTTATTAAGTGATGGGCGGAGCCCACTCTAGCTCTTCGATGGATCAGTAGGTCTCATGAGACAAACTGGTGTCTTGGCACGAGGTCTTTACAAAATCTTATTTGTAGTCTTCGCATGAGGCCTTTGCTACAGGGTTATTATGGTCTGGCATTATGCATTCCATCATTATTAATGTGGTTATTGATATTGCATGTGATTATTTGACGAGTAGAATATCCCTTTGAATAAGAAAATCGCATTATTTCCTTTTATCTTTGACATATTATGCTGAAGTTCAAGTTTAAAAATATTTTTTCTAGTCTTGCACACTTCCTTAAATATTTATGCTTATTTATGAAAGTTTCCGCTATATTGTTATCCTTGCTGAGAATGTAAGCTCCCCATATTCAATGTATTATATTTTCCTAGGATATGAAGAAGTATTTTATGAATTAACTACAGGGATAAACTGATGGGATATGAGGGTGGTCTATGCAAATAATACTGTCATAGTTTTTTATTTTATGATGTAATGTAAACCTTATAAATGTGTCCACTACTTCCAAGGCTACTGAAATAATGGGTCATTTGATATTTTGTGATCATGATAATTTTATGTAATAATGCACCCACTCTGGGCTTCTGGGGTCTGGGAATTATAGTTGGTATCAGAGGATGTTTAGTAAAATCCTTGGAAACTATATTTAGATAAACTCTTATTAGAGGACATATCTCTAAGATAGACTTTGAAGATTAGTATAGAAGAACTTCCTTGAATTTTGGTATTGTATAGATTTTGTGAGTTTCCAAACAATACATCCCTGTATGGATACGAGCAGGTAGAGGTGGCTCTAGCACATATGTAACTATGGGTAAAACCCGAAAACACCACTTTGAGCTAGACTCGAACAAGAACTGGTTCACGACAACGGGTCTAGCTGCACTCTTGGTTATGACGCTCCCCGAGGGATATGAATAGGATAATTTACACATTATCTACAACCAAATATGATGTATTTTAATATAAGATGATAATAAATGGCATTGCTTAATTCTATGGTGTTTCAAATTGAAAATATGGTTTCATGATATTCTATAAAATATTTTATGACTACTGTTACTCACACAATGCTTTTTGGTTTCAGTCAATGGATGGATTCCAAGGAAGTCCTAGTAACATTGAGAATTATGTACAAGGTGGGAATGGTGGTGGAGATGTGAAACAAAATGGAATGTTGATAGGTGTGAAAGATATCATGTTCATGCAAAATCAGTTTTCCAAAAATACGATCAACAACATATATATTGACCAACTCTCGGACTCAACAATGAAGAGAAATGTGATGAATGATAAGAGCTCCAACAGTGGAGACCAAGGTGAAAAGAATCCTAAGTTTCCATCATGTAGTAAATGTGGAAGGAGACACCCATGAAAGTGACTCAATGGAACAAAGAAATGCTTTATGTGTGGGAAGGGAGGACATAATGTGAAGAAATGTCGAGGTAAAATAAAGAGTACTATGGAAAAAAATAAAAATGGTCCCAAGATTCCAATTACAGTCATTTGTTGTAATTGTAAGACACCTTGGCATCACACAAGACAATTCCATATTCTATATGATAACCTCTTGGTCAAGAAAGAACCTATGTGGAAATAAATGGATGAAAAAAAATTTAATGGTATTAGTGCTCTTTGTTGTTGAGATTACATTGGATGAATTTTTTCATATATGTGTAACCCTGCAATTTATCTTGTGAAAATGTAATGTGAGGAAGAATTATCATTTCTTTTGAGGATAGAGATATAAATAACCATTTGGTCATATATGATCATTGGGTTTGAGGCAATTACAAGTTATTTTATTTTGGTATGAAAATTTATGGTATGAGATAACATTTGTGGTTAAATTATGTTATGGTTATTTTGTGAAATTTAGCTCATTTTGGTAATATTATAAAATATAGTTTTTGAAAGAGGACAACATGTATACCGTGTGAAAACCCATCACGTTGGAAAAATCTCTGTGAATCGAACCCAAAACCAAAGTGCGATTGGGATTTATCGCATACCACTGGACTACGTGAAGTCCCTGGTTAGTGTGACTAATTATTTTTAGCTTAATGATTTTATTGATCAATTATAAGTTGATTTTTGATCTTATGTCTTATCAAATTAATACCTTTAGAATAATAAAATAATTTTCTGATTATGTGATAAATGTTATTTTAGAAGATGTTCTCTTTGTTGGGAACACTATATGCCCATGGAAAATAGAATTCTATTGGATTTCATTTGAGGAGTATTTGTGCATTTTTATCTATGTTTATATTGTGGATTTATATTAATTTTGTTAATTTATGGAAATGATTAACCTATAATAGGGAATATGTGATTAGTTTAATGAATTTTAAGTATGTGAAATTAAGAGTAGTTAATGTTATTTGGAGATACAATTTAATGGGGAAAACTACATAACCAAATTCTTCTAATTTTTGGGTTTCAATATTAGTTTGGATTTTATTGAAGGATTTTAAGGACAATTGATTATTGAATGATATTTATTTAACTTTGTGGTATTTTTGGTTTAATTTTAGAAATTATGATTACTGTTTCATTCTCTAATGGAATATCATTTTGTGGGATCATCAGATCTTATAGTAAACGTTTTGGTTTTGATTAATCTCTAAATACAAGGTAAATATATTGTTTATCCTACGGGGATCATGGTATTCTACATAAGTTTATTCTAGCTCTTTCAATGTTACCATGTCTTCTTGAATACTAATTGTTCAAAAAAATGAGTTAGTGGTGGAAATTTTATAATGAATGAAACACTACTTAAAAAGTAAGAATATCTCTTTAATTTCTTAGTCAATATCATAAATGAATTTCTCATCCTTATGTAATGTATCCTAAAACAAAAAATGTTGTCTGTCTACTTTTCATAATAAGAGACCAATGATCGTTTGTCCCAACACAAGATTGTGGTTTTCTTGTTGTTAAATTTATCTTTATCATGTTTTCTTTCCTTCTCATTCATAACATGACACTTATTTTATCGTCCATAACCATGTTTTCATACATGGAATCCTAGTATGGGTTATCTTGGGTGACCATTATACTTCTCTTTATTTCTTTTAATGTGATATTTCTATTGACTCTTTTTCCGATTTGGAACTTTACATTATATTCTCATTACCAATTTTAAAAATTGTGAGGAAACATTTTATTGAAGGAGGGGAGAATGTAACACCCCTATAATCCACGGTACGTTTACCGTTGAATAATGTAATGGCTTGCAGTGTACGCAACATCGAGATTCTAACACACCACAACCAATCAAACTAGCCATAATGAATAGTAATACACACTTTTTGAAATTTTATATATTTTATCATTCAAAAATAACATTGTTTTTTGATTTTGGAATATCGAAATTATCTTAGGGTTAATTTTTGGTACTTCTCTAATAACTTTCATATTTTGATGAATAATGAAAATTACTAAATTTTAATTAAAAACACTTATTTTAATCAAAATAATTATTAGTGATAAATTATGAATTTGAGTGATTTGAAAGTATAATTAGAATATATTTTTACTATTTAATCCAATGTTGGTCATTGGACATAATTTCTCATTTAAACTGGAAATAAGCAAATGTCAATCTTTTGATAGTTATCGATTCTTAAAAACACGCACATTGTTCTAACAACATGAATTAATTTTAAATTAATTAATTCCACTTATATTATTTGAATTTGGTAAAATAGAAATCAATTTTTAATTCTGAATATCAAAATTAGCTTAGGATGAATTTTCGGTATTTTTCTAAAAACATTCAAATTTTGATAAATAGTGAAAAACACTGAGTTATTAGTTAAACCTGAAATTTTATTTATATAATTATTTATTTTATATAAATTTATTTTATTCCAATATAGATACATAATACCTATATATGTTCAATGTAATTCATTGGAGTCAATTTATATTAATTGTAGATATATAAAATTTTTATTGAACTTTTTACCGTCTTTTATCCACCTCCTAGGAGAATTTGGAAATACACATAAAACATAATTTTACCGCTTCTGTGAATGAAATTTCAAAAATCCAAGAGACATGGTTAATATCGGTATGTATAATTTGGTTCAATGAGATGAATTTTTTTTTTGCGGTGAATAGTAACTTTTTTACATTTATTTACCACGGTTAAAAGTAAATTGTGTAATTAAGGGTAAAAATGATATTAATATTACACTAACACATGTCCTAATTCTATTGGATAAAATTATCTCGACTAGAAACAACCTTAGGAATAAAATATTATCATTTAGGTCTACTTGGATTCGATTAGAACTTTTATTTTTATTTAATTCAAAGAAGAGTTAAAAGAGTTAAAATCAAAGTTTAATTATTAAAACATTTTTAATATAGGGATATACATAAGATAAATTCGATTAAAAATATTATTTAGAAATCTAAAAAATATTTTCTATATAATGATATTTTATTTATAATAGTTAGATATTAAATAATTTAATTTATTTATGACACAGTGGTGATGCAGTAATTAGCTAATTAATGAAATATTAAAATAATTGATATTATAAATACCCAAATAAATGTAATTTGAGACTTTTTATGATTTCAAATAATTTCAGAAGTTAATATGAAATATTAGGATTGGTTATATGAATTTTATTTTATGTAATAATACTGTTATGAATTTATCAAAAACAAATACCCAATAGTGTCAAAATTGACATAAAAGTCTTTTTAAAACGAATATTATATTATTAATTCATATTCTATTCCTAAAAATCTAAGGTTTGGCTGAATAACTTATAAAATGATAGGTGTATTATTAATGGACCACTTGGGGGTCACTTGGATGTATATAGTAATTTTATTAACTATATAATATAAAAATACAAAGTGACATGGTAAATGTCAAACTAATTAACTAAGAGTTAAAACTAAATGATAAGGTTAATATAATGACCCAAACCAATCTAAAATATATTATTTGAAAGTATTTAGACCCATACACACCTTAGACTTTAAATAATCATCTTTTTAGCCATTATAAACCAAATATTAATTTATTATAAATTAATACATTATGTTTTTTCTAAAGAGTCGCTCCTCCCACTTATAAAAGGACACCACTTCTAACCAATTTCTCACACATTCAAAGCCATATTTCTTGGCCAACCCCTGCCCAAATACTCTCTAAACTTCCATCACTTCAATATAGAGGCCTTATTTTGTTCAGAAAAACAACCTATGGAGAATGTTTTATCAAATCAAAAGGAAGAACCCCAAGAAGAGGTAATGTTTTCACCACAATTTTTCAAGTTCCTTTCTTTTTCAACATCTTCATCATTGTTATTTACTTTATAAAATAATAACTACAATATATTCTATATAATGTGATTTTATTATAAATATGTAACAACCAAATTCATTATTCTATAGATCCATTTAATTATATACCACCATACGTGCGTACGTACGGACAACCGTCTCCACGTCGTGGTGTAATTGTTATTCAATATATTATTATTTAGATGGGTATAATAATGATTTATAATTCATTAAATAATAAATATAACATAATTATGATTCTTTATATATGATATAACATCCAATTTTATAATCTTTTAATATTAATAGAATGATATTGTCGCTCATGCATACGTACGGACTACCGTCTCCACGAACGCGATGAGATTCATTCCCCATTGTATCCATTCAAGTCTAATTCTCATTTGAGGATCAAAAATAATTTTTATGGACATTATATCCTTATGGATATGAATAATATATGTACCATTCATAAGAAAAATGGCTCACATAACAAATAATATAAAGGAAAATGAACCTGTTACCACCCGAAATGACGATAATACTAAGATATTATTAAGATATCAATGTTAAATTATCATATATGATATTATATTAATGCATATTATTCCTGTATAATTCAATAACAATTATTTCACCATTATATACAAGGTTAACCTACCCTCGACCAATGAAAAAGTTCAAAGTTAGGGGGTTTCTCATCTCATTTTTAATTCGGTGAGAATTTTATTGTTCACCACTTATTTATTGCATGTGGTGTCTGTAATATACTTTAATTTTTGTATATTTACAACATAATTATATGATTCTCTTTCATGATTGTATGTATCGTAAGTTACCAAATCGATAAAGGAATTTGAAATTTCAATTACCAATCATTTGGATTTACGCATAATTCTTTGATTATTTTACTCAATGATTATGTGTTGAATAGCTATTCATTTTCTTATGTCAAAATTTACACTCCCCTATCTATGGATATACATTTGATACACATAATCACTCCATTGATAAATTCTCATGTCATCGATATTAACTTGATAAAAGTAATTCTAACTCAGTCTCCATTTATTGAGTTAAACATCCAATTCATTGGTGTTATTTTTACAAAAATATGTTTGAATGTCCTCTGATTGATTTACACTAAATATCCAATCATATTGAGTGTATTTATATTTTTCACACATAATTATGTCGTTGATTTATCCTTAACCTAAATATACAGTCTTTATAAGAGATTTCATCTCACATTACATTCCCTTGAGACTTCTTTGTTGTTATACACCAATTAACTTTTATATGGTGTATATAATGAACATTGACATAGTATATCATGAATCAATTTATTCTCATGATATTAAAATGTTTTGATTACTTCAATTATTTATATTCAAGTGTCTCACTTTTGGATAGATACTCTAACTAAAATATCATTTTAAATATTTTAAAGATTTATTATTTTAAATCTTTCTCATTAATGTCCTTTTGTTTAAAAATAGTTTTAAAAATTTATTTATATATATATTTTAGTTTTAAAATTAATATTATTTTTGAATTTTTCAAAGTGGTATGGGAAACTTTGATTCAAAAATCAATTTTTAAATGGCTTCTTGAAAAATACTGTGACTTTTAAATGTTTCAAGAAAAAGGTGATATTTCTCTCAAATAGTTATGATGGTTATTTTCATCTATGTAAATATCATTAATTATTTTCGATTGAGGTTAATCTGTTACAATACAATCTTCCATATTGTATTGAATGAGTTATTTTTGACCGTGGATGTGCTATTTTTATACCATTCAATATTTGTGGATAAAGTATTGACATTTAATATGATAGTTTTAATACAAATTTTTATGTTATGTTTCAAACTTTTCATATGAGGAAAGCATTGGACTTAGTATATGACGGGTGGAGCCCGCTATAGCTCCTCAATGCATTGGTAGGTCTCATGAGACAAACTAGTGTCTAGGCACGAGGCCTTGAAAAAATCTTATTTATAGTCTTGTATTGTGGCCTTGGCTACGTGGTTATGTTAGTATGGCATTATGCATTCCATCATTATGAAATTGGTTATTGATATTGCATATGATTATTCAACTAGTAGAATATCCATGTGAATAAGTAACTGGAATTATTTTATTTTATCTTTGCCATATTATGTAGATGTTCATGTTTAAAAGGCTTTTTCTCTAGTCTCATACACTTCCATAAATGTTTATGCTTATTTATGAAAGTTACCGCTATATTTTTATCCTTGCTGGGCATCTGAGCTCACCCATTTCTATGTTTTCTGTTTTCCAAGATGTGAAGTGGTATTTTATGACTTACCAGCAGGTATAGTCTGAAGGGATTTGACTGTGGTCTATGGAAACAATATGGCCATAGACTTTCTTTTTATGATGTAATGTAAACCTTATAAATGTATCTAGTACTTCCAAGGCTACTAAACTAATCGGTCTTTCGGGACATGATATTTTGTGATCATGCGAATGTTTTGTAATTATGCACCGACTCTCGACTTCTGGGGTCGCGGCGGTACATTCACCATATCATGCACCATAAGAGAGATGCACATTTTGGATTCTCTTTGTGATTTAACATCCTCAATAACTCTGATGACTCACTTTGTATTCTTTTCATTGCTGGTCTATTAGTTAATACTGATGAGAGTAGTGGTGCAGTTAAAGAATAGAGGAATAACATATCTAACTATAATCCCTTATGAGGTACTTGTTTAGGTAAAGGATAAAATCTATCTAGCATATTTCTACATGTTTAACATGGATGATGATCAGGTATGTTATTGTGCTCCCATTATCTTAGATAGTACCTTCCTCAAAACAGAAAAAACATCATAAATGTCAATGTGGGTACACATTCAATGGAGATTGGGTATGATGTTGTGATATATAATGTTATGTACTCCATGAAGTAGCCTTTTTAGAACCATTATACATTTGTTATGTCTCATTTTTAACCACAAAATAGAATCACCTTGGAATTTGAGTGTCATGTGATTAGGTAGATTATTAGTATAGGATGTAGTTTGATGTATAACAGTAGTTCCACCCCTATTTATAAAGCACAATAATCTCTTACATTTGATTTTGAAATGGAATCATATTCTGATTTTAATCATGTAAACTCTGATTATGACAATGTTGTTGAGTATGTTTATGGGTTTGATGCTTGATTATCATGTTTTGATGATGTAAATTATAATACTGATGTTCATTATACACAAATTTCAAGTCCTTCAGTTTCTCCTTCCATAAATCACCCCTACATTGATACTCAAGACATTACATCCAAATCTAAAATACTCATACTTGTAATGAGGTGAGATTTTACCAGTTGTAATTGCAAACAATCTCCCTTTTGAAGATGAAAAATACTTTTGAATATTCTGAGGGTGAAAATCTGGGAAATCTGGGGGGGATTGGCTGACATATCAGGTATTTTCCCCTTAATTCTCATACAAAGGATTATTTTGGAGGATGGGGATAATTTGCTTAGGCAGCCACAAATGAGACTCAATCAAACACTTTTGGAGGTTGTTAATAACGATGTTGAAAAATGATCACGGTAGGTATAATCTATTCCATTTTATATTCCTATTGGGTGAATCTGATTAAGGTTGTGCCTAAGAAAAGTGGCATTTTTGTTGCTAAAAATGAGAATGATGATTTAGTTCTAATGAGGGTTCAAAAATGTTGGCATGTGGGTATTGATTATAGGAATATAAATTAGTTTACTTCCACGAACCATTTCCATATGCCATTTATTGATCAAATGCTTGAGAGACTACCTGGGAAGGCAAATTATTGTTTCTTAGATGGATTTTCATGATATTTTCATGTTCCTTTAGCTTCGGAGGATCACTTGAAGACTACATTCACCTATCCATTCCGCACACAATACTGTAAATTTTTGTTATACCAACGGTTTAAAACTATTGGGATAGGCTCTAGAACCGTTGGGATAGGGTATCCTAACGGTTTATCAAACCATTGGGCAGTTGGGATTGGGGAAAGCCCCATACCAACTGTTCTGCATGAACCATTGGATTATGAAAGAATCAATTTCATATACCAATGGTAAAAGTGAACCTTTGGAAATGAGGGATTCTACTTCATAATACAAACGGTTAACCTGAACCATTGGAAATGAGGGATTATATTTCATTATGCCGACGGTTAACCTGAACCGTTGGCAATGTGGGAAGAACAGCAACATCACGGGGCACTGCAACTGCAATCAAAAACATCATCACATTCTTCAAACTATAGCACTATGGCTACTACACCTACTTTTAAAAATAGAAGCACCATCTATTGCCATATAATCTCATACAATTTGTGGGATGAAAATGGAATTGTAATTAAAAACAAAAACACCGTATAAAAATAATTATTGAACAAAAAAACTATACAAAATCAAATTAGATACACTTTCTCATTCTATATCATTCAATATTAGATGGTATCATACATTATAGAATGAAAAACAACAAAAAAAATGTGAAGAGTACAACAGAGGAATTTTTGGTGAAAATTGATGCAAATGGAATGTGTAGTTGGTCATCATGGACGAATTACACCACCACCCATGGCACCATCATTAGAGGCGATAGATGAAAATTTGAACTTAGAGTATCTATTTGGAATCTCCAACATCCACTCAATCATGCAACAACTCATGATCTTAATCATTAAAATAGAAGTACACTGGTTTATAAAAACATTTCCATGAACCAAAAACAGCCTGATGAAAAAACTGAAAAAAATAAGCTAAAATATTTTATCTAGAATTCTTGGTGCATGTGCTATTGAAATCAGAATAATGGCACCCCATCGCAGTTTGGGAATTACACCCACAAATTATACACCATTTGACAAGGGTTCATGCTTTTATCTAGATCAAAAAATGACTGAAAAACTCCGTAGTGTTGTCTTTGTGGTTAGTCAGAACCCACCGGATGGCCATGCTACCATAATCAATATAGATTTCAGCATTTCATTCAGGTGGGAGCATCCTGCCATGTTTTTAAATAAAAACTAAAGTATGTGTTGGAGAAAAAACCATTCTCAAATTTTATTAATGAAAATAGAGTGTACAAGGATTACATGAGGTGAAATGATCTTGCAACACAACATAATTAAATGTTACCAAAAATCGAAAGAAGATGATCTTACAAAATTATGACAAAGGAAGTGAAAAAAGGACTCCCTAAAACCTGATCACTTCATTCTAGAGTCTTTCTAAAAAGATCCAATCACTTCCTCAAAAGTTTATATGCACATCATGGGACATAGGCACATAAAATACATTTGGATGAAATTAAAAAGCCTTTAGGACTCATTACCTAATCTCAATAAACATCCTCAAATGCATTTATAACACCCATTACAACCAAAACAGATCCCTTGTAAATTTAGAAAAACATGATTTGAAAGACAACACATTTCTGAAACCCTATATAGAATAGTGAATCAATATAGAGTCTGGATGCATCGTCCCTTACCCCAAAAATTCAGAAAGCAAAGAAGCCTTTAGATCCCTCAAATGGTTCCGAACAAAATTCTCAAAATTGATCCATCATTCTATATATTCAGAAATGATCCCGCATAATTCATATACAAGAGTCAAAATGTGAAGCGAAAATCATTGAATCTTACACAGTATATGTTTGTCCTCTTAACAGAAGCATGTACTAAACACCACTCACATGACCTTCACAATATGTTTTGCATGCCTACAAGATTGAGGCAGAACATGAGCTTGGGAGACTACCAAAACATAATAAAGATGCTATTGAAAACTAGAACACAAGTTAACAATCTTCCTTGTCTAGACAAGGATTCAATGATTAGATAAAGGCACATGAAGAATGTAACAAATCTCCATTGCTATAATGAAAACAAGTTCTAAAATCCATATGCAATAATGTCTCAAAGATGCATCTTGTATAAACTCATGGAATAATATTATTAAGAAAACTAATCAAAGATAGTAGCATCCTACCAGGTATTTTGTCTCCTATATAAATTTAAATAGTTTATTTATTAAGCAATGTTACCAAAAAAAAGAAACAACTTTGATTTGGGTCCACATCCATTACCAAATTCATCATCACTTTTGAGATTATCATCAGACTCCTTTTTAATGACTTCCCCCATATCCGTAGACCAATTTCATGGTGCAACATCAGCTAGTTTGCCTCCACATCTCTAAGTAACAACTCTATAGATGTACTCGTTCACATCACATTGAATCGAATGATCAAAAATATTACAGTCATGGACCATGGAGAATGGGATGATCAAAAATGTTATAAATATGGAATATAAAAAAGATTTTTTGTTACAAGGTTATAATTTTAATTAGTTTTAACATGTTTTAAAACAAAAATAATACCTTAATTAATTTAATTCTCACATCCATTGAACTATATCAGATAAAGTTTGGTAATTCTTAAATGTTTTTTATAATGATAAATCCAAATTACTTTTAATAATTGTATATGCAGTACCTATTTAAAATTACTCCCTTATAAATTAAAACAGTCATTACATAATTTACATGATTAAAAATTAATGTACACATACTTATAATCTTGATGTCCAACATCTCATGTGACATAGACGCTCATGAATAAATCATCTTCAACTAATAGTAAACAAATCATAATAAAAAGAATAGTTTATAATTATATAATTGAATAATTATATTAAATAAAATCAATGTATGTACATAAAATTTAAACAGTTAATGATTGCTATGAAAAAATATCAACAATTAACCTCTATAATGGAAAAAAAGTGTGACAAAAAATAAATTTGAAAAACATTCCAAAATTTATAATAAAGACATTTAGTTGTCTAAATCAAAAAACCATAGCATGGAACTAGTCAGCATGTCATCATTACAATTTATAGGATGAAAATAAAATCACCTCTAACATAACCTAATTGAAATGGTTTGATTCTCCCAAATTTAAATATCATCCATTCACTATGGGCCATGACCATATAATGTTTTCTGTATCACGGTTTGATTTCTATTTTGAATCTCATCCATTCTATATGGTCTATGACAACAACTCTGCCGACACACTCATTTTGCATATTTATTTTTTCAATGCATTCCGAACTACATTTTCACGGATCTCTTCCAATCCTTCTTCCATGATTTTTCTATTTCTATATAAAACATTTCATACCAAACACACTAGATAATAAATGCTAGAATGGAAAGAATTGTTAAACCAGGAAAATAAAACTATTATGTCCATGATAAAATAATCAAAAATCAATCATTATTATACGGAAGAGACAATGATAGGGGTTCAAGGTTTTTCAATTAAGGGATGTAGAATTCATTCAAATTTCAGTGAAAGGGGCATTCCAGTTTTATAAGGTTTTTTTTAAACAAGTCATATTGGAAAAAGATATTTATTGTTGATTTGTATTAATTATTTTTTATTATAGTGATTTTCAATGGATTTCATGGAGCTCATATTATTTTATATAGGATAATATTTTAGTTTTAACTCCTCTATAGATTCAGCCTATTTCAATATTTTCTAATTTATCAATGAAGATCCGTTTAATATCTATTTTATTCAATATTTAATGAAAACCCAATTTCAGTATCACCCACATTTATTCCCATATATCAATATTCAATTTGTTATTCAATTGACACATTTTTTTTTCATCCAATGATTATTTAATTTTAGTTGGTGTCATTCCTATTTTATTATTCTTAATTATATTCTATTGGTACTAGAAAACTACAAAAATTCTATCACATAAAAACACATCATGATTATAATAACCACTAACTCATCTCAAAACTAAACCTCCAAAATAGTATAACCATCACAAAATAGCAAGCTTCTTCCATTCACCACTAACCATCCCTCAACATATACCATGATAATCCAACGACAGCCTCGCTACTTTAACAGAATCTACATCCGTAATGGTCACTCCAATCTCTATAATTTCCCAAAATGATCCAAAAAACACAGCGTAAAAAAGAAGAAATTATAGAATGCAATGAAATATATTATCACCACCATAATTACTAAAATTTCAATTTAATGGGGTATTTGAAAAGATTTCCACTCCGCTTGCATGACATTTTCCCAAAATTTCCAGATTCACACACAACTAGTTTATTTCTATGATTAACATTATTACCCTTTATGAATGATGAGTTCAAATAATCAATAACATAAGGGGTTTATAATTCAAAGTAGCTAAATGTAACAAACAAAACATTCTTCAAGATAAACGTCACATTGAAGGAGAACCATAATGAAAAAAACTAAAATAAATGATGTTAGAAGATAAATATCAGTTAGAACATGTAAATTGAAGTGGAATAAGAAACAATAAAATAAACAATGATGGATCTCCCCTGAGAGGTAACATTATCAACCTGGGAAAAAAGGGATGCTCTGGTCATAAGAAACTAAGTTCCCCACTCATGGTTCGATGACTTCAGTCAACTGGGACCATCAATTTATTGAGAAAAAATATGTCAATAATCATTGATTTATTTATAACCATTGTGAAAACACCCAAAATAAATCTAGTCAGAAGATATAACTCAATGAAAAACTACAGATTTGAAGTGGGAAGACAAAAAAAAATGACTTAAATCAGGAAGTGGACGGATGGGAATAATGTGAAACACAGGCCCTGCAAAGAACCAATTCGAAGAATGGGAACCACTAGGAAGAAGGGAAGAACCACCGCGAAGAAACATAGTGAAGAATGGGAACCATTTGGGAGAAGAAGAATCAAAACTGTGGGAAGAATGTGCACTATAAATATGTTTTACGGTTTTTGAACTCTGATCAGGTCTGGAGTAGGAGACGAGATGGATGGTCATTTTTTTGTGGAAAAAATATCCTAAAAAACAGCGACATTACGGAGTTTTTTGGTTCTAGAGTTTGGGATTTTATTTAAAGTACAACTTTATTTTTTGGTAATATATTTCAATGGTTTTGAATCACTATTGGCATAGATTTACATTATATTGTATATAGATGACTATCCCAACGGTTTAAATAAACCATTGGTAACTTAATCAGACACATGGACTATTTCGACGAGTTTTCTAAACCGTTAGAAAAATACTCACATACATGCCCTTTGTCAATGGGTTTTCTAAATTATTGGAATAGTGGTGTTTTGATTGACGGGATTTCCAGTAGTGACATTTTCCTAATGGAGGATGCCCTTTGGACTTTGCAACTCCATAGGTATCTTCTAGATATGCATGCTGAGTACATTTATAATTTTATAAAGTCTAGAATAGAAGTATTTATTGATGATTTTACAATTTATAAATCCTCAATTGATGAATCTCTAATTAGTTTTGGAGAAGTGTTGAATAATTGTATTAATAAGAATATATTCTTGTACCTTGAAAAGTATCATTTCATGTTAGATCATGGCATTATCCTAGGGAATGTATTGTCAAAACCTGGGATAGAGGATGATAGATCTAATGTATGTATTATTTCATCCTTACCATATCTTTCAGGCGTATGTGATGTTATATCTTTACTTGGGAATGTAGTATTTTATCGTCGCTTCATCAACAATTTTAGTAATATTTCTCATCATATTTCATGATTACATCAAAAGGATTCTGATTTTGTGTTTGATGATTCTGGAAGAACTTCTTTTGATGAGTTAAATATGTTCCTAACCACTCCACTGATCATACAACCCCCACAACGGGACATTCATTTTGAGTTTACGTACGATGCCTCCAACATCAATGTTGGAGATGTTTTATCTCAGAGGGTGAATAAACATTCACATGTGATTGCCTATGCATTAAGAACATAGGATTCTGCAAAATAAAACTTCACAACTATAGAAAAGGTGTTTTTGATGTCATATTTGTTTTAGGTAAATTTTGTTCATATTTATTGGGCTCTAATGTTGTTGTTTTATCTAACCATGCTGCTCTGAGGTACCTCTTGATGAATCTAGACAAAATTCCCAGGATAATCTGATGGATACACCTTCTTCATGAAATTTACATTGAGATAAAATACTAGAAGGGGTTAGAGAACTTGGTGGTGGACCACATGAGATGGATTACTCACACACTAGAGGATGAAACCTTGGACCAGGTACTACTTCGGGACACTTTCCCAAATGATCATCTTTATTCCATCTCAGCTAAACATCCTTTGAATGCTGATTTAGAGAACTAAATTTTTGAATCCAAAATCCCTACATATTTAAAGATAAATAATGTACAAAAAATATAAATTGAGTCTTGATACTATGTGGGGGACGATCCATACCTCTGGCACATGAGTAGTGATCATGTTATTAGTAGTTGTGTTCATGTTCATGAGTTTATGTTTGTTTGGAAATTAATCTACACACTTTCATTTGATGAAACATTAGACCCCTACGAACTGATAGGAATGTTTTGGACACTAGATTGTATGGGTCTAGTTTATTCAATGATTACCATTTGTTTTGTAAGTCATTATATCATTTCCAACACACTGGAAACATTTCTACGAGATATGATGTGCCCTTAAAAATCATACTATTCTATTTAATTTTTTATGTATAGGGCATTTCTTTGATGGATCTTTTTCTTAGTTCCATTCTTCATAGTATATTTTGGTTATTGTCGATTATGTGAGTAAATGGGTGGAGGCTAAGGCCATCAGGACTAATGATTCTCATGTTGTAGTGGACATTTTCAAAGCAGAAATTTTTCATATGTTTGGAGTACTGAAGACCATCATTAGTGACTAGGGGACACACTTCTACAATTGTAATCTTTGTTCCTTCCTTTATAAATATGGGGTGACACACAATACATCAACACTATTACACCCCCAAACAAATTGTCAGGCTAAGTTTTCAAATCGGGAGTTGAACTAAATTTTGGAGAAAATCGTGCCTCCAAATTGGGGGGATCCCAGCAAGCGTTTGGATGATACACATTGGGATTATATGATAGAATACAAGACAACCATTGTTATGTCACCATTTTGAATTGTTTTTGGGAAATAATTTCATCCCCCCATGGATATCGATCATCTCACTTATTGAGCTATAATGAAATGCAAAATGGATTTGGCACAATCTAGAATCCAAAAGAATTTTTAAATTCAATATCTATAGGATATTCATTTCTCTTCGTATGAGAACTCATGGCTCTACGAGTAATTATAAAAATAATCTCATGATATGATGATACAACAAGGGGAGATTCATGTTGGAGGAAATTCCTTCTCTACAGTTCATTACTGAAGCTGATGCCTCGTAAGTTATGTTCCAGATGATTAGGTCCTTTTGTTGTGATTAATTTTTTTTCGTTTTTGTGCAGTGGAGATTCCACAAGAGGAGATAAGAAAGATCTTTAAAGTAAATGGTAAATGTTAAAATAAATATATTTATGGACTTCCATCTGATGTGGTGGATTTCATCACATTGCATGACCCCATCATCACTTGATCTTATCACGCTGTTCCTAACCCTTTCAATTTTTTATTTGTTGTCCTATATATAATTATACATTTCATGTGCATATATAATATCATGGGTTCACATTAAAGAAATTCAATATTTTAAGTGAGGGGGAGGGAATCTTTTAGTTTTTTAATTTCAATTGTTTTCCTGTTTTTTAATGATATTCAAAAAATGTGTGTTTTTTAAAATTTGAGTTTTTTTTTAAATTTTAATGTGTGTTTTTGATACTATTGAGATGAAATGATTCTCATCCCCATTTTTAAATCCATATCAACAACTGAAGAGATTTATTCTATAAAACTAATCATTAATGACTGTTGAAAATGAATTTTATTCCATGTATAAATATTTAGTATTTTCATGAAAAGTACACTAAATTTTTAATCTCATGCCACATCTCCCTGTCTTTATATGTGAAATCACGTTCTTATGTGGCTTCTGAACCATTCCTCTCATGTTCTTTATATTTAAATAACTTCATGAGAGAACCAAACCATGCTTTATTTAACTAGAATTTGATTTTTTCCTATCAAAACACGAGGGTTTGAGGTACCTATTTTTTAATTATTGTGGAATTTATTTGGTATTAAATCCCGTATTTCAAATATTCTTTTTTATAATGGAATACCTTGAAAAATTAATCCTTTTAGACATTATAATCCATGTACAACCAACTATGTTAGCCTCATTACCAACCAAATTTTTTTATAAAAACTTATCTTGAACTGAAATTGCACAATCTTGTTGAACTTAAGTGTGGGGAAAGTTGTCTTGTGTTGTTCTACAACTTTCATTTAAACATTGGTTGGAAATTAAATTCGTAAGAGATGTGTTTGCTACTGAATAAAATCATTATCTTGGAATTTGTTCATTT
Organism: Viscum album; assembly: GCA_963277665.1. Classification (NCBI taxonomy): domain Eukaryota; kingdom Viridiplantae; phylum Streptophyta; class Magnoliopsida; order Santalales; family Viscaceae; genus Viscum; species Viscum album. The sequence continues at coordinate 1,648,143,357 of OY728133.1, forward strand.
TTTGGAGATTTTATGATAAGTGATGTTGTGCATTTCTGGACCTTCTAATAGCGGGAGAATGTTGTGCCTATCTGGGGATTTCAAGATAATCGTGTTTGAGAAGATTGACATTTTTATTAATCAAATGATGATTAGTGTGAACATTACTTTATTTTTCATGATGTTGAAAATTAATTGATGCTATAAGGATTAGGTAGGAGACCATGATTAAGTGAAAATTAGATTAAAGCATTTTTTCTTAAAAAAAAGTCAATTCCCCCTCATTTAGCATAATAATTTTTTACATCTAAATCCTACTAATCTAATACAATAGAATAACCCTAGAATGTACTCATGATAAATATATTTTCTTGACTCACATCGGGTAGTGATATAAGAATTTATCAAACCTATGGTGACCCTTGTATGATTTTGGATGAGAAATACAATGTTATAAATGTGAAATTTTTGTGATAAAAGAAAATTCAAGTGTGGTAAGTGTTTTTTTCAATGGAGGATAAATGAAGTGGAAATATATTGAAGGAAATAAAATGAGAACTTGAAAGAATGGATTTTAATTCGGAATGATATATTTTGTTTCATGGGGTGGAATTGTTGGATCTCAAGGTTATATGTTTAAAAAAAATTTATTAGATATTGATGTTTACAAGTAACAAATTTTCAGAATAAGTGATATGAGGTTTTTTTCTGGAGTGAAAACGGGTAAGTGTTGTGGAGTTGATAAAGAACATATTTATTGAATTTTTTTTTTGATAATAAATGATTAAATTTCATTTTATTTTGTAAAATATGGTTATTTATAAAATATTTGGGATTAGATCATTCATTTGGAATTTTGATGTAAATTCTAGTTTTACCTTTTATAGTGCACTGTATTATTTAGAAGATAAATATTTTAACATTTATTATTTGAAAACGATATTCTAAAAAAAAATTCATGACTTAATGGGATACAACTTTTGTTCATGATTTTAGATCAAAATCATCCATTTGGTAGGACTAAATAGACCATGAAATCCAAGGTGGTTTGTTCCCTCTAAATTAGACATTAGTTAACAATTTAGGCTATAAATTCTTCATAAAAACTTAAAATGGGACCAAATTTCGAGATGTTCTCTCCAACCAACATCTTCACAAATAATTCTTCTTCATGAATTTCGGGTTCATGATTTATAAAGGTAAAATGTGTGGTAAATGTTTGATTAAAATATTTCGCTTATATTCCCCAATCACACTTGAAACCACTTTTAACCAAGCCTACCATATTCATTATAAATTAGTGTTATTATAAATTGACAGGGTTGGAAAGCACATTAGTAGATTGGGAGAAGAGGAGAAGTGATTCTACACCGTTTAAATTAATATTTGGAGGAGGGAAGCTACCAAGCTAGGATCTCCTCCAAAATGTTCTTATTTTATTCTTCTTTTTTGTAATGTTGTTGTGCTTTCAATAAATTCTTAGTTTCTATTCAAAATATTTTATTATATTTAATTTATTATTAACTTAATATTTCTCTTTGGTCTAGAATTCAAGAGTGGAGACGATATTCGGTTCGAACCATTCAATCCTTTTCTCATGCAAAACGTCTCCATGGTGACTACTCTACCCATGAAAGAGTAGTTTTTTAGTGATAAATCATTCTTATACCCTCTTCATTTAAATATATTTAATCATTAACCAACTGAAATTCTCTTAATAAGATCCATTAATAGAGTTTTTTAATTATAAGAATGTAATCAAGCAATATAACAATTTAAATCAAAAAATGCTAGGTCGAATATTGTGTGAATTGTGAGAGCACTGTCTTAATCGGTAATACAAGTCTACATGGGATAAGGATGTAGAGTTAAAATATAATCCCTAAACTCATTAATCCTCATTTACAGAATGGATATGTGCTCTAATTAACCACTAACCATAAGATATCCTTAGAACATCAATCAATGCAGGGTGATGTGATTGTGTGTTCCGAAGTTAGCCTAGGGTTTAAGTAATTTCATCTTTGTGGATATGTTACTTCCCATATTGTTCAAGGGATATCAAATTTGGGGATCATTATTAACTGGGTATTAAGTAAAATTATAATTTTGAATAAGGAAATGATTAATTCGAGTTAGATCGATTAAGCCTTTTAATATTTTCTAAAAAACTGTTGTCATGTTATTAAACATTAATCAAATTTAATTTTAAATATAAAAAAAATCATTCTTCTTCCAGAAAACATCTTCTAGAATTATAAATGATAAAAAAGTACCATATTTTTAATTAGTGTTCTAAATTTTTGTATTTTATTTTCAAAGATTCCATTAATATGTTGTTAAATTTACTTCCTCCTTTGAACGATGACCTTGGTCAGCCACTCTACAGCACCTAAGTACCCAAAAACCACTAATAATTTGAGGGTTCCAATGACAGTGCCTTTCAAGTTTGTATAACTTTTCAAAAAGTAAAAATTATTGGTTGAAATTTCACAAATATTGATATCTAATCCACGAAACCTCTTAATCATATACACTCTAATCATCGTGGGAATGTGATACATCAATAAAAAAAATTGATTTTCAATTTATAATTTTTATTGATGATATAACTAAAACGATTAAAAAAATGTTTAAAAAACATAAATCTAAGTCTATTGATGTGTTTAGATATTTCAGAAGGGTCATTAGGAAAGAAATGGGTATTTATATTTTGAAATGGGAACATAAAATAGAATTGAGTACACATGAAATGATTTAAAATTCTATTTCAAGAAACATGGAATCAAACAGAAATACATTTCTTCATATACTCCCCAATAAAATTGTGTGGTAGAGATGAAAAACACAACTTTAGTGGGAGTGTGAAGAAGTATGGTCAGAAAAAAAAAGCATCTCTCGGTGGTTTTTTTTGCGGATGTCTTGAAAACCACAACTAATTGTTTTTATAAAAAAAATTAGCAATGGTTTTTTAAACAGGCCCTAATTTTTTCTATTTTTTGATGCATTTTTTATCAAAAAAAATCTAAATTTTTTAGCGGCGTTTTTAAAAAACCACTTATAAACTAAAAGAAAAAAATTAGAAAAAATATGTTTTTTATTATTTATTATATATTATTTAATATTTACTCTCATATTGAGATTATTATTTATAATTTTAATTAATTATAATCATATAGATGAAAAATATTTATAATTATTAATTAATAATAATTTGAATATTAAAACAAATATTCAATAAGTTGAAAATCATACTTCGACTTCAATTGACCATAACTTTTGATTCGGGAGTCCGTTTTAGCTCCACAACCAGTCAAATCGAAGAATATCAAAAGAAATAAACCCAAATTATATTTTAATTTTTCAATATTTTAATTAAATTAATTTATTATAGTTTCATGAATGTACAAAATTAATGGTGAACATCAAATGGTCATAACTTATGATCTGGGTGTCCATTTGGGCTCTTCCACATATCAAATCAAAGACTATCATGAGATCTATGACATGATAATTGGGGAATATGATTTACTACATTTTAGAAATCAAAATAGGATAAGAAGGTTTTTAAAACTATGTATTTAGTAGGGGTATCCCAAATTTTTAAGATTTAATGGAATTTCATCTTCGTTTAAGGGGTTTAATTGTCTTTTTTCAATTGGTACTGCATTTATTCTCAGGGCTTGCATACATATTGATATTATGGTTTTGCAGTTTTATCATTTCTCAGACTCTAGTTTTATTTATAATTAAATATATTCATAACTTATTATATTTACTTATGATGAATCACTTGTGTAAAAACATATTTACATAGAAATATATTTTCAAACATATAAACCATATAGAAATAAATATTTTTTATTCATTTAATTTAAAATAAATAATTATTGATTTTAATTACCTTATATAAATTCATGAATTTTTAAATATATAACTATATAATTAATGTTTATATATAAGAATCTATGCGTCAATAAAAAACTATATTTTTATGTATATTCTAATATATGTAAATAAATACATATATATGTGAATATTTGTGTATATTTATATATATTTGTAAATATTTATACATATTTATGTTAATATATTTTTATATTATATATATATATATATATATATTTAATTATATTTATATTTACTTAAATTTATATCTATATTTTTATTCTTATAAAATTATAAATCTGTGTGTACTAATATAAATTTATGTAACATAAATATGTGTTTATTTATATTTTGTTAAATTCTTTCTGAAATATATATATATATAAATATTTATATCCATTTATTATTTTATTGTTTATTTTAATATTTATTTTTTTATATTTTTTTACTTTTATATTTTTTATATTTATTTTCTATTTTTTATTTTTTATTATTTTTTATTTTTTATTTATTATTTATTATGTATTTAATTATTAATTATTATTTATTATTTATTATTTATTATTATTATTTTACAATTTGTTTTTTATTTCTTTATTATTAATTTATTTATTTTTATTATTAATGTAATATTAAAGGACTGTTTAAATTTATTTATTATTTATTATTATTTATTATATATTAATAAATATTATCTATTATTTATTTAACTATTTTTTATTTTTTATTTATTTGTTTATTTATTATTTGTTTATTGTTTAATAATTTTTTTTTATTATTTCTTATTAATTATTAATTATTATTTTTTATTTACTATTATTTATCATTCATTTATTATTTATTTATTTTTGTTACATATTTATTATTTATTTATTTAATATATAATTAAAATTTATTTATTACATATTTATTATTTATAAGTTATTAATTTTTAGTTTTTATTTATTATTTATTATTTTATATTTTATATTTTATATTTTATATTTATTATTTATCATTTATCATTTATTATTTATTATTTATTATTTATTATTTATTATTTAATATTTATTATTTATTTGTTAATTATTGTGTTATTTGTTTTTTATTTATTATTATTATTTATTATTATATTTCATTTTTCATTATTATTTATTATTTATTATTTGTTATTTATTATCAATTGTTATTTATTATCATTTATTATATATTATCATTAATTATTATTAATTTATTATTTTTGTTATTATTGATTATGTATTAATTTACCATATATGTAATATTCGATTATTATTTATTTACTACATATTTATTCATTATTTAATAATTATTTATAATCTACTTATTATTTATCTATTATCTATTATTTATTAATTTATTACTTATTCATTACTTCTTTATTATATGTTCATTATTTATTATTATTTAATATCATTATTTATTTTGTATTTATGTAATTATAAGTATATTACATATTTTTTACTAACCAGATAAGGAGCTTTCTTGATTGGTGAAGTCTTTATAGTATATCCAACTGGTAAGGAGTTCAAATCTTGCTTATATTTGTCAGATTTGTGCATGGCATGCATGTTAAGATAAATAGTAAGTAAATAAATAAATGATAATATTAATTAATAAACAAGTCAACCAATAATACAAATAAATAATTACTAAATATTATTAATTAATAATAAATAATAGATAATAGATAACAAATAATAATAATAATAATAATAAATTGTAGGATAAATAATATGTTAAAAATATTATGTAAATAAATCATAAATAGTAAATCGTAAATAAATATTAAATAATAGATAATGGATAATAAATAGTAGTAGTAATAAGAAATTATTTAATAATAATAATAAATTAATTAATCATAATAATTAATTAATTAAGTATAAAAAACATTAAAAATAAAAAAACCAAATAATGAATTCTAAATATATAGGTGTGGTTTAATCCTCTCTGAAATAAAAAATCACTATGAAATTACTCCTGTCGCGTAAATACACTGCCCTTTTAGAAAGTCACGCGTATAATTTAGTGGATGTTTAAACCACCGCTAAATACAAAAAAAACATTAGGAAATTCCATTTTTTTGTAGTGGGTAGATGAGTATAATCTTTTGTAGTTATTCTAGAGGGAAGTTATTGATGTTGTTGTATATATTCAAAATAGATGTTTAGAATAACAAGAATATGGACTGACTCCTTATGAAATGTGTTATATGAAAAGGGATTCAGTAAAATAATCCAATGATTTTGGGAGTCCTTTAATTATAAAGATCAAAAATCTAGATCTTGGAAAATTTGATGAAGAATCAGGTGGAAGGATTTTCATGGGATATTCATCCTATGGAAGAAGTTATAAATGTGGCAGCAATTGTTTTTAATTGTTTATGGATTCCAATAATGTGAATGTTGTTAAAATTGCCACATTCTTTTCAAGAATTGATGAAAACGAAGTTGATGATAATTTGAAGACTTCGTATGATAATAAAAAAGAACATATAAATGTGATCCAAAATAGGTACATGAAGACATAGAAAAATCATATGATGAAGAAAGTGAAACAAGAATAAAATATCTAAAATTTTATGCTCTATAAAAAATAGTGGAATCTGAAAATATATTCAGAAATTAGAAATATCTAATTCAGAAAAAAAAAAGTTTGATTTTAGAAAATCAATCATCACATATCTCATAGGGTAAACTACAATAAGTTTCAGAGGCTATAGAACATAATGAATTGTTAAAATCTATAAATGATGAGTTTGATTAGATTTAGAATAATTAGATATGGTAACTTGTTCCATGACCCAAAGGATGGATTTTTTAGGTGAAAAGAGGGTGTATTGAAACAATTTTAAGGAACATGGAAAAATTCCAGGGAAAAAAAATCTCGACGTATTTGAAAATATTACTAGTAGGTGGAAGGATCAGATTTTGAATAAACTTTTACCTCATTGAGAAAAATGTTCTTGTCAGTTATTGTACATCATTGTTACAATGTTTATCAGATGGATGTCATGTCATGTTTCATAAATTATGATATTGAGGAAGATGTTTATATTGATAAACCTTGTGGGTTCTTACATGAAAAAAGGAACCATGGTGTGTAATTTGAAGATATATTTTTATATTTTAAGGAAGGAACCACTCTCTTTATACCCAAAACATTTAGTTTCTTGAAAAGTTGAATTTTTATAATTGGAAAGTTGATAGAAATTTATATGTGAAGATAGAAACTCAAGTACTATTATTGTTATTATATATGATGACAACATAATTTTTGCAGGGGATAGATGTAAAAGGTTCAAAGAATTTACTGAATAAATGAAGAAAATTGAAATGTCATTTCTAGTAGAATAATCATTCTTTCTAGGCTCATAGATTCAATATATGTAATGTTATTCTTTTCAATATAAAGAGAAGTATTCTAAGGAGTTGTTATAAAAGTTTTCCATGGTGGATTCTAAGGATGTTTCTACTCCAATTATAGATTGAATGAAAATGATTAAAGATGAAGGTGAGAAAAGTGTGAATCAAAAAGAATTCTAAAAGATTATAAGAAGTTTACTCTATCTTATTGCATAAAATCTAGATATTTTTTATGATTTTACATTTTTTTAAAGATATCAAGGTGATTTAAAGGTATCACACGTGATGGTAGGAAAATAATTCCTATATATGATAAAGTAACATCCTCTTATGGGATGTTGTATAAAAGAAGTTGTGATATTTACTTTCTTTCATATACTAATGATGGTTGGGCAGGAGACTGAAATAATAGAATATCAACATAATGGGTATCTTTTTTCTTGGTAGAATGATGTGTGAGGTGGTATATTAATAAAAATATTTTAGTTACATTGAGTATATTGGAAGAAAAATATTATTATTCAATCAATGCTTCTATTGAAATGATTTGGAGGAATGTTCAGCCGAATTATTTGAGAGTGGATATTAGAAAAACATTAAATTCATTTTGTGATAATCAGAGTGTCGTTGATCTTTCCAAAAATCATGTTCATCATTCATGCTAAGAGGACATTAATACTTAGTATCAATATATAAAATAGAAAGTTGATGGGTGGGAAGTCACGCTTATGTACATTACTATAAAATATCAAATGGTTTATGTTTTCACCAATGATATACTGAGAGAATGTTTTGTGGAATTATGGAAATAACTTCTTGTTCAGCCTCCACCAAATACTTCTTAAAATCTTTAATGAAATCTCCCTATCATGTTTTGGATTATGTTGTCAAAGGGATAGAGTACATAAAACATTGTATTGAAAGGGGGGAGAGTTAATTTGTCCTAAAAGGGGTAGAGTTAGTAAAACTCATTCTTAAATTATTTTGATGTTATGGTTATCATAAAATGAGGTCAATAGAAATTATTAATAGAAGAATAATTTGAGGGAAATTTGGTTTGATCATTACCAAAAAAAAAATTCACTAATGCATGTAATTCCATAAAAATATTTCTCTATACAGTAGTGCAGTTTCAATAAATTCTCTAGGAGAAATTTTTTGATTGGATTAATGTTTTTTTAAATAATTTGTGAAAAATGTATATTGGAAAAATATGCGTGTTCAATGTTATCAATGTTTTAAACTAATACAATAGGGGATATTGAAGATCCTTTGTGATATTTTCATAACATTTTATTATTTTTTTCAATATACTTATTGATGATAATGGTTGTTTAAAAGGTGATAATGAGTTTTTGTGTGTTAAGAATGTTTTTATTAAGTTATTGGAGGTAGTTATAATGTTTATGTAACATTTTAATGTAACATTCTTACTAACTCATATGATTCTATACTATTCATTCAATGATTCCATCATCATGAAGATTTCATGATCCAAGAAATGTCTGTACCCATTTGTAAAAAGTGATAAATATTGAAAAGGGTATAGTAAGGATTACAGAAAAAGAGTTATAAGAAGAACTTAAATTTAAGGTTTATAACTTTATACAATGGTAATGTGGTATTTTTGTTCATCGGATTAACCAATTAAGATGTATCTAAACAATGTTTCAATATAATAAAATATTAAGGATGTTTTCACAATGTCACTAGATAGACTTGATACAGATCATCAGACAAACCAAGCCGAATACAAGGAAAGTGATTGTGGAAAAATTTGTGCAGTTATAAAAATGAAAATAAATAAAAACTAGAAAAATAAATATAAATTATGGGAGTAAAAAAGGTTGAAGCCAATTTTTTTTTGGATAGAGAGGATTCATGAAATTAAATACTTTAAAAGTTGCAACAATATAGTTAACCATCTTCAAAGGTAGCTGATGTTTTCCAGACAAATTGTTTGTATGTATTTTTCAAATAGAAAAGTTTTTACTGGCTAAATTAATATCTTTTTTAAAAATTAAGGAGAATATCATCTGAAGGAAGGCCATTAGATGAACATCCATTAGATATATGGGCATTAGAAAAACATTAATGATTCCTCAAGATGATATTTTTTGAGAAGGTTGGACTAAGATTTGTTAAAGTGACCAGACGGGGAAACAATAATACATCAGACATACTATTTCAATGAAAGGAATATATTGAAGTGAATATGAGAAAGGGTGACTAAAAAAAGTAGAATAAGTAAATGAACTTTTTAAAAATCGATTAAAAAAACAGATTATGTTTTTAAGAGAAACATTTTTAATATTCAGAATATTATAATGATGAATTGTTTCTTTTAAGTAGTTTTTTATCTAACTAGGGTTAAATAATTCTAACGAATGATGTCATTGATAGAGAATTTGTAAAAATATTTACATTTTCAAGAAGAGTTCATAAAAACTCAATGAATTTCATTTATGTGGGAATAATTTATTTTGGAATTGGTTTGAGTGGGAAAATGAAATTGAGTACCCACCTTTTCCACTTTGAGATTACCAATAAATTGTGGTAAAAAGTATAATAGTATTTAACATTGTTCACTATAAAAAAGATAAAACAATGAATAATTTCTATCATATTGACTTTTCAACTAAAATTTATTTTTGGTTGATAGAGGATACTGAATAGAGTATTAGTTTAGAGTAGTGGGATAGAGGCTTACCGAGTTGTGGCATCAGATAGAGAACCAAACATAGTAATCAGACTAAGGTTACAAGTAGTTTTTTGAGGAACATGCATTTTTGTTTATAGAAAAATTTATAAAATTATAGGTTTATTTTTATTTAGGTTCACTGGATAGAGTTTCACTACATAGATATGGGGCACACTAGATGGATATTTACTAGATGGGGGAAATCTAAATGATCATTTTCTAGAAGAACTTCTATGTAATAGTGTTTACAATGCTTCATAATTTTTGGTTCTATTGTATTTGTAAGAATAACTTCGTAATCTTAAAAGATTTAGTATAATAATTATTATCAAAATATATAATGAGTAAGTAATTGTCTATTATTTTATTCAATTTTTACAAATAGTAAATTTCCTTGGACCGACATGAGTTACCATGACACAGATACATGTTTTCAAACTAAGGGAAGCCTTATAAATCTAGTATGACTTGTATACTTTTTTATCATTACATTCTTGTGAAATTTCTATAAAAATATGATAATTAAAATAACTCTAATAAGTTTCAGTGGATAAATTTCAAATAGAATATAATGTATTAAAAATATCACCACTGAATTGACCCCCCCCCCCCACCCCAAATGGTTTGTCGATCCTATGGATCATCGCCCTGAATTTTTTCTGCATATATATCTATACCAAGAGATCAAATATGGGATCTCATATTTTTTCCACAATTTTTTGATTACATGTATAAATTAATGGAATTACTTATACATTAACATCATTCTCAATACCAATAAATTTTTTCAAACAAATCAAAGTGATAACTTCTTTACGTACATGAATTTTTGTAACCTGAGGTTCCACAGAACACCCAAATAGGTAGTGAATTAGGGTGTGACATTATAAAAAATTCTTTTCGTTCATGATTATAATGATATTTCTTTCATAATGGAAAAGATAGAATTAATCTAATATAAATTTTTTTTTAAATATAAATATTATTAACAAAATATTTCAACTTGGTCCTCCTTTAATAGGTGATCCAAGGTGACATATCTACAATATGAAGATATTTTGATTCACTATTTATCCACAAATATGTGATTATATGAATATGGAAGAGAAAAATTCTCATCCATGGTAGGTGGCCTCTTGCTATTTTCCACACCCTACTTCTAATTGGGATGAAAGGTAATCAACTCATGGGTTATTCTTATAAGAATGTAATCTAATAAGAAAACCAACCATTATGGAAATGAGTATTCTATATGATTATTCAGTATTAAATTGTGGATTTATCATTTATATACCCAACAAAACTATCTTTCAAATATGTTCCCCAATATAATAAGAACAAATTTCTCTTCACATATTCTTTCTTAAAAATAATTATATTCCTCCATTGATCCACATTTGTTCCCTAATTCATGATCTGAATGATGAGTATCTATTTCTTCCGAAGTTAGATGTTCTTCATTTCACACTGAAGCATCATATCTATCAAAAAAATGTGAATTCCAAATTCAAAATAAAAAAAAACATTAACTGATTTCCATTTAAAATGACACTATTAAATCAGACTTCATTAAATTCTCACCATTCAAATTATAAATAGTGGTTAAAATCTCATAGAATAATGATCCATACTATCAGATAAACCCAATTTGGTGTGTCTATTCGAGTTATATAGGAAAATATTCTTCACAGTGTGTGGATGGACTTCAATACACAAAATCACAGTTTCATTCAGTTTTTCTAAAAATTCTAAAAGCCTCATGACATAAGGATTATCTTATTGTGTGTTCTTCTCTAGCTTTAGTATCATTGTAGAACAACATGACCATCATTCCATTGAGATATTTACTATGAAAGAGCAACTAAAATTATGGCTAATTGTATATATTGAATGATACATTATTCCACAATGACAACTACAACACCCATATTCTCACTCAAAACACACATTATAGTTCATCATTAACCATATCGAAAGACTACCTAACTACAATTATGTTTGAGGAAAAATAATTTATCGATGATATAGAAAAAATTAATTTTCTAGAGATACTGAAATCCACAGTATATCCATTCATGATGCTTCAAAAGTGGCTTATGACAAGGATTACCTATAAGTGGTCCTTTTTGTGGAATGACAGTCCTGTTGTGACATGAAAGGGTGTCTACTATCCCTGAATGATATTTATGAACATTCAAACATCCCCAACATTAAAAACAATCTATACTTCATGAAACATGATAAAAATATCAAACCATTATATTTATGGTTACAACACATATATTTACAATCTTGTTAATATTATGATGATTTTATATACCATGTATTGAAAAAATAATTTACCCATTCTATATTTATTCTCTTAGTGAATTAAATCATGTTTTATGTATCATGATCATTGTTATGTGATTGCACCGACATTTGAACCATGAATAAATAGAAACATTCATGATGAATTTGTTAATTATTATCTTCGTAGGCCTGAAAATTAATCTATGTGGTTATATAATATCCAAATACTAAAATAATTAACTATGAAAGAAAAAAATAAAAAATAATGATGTGATCATGATCCCTTAACTATTGAATGATTCATAAAGTGAATAATGGATCAATGGAAACTTTAATGGAATAGAATGAGTCATCAATTGAATTGTATGATAGAGTTTTTCAAGTACCCAAGAAATGTTCTTTTTTGTTTCCATACCATCACATGATTTAAATCACATCATCATGAACTCCTTTAATCATTACAATTTATACTCACATGTAGGTCACAAAAACACGAGATGTTAAACTACATTTTATAACTCAAATGGGGACACTAAGACCCTTATACATTTAAAGGGGGAGATATAATTGAAATATCATTAAAACAAAATATAATTAAGATAATTTAAAACTCAAATGTTATAATTATATAAAATAAATAAAAACAATACATGCATGGGTCAATCTCATCTCAAGATTAGTCAACATTAAATTAATTATTATTATAAAAAATAAAAAAATCTGAAATTCATCTTGGTGTTATTCATAAGGCATTAAAATTACATTAAATTAATATTAATTAATTATAAATACATTTCACATCACCTATAATATTTTTATTAAATTCTTGTCAATTAAATTTTATTTTTGAAATTGTTTTATAATATTTTGGGTCTATTTGGACTCCAAAGAAGTCCCCATATGAAAATATGGGCCCATTATGGGTATTCTATGCTAAGAGGGTTGGTTCTGGCCTAAATTGGGAACCTACTGTGTGTCGGGTCATGTATGGATAGTGCACCGAATGTAGGGCATGCTCTGAAGGAGTGAAAATTCCCAACTTTCACTATCTATATTAAAAACATTTTTTAAAACATTAAACTCCACATTGGTTGATGACAGTAGTGTCCAACCCATGAACTTCCTCTGTGTGTGTGTCCGAGCCATTGCGCATGCGTGTGCATGTTCATGTGTGTGTGTGTGTGTGCTTATGTGTGTGTGTGTTCATGTGTGTGTTCATGTGAGTAGGCATGTGCATGTGTTTATTTGTGTGTGTGCACGCGCGTGTGGGTGTGTGTGTGTACATGGATGTGTTTGTGTGTGTGTGATAATATCATTAATTTTTTCCAAAACATCATTTGATCAAAAATTAATCATATCACTATGATTTTCACATCAATTTATGCATCATAAATGGTGTGAGGACTGTATCGAAACACTCTTTTCAAATTATAGCATATTTATTCAAAACATTAACATTGAAAATTAAACAATATCTATGATTCAAAATGATGGAATTGGATGTCCAGTGGAAGCCTGATAGAAGGTAAAATTTTAATTTTTAATATAGAATCAATAATATGATACTAGACTCAACTAAAGGAAACCTGGTTCATCCTGAGGATATCATGCAATTTTTTTATGTCTAAAAATAAAATCAAAATGGCTCCTTTTTATAACACCATGATGCTGGTGATATATGATCTTCTCCTGATCAACCTAGCTCAAAGACAAAAAAATAGATGGCATCTAGATTGTCTGCATGCATACTGTAACTCTATAAATGTCATGATTTGATTCATAACATGGAAGATAGAAGGTCTTACAAAACACATACAACCATAGAAATATCACACAATCAAGACTATGTGTCAGATCGGTTAATTATTGATCTATCTACCTCTCTAAAAATGTGAGATAAGGGTGTATTGGATTTAGAGGATCTCTAATTAATGAAAATTCTTTACCCTTTTATTCATGGATCAAAATGAGAATAAATTTTAATGCCTTTTTTCCCAAAATTTCACTTATCCCCTTAGATATGTTAACCCTATTAAACAGTACCATAATGGCATGAATAACCACATAAAAATGTTTTAATTTACATAAAAAATTTCACCACTCACTAGTGATATTAATAAAAATAAAATAATGAACCACAATTTATTAAATCGTCTTATTCCTACTATATTATTTAATAAAACATAAATGTTGTGTCATTCAGGAATAAATAATTCATACTTGTATTAACTTATATAAGGATATAAATTATGAATTCCTTGATAAATTAATTGAATTATCATTATTCAAATCCATAATAAAATAAATGAACTAATTTACTTGTGATCATTAAATTGGAAACTTGAGGGACACCGCACATTGGGACCACTTCATATTGAACTCAAATTCATCTTAATTGGTAGAGAATGTGCATGCAATTTGTATGTGGCCCTCTAGACCCCCATATCAATATTAGTGAGTCCCAATCAAAGACCTATTGTGGTATATAGTAATCCATCATGTCCCCGAATGATTCATGGAGAAATCAAAAGCTACGACTACCTCTTAGTAATGATTATTGGGTAAAATAATCCATTTTTCATGATATCTCATTCAAGTAGGTTTCATCAGTTATGTCATCAACCAATATGCTAGAAATGTATTAGAATTTTTGAAAATGAACTATTATATAAACTACCACATCCATGTATTTATTAGATAGTTCCATTTTTATCATCGGTCTTGATATATCATTTTCTATTAAATATATAAGATATAAATCATGTCTCAAATTATTCATTAATGTCATGACACACATAATGCACCTAATGTATCCTAATTAGAAAAACATAGATATTTATAAATTTAATTAGTATATCAATGTATATAACTCATGAAATGTATTAATAATAATCATAAAGTTAAATGATCATTGTATGAGCTCACAGATAGAAATATCTAATGACACATAAAACATGTGGAATTCTTATAAGCATATATGTTTCATAAAAGTATCTCTTGTAGATTACTAATGAAGAACGTAATGAGAAGTAGTCTCAATGTATGATGAGTCCTTTCCCTTGATAGATTGTTTCATCTATGTCATATTATACTATATCTTCAATCCATATAATATATATTTAATATTACCCCCATTGTACTTCATGATTCTCTTCATAATGGGGAATTTTTATAACCTATTGATGAAAAAAAATATTTGTAGGACATTATCACAATGATTTAATGTAAATGATCATGAATCATGTGATAAAGTATTTAATAATATATAAAACCATTAATATTACATGTAATCAAATGTTCAATGTCAATTAGTTCATGGGAAACAACTTTAAAAGTTCAGACCACTTTGGTAATACTCCATGGAAAAAACACACCGTTGTTCATACCTATTATTAATGATAAAAAGGGAACACCAATTTGAGATAATAAGAAAATAATCTACTAGGAAAACAAATATATAACAATGAATCCCCAAAGAAAAATAAGAAGGGACTCTTATAAATAGTCATATTTACCTACAAAATTCAATGCGCTGGATTTTCTAGGACGTTCTAATGATGTCGGCCATAGGTGATTGATGGGAACCTCATGATCGAATAGAAAAAGACTCTACAAGAACACTTGGTCAAGGAAAAGCCTCGATCTCCAACACCATTGGTAGCAACACATCTAGCGGGGAACAACTCTTCTAGAATTAGTCTATTTTCTTAGGCTCAAGCTATCTCCCTCTAGAATAACAATAATCGAGTATCTCAAATCTTTTGAATGAATCTAAATTTATATTTATAGAATACACTATTGTGAATACCAATAAAATCCAATGATGTAGTAATAGAACAATAGAATACATGAAAATTGATTAATGTAAATAAAAAATCCCTAACAGCCTAAAACCCAACATGATTAAACTATAAAAAAACATGTATAATGGAAAACTAGCTACAATATAAGGTTTAGACAAATATTTCACCAGGTAAAGCTAGAAAAACCCCAAAAATAATGTTAAATAGTATCTTTTATGTAATGGTCAATCAAAAGCCATGTAAAGGTCATGAAATTTTATTTTAATAGTTACAGACTCAATGTAACGATCACTCTACCTCTTTTTAATGGTTGGAAATTTCACTACACTCTGGTGTATGGGTCAAAAAACCACTACATAAGGCATATTCTCTCAACACAAGGGCTATGTAAGGGACCTTAGGGACCTCCCATAAGGGTAATTACTACTCCCACATAAGTTTAATGGAACATCATGTAAAGGAAAATCCAACATGATAAGAATATAGATATACTAGGAAAAAATAGGTAGAGAGATATAATGAAGATAAAAACATGCTATATTCTGTTAATAAACTAATAATATATTAGTTTCATTTTTAAAATAAATTACCATGGTATAATAAAAAAACCACTATATATAACAAACTAAAACAATTAAATGGTGATATCATTACACTTATTATTATTCAGTTGGAACAATATTTTAAATATATAAACAATTATTAAATAGATAAAAAGACACAAACCTTATGAAACTAGTGGTTAGATAATCATTAATGTGTATCTTGTTGACAATCATTATTCCACTATCAATAACCCCTCTTAGAAAAATCTACATAATAACTATACTCTTGGATCTATGATAACATACCGATTTCTTAAATATGTTTATGGTATTTCATGAATCTTTATGAACTATAAAAATATAATTACATAAATTTAGTTCAAAAATCAAACACATAATCAAAATGGATTCTTTGGAAGCCTCTATCAATTAAATATATCTATCCTTAGTAGAAGTGGGAACCCCCACTGATTGCATGTTTCATTTACAAGAGGTAATTTCCCTAAATGCAGTGAAAAGAAAACAATTTAGAGATTTACATGTATCAATGTTTCCAGTATAACAAATCAACACAAAGATTCATTGAGTCTCTAAAATTTAAATTCAAATGATAACATACAAAAAGACTTGAAGTATAAGTAATGTATGTCAAGAAACACTTCAGTGAATACTTATGTGGGTTACCTAGATTTCGAATGAACCTACTCAATGTATGCACAAATAAGGATGAATTCAACCTATACATATCATTTCTTAAATAATACATTCCAAAATGTTAGAATATGGACTTGTACTCATATATTGAATTCCAGCTATAGTGATAGGTTACTAGGATTTTGATAGTTTTAAATGTTGAGAAAGTGTAACATTGGTTGGTTTTAATGCATCAAACACGTACCTCATAAACACATTAATGATATAATATTTTTGATAAAAGTGATAAAACCTATAATTTATATCCCTAGTTATTTTCATATTAAAAATCAAATTATCACAAACAGAGTCATTCATTTCAAAAGTTGAATTTAATTTATTTTATCATTGGTGATTAATTTCACATTATACTAATAAGTATCATGTCATCAACATATAAAAACAAATTAACCATGTATTTTTTAATCGAAGTAAGCTAAACACTTTCATTCAACTTAATCCTTTAAAACCATTTGGCAACATTATTTGATAAAACCTTTTTTACCAATATCTAGAGGCTTCTTTTACTCCAAAAGTGGATTATTTAGAAAAAAAATCATGTTTATTTTTCAATTCATGTAAAAAAATAGTAGGATGATTTATGAATATATTTCATTCAAATTTCCATAAAATAAATCAATTTTGAGATTATTATATTCTATATTTAGATATAAGTAAGCATGAATGGAAAGTAAAATTCTAATAGAAGAATGTTTGGCTATTAGAAAAAATATTTCACAATAGTCAATACACTCTCATTAAATGAATGATCTGGCCAATAATTTAGCATTTTATTTAATTTTATTCTCCACTATATTAACTTCCTTCATTTATAGATCCATTTATTGTAAATCCCATTAGGGGTAGGTGGTTTGTTAAATAAGAACCTAGTATTATACATTTTACAGGTTTCCATCACATCTTTTATATAAGCAATACATTGTTTAGTGTTTCTATATTAAATAGATTTCTTATAGCTTTGGGGATGCATACAATAAATATCATGAGAAATAGACCAAAATATAGTGATAATATGGTCATGGTTTTACCTAAAATAGGATTAATGAACCACTTTTATTTATCCCTAGTGTTTTGATAATTTATATGATAACTCTGAGCTCCTTTGAAGCACTATCTGATTTAGGTATATAATATGTCTTAATGAAAGGGAAAGGTGGATAATTCTCCATAATAGGCTTACTATAAAAAAGATTATCAACCTCAATATCCCTCTCCTAGAAAGTGTGACCAATATCATAAATAGAAAATTTGTACCTAGGAGGAAAGGTCTCATTAAACAACATATCTCGACTAACAACATATCTTTATAAATAAGGATTGTCTACCCAAGGCTTGTACCATTACACCCCCTCAATATAAACTATGAAGACACATTTGAAAACCATTGAATAATGTTTTCTATTCTTGACATGTGCACAGACAATGTATTCAAACATTGTATGATGACCATAGGATGTGGTTTCTTGCTCAAAGGATACTTTAGAATATTAAAACCATTATTATGTAGGGGAAGACTATTTATCATGTAAATCACCATAGTGGAAACCTCATGCTAAAAATACTTGTCTAAGATAGAGCATATAATAATGTAATAAACCCACTCATGAATGGTACATTTCTTTTATACAACTAGATAGTTTTTCTAATGATTATAAATCGTTGTTAAATATCTAAAAAATCCTTCATCTTGAAAAAAATTAATAAAATCAATATATAGATATTGGAGAATATTATCAGTCTCAAAGGCCTTAAATTTTCTTCCAAATTGATTTTCCATAGAGGATTTCCAATTCTTAAACACGTAAAAAAAACAGGTATATTTCACAACATATAAATCTGAGCCTTTCTTGAGAAATCATCAATGAAATTCATAAAATTGGAGCTTCTTATATAGTATGTGATCTTAGTAGGCCCGTATAATCCAAAGTGAACACACAGAAGTGTGTGATTTCCATTAAAGAATGATTTGGTAAAACTAAAACATTTAGACATACCAATAAAAATCATCATAAAATGGTAATTCACATTGTGTATATTTGGTAGGAAGTCCTATATTACCCAAATACCCTTATACATTAACACTCACATGTCTTGATAATCTATGATAAATCATGGTGCTTTCATAGTTATTAACATAATTTAATGCCAACTAGTTCACAAGTATCATTCCACACAACACATATAACACATTCCCTATGTAACATTCAAGAAACTAAATAACACCCCTCGAGAATGTACGGAAACAATACCCAAATATGAAATTAAATCCATTATGATCCAAGGATCCTACTGAAATGAGATTCATATAGAGATTGAAAATGAATTACACATCCATTAATGTGAAAAGAAATGTTTTGAGAGTTATATCAAAATTTCACCTCAACCCATTACATAATATCTCTTGGTATTTCCAAAAAAAATCTTTCATCTCCATTTATGAAATCAAAAGAATAAATAATATGTAAGAGCATATTGAAGTAAAACCCTGAGTATAAAACACACTCAACCAGTAGTATGTATGGAGACACTGTGAACAAATTAAAACTCAAATAAACCTAATTTGAAAAAATAGAATGGTCAACATATTCCATGAAAGGAACACTAGACTTTGGTTTAGGGAACTTGGTCTTGCTGTGCCTAGGTTTCTCGAATGATAGTAAGTACTCTTTCTTAGTATTTTTTTAGGATGAATCTCCCTAGACTAACTATGGATTTTGTCACAGTTCTTATTATCACCATTATTCTTCCTCCAAAACATAGAACAACCTGTAATAGTCAATCCATTAGCTTCAAACATAACATTATCTGTTACAGAATACTCTTTATAAATCAAGTCAAATTTTACTTTTTCTAAAGATAAGGAGTCATTAGAATTTAACATAGAATTTATAAGATGTAAATATAATGTATACAATGAGATTAGATGTATAATATCTTGTTCTTTATCTTCAATATTAATATTGATATTGGAATTTTCTAAAATAATTTTTTTAAACACATAAATATGTGTTTGAATGGAAATTCTAGGACACATCTTGAATATATATTGTTTATGTTTTTTATGAAGATGCCCTATCATTGTTGTTTTTATATAATAGTTTTCTATCTTTGATAAAAATACCACCTAATGAGGTTTCATAAGAAACCACTCAAAGAACATTATCAACCATGGATAATCTTAATGAGATTTATGATTTTACTAATACGTCAAGATAGATTATAGTATGTGTTAATGGTTTTTCCAATAATGAACACAATTAAATGTACATTCATGGAGAAATAGAGTACATATTTCAGCCCTTATTTGACTAGAAGTTCTCCCATATTGAGAATTTGTATTTTAAAGTCATTATTGACAAGGAATTTTTCGATCTGAGACTTACAATATTCTATTAACATGTACATGAATCATTGATACTGACAATTTATTGGTGGTGAGAATGGTTAATCCCTTATTAATATTATGATCAAGTACCGATTACAAAATTCTAGTGAGTTATAAGTTTTAAAGATAGTAAATAAAATAATGATCAATGCAAAAACAAGATGATCAATAAAGAAGAAATCAAAGAAGACATAATGTTTTAATGTGGTTTAGATTAATCCCTACTTCATGGAATGAACATCACCATATTACAAAATTGTATTAATGAAAAAAATTGCGTCAAAAATGTGAGAGAACAAGAAAACATGATGGAAAAAAATAAATCTTCAATAAAACCCCCAAAGACTGGTAAAAAGATAATCATATGAATTTTCTGATGTACTAATGTAAATTCTCTGATGGGATTCACTATATATTCTTGTAGCATTGACCAATGGAATGAAATTTGAAAATTATGATTAGTAGTAAAAATTCCCTACTAAATAACTACACTAGGGAAATCTTTGATCTTCAACACAAAAGGAAGAATCATATCTAGTTGGGGAAAGCACCTCTAGCTCTGATAAAATTTTTATGGCTCAATATCTCTCTCTAGAACAACAAAAATCAATCTTAAAGCCTTTAAATATATCTCCATTTCAATTTGATGATAAAAATGGTAGAAATAATAGCTAGATTAAAAGGTATTGAAACAACTCCAAAAAATATTTCAAAATGAAAGGCTATAAATAAGAAATCCCAAACAACATGAAAAACCAATTGAAATAAAAATAAAAATAAACATTATATAAATAAAAAATTTATATTATGTATGGTTTATCTGACTGGTGCATTATGGTAACCTAGATGAACCCCCTGTGTAATGGAAAAAACAATCTTCATATAACAGGTTGTCTATATCCCACATAAGGGTTAAAGAAAACCTATATAATAGTCATTGATTCTATATAAGGGTCACTCAACCTATATATAAGGGTCATAGATTGTGGTACATTTCAACATAATGGTTAGAAAACCAATCTGTACGGGTCATTACCTTAACACATGGGCTATGTTTGGGACCTCCAGTATGGAAAAATCCAACTCTATCATATGCCTAAAGGTATTTCATGTAATAGAAAATACGACATGATCAGAACAAATAGGTAGGGAATTTTAATGAAGATATAAGAATTCAAGATTTAAATAATGAACTGTTAAGATATTATTATCCATTATAAATCAATTAATATGATATAATAAATAGGTAATGGTATTCTAATATGAGTCACTTTCTGCATGAAATATTCTTACACATTACCCCAATATGAAAGAATTTATTGTCACACAGCATGAATATTTCAAAATTTACTCTTATGTAAGTCTAAAAATTGATTTTGTATCAATGCAATATTCTCTTGGAAATTATAAATTTATTCTTATGTGTGAATAATTTACTCTTACATAAAATATTTTTATTATAAAACCTAACCAATATTTCACCTACAGCAGTAATTAAAAAAATAAATTAATAATTATTTAAATTATAAAACAATTATTTAAACTTGAGATATGATTCAATAATTCAAATAACAAAATTTTCTTAGATTTCCCAAGATATAATTATATTTAAAATATATTTATAAATATTAAAAGAATCATAGATTGTATTTCAAATATCATCAAATCTATTCAAAAATAATATTTCAATTGTTATTTGGCCAAATATATTCTTAATTATTGTTCACGGACTATAAATCAGCATAAAATAATCAAGAGTTATGCAATAAAAATTCATATTTCCAATAAAGTTTTTAAAGGATGAACAATAATCTGTAATTACAAAATTTAAGTTCATTTTTAAAACCAATCAGCAGAAATTGTAAAAAATGAAATATAAAACATGTATAAAATAAAGTCACATCAATGATGTGAAATGTATCTCTTAACACATGGCTATAAAAATTATCACATTATGACACATCATATAATAATTAGGGTGAAAAACATTATTCAAATTGTGATATTGGTTTAGAACTTCCTTGCACCATATGGAAAGAACATCTAATCAATTATTTAAATATAATTTCATGTCTAATATCTCTGACAATCGTTTTGGTGTATGCCCAACATTTAAGGAATCCTTCTTTTCCACACATTATTTATCTAAAAATTGAGCTTCCCACATCTTATACTAAAAGGATGGATGTCAATAATACTAGATAATATCATTAACTCCCCTCATGGGAACATTTAAACATATTATGGTGGAAGAATATAATATGTTTCCATTCTTCCTTATTTTTCTAAAAAAAATACCCATGTGATTTTTAGTTTAAAGTTACATCTTCCATATTCCTTTTCCCCAATTTATATTCTAGCTCAAAACCAAATGTTTCCAAATACATTATACATTACCATATCCTAACATTTAAATCACACTATGAGAATATGTACTTCATGATCATGTGAATATTGTATACATTGACCTTATAACCCAATAAATAATGATTCTATCTTATGAGAACATATCAATGAATTATTTGCTAAGGAATTACAATAATAGACATGTCTCTCACATTATTCATGAAATATAAGGATGGGTATTGTTTTCAATTCTGCATTCCACTAATAAAAAAGTATCTTGAAATTAGTATTTAATAAAAAGTGTATATATTTATCAAATACATCCTTAGCATGGATAATCATGAGTAATCATAAACAAAGTGATGAAAATAACTTCCTAACCTTAAAAATACACAATGAAAATTTGTTATGCAATGATTTCCATGATTGAACTATTTCAATTTTCTCAAGATCGACTCGAATTTAAATTTTGTAATTAAATGACCATGGAGTTTCACCCCTGTAATTCAATATTTACACTTGTTTAATTTATCAAAGATATGACAGTCCTGTAATTTGATAATAAAAATATAAATGTTTCAATCATAGTCAACACATGGTCATAAATACATAAATATTCCTTTGATAAATTCTGTGATGAAAAATCTATGATATTGATGAAATATATAATTCATTAATTCCATAAAAGTATCTAAAGTCTTGGAATGTCCATAAAGAATAACCAAATACTCATGATGGTGATAGATACTTTGAAATGTTTTCTTGAGTATGTCCTTGTTCCTTACCATGAGTTTATGGATTCATAGTATATGTAAATCGCGGTAAATCATCTACAACCATTGAATTTATTGAATAGTTTATGAATTCTATCAAAGGGATACTTTTTCTTACTGGTGACATGAATCAATTTTTTATAGTTAATACATAATCGAAATTTTTCACCTTCTTCCTTTATAAGGAGAATCTAAGAAACATCAGTTGATGTGTTATTTGTAACAAATCATTTTAACTCCAAATCATAAAATATAACATTAATCTCACCTTGTTCTACTGGGGCTATGTTATATAAAAAAAGATATAGAAAATTTTCTAATAGAAATAATAATTAAAACTATAACTCACACTCTAAGAATTGTCCAAAGAAATCATATATAAAAACATTTAAATACAATCTAACTGCATCTATAAATATAACTTCATTGGATGTTTTCATTTCCCACAACCATATAGCTACTAACTAGAACATAAAACTATGAACTAATGATTTCATGGACCTATATATACAAGAATTCACATCAAATTCACCTTTAAATATATGATTCGACCCCTTTAGAATGGATAAATTATACTTTATTTAAAATTTTTTAATCAGATCATTGTATACAATAGACTGATCCAAGTCAATAGTTATATAAAAAGTGATCATGTTAAGGATTGTGAAGTCCCATGTGAATTTCATGTTGCATGTCATAATAGTTTGATAGACACTTGAATCATTGAATATCCTAATCTCAGTGTTTTTTTTATATGCATCATAGGATAAATCATGTATACACACACACCAAATGATATTTTTCTCGTGAAAAAATAAATTAATGTGTAGCAATGATATCAAATAATGTGAAAATGATAGTGAAATAAATAAATAATATACATGTAATTATTTATGGTTCATCCTCTATCTCTGCTAGAACATGCTCCACTATAAACATGAGAGCCTTTGTTTTTTCTTGACTAGGTTCATCCACCATATTGTGATGGATCCTAATGTGATCTTTAGTTTTGGTATATTTAGTCTTCATGAGGCAAGAATACTGGTGTGAACCATTTTTTCAAGGCATACATGCTTATGCTTGAGATACTGAAGTCTGATTTAAACCATCCAC
Organism: Viscum album; assembly: GCA_963277665.1. Classification (NCBI taxonomy): domain Eukaryota; kingdom Viridiplantae; phylum Streptophyta; class Magnoliopsida; order Santalales; family Viscaceae; genus Viscum; species Viscum album. The sequence continues at coordinate 1,648,168,261 of OY728133.1, forward strand.
TACTGATCCACATGGTGGATTCCTATAACACTACATCAGCTGTTTAATATTTTTAGGCTTATAATAGTTTAAAGGTATTCATGAAAACCCCCACTTTAGGTGGTCAAATGAAACACAATGAAAACATTATACTTGGAAATCCCTCTGTCCTATTTTGGAATTAATTGGTGTATCTCAACCATATTATGTTCTTATCCTATGTTAAGTGTCATCTAGACTTTACTTTTAGTTTCCACTAGAAACACTACCTCTACTTGAAAAAGAACAGATACTACAAATGTAGTGATTTTTTAAGAAGTCTTTTTCTACAATTGATTTCTTATTCACTAAATCGATGTGTTATTCAATTTATAACATCACCATACCTGATTGTATATCAGTTTATAGTTTCTACTCAAACATCAAATCCATTAGAAAGTCACAAGTATCAACTTTATGTGTTAAATGATCTAATTTCATAAACTGATAGACATAGTCTAGGACTAACTTATATATCTTCTTTACATCAAATAACATGGTTTTCCTTGTTACATTTAATATATTTTTATAGAAGTGTTAGTAAATTGTCTTTTCAAACACTTCTCATGTCATCAATTCATGTCATTTAGATTTCATTACCAAATCTCACAACTCGCTTTCCAGTTCGTCAAACATGTATGTTTCTAATAGAACCTTTTCCTCTAAATAAGTAGCCAAGAAAAATTATATCTATTTAATCCTCATTATGTACTGAACTATTACTCCCAGTCTAGATTCCCCTCAAAATATTTAATGGTTGTGCCTCTAAAAATTGATGGATATATCTACCATATAATATTGATGTGTTGTAGTCGAACCAATAGTTCGATTATATAATTCCTAACCCCTTATGAACAATAAATCAAATAGTGGATCATTGTAAACTCATAATTTGTATATTCATCCTAATAATTCACATGTGTCTTCCTTGGAATAATTGTTTTACAATTGCCAAGTAAAAATTTATTAACCCAAACTATAAAATATCATCTGTCACCAAAATTCAAAAAAATGATTCCATATCATTACCAAAGTTACATGTCTAATATGAACAAGAATAATTTACCAAGATACTCTTCCTAGAAGGGTCTACATCCACTCAAATGTTATGTGTAAAAAAAATAATTATAACTATAGAAGTCAAGCTTTTCATAATGAAAATTGTTTTGAATACTTCTTTGGAAATCTACATTTTCAAGCAGTTCCTTTTCAAATTACATATTGAGTTAAAATAAAAATATTTATTAAAACCATGCAACCATGATGAATTTATAATATTTTAATTCCATCATGATACATGATTTCACTATTTTTCTTAACCAAGGACATATAACTACAATAAATATAATAATAAGCTACTAGTTGTTCAAATAAGACTTAGACTACATATAAATCACAATTACTCACAGTTCTATAAATATTGGTTATTCAAACCTATTTATAACTATTTCAATAATCAAAAATAATTCTATACTCATGTTTGACAACCATAAAATGACAAAAATTGATACTATCAATATCTTGAACCAACCTAAAACCCCAAACCTCACAAGATTCATCTCAAAAGGCTACTATGACTAATGTGTTCCCCTATAGTCACATAAAGATGGAAGTAACTATTGAGGGATTAGATAACACCATAGGGTAATATTTTTCACTCATAATGACAAACCTATTCATTCCAAGAGTATGATGAAATTTCTGTATGAGATGTTCATGCATTGGACATTCCTAACATGCAAACAACATAACAACAATTTAGTGGAATTTACACTATCCATGATCATATATAATGCATGATAAAGATCATTAAAATTGGTTAAAATAGTTATGAATAACTTAATAAGAATATAAGTGTAATAAATTTCAAATATATGGCATGTTAGGTCATAAAATGATAATCGGGGAAATGGTTCCCAAAAAACACCTTGTTGCATCCCCAAAAACTACAGTAGTCATCACATTATTTGGAACTCTTAATTCATAGATTCTCTACCATGACATTGGACTACCACTAGTGAAGTTGGATGTATTTCCCTTACCCATTTCATGATGTATAGATTTTATCAGCCCAAAAAATGATTGAGTTGGGGATATGGACATGATCTGGTAGGATTTCCCTGAGGACTTCTTGAAAAACATCTTGTATATAAAAATTAACTAAACTATAAATGTGTATTTTATACTTATCCATTGGTTATGCCCCTTAAGGTTGTGTGGGGTGGTTGGAGTGTGTAGGGTTTGGGTCATTCACTATGGGGTTGTGTCCTCAAGTGTGTTTTATTTCTTTTTTGTTTTGAAACATTCCAATATATAAAGTCTTTATAACCAAAGAATAAGTATAAAACACTAATAATGCAACAATATTTTAATAAGAAATAATATTTATCAAAACTCATACCAAACATGTCAATCACTCATTTTCAAAACATTGAACGACATTAAAATTCCTCAACCTAAGATCTAGGGAACATGAAAACTATGAGAAACCACTAAAATAACAAAACTTATCTCCAACTCATGAATGGAATACTATCCATCCATTTTCTAACATCCCCACTGACCACATTGTGGCACCCATACTTATGTGGGAATTATAAACTATTCAACACTAACAAGACACCTACACTCAAGTAGAAATTTATAACCAATGTTTGATCCAATACTCAGTATAAAGAATATCAAACATAATAGAAAAAACAATGAAACTCAATGAAACCAATGAAATACAAAATAATAGTTATCATTTCTTCTAACATTTAGGATAACATGGACACACCTACATAAACATTCGATTTCAATTTCACACAACACCTACACTCACAAAAAAAATTTCATCAAAAACATTATCATTATTAATGTATCTTCATTATATGAATATATTTAATGAAAACAAATATATGATTTAAAAACATTAATCCAAAAATCATGTGCAAAAGAAATTACATACCTTATCCTTGTGATTTCATGGAATTACAATACCAAACATGATATCCTAGTTTTTCTTATCCATCTAAAATACCTAAGGCCATGATTTATTAACAATCATTCCACTTATTTCCTCCAAATTTTATCTCATTTAGTTTTTACAAGGGTAAAACCAAAAACAAAGATAGTATGAGAGGCCGAGAAGAAACTTACACTATATATAAACTACCACTATATATTTATTCAAGAGATATGAGATATATAGGATAATGATCTATAAATATTTCCTTCAATATCAATTGGGTTGAGAACCACAAAATAGAGTGAGAATTTAGAACAAAAATCAACAAAATTAGGTCAATAAAGAATATTTATATGGGTTTTTATGTGGCGACATGAGCTGTCCACATAGTTCTAGTAACCATGATGAAATCCTATATATTACACTAGAAAAATATTTTTAGGCATTCATGGTCAATAAGCATGGCCCCTATGACTGTATTTCAACCATGCATCCATACCCATCATAGTCAGAACCCCCTAGACAGTTTGACTAGAGATTGTGAATAGTTACTATGACATTGTGTAATGACCTAATTTAGGTACCTGAATCCTAAAAATTGAATTGGATTTTCTAATGGACTAAATCTAGATCCATGATCATCATATTCTATAAATGATCATTGGGGAATAAAAATAATCCATTGGGGAATGAATTTCCATTAAATATTAATAAACCATATATACATGTAATATTAAACTCTTATATAGGATAAGTATGAACTAATAGAAAATCATTGAGTTTTAATAACCAAAACTAATAGAAGACAGCATGTGGAAAAAAATTTATTAATGTGACTCAATTTACATGTCACCGGACTCTTCTTTCCATTCCTACATTATATATTTATGGCTTACCACTGATGAACAACAAATTATTCCTATTTCTGGCATCATGTTGTATTTAATATATAATAATATAAAAATGAACATGTAGGGGGTGATTATAAACTCTATAATATTTCCCCATGACTCAAAAATAAACCCTAACATTATTATTGTAGACATTCATTTTCAGTAATGGTTTTTATAAACATTTATGTAAATTTATTATCAGAACATTTACTAATAAAACATCTTCTTATTGGAATATTCAATAAGGATATAATAATTTTAGAGGAAAATAACATAACATTAAAAATAACATTATATTAATCCAACAAGGAATAATAATAAAATTCAAACCCTTAAGTCATAAACATAAACTCGTACATGATAAAACATCTTGTTCTCAAAATATCTCCATTATAAAAAAACTACAAGCTTATTAATGATTATTATCGATAATTTTTATATTTTCTACATAATTATACCCACTTGTCGCATCTACCCAATCAAACCAATCAATAGGTCAACCCATGTGTTCTAACCTGATGGGAAATTCTATGATGGTGGCATGTGGGTTACGACCCTCCTCCTAGGGACGAGTGGACATGTCATGACTTATTGGGTCATTCCCTGAACAGGTGTCTGGGTTATTCTTTTAATAGGGTAAATCATTTCATTTCATGTTCTTTCCACATTGGATTTAGGTCCATAAAAACATAGGGTGAGGAAATTTTTGATTTTCTCTCTCCATCTTCTTCACATGTTCTATTCCTATTGGATAGGGGTGATTTCTTTTTGTTTTAAAGAATATTTAAGGTGAGTATTCACTAAATCATATTCTATTTTTGATTCTCTAAATTTTCTTGTGATTTGGGAAGAAATTTGCTAGGTTTGTGAAGCACTTTTTACCAAATCATGGAGGAATTGAAAAGGAATGATGAGGATTTCATTCATATTTAATAGATAATGTATCCATAGAATGAACATGAAACGATTCAAATGGTTGTGGTGATGTGGCACTGCCCATTTAGTTTTTAGGAAATTAAGCCTCACTGAATTAATTTGAATAATTGATTATAACTTATTATAATTAATTATATTGGATGTCCCTTAATGTTATTGGATCTTCGGTGTTGATAAGAGCTCAATTTACATAAAAGGGCCTTTTATGAGTGGTGTAGAGCATGGTGGGGATGGTAACTATTTTTGGTGGTCCAAATAATATAAAATCCCAAGAATATTGATTCATGTGTGCCTTCTAAAAAGAAAGCATGGGACAAGGTAATGGGGTAAGGAGTAGGATCACAATTGAGAAATTGGTAAGAAGGCTTTGTGACCACTAGGTTCATAAATGATGCTCTGTGGATGTTTATGGAAAATGGTGTTTCATGATGATGGGGATACATGGGTAAAGGATTTAGGTTAAGATTATTAGAGGGTCAAGATATATCCTTGGGGTTAGGGTAAGGTTTTGATAATCAAAGAGGATTTCATAGGGCTAGTTGTTCAGGCATGGGAAGTTAAATCCTAGTGGCAAATACTATGATAGTTTTACACATCATTCCTAATGAGTGACACATCATTGAGAGTGGAAGAGAGCCTTGTATGGTGATATATATAAGATAAGCCAATTAGGGATTAAAGAGCTGTGATGTGTAGGGATTATTCATGGTGACAAAGTTGAGAAATCTCTTAGTTGATATGTGAGGCATGACCCATGATTGGGTTTTTGGAATTGTTTTTATTTGATGGAATTGTGATGCCATAATGTTTATAGTGACATTTCACAATACAGCCCATGGGTAAAGGGACTGGGTTTTAATGTAGAATCATAAGAATATGGGACCTACCTATTATGTATATCAATGGATAGGGCCTATTGGTTGGGTAAACATAGTGGTATGCTGAATATGGATTGATGCCCATGAGTAGAGACCAATATGGCTCAAGGCAGATCTAGTGGATTCCATTTTCGGTGATATGGGATGATTGTTGGGGTTTGTCATGATATGATAGTATGAAAGAAGATATTATAGTTGATATTAGCCTATAGTTGGAAAACAAGATGTGCCTAAATGTATGGGGGCTAAGTCTCATGTAAATAATGCCCCAGGATGAGTTGGTGAGCTTTTGGGATGGGTCATGCACCATGATTCTTGTTTCATGTGTATGCTTAGTTGGGTGCATTCCAAATGATGAGTCATGATGTATGGTCTCTATAATGAGTGATAATGTAGTGTCAAGGGTTCTTGTAACTTGGCCAGATGATGATGGATACTCTTCCCGGCGGAAGAGGTAATGGTTTGGGAATTTATGTGTAACCATTCTCAAGGGGGGTTGGTCGGGGTACATTTCTGTGACCTCTAAAAGAGTGATGGATAATTAAAATATTATTGTGGAGAAATGTCTTTGCGAGTGGTAGGGATGGCCAGGGTACTATTGTATGACATCTACCTAAGTGGTAGGGTTTGACCATACTATTATTGTGTGATATATCTCAGGCTGATAGTGGATGACCATGGTACTATTTTATGAAATATCCCTATGTGATATAGTACGACCAGGGAAATATATATGAAGAATATTCTGATTAAACCTGGATGCCTATAGTATTATTTTTGAAACTTTTTTTGAGTAGGGATGGACCTAATACATGATGTTTGGCCTTCCCTGAGGGGATTAGATATGTTACATGGTATGAAAATGATAGTTCAATAGGAAAAACACAATTTCACTAATGAAAATCTCTATATATATTTTTACTAATATTAAAATTGAAATTAAAATGAAACTAGTAACATGATAAAAGTGAAACTAAATTTGAAGAGTTTCAGGTAAGTTGGTCTCCTTCCACGCCCATGAATTGGATGACCAAGAGATTAAATATTCTTACTCTATATTCCACCTTGATATTTATTTATATGCAGGTTACTAACAGACTCCCTAAATTCCTTAAGAGTATTACTAAAAGGCTTCATAACTGCATTTACCTCCTTTCCCCTCCATGTATACACCATCCACAACACCTCCTTAACTCTCCCCCCTCTTGAGAATTTATCCTGTCCACAAGCCGGAAAGAAGGAAAGTGATTCTGCAGCACAAAATCATGCTCCCAAGATGCATCATCCAATTAGTGGACACACCTATGAATAAGGATTTTTGGAGTATATTGTTGTCCAGTCTATTGGGAACAATGTGCAAAATATATTCTAGATCTAGAAAAATCAAGGAATTTACCTTCAGTTCAGTAGGTAATGTGCCATGTGCCGATTGAGTAGGTTGAACCTTTTTTAGTTGAGACACATGAAATACCATTTGAATATGTGCTGAAAAAGGTTATGCAAGCTAATATGCTACATTTTCAATCCATTTTGTGATACGAAAAGGTCCATAAAATTAGGGTGACAATTTCTAATTAATATGGGAAGTGACAAAAGTTTGTCAATGTGGGGAGCTTCAAATAGATATGATTCCCTTCCTAATATTCAACTGCTTAATGATGATGGTCATCTTGTTGCTTCATTAATTAATGAGAATGATGTAAGTAATTTTGAGCTAAAAAAATCCTCATCACATTCACCCAATGTTGTGGCCACGACTTCAACTCAAATTTCATGTGGATGAGTAGTTATAATGGATGGTGAATAACAGCTATAAACAACCTCAAAGGGTGTAGTATTTACAGATTTATTCCAAGAGTTGTTGTTGTGAAATTCAACCCCTCGTATCCAATAAGTCTAATTCTTGTGTTGGTTCCCAGCAAAACAATGAATATAAGTCTCAAAGAAAAATTAAATCACACTAGCACAAAATTTATTTACCACATCAACGTTTTATACATCGATTATAAATAACCAATGTGTAAAGCCATAAAATGGATTTATTTGGACAATTATATTATAACCGAATAAATGATGTGATAAATCAACTATCTCACTTTAACATGTCAGTTATTTTATAAAAAATGTGATAAAGACAATTTTTTTCATTGGTTATTATATAATTGATGTGATAATGATATGACAGTTTCATTATCGCATAGGTTATATAATAACCGCTGTCAAAAAATGGGTTTTATCACATCAGTTGTTTTATAACCAATGTTATAAATGTAATAAAAAACACATTATAACATTGGTTACTAAATTATCAACATGATAAATTATTTAAACATTTTATGAAGCCTCATATTATGCTATTGTGGTATTTTTCAATTGGGTGATAACAACTCATATCTCTCATGAGAAAACCCTAGAAACAATTCTTCGAACATGTGGCCTCCCAACTAATTTTTCCATATCTTTTTATCATATTTTTTATTTCCAAATCTATTAGATTGTCTCACAACACTCATGTAAGCCTCCTACACCTCTATTTAGATAATTGTTTTTCATGGGTGATCAACATTTATGTTATGTGATTTAATTTTTTAAATATAGAAATATCTTGTTTAATTTACTAATATTATCATTATTAGACATTGTTACTCTCATTATCTCTTGGGATGATAGCTTCATCCATATTAAAAAATGTATTCAATTTATATGAAATTGAATGGGAAAACACAATTCATCACAATATTATATATTTTTAGATTATGATACTGAGTTTATCATTGTTTATTGTATCACAAAATTCAATTGGGTTTGGTATTTCGTTTTTTGGTTTTTTAATATGTGTAGATCTACCATGTTGGGTGAATTATGCTTAAACCACTATAAATAGATGTTTAATCACATATATTTAGATAATGAAGTGTATTTTCCTTTAAAATATGGATATTAACACGATTCCCTCAAATAATGATGAAGACTATTATGCATCTCCCTTTGCCTAATATGGAAAAGGCTTTGGTGTGTGTTGTGATATGTTTTTGTCTAGATTTGTGTCTTTGTGGTTTCGATGTGATGATGTTGTTCATGGGGAGTGGATTTATTGTAATGGGTGTGGGAAAATGAATGTGTTATGTAGAATAGATGTGATGGTTGTAGTGGTGCAGTTTTATAGTGGGACTACAATGGTGGTTAGTTATGCTAGTTAACAATGTATTAATAAAATTAAATGAATGGTAATTATATGAAATGGGATGATAAAGAATATTTAATAAATAAATTTATGGGGATCTATTAAATATTAATTAATTAATAATATGAAATCTCAAAACTATAAAATGTGATTTTAAATGTTGAAGGTGATGTGTGGATTTTGCTATAATTTTGCAGGGTAATATATTTCAAATTTGTAGCAGAAGAGGAGTATCTTGACAGATGTAAAAACCTAGGTTTTGATCCACTATGATGGGGCCAATGTGATGTTTCCATATATGTATATACATTATATATTGTTTTTTATTTATATATGTGCCTCACACATGTCGAGAACCAAATTCTAAAAACAATTATTTTGGGGGTATTTTTTCCAAAATCTTATGGGGATGGTGTGATGTTTTTCCAAGACATGTTCAGTTAAAATTTAAGATAATTACAATAAAATAGTATGTAACAAAACGCATGTTGTGATAGGATAATAATAAATCATACTAGTGGGTAGTGATTTACTTTTACATAGTTTTATTCTATATTATTTCTCAAAAAATATCATTATAATTTTCAAATATGCATATATTTATTTTATTTTAATTCAAATTTTTTTTACTTTTTAGTAATGGAATATTTTATATAAATATAAAACTTTCTAATCTAACTATATTTTATTTTTAAAATTATTTTCATGGATATATTTTTCAAATATGAGTATATTTGTTTTATATTTCAAAATTGAGTTACTCTCAAATTCTGACATAGTTTGTATAATGATAAAATAAGATTATCTTAAAAAGATGTATAATTTTTATATTTGTTATAGGTAATAATGTGTTGATGTTTGATTACGGCTCATCGAATGAGTGATGAATTTGAGAAAAGATGTTGATTATTTTTTATAATTAGCTAAACAAAATGTTTCAAACAACAACAAATTTTTTTGTCCATGCATGAAATTTTTAAATATGAAGATGTTGAAAAGTAATGATATTAAATATTATTTAATTTTTCATGGTTTTTTTCCTTATTACAACCCTATGATTTGGCATAATGAAACTGGGACGAATTTTAGTTATACTGATGATGATGTTTTGCAAGATGGTAACATTGATGAAATTCAGGAAATGATTCACAATATTGATGCAAAACAAATTCTGAAAGAACTGAAAATTGAGCATCTATATGGTGATTCTCAAAATCCATTGTATCCTAGTTGTACAGATTTTACAGTGTTATCGTCGTTGTTAAGATTGATCAACCTAAAGTTGAAACAAGGATGGAGTGAAAAAAGATTTGCTGAGGTGCTACAATTGTTGAAATACATTCTTCCTAATGAAAATGATCTTCTATATTGACATTATATATCCTAGAAAATATTATTCCCAATGGAATTAGGATATAAAAATATCTATGAATGTCTGAATTAATGTGTTATATTTATGAAGGAATATGGATTTATGGTAGAGCATCCTAAAAATGGGACATCACGGTATAAGTTGAATGAAAAATCACAGGTTGATGCAGAGATTATAGAGATTACATAAAAGGTATTTTAGTATCTTACTATAATTCCCAATTTAAAACATTTATTTGAAAATTCACATGACTAAAAAAGGATAATATGGCATGCTGATGAGTGGATATGTGATGGAAAAATACATCATCTAGTAGATTGTTCATAGTGAATGAAAATTTATGAGAAGTATCCTACATTCAGAAATGAAGTTAGAAATCATAGAATTGGGTTGTGCACGAATGGAATGAATATATAGTAATTCCTCAGTAGAACACATAGTTCATGGCCTATTTTATTGATAATTTACAACCTATATCCCAAATATTTTATGAAGTGAAAATATATCATGTTGATTTTTAAGATCTCTGGACCAAAGAAACCAGATAATGACATTGATGTTTTATTATCACCATTAATTAATGATTTGATACTCTTATGGGAGAATGTAGTTAGGGTTTATGATTCTTATAAAATGAAATATTTTCAACTACATGCACAGATTATGTTCACTATAAAAGAATTCCCAGTATATGAAAATTTTTCTGGATATAGTGTTAAGGTGAATAAAGCATGTCCAATTTGCAAACAATAGACTTCAGATTGTCAATTAAATCATGGGTGGAAAACAATATACATGGGTTATAAAAAGTTTATTCTTATCGATCACACTTATAGAGGATTAAAAAATGCATTCAATCACTCACAAAAAAATGATTTTACTCCAAAACATTTATCCACTTATGAGTATTTTGATAGGGCTCAAAACCATGATATGACAATGGGAATGGAACATAAAATCAGTGATGATAGACATATATAGAAGAAACAGTAAATGTTTTTCATGGTACCAATTTGGATATATCATAATGTGAAATAAAACATTGATGTCTTTCCCATGGAGAATAATATCTATGGCTTTTTTATTGGAACATTATTTGATATTAATGGAAAGACCAAATATGTGTTGGATGCACAATTATAATTACTATAAATGGGAATACGTTTGGACATAGCATCCACACCTGATGCAAGATAAGTATTTCTTCCCTCATGTTATCATATATTATCCAAGATTGAGAAAATTAGATTATTTCAGTGTCTTTATGATATCAATGTTTTGTAGGGATATTCCTCAAATGTAAAAAAATGTCTCTTTGAAGGATTGGAAGTTGATATGAATGAAATCTCATTATTGTAACGTTGTGATGAAACAACTTCTACCAGTTTCACTGTGTGGAATATTTCCCATCAGTGTTAGAAATATTATCATAAATGTGTGTTATTTTTTAATTTCAATTTGTAATAATGTTATTGATCAGGATTCGTTGATCATTTTGGAAAATGATGCAATTTCTATAATTTTTCAATTAGAAATGTTTTTCTCTCCATCTTTTTTGGATATAATGGTGCATTTAAAAGTTCATCTAGTTTGAGAAATAAATATTGTAGACCTATATATCTATGTAAGATGTGTCCTTCTGAATGAAAAATGAAGATATTGAAGGGGTATGTAATGAATCCATATCGATATGAAACATCTTATATTGAAAAGTATATTTCTGAGGAGGTTATAGAGTTTTGTAAGAGCTACTTGTCTATGGTGGAGCATATTGGTTTGCCTCTATCTTTCTATGAATGAGTTAGTAATGAAGGAAAAGTGATTCGTGGCTATAAAGTCAAATCGTTGTTAGGTAATCAAATGAAGAAGGTATATTTATACATCATGAATAACATGGTTTATTCTCAACCATATATATGATTGCAAATTAATTATTTAAAACAATGTCATCCAAATAATAAAGAAATGTTCATTTTGAATGATCATAAAAAAATTGTTTTCCATGGTTTAAAAATACTAGGATTTGTATATCATTTTCATCAGAGATATTAAGATGGCTAGTGGGTGTTCCAAGATTAAATATAATAACATGGTCTAGGAATGAAATTAAAGGATATTGATTTTATATGAAATTTCAAGACAACCAAAATGTAGTACCGAATAATACTGTATTATTGTTAATAAGAGCATTGAATTTTTCGAGTTATAAAGACAAAATCCCAATTTCTGTACGAAGTTCATACTATGGATTACTTGAAAAAATATTGGTGGTTGGTTAAATTAAAATTAATGTTCAGGTATTTAACTAAATATTGTTTATAGTTAACAACAGTGCCATAAAAATGAATTTGGAATGACACTTGTTAATATGAATTGATTGGAAGACACAACTAATTATTTTATAATGGAAACACATGAAAAACAAAAAAAATTATTCCGAATCAATATGATATGTAGTGGTCTATTGTTTTATAAATAGAAAAACAATATGTTGGTGATGATCAACTTGATGAAGATGATGATTTATATAAGATACATACATCCATGGAATGATTAAGAGATAATAATGATGAGAATGGTGTAGACATGGTTTGTTCCATATGGATAGATCATGACAAAATAATTTGGGAAAACAATCCATTGGTAAATTTATAATATCACAGGTAACATATGTTTATTTCACATTTAGTTTTATTAATTTCATAAAATTTGTTATTGTATTTTATTTATTTATTAAAAAACAAATTAAAATGAATTAGTATAAATGTATGTTAATATTATTTTTGATTTATTTAGATTACCGCGATTACCATTACGTAACTTGTATATTTTTTTATTTTTCTAAATAATAATTATTTTAAATCTATATGTTAAAAAATATATTTTTGTGTTAAAATTGTTTATTAGGTTGGACCATTTTTAATATTCCTATAATATATTTGGATATGTTTTGATAAATTTACTTGACATTTCATATATCATTACTATTGATGGAATTTTAGTTAACAACAATAAATATGAATAATAATGTGATATGGTTCAATTTGATTTTGTGATTAATAATTTTAATTTTTTTGTTTACATTACTATTATAATATGTTGTTGGTCGTAGTGGAGTACTCAATAGGGGGGGTGAATTGAGTATCTATAAAATGTTCTTTTTGAAATGTATTTTTTAATGGTTCCCCAATAAAAAAAAGTATCACACAATTAATAAAGGCAATGCAGTTATGAAAGATTGATTATTTAAATAAATTCTAAGAAGATTGATTAATTCCCATTAATATTATTATCAGTTATTAACATTACATTTGAAGCTATTCTAATAAGGAAAAAAATTATAACTTCCTTACAAGATTAAATTTCAAAGCAAGTTTAGTTATTTCAGAATTATACTTTAAAATAAATAAAACTAAATTAAAAAACGCAGTGGATATAAAACAAGTGGATCAGTATCATGTCAAGACCTAGGCCACTCCACTTGGTGATAACCTTCCACAAAGAAGTTTATATTAATAAACATGATCCACACCCTAGATCGGGGTAAACAACAGTGCATTGGATTGTCCAGGTCACACGGCCTCTTCTACGGTTATTCATGGGTAAAAACTAATAGGTCACACATTGACCATTTCCACACTTTTCTGTGGGAGTAAACAAATGTAAAGAGATGTATGAGGAAGGATATCATGTATCCTCCAATTTTATATAGGATAAAATGTATGTTTTTATACAGACACAGTCACACTCTACTCTAAATCTAAAAAAATACAAAATAGAGAAATGATTATTAGATAAGTTTATAATTTCTCTATGTGTTAGTCAATGAAACTCTAGATATATAATATGCTGCAGATGCAGGAATCGGTTCCTCTTGTGGAAATTAGTGTATCACATGTCAGTTAGACCTGGCTCATGTTCTTCATTGATTTGATAGTGAGAAGATGATCTCGACTCTAAGTTATTGTATCCTAGCTTTTGGATTCGATAATGCATCGTTTGTTCTTTATAAGTGTTTAGTTACATGTGTCAATTTTTTTCAATAAATCTCATGGTTCTTCATTATCGCACACTTATTTTTATTTTTGGACAAAACTTCTCTTTTTATTCTTAGAGTGCAAGTGTTGGTGCTGACATGATGCATGTCTTCTGCACCTCAAACCTCATACATTCATGTCACATGTCTTCAAAGAAACATTAATTATAAAAGTACATTTAAAAGACTCAAATATAAAATTAAATTGAAAGAAAATGATATAAATAAAAGAATGATGTCCCAGTCTATCTGGAAACGACGTCACTTGGAAATTGTGTCTCCATGAAATAGTGTCTTTTTCTATGCCTTTGAGTGATGAGACATTTATGATGGAATATTTGTGTATAGATCAGGAACAGGTACCACAGATGGGGTGTCTGGTCATGGTGTCCAGTTCTCAGTGTCCAGTCACGATGTCTAGTTAAGGTGTCTTGGTGATGGTGTCTGGGTCACAGTGCCTGGTACAAGGTGTCTGGGTGACGATGTTTGGTCCTGGTGTCTGGGTGACGGTTTCTCTTACATAGCCTAATATATATATATATAGACGTAAACAGTTATATCAACAGAATGAATTAACTATAATCATTTATCAAGGAAAACCATTATAACACAAACTGAAAATATTTTTCAATAATTTTTTGCGTAATAAATAAACAATCCATCTGTACAAAAGATTTGAGATTGATTAAACAGAATTAAGAATTTTTAATGGATATATATGATTTGTGATAATTAAAACATGATTAACACATGCGGAGGGAAATATTATCCTACTTTTTAATGATCACAAATAATGTGCGCGAGAGATATATTCTTACTGACTATGTCTCTTCCTTTTCCATAGTTTTCATATCTCATATTATACATATATCTCTCCCCCTTTTTTATTATCAAAAAAATATTAAAAAATAGACAATATGAGTTTTGAATGAATTAGATGGATAATGAAGTGTCATTACAAACAGTAAGAATTAAGAAAAATTATGCAAAATTATTATAAAAAGACAGTAGTATATTTTATTCACAACAGGCTATCCTCTCTTTCCCCTTGCCAGTATCATCAAGAGAATCCATAAGAGCAGAGGTGGATGTAGAAGAAGAAATTGAACCAAATGACATAGAAGGTAAAGGGATTCCTTCAAAAACAAAAGGGGCTAAGGATGGTTTAGTGGAAGAATACTGTAATTGTTCGTTGAGTATAACGGGTCTGATCTGACTAAGAGCCAGAGAGATATAAATAGAAGTAGAGGCAACGACAGAAGATGATAAGGTAGGAAAACCAAGTCTTAAGGGTGCAGCTATAGGAACCACAATATCATTACTCTATACATGATGATAAGTCCTCAAAATCTTGATGAACATAGAAATAATACCACCACCATGCAGCAAGGATTTCTCAAAGTCATCTATGTTCTCTATAAAATTTTATATCAAAAGATTCTAATCTATGAGCTTTTGCACTTGTATTTTGAATGAATGAGTAATGAGAGGGATTATCAAATTATCTACAAGGTACATGAAATTTTTTGTCATGTTATGCTTCAAGAAGATCTTATTGAAGTCAAAGTCCACATTCTTAATAATCTCCTCCAAAGAATCATTTTATATTTCATAATGAATTTTCACCAAATTAAGAACTTTTTCATTGTTCTTGAAAACCTCGGATAGAGAATATTTGTCAAATCCACTAATCCCAGACTAATTTTCTTCTTTAACCACTGTTCTGAGAAGGTAATTGTCCATAGAAAGTTGAGATTATTGTCCAGAATTAGTAGAAGTTGTGACAACTTAATAAATGGACATCAATTAATTAAGAACATTTTTTAGACAACCTTTATACTCATCATTCATCATGTCAAGTCCAATAACATGCTCACACATTTCATGGACAATTGTCTTTTTTCATTCTACTACCTTGTCTGTAATAGAGGATAGATTAGGTGGAACAGGGGAGGAAACCTCTAATGTAATCTGACTAACAACTTCCTTAATAGAACGATAAATATGTTCTGGTCTTGATTTTTTCACTCTCTGTGTATCATAAATCATATATCTAAGAGCCATCACTTCATCACATAACTTCTTGTTCTCAATTCTGGTCTCTTGTATTTTATGATCAATTGTAGGCTAAATCTTCCATATGATCTTTTACAAAAACATGGCAGTATCTCCTTCACTCAAATTGGTTTTAGGATCAAGTTGGTTATTCATGAGATTTTCACCAACATTCAATAGTGTAGCTCCAAATTCTTTCAAATCATCCTTACACGCCAAGGTAGAAGATTCTTGTGAAGTTTCAAGAATAAATGTTGAGACATGATCAGGTTCCTTTACAAAGACAATATCAGAGACTGATTTCATTTGAAACACATTATATAGGTTTATACCTTTAATTTAGACATCATTGTAATCATTCACATCAAAATAACTACAGAATTTATACAATGTATCCATAGATCATGGATCAATCGGATTAAAAATATCCACAGGTTCTGGATTTGGGTACTCCTCCTTCTCAACAGGTGCATCATTATTAGGACAAAGTGATTTATATCCGTTATCTATTTCCATGATTTCATCCCCAATTCACGTATGATGTAATATATTCTTTTATAATTTCACAGTTTGGTGAATATATAAGCACAAGGATATTCAGTTCCAATGAATTCCAATGTGATGTAACCTTTTCGATAATGATCCCTAAGAAAGAGATGTATTACATCAATATTTTTTGTCCTAGAGTGTGATATAGGACTTTTTGAGATTTTAATAGCACTTGTATTGTCACAATTTAAAGATACATGACTGAATTGATATCCATAATCTAGTAATATCTATTTCATTCAAAAAATTTGTGCACAAAATCCACAAGCAACTATGTAGTCATCTTCTTCAGTAAATAATGCAACATGTTTTGTTTCACACTACACCATGATACTAGTGAATTTTCTAAAAAAGTGACATGTTCCAGATGTTATTTTTCTATCTAACTTACAACCACTGAAGTCATCATCAGAAAACTAACTAACTCAAATGATTATCCTCTGGGATAGAAAATCCAAGATTGTGTGTATGCTTGAAGTATTTTAAAATTAGTTTATCATAATTTAGACGAGATTACATAGGGTTTTCTTGAAATCAGGAACACATAAATACACTATACATAAGGTCAGATCAACTAGCATTTAGTTAGAGTATAATTCCAATCATTCCTCTGTGAGTGGTTTGATCAACAGATATTTCATATTAATCAAGATCAAACATACAAGTAGTACTCATTGGAGTATCACTACTATTAGAGCTATCCAAATAAAAACAATTTATAAGATATTTAGTATATTTTCTTTTGTTTAAAATAATACAATCATTATTTCGAATAATTTGAAATCAATTAAATAATTTTAGTTCACCTGTTAAACTCATTTCTTATTTTTTTTGCATCATTTTAGAAAATTCAAAACATAAACAATTCTTTGAAGATCCAAAGATAATTTAATCAACATAAATTTTCACTACTAATACATCATTAGGAATTTGTTTTTTAAAAAGGGTTGGATAAGCTATTCCTTGGTAAAACCTTTGGAAATAAGAAAAGTACTCAGTCTATCATACCAAGCTCTAAGAGATTATTTTATACCATAAAAATATTTTTGTAATTTAAAATTATGATTTCTAATATGAGGACTTTTAAAACAGGGGGGATTCCAAAAAAAAAATACACCCTCAACCATATATCCATTTAGGAATGCACTTTTAACATCTATTTGATATAGTTTGAAATTATGATGTGCAGCATAAGCCAACAGAATTTTGATGACTTCATGTCTAGCTATTGGTGAAATGGTCTCTTCATTGGAAATTCCTTATTCATTACTATAACCTTGTGAATCCAATCTATCATTGTTTTTAACTATGTTTCCATCTTCATCTACATTATTTCTAAACACCCATTTAGTGCCTATAGAAAATGAGTCATCGGGTATGTCAAAATGTTTCCAAACATTGTTATTTTTTAACTAATTATGTTCATCTTGCATAGCCATCGCTGAAAATTCATCATTGATAGCATCATCAATGTTTTTAGGTTCATGTTGTGATAAGAAGACTTGACGTTCAACCTGATTTATAAGAGAATCGGTAGATTGAGTTCTTTTATCTACGAATCCTATAACAGAATCTAAAGGATGGCTCTTAAGAGTTATAATAGATCTAGAAAAATAATGACAAGGGATTCAAGTTCTTCAATATGTTCAGGTTCAATGTTACTTGAATATAAATAATTTCTAGAACAGGAAGTTTTCGTAGATTCCTACAAATGATGTGTAGATGATTTTGAATTACTGTCTAGATTTGATACATCATCCTCTAGGTTCTCTAGAGAGGTCTTTGGTTCATGTGGATATGTTCCATAAAATTTTACAAGGATAGATTCATTCACACAATTAGTTCATCTATTAAACACTCCATCAGCATTACTGGATATTGTATATCATAAAAATATTTTTTCATCACTCTTTGATGCAAATTAGTCATGATTGTCATTAATATTAAGGATATAGACATTCCATCCAAAGATATTGAAATATATTACATTGTGTTTTCTATATTTCCATAACTCATATGATATTCTTTTAATAATAGGTCTAATACACACTCTATTGATAATATAGCATATTGTATTTATAGCTTTAGTCCGAAATTAAATTGGTATGTCATATTCACTAAGCATGGTTCTATCAATATCATGCAAGGTATTATTTCTTCTTTCCACAACTACATTCTATTGAGTTGTTCTAGGGGTAGAGAAATTATGACTATAGACATTTTTGTGAGCAAAAGGATTCGAACTCTTGACTTTCAAACTAACGACCATGATCACTTTTTAAGGATATAATTCTTAATCCACTAAGATTTTCTACATATTGGGAATATTCAGTAATATTAGAGCATGCTTAACTTTTGTGAGCCAAAAAGAATTTCTGAGTATATCTAGAAAATTTATCTATAAGAACATAAATAAAGTTCTTCTCAATTACACAATAAACTCTAGATGGTCCAAACGAATCCATGTGAATTAATTTGAGTGGTTAAAATGTTAATACTTCTTTCTTTGGTTTGAAATTTTGTGATTCTTTCCCTTTTGACATGGATTACACACATTATCATTTGGAAACTCATGTTTGGGTAGATCGTTGACTATGTGTTTTTTAGTTAACATTCTAAGATACTGAAAAATACAGTTTCATAATCTCATATGCCAAATCTGAGACTCTTTGTGAAATACACATAAGATTGAATAATTTTGAGAGACTATGAAATCATAGTTAACATAGTATACATTTTAATTTATTAATGAAAAAAAATAGTAATACATTTTTAGAATTTAAAACATTGAAAACATCATTTTTAAATTTAATACGATGTCCATCATCACATAGTTGTGAAATACTAAGCAGATTATTTTTAAATCCATCAATAAAAAGTACTTTGGAAAATAAAACTGTATTATAGTTATATATTTGGAAAAGGCCAATGATATCTCATTTGGCATTATCACCAAAGGTGACATGTCTACCATAAATTTTTATTAAATTTTTAAATCATGAATAGTACCATTTCATGTGCCTTGAACACCTATTGTCCATGTACCATAAGCTTTTACAAAAGCTCATTAAGCAACATTCCTACAAAATAGTCAAATAAAAATAGCTTTTTTGTTACCCATATTTGTTTGGGTCCAGTAATATTAGTGACTATGTCTTTTGGAACCCACATATGCATCATAGGATTCCTATAATAATTATGTAAGGTTCTTGATAAATGAACTATAATTAGTCCAAAAAAGAATGAAACAATAGATAGTATATCATAAGATCAACTATATGATTGTTTTACAGAACTAAGAGTAAAGCAGTATGTCCTAGAATTTGAAAAAAATTAGTTCATCCAAAATTTATTTTACCAGGTTGATAGACAATGAAAATGGTATATTTAAGAGGAATATTTTTACCTATAATTTGTACCAAGGTATCATTACCATTAGTAAACATTTCAATATCCTCTTTAAATTTTTGATTAGATATCTTCTGTTAATTAATTTTCTTGAGTAATTGATCATTTTTACCCTTTCTACGGTATGTTCAATTTTAACAGTTAATGTAAGAGCATGTTGTTTATTACATAATTATATTTATCTTTTCATTATATACATCTATCATCAAGAACAATATAGTATTAAAATATTTCTTCAGTAGACATATTTTTAGGGTCACTCTCATCTCTAAAATAATGGGAATTTTTTACAGGATATTCTAGTGTTACCTTAGATGTGTTTGTCATAAAACTCATATTGTATTTGTTATCCTATTCATCATGTGATGATTCTGAATCACTTGATCCATCTTGAAAAGCAGTCTATGTTGCTTCCATTTCCTTTTTATAATTTCTATCTTTGTCCTCATATTTATTTTTTTTACTTGAGATTGGGACAGTCAGAATTTATAAGTCCATTTCGCTTACATTCATTGCGTACTATTTTATTAGACTTGTCACTTCTTTTCCAATCTACCTTTCTTCTTCCTTTTTGATCATATCTCCCCTTAAAGATAGGAATTCTGTAAAAAAATTCTTCTTAAAAATTCTATTAATCCATCATGCTAATTGAGACATATTTTCATCAATTTTAGGTGATGATTGTTCACTACGGGATCTTTCTACAGACATATCAAATTTTCCATTGTATTTGTGTTTAAGGGTTATTTTCATAAATGCAAAAGTTTTCATTTGGTTCATCCTCCACTTCCTTGTTGACTTTCAAAGAATCTTCATACATCATTAGTTTTCCAATGTTTTATTTTATAGGTAACTTGTTTATGGTTCATGACTCTCGAATAGAGACAAAGGTTCCTCTCCATCTATTAGGTAGGCATCTGAGAATCTACATGATCTGTTCTTTATAAGTGACTTCTCTTCCAAGAGAAATCATTATGTGGAAATTTTATTTAACCTAAGATACAAGTCCGAAATATGATCATCATGTTTCATTTTAATGTTATCATATTTAATCATATAATAATTAAGTCTCATTTCATTAACACTAGAAGTTCCTTCATGTGAAACAGTCAAAGTATCCCAAATTTCATGGGTATTTTTACATGTAGAAATTCAGTTATATTCTTCATATCCAAAAGAGAAATATAAATAATTCAGGGATTTTCAATTGTTATTATATGAAGTCATGGTACGGTCATTGAAAGTGATTCTATCATGATAAGGAATCTTGTACTCATCTATAATTAATGAAAAAATTTCAATGCTCATACTTTATAAATGCATTTTCATTTTAATTTTCGATTGGGAATAATTGGTTTCATTAATGCATAGTGATCTATAAGTTTCGTAACCTTCCAATATTTTATCCATAATAAATATCTACTTTAAAATTTCTATAAATATATAATTAACATAATTTTAAAGATCCTTAATGTACATTGAAAATAACAGTTGAATAAGGTCAAAAATAGAGTCTCAATAGAAATAACAAACTTCCTCTGATACCACATATTAGATGGAGTAGAGTACTCAAGAGGGGGTGAATTCAGAAACTAAAGAATGTTCTATTTGAAAAGTATTTTTAAAAGTAACCCCTAAAAAATTAGTACATCTCTGTTAATTAATGTAAAAAGGTTATTAATGTTTGACTATTTAAATAACTTCTCATAAGATTGATTAATTATCAGTAATCTTAATATTATTTATTACAATTACTTTTGAAGCTATTACAATAAGGAAAATAAATTATAACATCATTTCAAGATTAGATATCAAAGCATGTATTGTGATTTCTAAATTATACAGTAAAATAAAGAAAACTAAATTAAACAACCCAACAGATATAAAATAGGTGGTTCAGCCTCAAGAGATGACCTAATCCAATCCTCTTGGTTATCACCTGCCACCAATCTGTTTATATTAATAAACATGATCCACACCCTAGATTGGGGTAAACATTAGATTACAGGACTATCCATGTCACACGACCTCTTCCACAGTTCATCATGGGTAAAAACTAACAGGTCAGACATGAACCACTTCAACAATTATCCGTGAGAGTAAAAAAAATTAAAAATATGGTTGAGGAAGGATATATATTATCTTCCAGTTTAATGCAGAAGAAATAGTGTGTTTTTATAAGGACAAAAACACTGCTTTAAAGATAAAAACAATACACAACATAGGAAAAATTATTTAAGTCATAAATAATACAATCATATGTAATCATGATTTTATATAGATTAAACATGATTAGAATGTTTTACATGATGTTTTGTATTTTTGATCATTAAAACATGATTAAAACATGAGGAGGCCAACATATGTGAATATGTATATTATGTGTACTAAATGTTTTTTCATTAATATGATTGAAAATGGCTGATCCATTAGATAATCAACCACTAACTTCTGGAGTAAACATAATGATCATTCCTCAGGGGAAGAACATCCAAATGCTTCTCTTGATGATCCAAAATCTTCTTCATGTGCACCCATAATATAAAATAAGAGTTCAAGAGTTGGAAAACGTAGCGGCACTTGTTTTCCAAAATTATTAGTTGCACATAGACATGACAAGAGGATTGTAGTAGAATTTGAGGACAATGATGTTCCAAGAGGTCCCAATTCAAAACAATTTTAGGGTTTTGTATCAACTCAGGGTGAATGAAAATTTAGAATTTTGTTTTTTAATTAGAGATGTGTTGACAAAACAACACTAGCTGACTTGTGGGAGACCATTATAGTAATCTCTTTTGATATTGTTTAACTAATCATAAAATTTTTATCGTATAGTATTTTTCCCCAAATATTTATCAGATGAAATTTGATATACTTAACACTTAAGGAGTTGGGAGGAAATTTTTATCGATGGATGCTATGATATGGAGGGATTTTTAATCAACCCTCACATATTATTTCATTTTTAGGGATAAGAATCATGACAGTCCATTTCATATATATCCTTTTATAGATGACGACACATGGAAACAATTTGTTGAATGTAAAATAAAAGAAGTATTTTTAGTTTGAGAAATGTAAAAATTTAGATGTTTTCTTATATTAATGATCTTATTAATGGATTCATAATAATTTTTCAATTATGATTTATATTAATCATCATGATCTCATTAGGATATCCAATTGAGAAATGTATACCCTCAATGTTTATCTCATAGAGGGAATACTTTATTGGAAGAACAAATTATTTCTGGAAATTTAAGAAAACATAGAGCTGAGTATTATCACTCTAAAGAGGTTTCCCCCCATCACCTATACCTGTAAATGAAAAATAGAAGAGGGCTTGGATGATATTAAAGGGACAATATCTTACAAAAGAATCGTTGGTCCTTGCTGAGAGGATTGTACGTTGTTCATTTTATTTATTTAAGTGAACTAAATTATTTATATAGGTTGAATCAAAAAATAATTTTTCAAATAATTCATAATGGAATATATTGACTAGAGGATCACACAGGTGGTATTTAAAAATGATGGGAGGAATGATATTTTATCTATTGTACTGGAAAATCCCAAACTCCCAGGATATGAATGAGGATACCCGACAAGTGTATAAATAAGAAAAGTGATACCAAATTTTTCTGCATATTCCATGGAGGGTATATATAAAAAAATGGCAACATTAGAGGCAGAAGATTAAAATATTAATGAGAATATGGAACAAAAGATCATATCATGGGTAAAGTCTATGTTTACTGACATGCAACGACAATTTCAGACTGCATCTCTCACTCCACCTGTGCCAGCAGCTCCCACTCTACCACCTCCACATGCTAACCCCATTATTTATACTACTACTCCATCTAAAAACATCATTATTTATTTTCCACCTCCGTCTTTATACCCCATATTTTATTATACTTTCACACACCATCCTCTATAGTTTCCTAGATTTTTTGATTTTTATATTGATGATTCTCAATGTCATATAGTTTCATATGGGATGATATATTATATTAGAGATACAATTCATCATCAATAAATAATGGTACAGTATCATAAGGTCATTGTACAGGATATTATATATGTATCAGCTGGATTATCATTAACTACAGATGATGTGACAATAGTTCGATAAATTAACGGCCTCTTCTTAGTTTGTCCATTTAGACTTATGCGGCCAATTACCATATAGTTATGAGTATGTTATATATTTTATTTTATTTTTCTATTAAATTTGTTTTAACATTTGAATGTAAATATATTTTCTTATTTACTTAATGGCATACTTTGAAGTTAATGAAATATGGTATAGCCAACAATAAAGACAAAGGGCTATGACATCAAATTCTGATTCTAGTATTCTTAAATGATTTTCAACATATTCAAATTTTTTGGTGGGTCATTATATGTTTCCAATGGATTATCAGGTTTGTGGTTGTGAAATAGATGTGGGGATCTTGAAAAATGATATCATGGAACTTATTACTAGATCAAATTGGGTCATCAACATGGTGAAAGTATTTTCCATGTACGTATTAACACAAATCATTCCCTATCATAAATTTATTGAAAATTTATACCTACTTGTTTTGTAATTGGTATATTTATAAAATTTGTGAGATGAATGAGAAAACAAATATATATGTATTGATGGACCTGTACTTGATTTCACATAAAGGGAATGAATAGGATGAAAAAATAGTAGTTTATTCTGTATAAATATTTCAGCAGAATATAACTATGCAGTGTTGGATGTTTCATTTCGTTGAGTGGTATGAAACATATGTCTTATATTTTTTTGATTATCTTTTACCATAATAACCACTAATAATAAATTTTCTTTTATATTAGGGACCATGAGATGATAGGTGTTTTTTGTCTAAGGGAAAAGCACTTTATTGAATATTCTCTGTCTGTGGCGATGTGCGAGGAAACTTTAATAAAATGTTGGAAAATAGTTTTTAATTTATAAATAATTGTTCATATAATAATTAATTTTAAATTTATTTAATTCATATTTTTTTATAATATGTGATGGGATTTATTTTGAAGATCCACAAAGAAATGAGTGCCATGATCTAATATTTAAATGTTAAGGTGAATATATATTTATAATTAGTACATTTTTGATTTCATTATAATGGTATTTCAAATTGAAAAACTCATTTAAATATAATTTTCATAAAGAACATGGAACCATCAAATGCGAGTATTATATGTTAAGATTTAAGAATGAAATAATTAAAACTGCAACAGTTATGATGTTCAACCAGGTTATATTTCCATATAAATTATTAATTAATATTTCATTTATTTTTTCATTGAACATGTTATCTACTTTATTTTTTAATTTGTTAATATTTTATGACCATCAACCTTATAGTTCACAAGAGGTCAAACACTTACATGTAGAATAATCAAATTATTTTATTTGGTTGATTGTATTGTAGTATGTCATTGTGAATACTAAATTTTTTAATTTAGTAATTATAAATCTGTAATTGGTAGTTTTTTGTTAGGATTTAGGTTTTTATTTAGATAATATTATAATTTTCGAGTGTTGTAAATGTGAATGTATGTTTTTTCTACTGGTTTTGCTTGTTTTTTGTTTTTTTTTATGGTGTGGGTTGTGGTTTGGTTTTTGTTGGTTTAGGTCTAGTTATATAGTGGAGAGTACGAGTTTTATAAATTATATGAAAAATTAATTTTTATGTCGGTTATTTATTAAACAAAGTTAAAACGAAAATAATTTTTTTTCCATGTCGGCATTTTTATAACCAACAAGGTATATATTTTTTTATGTTGGTTATTAAATAACCTATATGAAAAATTTATTTTTGATGTCAATTATTTGCAAACCAATGTTAAAAATGCAGCAGGATTGGGTTTTCCTATATTGTTTTTTATATAAAATATATGGTATGATATTTTTTGTTTCGGTTATTTAAATAACCAATTGAAAAAACCTTTCTAAAAAAACATTCTTATAGGTTATTAAATAATAGATGTCAAAAACTACCTATATACTAAATTTCAATGTTGGTTTTTATATTACTGATGTAAAAAAATATTATTTTTTATGTCGCATGCAATGACACCGCCATAAAATTGACATGAAAAATGTAAAAACCCAATGTAAAATACCTTTTTTGCTCAATTTCTAAATTGGTTAGACCATCCATTTGCAAATGATTAGAAGAGATAAGCAGATGTTTGGTACCATAGAGCTGGAAAAGTTATCTCTAAAAAATTGATGAGGAAAATGGGCTCCCGATCACTAAGAATAGATGTCATAATACCATGTAAAAGGAAAATTTCCTGATAAAAAATTATAGCCACGACCATTATTGTATATGTATGTTTTGATGAAACAAAAATGTGTATTTGGATAATATGTCCACAACAACTAGAATGATATCAAATCCCTTTGATTTTAGAATACTGATGTTAAAATCCATGGAAATAACAGATCGTACAAGAGTGGCGAGTTCAAGAGGATGTAACGGCATAGCCAGCCCCAACGTGGAGTTTTTGGATTGCTGAAAAAAATAACACTAGTGAATATAGTCTAAAACATATCATGGAATTATAATAAAATAGATGTTACTTTATAGTCGTTGATATATCTAATAAAAACAATGATGACCACACTGCAGGGTGTAGTGTGATACTCAGTGAGAAGGCGAGGAACCTAAATAGAGGTAGCAGGAATGAATAGGAAGTTTGGATAATACAATGGATCATTAGGTCATATTGTTCTATTGTATGGATTAAATAATCCACTGGAGAACTGGATCACTTTGGAGGCCACTGGCTAAAGAAACATCATCTGACCATAATGGAAAAGTGTGTAGATAATGACATGCAGAAAAGTCACCAACATGGGATAATGCTTCGGTAGAACAGTTTTGTGATCCATGTTTATATTTTACCTCAAAACAATATCCCAAAAAAAATTTAACTAATGAGGATGAATTTGATAAGCAACATGCGGTTGAAATAAAAATTGGAGGCTTCGATTGTCCATTTAAATGGTTAAAAACTACACAATAAGAATGGACATCAATGGTGAATAGATTAGATTGAATCCATAATTTCATTTTCATAAGTAAATTTTGATACTATCATGTCTGTGAAATATATACAAAAAAATTCAATAGGGTGGCGAGCTTGCATCAAAATATCATTGACACCGTGACCCGAAGCATCACATTCTATCTCAAAAGGCTGATAAAAATCACGAAAATCCAACCTAGGGGCCATTTTAAGATGATTTTTTAAATTTTCAAATGCATGTTGAGTAGCAACAAAATGTATAAAACTATCCTTTCATGTCAAAATAGTATGTGGATAATAATTTTTCCCACACACGTGGATAAATAACTCATGAGATCAAGAAATCCATAAACACCATTGACTGTTTGTGGAAGTGTCCAATTTAAAAATGATTGCACCTAAGAAGGACCGACACACAGAAACATCAGGGAAATTGCATGGCCATGATATACCACTGTATTCTAGGAAAATAAGCATTTTAATGGATTAGAAATAAATTGATGATATCGATGAGCATATAGATCCATGCGAAGATGGTCCAGATAAAATGGCCACGTCAAGGTATAGATAAGGAAATCATCAAAAATCAATACAAATATTCAAATATAGTGGTGAAAAAAACCAATCATGGAATATTGAAAAGTGGATAGAGCATTGGTCAATCCACATGACAAGAAATTCATAATTTTCACTGATTTTTCAAAGGATTTTTTATCAACATCTGTGTCCCGTATAAAAATATGTCGATATCCTGCTTTTAAATCTAGCTTAGAAAAACATTTGGTGCTACCAAATTTTTCATATATTTCATCTACTACCAGAATAAGAAATTTATCAGTGATGGTAACCTCATTAATAGTGTAATAATAAACATATAAATGCTAGGAGCCATCATTTTTTTAACCAAAAAAATAAAAGAATTCAGTAGTACTAGAATGAACTATTCTTTTTTATAACAAGGTATACACTCGTTTTTCAATCTCATTATTTTGAAAATGAAGATAACGATAGAGAAAAACAGTGACTAGACCCTTGAATTTTCCCAAGATAATATGATGGTCCTGTTGATGGAGTAGTGGTAAACCAGAGGGGTCATGAAAAACACTTTCATATTTCTTATGGATAGACTGCAAAGTCATTTGTTGTGATGCCAAAATAAGGGGAAAATATTTACTAGTGATTACACTAAATAATAGCCTATGATTATCTAACAGGATAGTTGGAGGAAGTGGTCTGTCTAAACATGTAGCTTTAATGAATATCCTAGAATTTCTAGAGATAATATAATTTTTATTGGAAACTCAAAATCTCAGTCATGGCTTGACAAATGGTCATTACCTCACCAAAAGTGTGCCTCCACGCAATACTTGGAATGATGTCCAAATCACCTAACTCTGGAATATGAGCATCAAAAACACATGAATAGTCACTAATAAGCAAATACAATTTTCTATAATTCCCCTATGTTAATACGTGATTCCCATCGCCCAGTTTGACAAGAAGCACATTGGTATATTCGACCATCACATTGAGTAAATGATCTTGGTTGGGAGAAATGAAGTTATGTGTCACCCCACATTCCAAAAAAAATTATATTGAGACCGGTTGTAAATGACATTCATTTTTCGTAGAAGTAGGATCAACTTTCTGGACTGAGATGTTGTGAAAAGCAATGGCATAACATTCTGTATCAGCATATGACACTATAACCACTAGTGGAGAAATAAGAAAAAATTTAGAAAAAATTTCCTATGATGAAAAACCATATTTACATAATAAAGTAACATGTACCTTGAGATCAGGAAATTTATGAATTGGATAATAGGTATAGCTATAGTGAAAAAAATTCTCATGCTTTTGGCGATCATCCCATTCTTGATAAGATAAAAATCTTGTGTTGTGATTAATTGGAGGTGAAGACTTGGATTGTTCACCTTGTAGTCAAGACGAAGTTACATAAAATAAAGAGAAACATAAGATGAGTTACAAGAAAAGGAAAAATCATGAGTTTGGGAAGAATAATGTAACCATTGACCTCTGTCTTGAATGCTTCCTACAAAACGATATCGAAGAGCGAGTAGTGAAGTTGTCTAATCCTGAAATCCTATGCTCAACAATTTGCACCACATGCATCTCCTGAAAATGAGTAGATAGATTTTTTATTTAAACTTATATATGGATATAAACCATAAATCCATTTAAAAAATATCAAACATATTGGGGCTTAGGCTTTTGAGGCACCAATGAAGTGAGATACTCAAATTAATCTATGTATTCAACCACAGATGTTAGTGGATTCATCAGAGTTAGTTATTCATAACTATTCTGTCTGTCCAGTACGCTGAACGTGGCCATCAACTTCTCTTTCATAATGGACCATGTTATAGTAGAATTATATGCTTCAAAAACAATTATACAGTGTGTACTAATTCCATACATACTAATTTGAGCAATAGAAACCATAATGACATTTGAAATTTGATTAATCCTAAAATTTAACTCAGCACACATAATACATCCATGTGGATCAGTACGTTCAAATTCAGGAAAATCAATGTTATGAGTTAAAAGGGAGGGTTATGAAGTTAGTGCATCAAATAAATCAAAACACTAGTTACACTGGTCACCATATGTACTAAAATAATTAGAAAGGGTGTCATTCATTTCGTCTAACAATGATGTTGAATCATCCTACCGCATAGACGACATGAATCTAAGGCGCATCATGAAATGGCAGAATTATTCTTGATCAGTGAGTTCCTTCTCTTAATGGACTCGATCGAGTTCCAACTTATGTTGCATATACAAAATTTAATTCCAAGTAGTTTCAAAATGTATAGAGTGTGGTTTAATTCCATCTTGTCATCCTTGTTGGTGAGTATCCATAGTACAAAAAGATTATATAAGCTCAATGAAGGATATAGAGGATGTAGAATTGCAGGCTGGACCAAATTGATTGGGAAATAGGAACAAACACAATTTCATTAATGAAAATATTTATATTATCTACTAATATTACAAATGAAATTTGAAGGAAACTAGTAGAATGATAAAATAGAAATAGAATTACCGGAGTTTAGGGAAAGATATTATGCTTTCCCACCCAAGACTATGGAACTGAAGAGACTAAATCTTCATACTCTATATATCCCCCATGATCCTTATTTATAGGAATATAACTAATAAACACCCTAACTACCTTAGGCGTATTAATAACAGACACCAAAACTACTTTTACCCACATTCCCCGCTGTGAATAAACCATATAAAACACCTCCTTAATAGACACCCTATCCTAAGTATTCGGTCATGGGCTAGTTCGTGTAGCATGGAGTGATAGATTGTTGTCTATGTTCAAAGCTATATTGGTTAGGTATCATGGTGGATAGATAGTATATGATGGCGTGATCTGAATCATTTTTTATGTTATTTATTTTACTCATTCATATAAATTTATACGATCTATTTGATGTGTCTGTCACACTCCAAGTGGTTTTAATACCCAAAAAAACACTTTTGTATTCTAAAAATTTAATTTGATGTACTTTTAAAATTTATGTTTTTAGTATATTCATAGGTGATCAACCAAACAAACTAAAGATACCATGAGAGCATAGAAGGCCCTCCTTGAATGTTATAATTATATTTTCCAATGAATAGCTAGGGGAAGACCACCAATTGGATAATTGAACCATGGTAGCCCAAGAAAGCTTAAGATAGCCCACCGACCAGCCAGTGGTGGTTACCGAACATCCAGGGGAGTCATTCCCCAAAGAATACTAGCCATTTCTGGTTTAACCCTTTTGCCTCTCTCAGATCCCAATGGAAATTATAGACCCCTAATGCCTTAAATATCACAATAGTACCCCTTGAGGATATAAATATGCCCCCATAAATTCTTGGAATCACTCAGTTACTATTGGTTACAAAATTTCTTTCTTTTTTCATTCTCATTGATCTCATTTATACTTCATAGATTGTACTCAATTTCTCCATATTTATTTCTTCATCTATTTCTCTTTTCTATTTATAATTTTTTTGAGAGATAGAGAGTGTATTATAAATGGTTTTTATTAAAAAAACATCTCCCTATATCTTATCCTTGTTCGGTGATCTCTACCACAAAAGTGAGGTAGTCTAGGTTACATTCATAACCACTAAAATTCAAGTGTGGTATTGGGTTTCATGAGTCACCTTTAAATAGAAAATGTCTCCATTTTTATTAGGTATTTTTTCATACCATTTAATCTAAGGGACTAATCTAAAATCTCTCATGACATTGAGAGGAGGAGATGTAGGTGTCATTTTTGGCTGATCTCCATTATCAAATTGCACCATGTCTTTTATGTTTATATTTTCACTTCAACCACAATGATTTAATTTTTTTTCATATTTGTAACACATTATTAATTTTAATTATTAAAAGTATATTCAAACCCATTTCTATGTTACATGAACAAATGGTTGGTATTAAAGAAACCATTTGTTCTAAAGAATAACCGGTTTCAAGGAATGATAAAAAAGGATGGACACTACCTCTAACCCCAAGAGTTCTCTTGAAGAACACTCAATAGAATGAGAACCATTATTCAATGGATTAAATTATGGATATTGGAAAAAAATAATGTCTACATTTAATAGTATAATATGATATATCATTATGAAAATAGTTATATATTTTTGTACCCCTACTAAGGAATCATAGAACAAATAGACACCTAATGACATCATTGCCTCTAAGTTTGATATTGAAACCATGAATACACTTTATTTTGGTCAAGATAGCAATGAATTAAATCTTATTTCCACTTTTAAAATTTCCCATGAAATTTGAAATTAGCATTTACATGATAGGAATGAAATTTCTTGGTGAATTCTATGCAGTCTTGTATATTCAATGTATATAAGTATCGAAGTCATTAGATTGGATCAGAATGCCTAAAACCTGACTGGTGGGATCCACATGCTCCCACATGTATGTATTACATGATTTCTACTATCTCTTCTTCATATATTCATTTAATAAGGACTCAATAAAATAATATTTTTTAGAGGACCATCTGTTTTTTTTATCTATCAAAAAGTGTTAAATTGAATGATGGCCTCCAGATTTTCTCCTTCTCAATCCCATACAGTGGAAATAATCTATCATAGAGGCATTCTATAATGGGAATCATCTATCTCGTGATGGGACCATTCAACTCAATGATGGGGCTAATATTATTAATTGACACCTTTATAACTTGAACCAAATGTGAAATCTTGCAGAAATGGGAAATTATGGTGATTATTTCATCCTGAATTGGATCTATCAGATCTATAGATACATTTTCTAATGCATCAACATGGGCCTTCTATGATCATGGGATGTGAGTCAATTTTGGATCTGAGAGGAACTCTACCATTAAATCTACAAACATAATCAAGTATGGGGATCAACCCCTCTTTTCTAATAGTATAATCACCATTGATATGTTTGATTACCAACTCCTAGTCACCCTTCAATTCTAGGTGGTTCACATGTATTTGAAGTTCCAATTCCAGGCTTTCAATGAGGCCCTTCAATTCTACCTCATTTATATTAAAACATTATTAAATTATCAAAGATTAATGTAGGTATTCCTTCACTTGGTAGATAAAAACAACCCCAAACCCACCTTTATTGATCGTAGCGTATTCTTTTCTCTTTTCTATGTGGCTCTTGGATGCACCATCAAAATTCATTTCCCACATTTGGGTGTTTTCTTGAATAGAGGATATCTCTTCATTAAGTATTTTTTAATTTAACGACATTGCCTTTGTAGATGAGTGCTCTATAATAAAATAAGAAAATGGCTTAAATTTCCCTGATTTATGAGACATGATTTGTATATCAAATAAATGCACAATTACTTCCAACTGTGACAAACATCCTGAAAAAAAACATATGAGTATATATTTGTGTGGGTTATTATGAGAAAATAATTGGATCTCATATTGCTGTAAGTAATGCCTTAGATTCTGGAATAAAAATATTAATGCTAGGTATCTCTTCTAGATCTCTGAATTACAATTCTCAGCATTGAACATGGTCTGAATGAGATAATATAGGCTTTTTTTATTCCCATCATTGCTTTTTTTCATAATAAAGGTGTTTAGTGATCTCTCTAGAGCCGTCACATACAGTACGAGTGGATTTGTTTCAATCGGTGGAATTTTTACTAGAGGGGTCAAGAGGTAATTATTGAGGGTGAAAAATTCTTATTGTAAGTCATTGGTCCATTGGTTTATAACTCCCTTCATCCTCAGTATGGTGAAGGTAAAAAGCTTATCTATATGGTTAGATATGTTGCACCATATATACATCAAGTGTCATTGAATTCCTCTCAACTCATTAATGTTTCGAGTATGTGCTATGATATGGATGGACAATGTTTTCTTAGGGTTTACATTGCTTCCATGATGATGTAAAAAGAAGCTAAGAAACATCCATGAGGATACCTCCAAAGTACAATCCAAGGGGTTCATCATTTGGCGATACTATCATAGCATGTTGAAAATGATCTCTATTTTAGCTATGTGGTCATACAATTTTAGGATTTTGACCACTAGATCATAACATAACATTAAAAATAGATTGTAAAGACCCGTAAATTTCAAGGAAATTTTTTTCTTAATTTTCTTTGGAATTTTACAAGAGCGCAGCTTCAGACGGCACCTGATTCCGAGGCCCGGTGTGCCCGGAATCATTTTTTGAAGTTTGGCTCGGGTACGTTCAGTGAACGGACGAGCGGGTTTTTCTAACTTTTGAACTGGTGCCCGGAATAGAATTCTGAGGGCACCAATGAAATCGCAGCGCCGGTATTCACCTAGAAATGACTCTTCCGAAGTTGCGTTTGTTCGGGTGTGGTTTTTAATTTTTCGGGCTAAGGTTAAGAAATAAAATAATTTTACGACAACTTTATTTTATTTCACTTAAGCCACTTGAAGCCACTTATTGACAGCTTGAACTGAGTTGAACCGGATAGGATGTTATCCAGAAATATCCTACCCCCTTGGTAGGATATTTGTGAGGTGGGGCCCGCACGAGCCCCGTCGTTTCTTTCCGCTAAGAAACGCACCCGCGAAAACCCGTCTTTATGAAAGTCAACTGACGCGTTTCTTAAAATCTTAACAGACCATTTAATTGGAAGGTTTATTCCGTGAATTAAATGGGCTGTTTCTTTTGTTGAATTAATTCAACGAATTGTTTAGTCGTTTCTTAACCAGTTTTCAAACTCATTGGCGTAATAATAAAATAAGGCCAACGCTCGACCTCTGGTTAATTGCGCGTTGAGAAGATTTGAGAGGACCCTTGTATCTTCTTCTCCCTTGCGAAGAACGCGAAGAACGCCGAACCCGGAAATCGACGACGCTTCTGTCCGAGATGTTCTTCCCCGCTCCGATCTCCGATCACCAACCTTTTGAGGTGAGTGATTTCGGGTTTCCTCTAAAGGTTCTTTTTGGTTTTTGTTTAAACGAAACACAGATTTAATTATTTATAATTTTAAATCTGTTGTTCTTGGTTCGTTGAGCTCGCCGACTCAACGCCGAATCCCGCGACGATGCGACGATCCCCCTCTTCCGCGACGAGCTTTCCGCGAAGAACGCCCGCGCGCGACAACTCTGAGGTAGGGATTTATTTTTGGGAATTACCCCTTCTTTCCCGTAATTGTTTCTTTAAAAAGTTAAAGAACTGGTTTTGTGTACAATTTTAAAATTATTAAAATTGTTGTTTCCGTTCATATAAGGAACCCGTTTTATGAAACAATTTTATTTCATTAAAAATTGTTTCGGATATGTGTTCATGTGTTGAACTTTAAATTCTCCCGGTTGTTTATCTCTAACGCGGAGGGTGCGGGCCAAACGAAAACGGCCCGACGACCCTCCGCCGTTCTTCTTTTTGTGCGGATTTGGCGGGCGATGACGGAACGTGCCGCAACGGATGTTTGACGATCCCGCAGTGAAGAACGAGTCCCGGGAGGAGCAATGGCGCAGACGAGAAGAGAATCGGACCACCGGAGCGATCCTGGTCGCCCGCGGAACTCGCCGGCGGCGGGGGTCGCCGGCGCGGCGGCGCCGGCAGCCGGGAGCGGCGGCGCCCCGGCGCGCCGCCGGACAGGCCGCCGCGGCCGCGCGGGTCCGGTGCCCTCGGACGCGGCTGAAGCCGCGTCCATGACTCATCGCGGCCCCACGCGGGGGGGTCGCGGCACCACCAGGCCGCGGGGGCGGCGCCCCGCGTGCCTCGGCCGTTCGGCCGCTCGGCTGAACCGGGCCAGACCGGTCCGACCGGCCGGGTCGCGCCCTGTCCGGACCGGACCGGGTCGGACCGAGTCGGGTCGACCCCGTTCGGCCGACTCCCGGGGGGGGGTCGGGCCAGGTCGGCCCGGGCCCGTACCCCCCGTCTTCGGACGTTTTCGTTCAAACGCCCGTAACTTGAGCTAGGGCCTCCAAACGACGCGCCGTCAGCGGCAACACGATCCATGGATCGAGACGGTCGTTTCAGTATATTACACTCAAGGTTTCGGAGAACTTTGGGTTCGGCCGGGTTGGTTCGTACACGAAGCCAACCGGGCCCTCGGAGCGGAAACGCTCATATCTTGAGCTACGAACGTCCGATTAACGTGCCGTCAGCTTTGTTATCTTCCTCTAAGTGAGACGGTCCTTTTGGCATACTCCGCCCGAGGTTTGGACGCAGGTGGAGTTCGGTCGGGTTGGTTTTTCCTTAAAAACCAACCGGGCCCCTGGGACGAAAATGCCAATAACTCTCAGACCGGGCGTCCGATTGACGCGCCGTCTGCGACGTTGAGTTCCTGTTGACGATACAGAACTTTTGGATACATCAACTTCAGACTTCGTGACAGTTGATGTATCAGCCTCTCGGCTCGTGGAGCGGACCCTCCCGAACGAGCTTGCTGTGTGCGGGAACCCTAGTGCTGGCTGTGACGACGACGACTGTGCAGAGATCCTTAGTGGACTGCGACGACGACAGTGTAGAGATCCTCAGTGTACTGCGACGAAGACTGTGCAGAGATCCTCAGTGGACTGCGACGACGACTGTGCAGAGATCCTCAGTGGACTGCGACGACTTCTGCGCTCAGCGGTTCTGTGTGAGCCAGCGCCTACAGGTCCTGTGTGGGCCCTATCCTGTGTGGGTCTGATCCTGTGTGGGTCAGCGCTCAGCGGTTCTGTGTGAGTCAGCGCCTACAGGTCCTGCGTGGGCCCGGTCCTGTGTGGGCCCGATCCTATGTGGGTCTGATCCTGTGTGGGTCACTGCGGGGGTTAGTACCTATCGATCCTTCGTGGGTCCGACGACTTAGATGGATCAGTGATCATCTTTATCGTCATCTGAAGAAGTATACCTGTGTGAGCTGAATCTTCTGTTTACTTTCCTTCGTGGATTGAGTTGATTTATCCTGTGTGGATTTACTGTTTACTCTCCTTGTGGATTGTGTTTTGCTATCCTGTGTGGGTATACGTTTGCTTTCCTGTGTGGACTGGGT
The DNA here is from genome assembly GCA_963277665.1 of Viscum album. Lineage (NCBI taxonomy): Eukaryota > Viridiplantae > Streptophyta > Magnoliopsida > Santalales > Viscaceae > Viscum > Viscum album. The sequence continues at coordinate 1,648,205,120 of OY728133.1, forward strand.
TGTGCTTGGACTCGGACGTTGGAGCCGATCGGGAATTGATGGCTTAGGTATATGTATGGGATATACCTAAGCAGAGTCAGATGTTACTTCGTGATTGCATCTTTCCTTTTTGGTTTATCCTTTGTGGATTTCGGGAGACCTTCGGGGGTCTCGGGGTCCCTACTGAGTAGCTTATACTCACCCCTGCACGGGCTCTGCCCGCACTTCGTGTGTTGGTTGCAGACGACGGACAGCGTTGATCGTGGTCGAGGTTGACGGAGTAGGACGGTACCTGGAGGGGGACCACTGGGCGGGACGTACTCGGAGCAGACGGTGGACCGAGGAGCAGTGGAGGCTATCTTTACCCACCCTTCAGGTGGGATTTCCCAGTGGATGTCTCGGAGTAGCGGCTTTACTATTCAGTTGTTGTTTTTCCCTTCAGTTGTACTTTACAGTTGGGCTTGTATTTCCGGCCCCTTTTACTTTCAGCACAGTTTGTTACAGTTTTTACTTAGTGTTTACTTTTCCACTTGCGTACTCTGTGGTGCTTGTTTACTTTCAAAGGCAATGCTTTCCCCTTTTGTTGGGTTTTACGCCTTGGTGCTAGTCGCCAGCCCCTGGCCTATGGAAAGCGGGCTTGGGGTAGTCACGGCACGGGCCCCGAGGACGGGTCGTGAAGAATTGGTATCAGAGGTGGTCAGTTCTACCGCAGACTCTGAACTTTCTTCTATGTGAAGCAATAGTGTTTAGTGTATTGAGTGTGGTTATCAGTCCAGGGAGTCCAGTGTTGGTGCGGCGGCCGACGTATCCGTACACCAGGACCCTGACTTCTGATTTCCGACTTAATACACGAAAACATTGATTGCATGTGTGTTTCAAGTTTTCTTTGTGATTACTTGTGTCAGCTCACCAGGTATACTGTTCTGACCGTGGTGCACTTGTTCTCCTTTTCAGGATGGCCCCGCGACGACAGCTAGCTAGGGTTCCGAGAGTAGGGCGTGACGACAGCCCGCCGAGCGATGAGGCCTCGGTACAGGGCCCGTTGACCACAGAGGCACCGGCGATACCTTTACCTGCCGAGCCCCCGATGCTTCCAGCACTGGCAGCTGACAATACACGATGCCTCGGAGCTCTACACGAGTTCCAGCGCCAGCGACCACCCAGGTTCTGTGGGGAGGCGGACCCCCAGGCAGCCGAGGACTGACTGGAGGCGGTCGTCCGAGTTTTCAGGCTAGTGAGGACACCAGCAGACCTCATGGTGATCCTCGCGGCGAGCCTTCTGTACGCGGCAGCAGGCCGATGGTGGAGCTTGACGCTCCAGGTACACGATGAGGCCACCCTCATCTGTACGGACTTCAAGAGCCTCTTCCGCTCAGAGTTCTTCCCAGCCACCCTCCGTGTGGTGCGCATTCAGGAGCTTCTTCAGCTGCGGCAGGGCAGCTTGATGGTCGCTCAGTACGTGGCGAGGTTCACCGACCTTTCTCGCTACTCGACAGAAATGGTACGGGACCCCTTCTTCCGGGCCCGGACCTTCGAGCAGGGATTGAGACATGAGATCAGGGCATCGCTGATCCCCCTCAGCATCCCGACCCAGGCGGGAGTACTAGAGAGAGCCCTCCGGGTCGAGAGCTTCCTGGCTAAGTCTACAGCGAGACCTATCGCAGGGCGGCAGGTGGCAGAGTCTTCGGCAGCAGGTAGTCGACGGATGACTCAGGGTTCCAGGTGGACCAGACCTTCCGGCAGATGACCTCGGGACACTAGCTCAGCAGTACAGGGCACTCAGCACCGAGCCAGTCTTCCGAGAGGCAGGCAGTGCTACGAGTGCGGCGGGCAGGGCCACATGGCTCGTGACTACCCGACCCGCCGTACCGAGGGGCAGAAGACGGTGGAGGGGCCACCCAGGCAGAGGCAGAGGGTCGACCGTGGCGGTCCGCAGGGAGGAGGCAGACGAGGCAGGGGAGCTGGCCGAGCAGCAGGTGGTGGGCGACGCTTTGAGGCTCTCCCACCACCACCACCACCAGGAGGGCCACCCTGACCACAGGGAGCTGGCGGGCAGAGACAGGCACAGCTCCAGGCAGTGGAGGCCTACGACCACGGTGCGCCAGAGATGATTCGAGGTACGATCTGTGTCTATTCCACCCTTGTTGCAGTTCTTATAGACACAGGCGCGAGTCACTCTTTCATAGCCACTACCCTTGTTCGGAGCTCGGAGATTCCAACAGAGCCGTTGGCTCGATCCTTACGGCTAGAGACTCCTACGGGAGCAGAATCGACGATTACGCACTGGTGCCGGCAGTGTGAGCTTACTCTAGGATGAGAGAGCTTCGGCTGGGATCTTCTGGTAGTGGCATCGAGGCCTTACGACTTCATCTTGGGTATGGATTGGTTATCTACAGTCCACGCTCAGATTGACTGTATTAGGCGCAAGGTGCGATGTGTGCGCACCGACGGGAGCAAGTTCACCTTCACCGGCGAGAAGGGAGCCTTTGCAGTACAGGATGGACTTCCGCAGAGGAGAGGACAGCCCATCACTCACCAGTTGGCTAGCCTCGTCCTGGGAGCAGTTGACATGCGAAGTCCCAGTTTTCCTGCAGTGGTGGATCAGTATGCGGATGTCTTTCCCGACGACGTTCCAGGGCTACCTCCTCGGAGAAAGGTAGACTTTTATATTGACCTGTACCCCGAGACAGCCCCGATATCCACTCCAGCATATCGGATGGCCCCCGCTGAGCTTCGAGATCTGCGGGTACAGTTTGAGGACTTGCAGGGAAAGGGGTTCATCCGACCCAGTGTTTCACCCTAGGCTTCGCCAATTTTGTTCGCCAAGAAGGCGGACGGGAGCTTGCGACTGTGTGTCGACTATCGTCGCCTGAACCAGATGACAGTGAGAAACAAGTATCTGCTACCCAGGATTGATGATCTCTTCGACCAGCTCAAGGGAGCACGGTGGTTCTCGAAGATAGACCTCAGGTCAGGCTATCATCAGCTCAGAGTTTGAGACGAGGATGTGCAGAAGACGACCTTCAGGTGTCGGTATGGCCACTATGAGTTCTTGGTTATGCCCTTCGGCGTAACCAACGCTCTAGCAGTGTTCATGAGCCTCATGAACAGGATCTTCCAGCCATACCTCGATCGATTTGTCGTGGTCTTCATCGACGACATTTTGGTGTACTCGACGACGGAGGAGGAGCACGCCTACCACTTGCGAGTTGTACTAGACACACTCTGAGAGCACCAGCTTTATGGAAAGCTCTCGAAGTGCTAGTTCTGGCTACATGAGGTCCACTTCTTGGGGCACGTCATTTCTGAGGCGGGAGTTGTAGTGGATCCCGCGAAGATCGAGGCAGTGCTAGGTTAGGAGCCTCCCAGGAGCGTGATGGAGGTGCGGAGTTTCCTGGGTCTAGCCGGATACTATCGGAGATTTGTGCCGGACTTCTCCAGAGTTGCGGCACCACTCTCGGCATTGACGAAGAAGGGGAAACCCTTCGTGTGGTCAGACAGATGTCAGCAGAGCTTCCAGGAGCTGAGACAGAGTTTGACCAGCGCACCTATCTTGAGGTTTCCTGAGGAGGGAGTTAGATACGTAGTCTACTGCGATGCATCAGGGACCGGACTTGGGTGTGTCCTGATGCAGGAGCGGGTCGTGATTGCCTATGGATCACGTCAGTTGAGGCCGCATGAGCAGAACTACGCCACTCATGACTTGGAGTTGGCAGCAGTGGTCTTCGCCCTGAAGACATGGCGGCATGATCTGATGGGCGAGCGCTTCACAGTCTTTTCTGACCACCAGAGTCTCAGGTACATCTTCTCTCAGAAGGACCTGAACCTGAGACAGCAGCGATGGCTCGAGTTCCTCCAGGACTATGACTTTGAGATAGTCTATACTCCTGGGAAGGGGAACGTGGTAGCCGATGCCCTCAGCAGGAGGTTGGGCATCCAGCTACTTGAGGAGGCGACAGAGCAGCTAGCCGCTTTGCAGATATCCTTCGTGGATAGAGACGAAGCAACCTTCCTTCAGTCTCTCACCGTCTCTCCTCCACTTCTTCAGCGGGTTAGAGAGGCACAGCGTGAGGATGCAGACTGTGAGATACGGCGTGCACAGATATCCTCGGGACAGGCACCTGATGGTTTCTCCCTTGGAGCAGAGCACGACGTCTTTTTCAGAGGACACACCTTGGTACCAGTCACCTTATGAGAGGAGGTGCTGAGAGAGTTTCACACTTCTCCTTTGGCAGTACATCCAGGAGTGGAGAAGATGTACCAGGACCTCAGACGACAGCACTGGTGGCCGGGCATGAAAAAGGCAGTGGCAGAGTTCGTTTCACGGTGCCTCACCTGCCAGCAGGTGAAGGCAGAGCATCAGGTACCAGCAGGCTTGGTACAGCCCTTGGAGGTCCCAGAGTGGAAGTGGGACGGGATATCTATGGACTTCATGACTGGACTACCACGCACTTCCAGAGGTCACGACTCCATTTGGGTGATTGTTGACCGACTCACCAAGTCGACACACTTCTTACCCATCCGGGAGCAGGGCTCAGTGGAGAGCTTGGGGCATCTCTACGTCCAGGAGATTGTACGGCTTAACGGTGTGCCATCGACTATCATCTCCGATCGGGACGCATGCTTTACTTTCCGGCTTTGGAAGGGGTTACAGGAGGTGTTCGGGACACGACTACGCCTGAGCACAGCCTTTCACCCTCAGACGGATGGTCAGACGGAGAGGACCATTCAGACTCTTGAGGACATGCTCCATGCATGTGTTCTCGACTTTGGTCGCAGCAGGGAGGACCACCTACCCTTGGTGGAGTTCGCGTACAACAACAGCTACCACTCCACCATCGGGATGGCACCATACGAGGCGTTGTACGGCAGGCCTTGCAAATCTCCTTTGTGCTGGACAGACCCAGGGGAGTCAGCACTTGTGGGACCAGAGATGGTCTGGGCCACGACAGAGAAGGTCCAGGTCATCCATGAGCGGATGAGGACAGCTCAGATCCGGCAGAAGTCATATGCTGACAGGAGACGGAGGCCACTAGAGTTCGAGGATGGCGACCACGTCTTCTTGAGGGTCTCACCTCGACGTGGTTTGCGGAGATTTGGTCGAGGCGGCAAGTTGTCTCCACGCTTCATCAGACCATTCCAGGTCCTCAGCAGGGTTGGCGAGGTGGCTTATCGCCTGGCTCTACCACCTCAGTTGCACCAGGTGCACGACGTCTTCCACGTATCTCAGCTGAGGAGATACGTGCACGACCCGACGAACATCATTGACTATGGGGAGCTAGACGTGGATGATGGGGCGACTTTTGCGGAGGTCCCAGTGGAGATAGAGGATCGACAGGAGCGGGTCCTACGTGGGCGATCGATTCCTCTTGTGCGCGTCATATGGCAGCACGGGAACCTCCAGGAGAGCACTTGGGAGCGGGAGGCTCAGATGCGTGCTCAGTACCCCCTTTTGTTTCCCTAGTTTATGATGTATCTTTACGAGGACATAAAGTTTTGAGGTGGGAGTAATGTAAAGACCCATAAATTTCAAGGAAATTTTTTTTTCTTAATTTTCTTTGGAATTTTACAAGAGCGCAGCTTCAGACGGCACCTGATTCTGAGGCCCGGTGTGCCCGGAATCATTTTCCGAAATTTGGCTCGGGTACGTTCAGTGAACGGACGAGCGGGTTTTTCTAACTTTTGAACCGGTTCCCGGAATCGAATTCTAAGGGCACCGATGAAATCGCAGCGCCGATATTCGCCTAGAAATTCCTCTTCAGAAGTTGCGTTTGCTCGGGTGTGGTTTTTAATTTTTCGGGCCTAAGGTTAAGAAATAAAATAATTTTACGACAACTTTATTTTATTTCACTTAAGCCACTTGAAGCCACTTATTGACGGCTTGAACTAAGTTGAACCGGATAGGATGCTATCTAGAAATATCCTACCCCCTTGGTAGGATATTTGTGAGGTGGGGCCCGCACGAGCCTCGTCGTTTCTTTCCGCTAAGAAACGCACCCGCGAAAACCCATCTTTATGAAAGTCAACTGACGCGTTTCTTAAAATCTTAACAGACCATTTAATTGGGCAGTTTATTCCATTAATTAAATGGGTTGTTTCTTTCGTTGAATTAATTCAATGAATTGTTTAGTCGTTTCTTAACTAGTTTTCAAACTCGTTGGCGTAATAATAAAATAAGGTCAACGCTCGACCTCTGGTTAATTGCGCGTTGAGAAGATTTGAGAGGACCCTTGTATCTTCTTCTCCCTTGCCAAGAACGCGAAGAACGCGAAGAACGCCGAACCCGGAAATCGACGACGCTTCCGTCCGAGACGTTCTCCCCCGCTCCGATCTCCGATCACCAACCTTTTGAGGTGAGTGATTTCGGGTTTCCTCTAAAGGTTCTTTTTGGTTTTTGATTAAACGAAACACAGATTTAATTATTTATAATTTTAAATCTGTTGTTCTTGGTTCGTTGAGCTCGCCGACTCAACGCCGGATCCCGCGACGACGCGACGATCCCCCTCTTCCGCGACGAGCTTTCCGCGAAGAATGCCCGCGCGTGACAACTCCGAGGTAGGGATTTATTTTTGGGAATTACCCCTTCTTTCCCATAATTGTTTCTTTAAAAAGTTAAAGAACTGGTTTTGTGTACAATTTTAAAATTATTAAAATTGTTGTTTCCGTTCATGTAAGGAACCCGTTTTATGAAACAATTTTATTTCATTAAAAATTGTTTCGGATATGCGTTCATGTGTTGAACTTTAAATTCTCCCGGTTGTTTATCTCTAATGCGGAGGGTGCGGGCCAAACGAACACGGCCCGACGACCCTCCGCCGTTCTTCTTTTTGTGCGGATTTGGCGGGCGATGAAGGAACGTTCCGAAACGGATGTTTGACAATCCCGCAGTGAAGAACGAGTCCCGGGAGGAGCAATGGCGCAGACGGGAAGAGAATCGGACCACCGGAGCGATCCCGGTAGCCCGCGGAACTCGCCGGCGGCGCGGGTCGCCGGCACGGCGGCGGCGGCGGCCGGGAGCGGCGGCACCCGCGGCCGGGAGCGGCGGCACCCGCGGCCGCGCGGGTCCGGTGCCCTCGGACGCGGCTGAAGCCGCGTCCATGACTCATCGCGGCCCCACGCGGGGGGCCGCGGCACCACCAGGCCGCGGGGGCGGCGCCCCGCGTGCCTCGGCCGTTCGGCCGCTCGGCCGAACCGGGCCAGACCGGTCCGACCGGCCGGGCCGCGCCCTAGCCGGACCGGACCGGGTCGGGTCGACCCGGTTCGGCCGACTCCCGGGGAGGTCGGGCCAGGTCGGCCCGGGCCCGTACCCCCCGTCTTCGGACGTTTTCGTTCAAACGCCCGTAACATGATCTAGGGCCTCCAAACGACGCGCCATCAGCGGCAACGCGATCCTTGGATCGAGACGGTCGTTTCAGTATATTACACTCAAGGTTTCGGAGAACTTTGGGTTCGACCGGGTTGGTTCGTACACGAAGTCAACCGGGCCCTCGGAGCGGAAACGCTCATATCTTGAGCTACGGACGTCCGATTAATGTGCCGTTAGCTTTGTTATCTTTCTCTAAGTGAGACGGTCCTTTTGGCATACTCCGCCCGAGGTTTGGACGCAGGTGGAGTTTGGTCGGGTTGGTTTTTCCTTAAAAACTAACCGGGCCCCTGGGACGAAAATGTCAATAACTCTCAGACCGGACGTCCGATTGACGCGCCGTCTGCGACGTTGAGTTCCTGTTGACGATACGGAACTTTTGGATACATCAACTTCAGACTTCGTGACAGTTGATGTATCAGCCTCTTGGCTCGTGGAGCGGACCCTCCCGAACGAGCTTGCTGTGTGCGGGAACCCTAGTGCTGGCTGTAACGACGATGACTGTGCAGAGATCCTTAGTGGACTGCGACGACGACAGTGTAGAGATCCTCAGTGGACTGCGACAATGACTGTGCAGAGATCCTCAGTGGACTGCGAAGACGACTGTGCAAAGATCCTCAGTGGACTGCGACGACTTCTGCGCTCAGCGGTTCTGTGTGAGTCAGCGCCTACAGGTCCTGTGTGGGCCCTATCCTGTGTGGGTCTGATCCTGTGTGGGTCAGCGCTCAGCGGTTCTGTGTGAGTCAGCGCCTACAGGTCCTGTGTGGGCCCGGTCCTGTGTGGGCCCGATCCTGTGTGGGTCCGATCCTGTGTGGGTCACTACGGGGGTTAGTACCTATCGATCCTTCGTGGGTCTGACGACTTAGATGGATCAGTGATCATCTTTATCATCATCTGAAGAAGTATACCTGTGTGAGCTGAATCTTCTGTTTACTTTCCTTCGTGGATTGAGTTGATTTATCCTGTGTGGATTTACTGTTTACTCTCCTTGTGGATTGTGTTGTGCTATCCTGTGTGGGTATACGTTTGCTTTCCTGTGTGGACTGGGTTGTGCTTGGACTCGGACGTTGGAGCCGATCGGGAATTGATGGCTTAGGTATATGTATGGGCATATACCTAAGCAGATTCAGATGTTACTTCGTGATTGCATCTTTCCTTTGTGGTTTATCCTTTGTGGATTTTGGGAGACCTTCAGGGGTCTCGGGGTCCCTACTGAGTAGCTTATACTCACCCCTGCACGGGCTATGCCCGCACTTCGTGTGTTGGTTGCAGACGACGGACAACGTTGATCGTGGTCGAGGTTGACGGAGCAGGACGGTACCTAGAGGGGGACCACTGGGCGGGACGTACTCGGAGCAGACGGTGGACCGAGGAGCAGTGGAGGCTATCTGTACCCACCCTTCAGGTGGGATTTCCCAGTGGACGTCTCGGAGTAGCGGCTTTACTATTCAGTTGCTATTTTTCCCTTTAGTTGTACGTTACAGTTGGGCTTGTATTTCCGGCCCCTTTTACTTTCAGCACAGTTTGTTACAGTTTTTACTTAGTGTTTACTTTTCCGCTTGCATACTCTATGGTGCTTGTTTACTTTCAAAGGCAATGCCTTCCCCTTTTTATTGGGTTTTACGCCTTGGTGCTAGTCGTCAGCCCCTGGCCTATGGAAGGCAGGCTTGGGGTAGTCACGACACGGGCCCCGAGGACGGGTCGTGACATACATCCCCAAGAAGGGATAAAAAATGTGATGCATGGAATGATGGTATGTGGCACTAAAATTATTCAATCTAAATGGAATTACCGATTATTAGAATAATCCTTAAGAGAATTTGAAGTTTTTGGACTCTTTAACTTCTGGGGCCATCCAAATTTGGTTATACATTGAATAGCCATCCATGAATGAGAGGGCATGATAACCAACCATTGTGTCTATTATGAGTTCTGTGATTGGAACAGGGGTGTCATATTTTGGAAAAAACTAGTTGAGATCTCTAATGTTGATGAAAACTGTGAATTTCACATTTTTCTTCCTCACAACAACAATCTTGGCTATCAATTTTGGATATTTTACCTCTCATATGATGTCATAAATGATGATTTTATCCACTCAAGACTCAATTTTGGCGGAATGAGTCAGATGTGTTCTTCTAGAAACTTTCATCCATCCCTAATGATCTATATGTAAATGAAGCATTCTTATCATGGGGCATGACAAAAAATATTTTAAATCGCTTATGTATAGTAAAATAGTTACATCATGGTAGACTTTTGATGTGGAGTAAAAAATAAACAAGGTTAACATTTTATTGGTTTTATGAAAATAATATGTATTAATTATCTTTGAATATTGTGAGAGAAATATGTAGTTTTATTTTATTGTTTTAAACAAATTAGAAAGGTGGTGATTGGAGTGGGTTTGGCTGACCTACTACCATGCTATCATGGTATCCATGTTCTTCACTTTTTCTTCCACTGACTGGTAAGAGTGAGATTCATCTACTGATTTCGTTATTTCCCATGTCTAGATGATTTTCATGAGAAAATTCCTATATAAATCCATAGCTAGTTCTACACTCCTCCCTCTATGTGTTGAGTTTTTGTAGGTTTTCATGATTAATTAGGGCAATACTTGTCCAAGGATTGTAATTCCCTATTAAAAAAATATTAGAACATACAATATTACACATGTGATAATTATAATCAATAACTCACCACCCAACCCTAATCTATTCCACCATATACATAAAATAGTTGGGTATAGTGATTTATGGATCACTGACCAAAACAATTAAAAATAGATTAATAAAAATCTTATGCAACCACATTTGAAATTGAAATTTGAATTATGCATAGAAAATGTATTTAGAAATAATAATGGATCTTATTATATTAAATCGCAATAAAACATGAAAATTGCATTGGTATCTTTTCCCTTTCTCGATCACGCAATGAATCTACCCCTCCATAGATGATGAACTTGAGATGAGACGAGTGAGAGAATATATTATAGATTAATGAAAATAAAAGAAAAATAATGTATAGAAAGATATATATATAATTAAATCATCTAATTATATCATTTCCAGCCTATATCCTCTTAAATTTACCCATATCCTCTTATTTATAGTCATTAAATAGGCCTTGGCTGTAATAATATAACATTTAATATGTTTTGGGACATAATGGATCATCAACGGTTGAAAATATTAAGATAGAATTTTTCTTCAAAAGTTTCAATGTGGTACCCCTTAGTGTGGAAAAAAATTAAATGTCATATTATAAAAAGTTGTTTTAAAATATGTTGGGCGTCTTTACTGAAAAAATTCAGCTTCATTATATATGTGTAAAAAACATGGTCACTAAATTACTCATCAATTTTATTCTGCCCAAATGTTTCCAAAATCCTCAGTCGCGTTTGAGAATCTATTGGACACCTCAATGAGATTATAACTCTTTAAAATTTATTAGGGAAATTTTAATTTGAATTATATTTCAATAATATGTATAATAACCTAAAATGGAGTTGTGTATGTAAATATATGGTTTATTTACTGAGGCAGGGTCCACACGGGCATCCTGAAGAATTCACTAAATTTATTAATTTTTTTGGGGTTTTTGGTGGCTTAATTAGCTACTTGTCTAAAATAACAATGTTTTAAGGTACACATTAAGGAATCCTAAAAAAAATCAATTGGTTCAATATTATAAAATTTATTCTCAAAATACCAATGTGATTAAAATCCGTTAAATTTCCAGAATTAAGTAATTTTCCAATTTTATCTGAAATCAACCATAAATCCAATATTGAAGCAAATAAAATCAAAATGTTAAATTATACATGATTAAATAATTCAAAAAATATAAAAAATTATGAAATTATTAGTTCAATAAATTACACCACACTTAAACTATGATTTTCCTCAAGCATAGAATCTCAACATTGAAAATCAGAGGGAACCAATGTTACCAATATTCAAATTTCAAACCAATAAATTCATACAATTTTCAATGTAAAAAAAATTATCAAATGTCACATAAAATATATATTCAATTTCCCATATTTCAAATAAACAATTAGATTATATGTTTTATTTCCCCCCTTTGAAAAATGATGGATCATATCCTTTCGTTCATTAATGATTCTCAATTAATCATTATTAACATTTCCAAATCCTGATCTACCTCACTTTTGAATATTTTATCTCATCACTCATGATAAAAATTTATGTATAGATATTCTCATATAATTAATACATTCTACATATCCATTGACTTTTAAAGGAACAACATTCTCAACTTGTTAAAGACAATGGGAACATAAAATCAAAAGAACATGCAATAAATATTTATATGAATCAAATGCATAAGGTTGTTAATATTTGATACATTTAAAATAAAGGCTCAAGGGTGGGTTTTATATCTTAATTAATATAAATTATATTAAAAATAAATGTATAATTAAATTCTCACCTTCAAATTACAACTCCCATTTCCCCAAAACAGAATGAAAATATCATGAATAATGAATTCATAATGAATAATGTGTAGCTTCTTGATTTTTTATCTATTTATTTTTTCTTTTTTAAAAAAGATTTTTCCTTCAAAATTTATGATTATAATAAACCTCTCAACCACCACATAAATACATATGATAAAAATCATTAGTCCAATAATGGTGTTTTTTTTATTCACATAAGTAACAACCCATAAATTGATTATGTTTTTTCAAGAATGGAAAACAATTCAGTAAATTAAATGAATCAAAAACCTTTATATATTTCCACAACATCAACCCCAAACATATTTTATACATTTTATTTAATCAATTTCACAATGTGTCCCTTCTCCCACTCACTTAAACATTAAAATATCATGAATAATACAATGTGTATGGATGGAATGGATGAAAATGACTTGAAACATAGCTCATCTTTATAAAGGACATTCATGGTCTCTATGGCCTAAATAAAGATTGAGATAAAGGTGTTATTTTAAGGATTAATGTCTTACCAAAATATAAATCAATAATTTTATATGTGTTTTTCAGAATCATAACTTAGATAAGATAAAATAAATGTTCTAGTAGGTGGAATTTCCAAAGACAACTCAATAAATATGCTAAAGAATAAAATAATAATTAATTTTTCTAGATATACACCATGGACTGGGAATTATAACATTGTACTATCACTCAAGGAATTATTAACAATAATAAATCAATTCACATATATTTCATAAATTCACAACATGAAAAATGGTTGGAAACATTCATTTACATGAATCAATCAATTACATCAAATCATAAGTCATCATCATAATATCCATGCATGAATTTAATCATATAATTTTTTATTTTACTCTTTCTATTTCATTATCATTGAAATCTAAATCATGATATCACATGATTGTTATGAAACTCATTTTTCGTGGATAATTTATGTAAATAATAGATCAAAGTGTAGAAATGAAATTTTCTTTTACTTTTTATGAAAATATTTTCAGTCTATATAATAGGGAATTAAAAATATATTGAATATAGATGAAAACCCTATTTAGAAATGATTATTCCGTCAGGTGGTTCAAGTCTTGTTCAATCAGTTCAATTCTATTGCACATTTATGATGTTTGTTCTTTTTAGTTTCACTATTTTGGATCATGTAATCATATTCATTAATTGACATGAAAAATATAAATATAAATAAATTATATTGAAGTCTATTTCAATATTTCTAGAATATTATTGAGGAGATGAGTGGAATAACGAAAAAAGTGGCTTGAATCCCAAAATAACATTTGTTTAATGTCATTCGCTCAACTCAAAAATTAAAAAACTTTGAAAAATCTAAGAATACATGTTTATCTCCCCCACACATAATTGAAGTAGTGTCTAAAATACATTTAAATTGATTGTTCATGTATGTATATACAACAAATTGCATTAACGCTTTAAATAAAGTGTAATGGAAAGATGCAACCAGGTACGTCTTCATTGGTAATTATAGTGAAGAAGTGATATCTCCCCCAATGGTACATGGGGTATGGTCCCCTGGATTTTTTTCAGCCTCTACCTATTTAGAGTGAAAAAGTTGTCTCCTCCTTTTATTTTAATTTTTACAATATCAAAGGGATATATGTTAATAATAGTAAAGGGACCTTTACATCTGGAATGAAGTTTACCTAGTGCTAACTTATGTTTGTATTTGTATAATTTCTCTTGATCACCATGGTTGAAGGTTATTAGTTAAATCATCTTTTCTCGGCCCATAATGGTTCTCTATTTATAAGTAATTGAATATTAGATATATTTATTCCCAATTTTCTCTACCTCCTGCAACTGTATTCTTTTCACTTTCCCAGCTTTATCGAGGTCAATATTTATCTCTCCTACTTCTTAGTTGGCTTATTGCACCAATTCCATAGGAAGGATCAAAATGTTTCCATTAATCATTATTTTGGAGATCATCCCTATGGGTGTCTTATATACTATTTTTTAAACCCAAAAGGTATCATCTGACCTTTGTCTTCCATCCTTTCATTGTGTTTAACATTCGTTTCTAAAATACATTTTATGTTTCTATTGGATACATTTACATTTCAATTGGTTTGGGAATGGTATGATTTTGATGTTTTATGATGTAACCCATAATTTTTAAGCAATGAGTCATTTTATTATTTGAGAATTGAGTCCCCTAGTTGATGATGAATTCTCATGGAACTCCAAATCTATAGAATATGATAGCCCTGAAGAAATCAGAAAATCATTAGCTTCATTATCCTTGATTTAATTTTCTTCCACCCATGAAACATGATCTACAACAAAAATATATATAAGAATTTCCAAATGAAATTGGGAATGGTCCTTTGAATTCTACACACTATACATCAAAAATTCCTCAAATATTTATTGATTTTAGAGGAATTTATTTTTATTTTGATATATTACCAGAAAATATTTATTTTTCACATCTATTACAAAATTCCTATGCATCATTGAATAAGGTGGGCCAATATTGTATAGGTTCAAAAAAATTTCGGGTTATTTTCTAAGGTCCAAAGTGCTATTCACAAGATTATTTGTTATAAAATTAAAACAATGATTCAATTTCATTTCCTTGTAAGCATATTTTTATGATATGATCATTACAAATTTTCCAAAAAATGGGTCTTCCAAAATAAAAAATATCAATTCAGATTTAATCTTATGTTGTTGATGAGTGATTAGACAAGAGCGTACATGGGATGTAACTAAATAATTCTAAATGTTGCATACCAAGGTACTTCACCATTGATGATGTAGAGTTTTTCTCTGCGAAGCTCATAATTAATTGGGTTCTAGTTTGGATTTTTTTCTTCTTTGGTGTGTGGTAGTCGACGTAGATGATCGACCACTTAATTTTCAGTTTCCTTTTTTATATTTAATTTCCAAATAAAAATATTTTAAGATCTTCATCCATATCACCAACTTTTGTTTAACATCGACCATTTTCATTAAATACTCGAGTGTCACATGATCATAAAAAACAACAACTTTATTGCCATGAAGATATAAATGAAATTTATCAAATATATATATGAATTCAAAGAACATCATCTCAGTGGTTGTGTAATTTATTTGTGTGGAATATAAGATCCTTGGTGTATATGAGATAACTTGAGGCTTTCTGTTAATACCTTGTGATAGAGTAGCTCGTAATGATTGGTTGGATGCACTACAAAATAACATTAAATGGTACTCCAAGTTGGGTGGATACAGTATTGGAGTTGTGATCAACTATTTATTCAATTCATAAATTTATTTCCTGCCTGCAAAATAAATATTAATGTCAGCATCCTTTAGTAGAAATATTTAGAGAGGGAGATAAATCATACTAAAATCCTTGATTAATCTTCTGTAAAATTCTATATGTCCGATGAAATATCTAACATGATATATAAATTTGGATATGGAACAAACATTATAACTTCAACTTTTTATTTATCAACCTTAGTCCTTTTTTATGGAATCATATTCCCCCATAATATTCCATTTTGAATCATGAGATTTTTTTTAAATATAATACATGATTATTTTCAATTCATGTTTTCAAAAAAAAATTAGATTTCCTAGGAAATAATCAAATGAATTATAGAAAACTCTGAAATCAATGAGAAACACATCTAGAATTTCCACAATATGGTTTGACAAAATACTCACCATACCCCATTAAATTTTACCTAGGGCATTTCGAAGCCCAAAAGGCATCCTTTTGAAAATGAATGTTCCAAAAAATAGGAGAAATTTATTCTTTCTTGGTCTTCACATGTGATCCTCACTTGGAATTATCCTAAGATTCTATATAAAAACAGTAATGGTTTTTTCAAACATACCTTTCTAGCATATAATTGATGAAAAGAATGGGAATGTGGGTTTTCTAGTAACTGTATTTAGCTTCCTGTAATCTACACACACTCTCCATCCATTTCTTACTCTCACAAGGATCGATTCATTTCATTCATTTTTAAATGTGGTCCATCAATTTTTCATTGGGACTAAATGAATTGAGCTTACCCACTAAGAATTATAGATTGGGTAAATGATTACAGCTGCATGAAATTTCACTATATCTTTCTTTAAAAACTCCATCAATATGGGTTTGAGTCTTCTCCAAGGATTTCTAACTAGACATAAATCACATTCTAAAAATATTCTATGAGAAAAAACATTCGGATTGGTTCCAGATATATCACCAAAACAGCATCCTTCAGATTTGAGATTTATTTTGGGAAGGTCAATCAGAATTATTCATGGGAATGGGATAGATTATTATCAATGATTACTAATAATTTATTTCCTTTAAATAGGTATGTATACTTCAAATAACCTGTAAAGGCCTTAAGTTCAAGACATGGGGGTTGTTCAAGGGATGATATTAAATTTAGGTTTCCTACTTCTAAGGCTGGAATATTTGGTATCATCACATTATATTTTAATAAATCATCAAAAAATACAGATTTTACAACTACATCTAACATGAGATAAGGATTTTTAGGTTTTTATGAATTGAAACATTCATATAAAAAATGTTCTCTTAATGAGAATGGGTCATTAAGCATACCTAAGTCTTCAATTTTTTTATACCTTCTTCATTGGAGATCGTATAAATTGAGTGATTATTGGAATTGTTTTTCATCGTATAAAGAATGTTGTAGTGTACTATACTATCTACGTGATCTATTGAGAGTGTTTATTCATGGACATTGATGATTGTCCGTGATGTTTTTTGGAAGGGTCTCCACAGGATGATGGGAGATTGAAAAGGTGCTTGGTATCCACTATCCACTATTATATACTAAAGCTGGGTATCTCCAGCCTTACGAGTCTCCTCCACAAGCTTCCACGTCACAAATTTTATTTCCCCCTACCGCAAATACCCCCAGCCTATCGGGCTGATCTTCCGAGACAAATTCTCCACGTTCGCGGCCGACCGAACGCATCGCTCTATTTACCTCCTCCTCCGCCGGGCTTAGGGTTTCAACTGTACTGCGTCCATTCGCGGAATTCACCCTAAATCATCTCTACGAGCTCGACGCCTTCCATTATAATCGCTCAGTAGATCTGGTTTTCTAGTAGCGATTACGGTTTCCAGGAAGGTCAGTTCAATACACATCTGCTCGATTAGCTCCCTCCAGGTTAGGGTTTCCTTCGTTCTTTGCTGATCTTCAACTCCAAACCAAAATTCCCCCATAGGCGGGCTTCCATAGACAAGCTTCTATATGGTTTCCGCTCCCCTCCCTGATTCCCATCTCACGACCCCTTCCTGATTACCCCCTCTAGCCTTTACCATTCAAACTGACGATTTTCTTCTCCTACTAAACTTCCAGGTCGATTTCATCTCCTCAAAGATCTGCTACGTGAAACGCCTCTGATTCGGTCTACATCATCGACTATTCATAGCTTCGGTTTTTTAAGCCCAGTTCGATTCCTCCTTCAGCTTCATACATTTTTCATTATTCAGAACCCTTGGCCATACCACGACGTCTGAAGCGACAACCTACTACCCGCATGATTTCCGTCTGTTACTCATTTGTATCTAAATTAGCAGGCTCTTTCGCGTCTAGGTCCTCCACATCCGACTCCTACACCCTGGGAACCTACGACCTGGGATTTTTCTCCTCATGTGGAATTCACATTTTAAGGCCGATGTAGAGCCCTAGCTGTCTTGTCGTAATGATTCCCTTGAGTTTCCATCCATTTCAAATGAACTAAAGACATTCCTTCAAAGTAACTTCGGTTCATGATTTGCATTGCTTGTATCTAAGGTAATTGTGGTTTTACACTTTAGTAACCTACATATGTAGTTTGTAAACATCATTTTCCTTGTATGCTTTTCTATTGACACATGAGATGGTGTAGTTTTATTGTCTTATATTGCCTGAATGGATTATTCTTAGATGCAGTGGGGTACGAATTTGACAAAGCTTGCTCGGAAATGGGACAGATAAGTGAACTGATGTAGACTATATTTTACCCTGGTGGTTTCTCTATTAAAATGCTGAAAACAATTTCAGGAGTTGGGTTTTGAATATTTCAAAATGCATAATAACAAGATGAACACTATATCTACAGCTTTTCTATTTTTATTCATTGGATTAATAGGAAAATGATCCTTTACTTCTTTTTTTAACAAGTATATAACATATTAATTTATACTGTAAATGCATGTATTTTCATTAGAACATTATGTTCTATAAATGCTTTTAAATTCATGGAAACGTTGAATTTTTTATATCCTATGTTATATTTATATTCCTATCTATATTGTTTTTTCAAAATAATGCATGTATTTCTTACCATGCTTTTGTTCCCTATAGGATTCAAAACACTTCTGTAATATACTATGATGGACATGTTTATGTTCTGATGTAATGGTGAGTTTGGTGTTTATATAGATTCAAATTTTTTAATAGGTTTATATTTTTTTCACATTTGTTCATATTTTTCAATACGTTTTTTATATAGAATCGTATTTTTTTGTTCTTACAGTATACTGTTTTTAAAAAATTTTAGCGTACATTTTTTATAATTGACACCAATTTAATATACATGTTCATATATTTTTTCTTCTTACACTATACTGTATGAATCTTCTTTTTTAGTGATTTTGATTAAGTGGTTCTAGATACATTCCTGTATTTCATTTTTTGGAGAATTTGTAGGATCTTAATAGGGTCTTTATTATTCTTTGCTTGCACTGTAGAGGATTTAATATGATTGCCTTAAGTTATTTCATTGGTTTTTTATGATCAATTTTCTTGGTTTCTACCAATGTTTTTGAATCTTATTCATGGGAATATTTACCGTAACGTCATGTTCATAGAAATTGTTTTCATGTTTAAAGGTTTGGAGCTATGAGTATAATAAAAATTGTTTGTGATATGCAGAGATCGATTCAAGATGAGAAAGCTGCACTGATGTATAAAACCCTTCAAACCGAAGAATCAGTGTAGGTGCAGCAATGGCCAGGACTAGAAAAATATCTTCAATTATTAATTAGAATAGTGTATCAATGTAGGCTCACTAATAGAAAAGTAATGGTATTGTTTTCTTTTTACAGATTCTGATGTGTGGATTATTTTGATTTCATGAGTTCTGTTCGCATCAGAAAACATGTATTTTTATAAGAAGGTATTGGTTCAATAATCATGTTCTTCTTGAATTTTACGTGACAGTACATGAATTTGGCTACAATGGGCAGGTTGGGTCATTTTGTTTATTTTTTTCTGTGCACTAATGTTCAATTTCTATTATGTTTTTCAGCAAGAAAGGTTTTTATTTTTTATCATCAATGTCAATGCCTTAGTTTCAACCAATATAAATCAAGATCTGTGAAGAAGGTGTTCTATCCTCATTTAATGAATTTTTTTCTTTATATACATGATCAAATATTTACAGTTATTTTACTTTTTTTCTAATTGTTTTCTCAGTGCATGTGAATACAGATATAGGAATTGGAAATGAATGAATGTAATTTTTCCTAAAATCGTGAATTTATCCTCCCTTCCGTCCAACATATGAATTCATGTGAATTTTTTTACTATTTACTACAATTTATATAGTTTTTTATGCACTAAATATATTGGTTTGGGAATTTTTTTGGCGAACCATTTGACTTCGATATGTCTTCATCCCCACCGACATTTCTAGATGGTTCTACATACCAAGTCTATGATTTTATTTGAGATTTCAGTTCGGTGAACCTGCATTTAGATAACACTAAAACTAATATAATTGCTTAAGGTTATATTAATGAATATATTGAAACAATGGAAACTGCTGATATATTAATAAATAAATTTAAACAATGAAATGCCATTCACCTATATCTGTAGCCAATTATATCTGCATTTTCTTTTATTTAGAAGCGACATATATCTGAGCATCAACAAATATCCGAGCGGGGAGTACTGAATATGTTGGTGATGCTGCTGCAGGTATATGTATATTGGTTATCTAAGCAGCAACTTAAATGTTCATTTTTGTTATTGGTATATTAATTAATATATTACTTCTTTTTATTAGTGAAACCGCTGATGATGCTATTTTGAACATAAGAAATTCCAATCACCTATATTGAAATAAGGAATTAAGTGGGAAACTACTGCTTCCAGGTGATGAAAATCATCATATCCTTAAAGCAAAGGCATTTATCAACATAGTAGATTCCATAGATTCTATCATGAACTGTACATGATAAATAATATATGTTATATAAGAAAATATGTATTTCACTTATTGTATCTCTAAAGACCCAGTACTCTAGGGCCAACAAAAGGAAAAGATACTATTTGATGTTACTATTCTTGCAGGTGATTTCTGGGAAGCTGGCCTGAGAATTTTATTTTTCTGGTATGATGGTTTCTGGTTAACATGATGTTTGGTTGAATGAAAACATCCCAATCCTGATATTACTATGTTTTTGAGTTCATTTCTATATGTATGTGACAGTTCTTCAAAGCATAAATGAATTTCCATTTCCAGGTACCTGTTGGCCAGTAATTAGTCAGGATTTCATTGGACCATTCTGTTTTCATCATGACAAGAAATGAATCCATCTTCTCCCTTAATAGTTGAGACTGATATTATGACATGCTTGTAATGTTGAAAAATATGATTCTTGTCTATCCAGATTGAGAACGAGTATGGGTATCTTGAGCAAATATACGGAACAACTGGTCATGATTACATTACATGGGCTGCCAGCATGGCTGTTCAACAAGGAACTGGGGTTCCTTTGGTGATGTGAAAGCAAGAAGATGCCCCAGATCCTGTTGTAAGTGAATTTATACCCTGACATAGAAGCCCTTGTGGTTCGATTATATATCATTTTGTGTCATGGAACAATTGGAATTTACTAGATCCTTCTCTGCATTATGTGGTTGAGGGAAGGGTATATTTATCATTATTGGTTATGACCTTATATTAATCCCTCCTAAACAATCATTTAAGAATGGAGTGTATACAAAATGTTTTAAGGATTAAATATCTAATTTTTGTATAATGTCTGCTTCAATGATAAATATACCTTTCACAAACATCATTCTAAATTTCTTGGACTGCTACTTGATGGTAGTGACATATAAACACATGAAATGGTTTTTATTGTGACAAATTCTCTCCAAACAAGCCTTACAAGCCAACAGTTTGGACTGAGGCATGGAGTAGATGGTATGTTTAGTGTTTCCTTCCTTGAGACCTTTATTTATATTAATATTTTTAAAGAATGGAATTTTGTTTATAAATATAAATTCTATGTATTTAAATATAAGCATCATGGATTTTTAATTCTGTTTCAAAATATTTGTTTCATGTCTCTACATATATGCCATATGCTTTGCATTTGAAGTCATGAAAAATATAATTTCTTATTCACTCATAGAGTCTGACCAAAAATGATAATTCCAGCTATTACACCTATATTTATTTCTCACTACTACTTTCTATTGTATGCTCTTTATTGTGTTTCTACTGTGATACAGATTTTTTTTGAGTTAAATTGATCTGATTTGATTTTTCTGTTGACTGTTGTTATTTATTAAATTGAATTTTTAGTGTTTATATCAATATTTTAGTCTTCAAAATGTATTGATTTATAAAATCAATGGAAGACAATTAACATTTTCTACTTTAGGTCGGTGCAGCTTATTATTGGTTCATCTGCGGGCACAGTGGTGCACAACCCATCAGAAGACGTATATGCAGGAGAACATCCATTTTTTTGTGTTGTTTCTAATGTTATATGAATTAATTATATTGAGGTATACTAACAGTCAGTTTTTGTATACGCACAGTATTTTTGTTCATTGTTGGCATGTTTCATGTGTTGGTCCATTTTTATGTTAAACTATTATGATGTAGGAAACTTTGGTATTAGCTATTCCAAAATTATGTTTTGTTTGACATAAAATTTAGAATAGATGAAAGTTTTTTCTTTTATGCTATATAACTGTACATTCTACAGTATATTTGAGGTACTATAAAAACCATCCTGTTAGAAACTAATTTTAATTAATGTTTCCTGTAACTTTACTTCTAAAAAATACCTTCTTTGTTAAACTGTAAAAATTTGATAGAATAGTCAGTATAATGACATCCAAATGTATAATTTCTTTATATTTATTTATTACATTCCAGCCACAAAATATGTCTTCACATATGAATTAGGTCACAATTTTTTTATATCCTATGATCTATATACTGCGAATCTCAAGAACATTCTTTCATATTACTACAACCATATTCTATTTACCTGTTATATTGGATTTTCATATTTAAATATTCATTACTATTTATTAATGTAAATAATTGGATTTTCATCAGTAGGATGCAATTTATGGAAAATAAAGAATCTGAAGACCTTTGAAGCCTCCATATGTTCTTGCACACTATGTTACTTCAGTTAGCTTCAACACTTCTTTAAACATTATCTTCATAAAATATTGTGCTATTAGAATAATGGCATTTATCATTTTATATTCAGATGAATCTTCTATGTTCATATTTTTTATTGTTGTAATAACTCGATCATTGTGATTCACCAACAAAGACTAGAGGTTCAAGTTAAATAGTAATGACATGTTGTTGATCATGTACAGATCTATTGTAGATGATCATGTGCCATTCCCAGTATCTTGATCATATACAGTTCTATTGATCCTGTGGAACTCTGTTGTAGATCATTTGATCATGTGCAGTTCTGGTGTAGATCATTGAAGATCATTTGATTTAGATGACAACATAATGGAGGCAATTTAGGAGTTGTTTGGTACACTATAACTAGGTATTTTACACTCACTACAAATATTTCTTCTACTCAAGTATGTCTTTTCTATTTTCATTCACCACTATTTTTATAAAATCATCGGAACTAGAAATACTGAATTCATTAATGTCATATGCATTACCTCTAACTATCATATATACTGCATTTCATCTTCACTATTAGAAACTGTTAGAATTATATTTCAATAAATTCATTTCTCAATATTATCTACTACTTAATTATTAAATTAATTTGTTCATGTAGGAAATTTTTGTTACTATGTTTGATGCTGATGATGCGGTCTAAAGATAGGTAAGAATGTTTCTAGACTCTCCTTATACCACAACTTATGCCATTGAACTGAAACTCAGAATGGAGGAAAGCATAAAATAAAAGATTGATCAAATAGATGGATATTTCATGATGTAATTGCATGGTAATTAATATCAATCATTATTTAGTTACATTAAACATTGTTTTTTAATTTTCATTTCCGGTAATAATCTATTCTGTTAATAGATTATGCAGATATTCTTAACATGTTTTTTCTCATTTTTTATGAAACTATTGTTCCTTTCAATGAATTATTTCCCCTTAATTTAGGATTAAAATTAATAGCCATTGTATAGTTAGCAACGTTCCCAATTTCTTTTTTTTCCAAAATATTGTATTGCCTCCATAAAAATAGTGAACCATATCGGCATGAGAACGCATGAACTAAGAATTTTGTTTTATCACTGTGAAAATGCACAGACGAGTACTAGTTCTTCCTTATTAAGGAAAAACATGTTTACAAGAGAAATCAATCATCTAACTTATATGAGTAAATATTCTATTACTCCAGATGGGAATAGGGTGTATCTGTTTTCTAATTTTCACCACCCCTCGAGATGGATTTAGTTGTCTTATATGCAAGGATGAAAATACTGAGAGAGACCTAAAATTTATTTAATATAATAGATTACATAGTGAATCAATAAAATTTAATGATCCAATATTGTAGGTAATAGAGAATGTACCTGGATCATGTCATTTTTGTGGTATCACTGATGTAATCATTATTGAGATAGATATTTCTATGTTTATTCTCTAATTTCCATACAATATCATTCTTTTAGTGCATATATCCTTAAAAAAATTCATTCATTGGGAATTTCTAGATTTCATCTAGTAGTGGGATGTTATTCTAAATATTATAGAATGTTTCCAAAAAATGACATTAAATAAATTCTTCTTCACCCTTCTTCGACTCAACTAATGCAGATGGGAATGATGCTTAGATATCCTTTATGACCCTTTGATGTTTTTTAAAAGGTGTTTCTAGACTTTCTTTTTTGAACTTGTTTTTTTTCATTATTTTTTTGTTTTCCTTATTTTTCATAGAGGGATTGATATTCAAACGGTCTCTCATAATCCCCATCATAACGTTGTTTTGGTGGTTTGAGCTCATTCCTTCTTCGAGTTGTGATTTCACTTACATTCTACATTAGATTTGGAACTGTTTGTGCTAGTAGTTTTTGTTGGTTCCTGGTTAGGACATTAATAAGGCTTTCAAAAAGACTAGTTATCTTATCAATTTTATCTTCCATTATCATAACATTGACCTTCAATTGTTTCTATTCATTTTCAAGTTCATTTGTGGAAGGTTTCTCAGAATTCTTTTGCAAGAAAGGTGGTGGTTGAAATGATTTTTGTTACCAGAAGGAAATACTGTAAGATTGTTGGAATGGTGTCAGGTTCTGATATTTATAATAAAAAGTTGTCTTGTATTGGTTCTATTGAAATCCGTATTCTGGTTGGTTATGGGGTTGATGTGGTTTATTTGAATAGAATTTCCTTTTCTCTTAGGTAGCAGTACAACTTTCGGTCACCTACACTTCTGGACATTAATAGTTGTAATGACATGTTTACAAGAGAAATCAATCATCTAACTTATATGAGTAAATATTCTATTACTCCAGATGGGAATAGGGTGTATCTGTTTTCTAATTTTCACCACCCCTCGAGATGGATTTAGTTGTCTTATATGCAAGGATGAAAATACTGAGAGAGACCTAAAATTTATTTAATATAATAGATTACATAGTGAATCAATAAAATTTAATGATCCAATATTGTAGGTAATAGAGAATGTACTTGGATCATGTCATTTTTGTGGTATCACTGCTGTAATCATTATTGAGATAGATATTTCTATGTTTATTCTCTAATTTCCATACAATATCATTCTTTTAGTGCATATATCCTTAAAAAAATTCATTCATTGGGAATTTCTAGATTTCATCTAGTAGTGGGATGTTGTTCTAAATATTATAGAATGTTTCCAAAAAATGACATTAAATAAATTCTTCTTCACCCTTCTTCGACTCAACTAATGCAGATGGGAATGGTGCTTAGATATCCTTTATGACCCTTTGATGTTTTTTAAAAGGTGTTTCTAGACTTTCTTTTTTGAACTTGTTTTTTTTCATTATTTTTTTGTTTTCCTTATTTTTCATAGAGGGATTGATATTCAAACGGTCTCTCATAATCCCCATCATAACGTTGTTTTGGTGGTTTGAGCTCATTCCTTCTTCGAGTTGTGATTTCACTTACATTCTACATTAGATTTGGAACTGTTTGTGCTAGTAGTTTTTGTTGGTTCCTGGTTAGGACATTAATAAGGCTTTCAAAAAGACTAGTTATCTTATCAATTTTATCTTCCATTATCATAACATTGACCTTCAACTGTTTCTATTCATTTTCAAGTTCATTTGTGGAAGGTTTCTCAGAATTCTTTTGCAAGAAAGGTGGTGGTTGAAATGATTTTTGTTACCAGAAGGAAATACTGTAAGATTGTTGGAATGGTGTCAGGTTCTGATATTTATAATAAAAAGTTGTCTTGTATTGGTTCTATTGAAATCCGTATTCTGGTTGGTTATGGGGTTGATGTGGTTTATTTGAATAGAATTTCCTTTTCTCTTAGGTAGCAGTACAACTTTCGGTCACCTACACTTCTGGACATTAATAGTTGTAATGATAAGTAAAATAGTATAATCCAAATACCTGATTTGGGCCTTGTTGTTCCATTACATGGTTTACAACATGTTTTCTCATCACACTGGTCATTTCCATATGTTTTTCTTCAAGTAAGGGTGAGATTGAATTTTACGTCCTTACCTAATTGATGCCTATGTTGCTCATAACTCTAGTCCTGATTTGCTATGTGTTTTTTAAAATTTTTTCAATTGGACATCTGGAATCCATTAGCGACATGTCAATCAGGGATCTTCTAGTTTAGGTGTCTTGGGATGTTTCAATAATTTTCAAGCCATCATTGAAAAAAGATAATAAATAAATGGCGTTCTTCTAGAATCTGATGTGGGAAGCTATCGTCAAGATTCATGAATAGATCCTTATACACAAAATGTTTTTCATTAGTTGATTTATGAATTACATAGATCTATATTTGTATAGAAATTCCCATGGTTTCAGGAAATAGAACATTTCATGTAGAATCTTTTAAGATATTCCCGGTCTTTGACTTTTCATGGTTATAAACAATATAACCATTCTTTTTCCACTCTATCAAGTCCAAAGAAGAATTCCCTCACACATTAACCATTCATTCGGAACTCATAAGGGTCAACAATTAGAGAAAACATTTTTAAATTCCTAAATATGTCTGATTGGGTATTCAATTGCATGACCAAGTAATTTTGGTAGAATTTGGATGATGTAAATGTACAATTAACAATCATTCTCTATGGTGGGGATATCAAGGTTACTTTTTTGGTTAGAAAAATACAGTGAACATAGACGCATAAAGTTTGGTTGAGATTTCCAACCATTGTTTTAGGATTAGAGTGATAACTGAATGTGTGACTTGAATCTATGAGGTGTATTTCCTCAAACTCTGTTTGAATTTTTCTTCAATTTAGAAATTGTTCAGTCGATTTCAGGATCAAATTCAATTAAATGGTTTTTTAAACTTTGGTTCATTCAAAAGAAGTATTTTTTAGAGTTTCAAGGAATTTCCTCCCTATAACTATGCTATGTCTTACACATTCCTATAATGGTGTGTGAAGAACAATATTTTAAATTACCTAGGTATAGTATAGTTGTTAAACCAAGGTAGTCTCTTGAAAAGGAGTGCACAAAAAACAAGGTTGTAATTTTTTTTTAAAAAAATTGCTTTTAATTAATTTTGAATAATGATTGAGAGATAATTATATTGATTTTATTAGTTTTAAACAAATGAGAAAGGCAATGATATGAATGGGTTTTGCTAGACAATGTCTTGTGCTATCATGTATTCCATGTTTTTCCCTTTTTCTTCCACTGATTGGTAAGAGATATATTCATCTACCAATTCCTTTCGCTCCCATTGATAGATTATTATGATATGAATATTCCTATAGAAATCCATAGGTAGGTCTCTAGTCCTTCACATGTGTGTATCATGGATGTTGATTTTCTTGATTAATTAGGTTAATCCTTGTCCAGTGATTATTATTCACGAATAATCCAATATTCTAACATAAAATATTACACATTTAATAACCAGTGTCAGAAACTATCCACCTAACCCTAATATATTCTTCCATATATAGAAAATAATTTGTTGAAGGGATATATGGATCATCGACCAAAACAATTAAAAATATAAAAATCAAAACCTAACACTACTATATTCCGAATTGAAAACATAAATATGGATTGAAAAAAAAATTAGAAAGGAGAAGGGATCTTATTAAATTGAATGAAATGAAATCGATAAAATCACATAGTTACAACCTCCCCTTTCCCATCACATAATGAAACGTCCCCTACATAGATGGGGAAGGTGAGATGATGTGAGGGAGGGGAGACATTAGAGAGTAAAGAAAATAAAATAACAAGAAAGTAGAGAAATAAATATATAGGAGACTATTATCCAATGATTGCAAAATGTTTCTTCAAAATACTCTTTGTGGTACCCCCTTGGTTTTGAGGAATAATCTAATGTCTGATTCAATAATGTTTTTTGAAAATATTTTTGGAATAGGGAAAAAAATTCAGCTTCATTATCCATGTGTAAACAACGTTATCTCCAAATTAATCATCAATTTTATTCTTCCTGAATGATTCCAAAATATTTATTCAATTTTTATGATCTATTGGCAACCTAAGGGAGTTCTTAACTACATTAATTTATTAGAAAAATGAGTATTTCTATTATCATTCAATTACATGTATAATAACGTCAACTAGAGTTGTGTATCCTAAAATATGGTTAATTTACAAAGGTGGGGTCTATGTGGTCATCATGAATAATTTTACAAATCGATTGATTTTTTCAATGATTAAGTAGGATGAATTAGATTCTTGACCAAAATCAAATATTTTACCCCACAAATTAAGGAATCCGAAATTAAGTAATCACATAACTGGATCTATATTTTAAAATTCATGATCAAAATACAAAAGGTAATAAAATATGTTAAATATCTGGAATTAACCAATTTTCCAATGTTAGTTCAAAACACACCATAAATAAAATAATGATGCAAATAAACTCAAAATGAAAATTTTTTAGAGATTAAATAATTGAAAAACCTATTATAATTGTTGAAAATATTATATATATTAGTAAACATAAGTGATGGGTGGCCATCTCGGGGTCAATACCTGGAATCTCTTTGTAATTATTGGAAAAATCATCAATGTGTTTCTTCATGGAGTATATACATCTTGTTCATTGGGAGTCATCGTCGCACTAATTAATTTATGTCTAGGATCTTCTTCTATACACGTATTTATCTCTTTGATCTCCTGGATAGTGGTGGATACACCTTCCTTAAATGCTTCAGGGGTTTCCCTAATGTCATACTCATCTTGTTCATCCTCATGGTTTACCTCTTTTGCCATGACTAAGAAAGTAGTTGATGAATAAATTTCTTTGGAGAGAGTAGGGTGTCTCTATCTAGACATCTAGAAGATAAGGAATCCATTATATGATCACTTGCTGGTATGAAGCCTTCTTGGAGCTTTGAGGGGGAGATGAGGGGTTCAGTATGAGCTTCTTCATTTTCCCCTATTGGCATGATAAATTATTCCAATACCACAGATGGAAGAAGGCTTTTTTAGATCCCAGGAGATGGAATAGTTACATTTCCATCCAGGCTTTTATTATTTCACAATGTTTTGAAAACATAACCAACACTACCATGCTCGATTTCCATAATTGACATCATTGAAGTCATTATATGTGTGCTTGAATTTGGACTCTACTATTTGATTTGGTTGATGGAGAGAACATACTCTACACTGATCTATTTAATAGGATTTACCATAATCATGTATAGATCATCTAATGAATTGATCCTTATGACATTATCCACCATGGACATTTTAACTTCTTTATGGAAGAACTGTGTGCTAATGTATGGTAACATGCAAGATTTGAATGAGGATTTATCACCAAGAAATGTCCCAATTTGACAATTGATACAATATTTGAGGCATTGGTGGTATGATTATTGGATAACCAAGTTCTTTTGTAACCAATGTCTTCCCAACATAATGTTGAAGGTTGTATCTTTTCTAACCCCCATAAATTCTAAGTCTGATACAAGGTCTCTAATAATATTCCAGAGTTTTATTTTTCTTAGAGGATTTTTATCATTCTATTCATAAACTTGTAACATTATAGTGGATGGGGACAAGTTAGATTCATTGAAACATAGATGAATAATAGTTTGTATTGTGATTAGGTTGACTCCTCATCCATTTTCAAAAAAATAATTTTAGATATCAGCGTCATTTATCCTGTCAGATATGTTTAAGGGCTTAATGTGTCCCCATATGACGACTTACTCATCCACATCTATGAAATATATGACTATATAAAATTATATAGGTTCATCATATACATGATATTATTCAGTAGAAGATTCCTCAGTTTAATATTTTGGAGGACTTGACAAGGCCTCAGTTATCACTTTCTGAAGATATTTTGATTGACTTTGGGAATCCAGGTTTGACCACTTGGGAGACACCAAGGGAAAATTAATTCAAAACCTCATATTTACGGTCATAAGGATTATGTTTTCCAACACAAGGATGTTTTTCATAGGGTATTTAGAATCTAATCTTCCAGATATAGACGGATCCGTATTTGATATAGGAGTCAAAGGTACCTACACTCATGGTGTATTATGCTGGTTAGGCCCGTCTACACACCGAGGCTGATTGAGTGGTGACATACCCTTTAATAAATTTTTTAGGATGACCATGTCAATGTATACTATATCACATGTTGGATTACATAATTTATCTTGTTGAGATTCTTGGAGGACTCTCCCATGAGTTTGAACCACACAGATAGTTCAAGTAGGGGTATGGTTGAAGTAATGACTCATGGCATGACGGCGTCTTCCCATAAATCCTAGACTTTGACAACATCTTCCCCATGTTCCCCAATCATGTTTTCGGAATTCGGGATAATAATCATTCTCATCGTTTGAGAAGGGATATATTAAGTGAATAACATCAATGGTACCAAAAATCAACTCCTTATTTGATTGAGATTCCGCCTAGTGGGTGGACTCTTGTTGTACTGTTTGATGGGGCGACGCCATTCCTTTGAAGCCATCCTGATGAAATCGATGAAGGTCAAAGATAATTTTTTCCTTAAAATTATCTCATCTTCTTCTTATTTAATTTTAACATTTTTCTAAATGTCACTTTTTTTGGAATGTCTTTCCAAGGACTGAGCTATTGATGAACTTGGATTCATTGTGGTGAAAGCTTCAGAATGAATAGATGGCTACCAAAACTATTATCAGAGGATAACATATGTTTGGTTGATATTTTCCTGACAATACAATCACTGAAATTCCACATTCCCTTTCTATTAACAACTTACCATGCATTATCTTCCTCTAGCTCAGGTGTAAAGACACATGGTACTTGGGTTTGAGAATTTTTTAATTTCAATTGTCCGAAGTCCACCAACTTTGTTAAGAGCTATTTAAAAAAAACACTCTGAGATATTGTGTCCATGGTTTTGATGAAAGGGTAAGGAGATCCTAATAAACCACTTTTATGGTATTCCTGGAATATGAAAACATTATCATGTTGTTTTTCAATGACAATATGACGTAAGAGTGGAATTGGTCATTTCAGAAATAATAGACCTTAATTTTGATCTCCTCAAACTATTTTTCATCTTTTATCTTTTTTGATCATCCCGAATAGTTGGGAATAGTTGACGACTCATAGGAGGTACAACAACACGATATAGTTTGGAATTACGAATGAGAGAGGGAACATGGACCTACTTATGTGTAAAACTAAAAAACTCTACTTTTCCTACTCTTCCTCCCAATGTTGGTTGGTTTACTTGGGACATTTCCTTATTTTCTACAATGGATTGTTCTACCTTTATGGATATTGTGGCAATGTAATAAAACCCTCTGGAATATTTTATAGGAATCAACAGTGTGTATAACTAATCATATAGATTCAATATACAGATGAGAAATACTTATTCTTGTGAGAGAAGTAGGTTTAACGAGTATGTCAATCCTTTACACTAATTAATTATATATGAGACCCATTCATTCTCTTACTATTTTCAATTTTTGAGATTGAATACTATTTTCTAAAACAATGTCGGGATAAATGTGATGAGAAAATCATGAAAGAGGTCCTCCGACCCTAAAATTAACTGAGCCTACAAACCCATGTACATACAATGGTGGGCACCTGAATTGATTTCACAAAGCACCTATGCTCTAATGCCACCTATTATTTAGGGGTTCCCATCATGGGATCACATTGAGAGACAAAATTATTCATATATTTCTCTTGATCTCTCGATTAATTGAAAATGTAAAATGTTGGATTCTCAATTTTCAGTAGTGGATGAGTCAGACATACACATTCATGGTAAGGCTTCTCTTCCAATTGTATCGATACTCTCTATTCTTCCATTTATTCTGATTGAGTCATGAGTGACTCAATATCATTCATGATCACCTAAGTAATGTCTAGTAGGGATGAAGCTCGAGATGGTGTAATAATTGTTTCGGTGATGGGTGGTGT
The DNA here is from genome assembly GCA_963277665.1 of Viscum album. Lineage (NCBI taxonomy): Eukaryota > Viridiplantae > Streptophyta > Magnoliopsida > Santalales > Viscaceae > Viscum > Viscum album. Next base: position 1,648,236,821 of record OY728133.1, read on the forward strand.
TAACATTTTTATTTGATGAGGGTTGCCTATAGGTTCAAAAATCGTAGGATGCACCTGGACCAATTCTACTTTTTCACCCAATGAGGGAAATTATTGATCTATTTCTATGAAATATAAGTATATTGGCGGTTGGTATCCCATGATGATTAGGTTTTCCAGATCCACTTTAGTTTTCGCGATGAGTCCTTTTTATGTAGAAACTCTAGAAGGGGTGTGAGTTTATGATTTTATTATAGATTATATCTAGCACGAAGGATACAATGAAGTAATTTTTCATTGACCCTACTAAATTCATTCATATCTTCCTCATAGTGAGAAATTTGTTCTTCTAGAGAAAGGGGCAGATCCTCTCTAGGAGTATTCTGGGGTATAATTTTACCCTTGACCTTTTCCTTGTTGGATGCCTTTTGAATAGGTAATGCTAGATTATTTGAATAAGTGCCCAAATTTAGGTCAGGCATTAGATTTCGGGAATCCACATCACCTTCAATTATTTCGATATAGACCACATTATATGTTAGATCTTCATCTCTCATCTCCTATTTTGAATTGGACTCATACTCTATAGAGTCTCCAAGGAAGGAATTAATGTCATTCACTAATGTGTAATTCATCACAGTAATTATCTCATTTCCTCTATGAAGATTTCTTTTTCTAATACTTCCTTGATGTGTTCTCTACTCCTGTGATGATTTTTTTGGAGTTGTTTTTAAAATAGAGATTTAAAGATAATATCAATTCAGTTCAGTTGTCCTTGTTCCTAATGAGGACACAAGATGACATGATGGAATGAACAGGTAGGATTCGCTCTGCAACGCTTCCCCTAACTGAGAAAAGAATATTCTCTACTATGGATGAGGTTGGTATCTAGAAAAATCCCCCAACCCTAAGAGATGAGGTTTTTCCAATTCCACTTTCATTATAGTTCATGTCTAGTTTGCAGACATAGAAGGTTACATTAAATCCCACCAAACCTATGGGCTTGGGCTTCTCCTGAACTACCATGGATTTTACTTCCATGACTTCCCTTTTGATTTTATGAAATATTCCTTGATGATGGGATGAGTGAATCATTTGGTATGATCTTGGATCACTCTTTTCCATAGACCTTTAGCTATTCCTGAAATTTGGCATATCTGGTAGATAACTTCTCCCAAATTGTAAGAGTTGTCATTATTTTTAGACGCATGATGCAAATATATTTTAATAAAATGTTCTCTTCTATCATTATATCAATTAATGTTTGTATGGACCTATTTTTATTAAGCAGAACTCCAGTTATAAAAAATACCATTTTCTGAAGTAGGCATGTGACTATTATATTACTTGATACCACATTCGATAGGTTTTTCTTGATGGTTAGTGTAGTGAAATGTAATGCTCAGTGTCCACCCCATCCTTTGATATGAACACCTTATGCAGCATCTGTGATTAGATGTCATAATCTTTTTAACTCACTATGGAATACACGTTGAAGGGATCCTTTATAGTTCTCTGGATTTCATGCATATTGGAGTTATTCCAATTCAATTTAGTGTTGCATTAATTATATTATCATGATAAGACTTTTATTGTCATAATATAGTAATAATTTCACTCTCAAGTGATGAATAGTTTTCCATATATTTTGGGTGATTTCATGCAGACAATCATCCAAAAGTGTCTCTAGAATGTTGTATTGAGTGTTGAATAAAGGCTATAACAGAACTGGTATGTCATCACTATCCATCTGTTTTATCATGTTTAGCATGCCATATTTTTAATTTCTGGGAGGCTCCTATTCTTTGTGGGACCAGAGTGGACACTTCCTGTTCACTTTATAATAATCGATGAGATTAGTTTGTACTTCATCTATTATAAAAGAAGGGAAGTGACCCAAGGGTGGTTTGGTGAATGGCTTAAACCTTGTGTATTATCTTTGTTGAGAAATTTTTTCACCTTAAAATAGAAGCCATTAGACATCAATGGAATTTTTTTTGAATGTTCCTTATGATAAGAGGATTCTATTGGAAATGTGAAAACCTACTATAGAGAGATCATTAACAGTTAACGCCATCATGGGAAGGATCACCATGATGGATTTCATTAAGGGAAGAACCATATTTATCCATGATCTTCTAGACATGTGGAGGGCTTATGTGGCTCTCTTACAGAGATGGGATCTAAAGATCAATCAAATTTTGGTCATGAAGAAATCCTTCATGATGATGTGTCTAATGAGGATCTCAAGAATTGTTACTATTGCTCCTGTAATTTGGAAATAAGAGATCAGGATCTTGAGATTCCACAACTATGTGTCTAAGGGATTCACAAACTATAGAATTATGTTGGGATGTATTGTAGATCAACACTTTATCTTACAGTTGTCTTTGGTGAGAATTTATTTTGGATGACTTCTTATGAGCTAATAGGGACAGATGTAGTGTGAAGTGGTTTTCAAAGGAAGGTTCTTTTTCCTAACTTGGAGTTTCTATTAGGATAATCCAATTATAATAAAATAAAATGAGTCTATGTTCCCATTTTAGTTGTTTGTGTATCGTGCTGGATTTTTTCCCATAACACTCCCAGATGGGAGCAGAGGTGTGTTTCTACTCTGAGGAAACATGCAGATAAGATTTCCAATTATTGGTGTAGAGTTATGTTTCTGTCCAACCTATCACTATTACTATTTCAATAACGATGTTTTAATTGTCCTTTAATATGTGAGAATTTATTTTCGTCTACTCTTAAACCATTTTAATTATATTCTTGGGGACTTCAATGATTGAAATGTGGATATATTCCCATTTAATATTTGGAGTAGGTGTATGGGCTTGATCCTGTCTTTTCTTTCTTATATATGAATAATGATAGTATTCACATGTGAAGGAATAGTTAGGTTTTCCCCTAATCAATGTCAGGTCATTCTAACTGACTTCTCTGAGTGTTTCCAAATAAATCTACTTGAATACATGATGAATGAAGGCACGTGTGTGTGCCTACTTGTGATAGGCCACCACACATGGTTTTTGGGCTTCTATGGGTGCTTCAAATGAGTCTGCTGACATGGTTGGTGGCTACATACAAATTTATTTTCATTATCTTGGTATGAAAATTGATTTGAGTGACATGATTCCTCAAATGCTGCTTGGTGAGCCTATATTCTAGCTGAATTTATTGGGGTGGGTGTATGTTCCCAATCATAGATTCCTACTAAATTGGATTGGTGGGCTTCTATAGAGGGGATAAAATTATGGTCCTACTCTCTAGTAACCAGTTGCTTCCTCTATTGAACCATCAGGAATTCCCATGTCTAGATGAATTGGACCAGTCAACCAATGATGGAACCATCATCATGTTAAGGGATTACTACCACGCAACATTGGTGGTTGATATTGCTGGACGAAGCCTGTGAGAATGACCCATATGTGTTTTGGATGAGGTTGTATTTTGTATCTTAATCCACCCCTTGAAGTAAAAGAGGTATTGGTTGTCATGTTCTGGGGATAAGCTCTCGAATCAATTTAGAACGATGATCATCCCCATTTTCATTCATACCACTAGTCATCATTGATCAGATGATCAGTAGGTCTTGGCGAGATTGTGGATTTTTCAGAAGACCTATAAGGATGGGATTGTACAATGATGGCATTACTCCCAAACTAGTTAGTTAGTGGCCCAGTGTTTAAGATGATGGGTTGATGATATCATCATTTTCTTGGAAGGATACCCGATGTGAGTAGTAGATGTGGTGTAAATCATTGATAGCTGAAAGGATGATAAAAACAAAAAAGATAACCCCGCTAAAGCAACATCTCATTTGGATGAACACGTGAATAATTTATTATCTTGTTTGGACCTCTTTCATTTAAGAGAGTGAATGGGGCCTAACAGATGGGTGACATTGTCATATTTGATAAGTATTAATGTCAGGTAACCATTTATTATTCTAACATAAATATGTTTTGGTGTTCGGAACAAAATAATCCAATGAGTACTAGGAAATACATATTTTTTATCTTGTAAAAAAGACACGGTAGTTATGTTTTTAAATTGGTTTCACCATTTTTTATTCCATCCTCGAAGATATTCATTTTTTCACAATGGTCGATTATAGGGGTTTGAGTTTTGTGTACTCATCGATGATGGGTTCATTATTTTCATATGGTAACTAATGGGATTTCTCATGAAACCCCTAACACCCAACGACTCATTATCCATGGGGACATAACTTCCAAAGGCCTGTTCTCATTGGGAAAATTGGCCAATGATGCTTGGGATATCACATTGTTCGATAGGATGGGAGGATAGGCTCATCAAAAAAATTTGCAGGGAATTATTTTCTACTCTAGGAATCTCTTATATATTTAATTCATGTTATAGAATCCATTATTAACTCCCAAGTATGTTGAAGGTCACAATTGAAATAACCATCAATTATTAGTGTGTTTGAAATTTAGAATAATATATATATGTATCTAGGTATCTGAATTAATGGAGATATTTGTATTCTTCATCATTTTTATTCTCTTAGGTAATTATTATAGTTTATTTGGTTGTTATTACAAAAATGTTGTTTTAATAGCAACAATGTGGGGAACTATTGAGTGTATCATCATCCAGGGAGATGAGATTTGTTTTGTTATTGGGATTAAACCCATGTGACGGTCTTCCTACGTATCCTCATGAAAGGAATCAGAACCCAAATAGTTTGGTGCCACTTAATGGGTCACATCACACCTTTTTAATGTTATGGGATATGGATCAAACAATTTAGTTTAGCATCATGCAGTAATGATGTCTAGGTGAATGTTTCCTAATCAATGTTTCGTGAGGGACTTAAGTTGAAGCATCCACAGAAACCTGGAAGTTATATGAATTTACATGTACAATTAGACCCTCCTGGGAATGTGTCCGAGAGAGAACAAGGTTGATTTTAGATAATTGGGCATGGTCCTTATAGAGGCTTCCTACATATCCTCTTTATATGGGAATAAAATTTCATGTTGTTCAGTTGTAAGGACACATGCCTATGGTGGAATTATGATGGGTTTTCACATAGAAGAGTATGGACCATTGAGAGGATTTAGTTATGAATCACTCCAAAATAAGTTTCCATGATAAATAAGGTTATTCATGGGGTTTAATCCTAATAATGATTCCGAAAAAAATGAGTTTGAGGATATGTATTATAGCTTGACTCATAGATATATTTTTATTTTATTTGGGGATTACTCCTGATGAGGATTCTTAGATTGTAAGAAGAGTTGTTGGGAATTATTTCGGATGACGAAGCCTTTATTGTTTAATGTGTTGGGACTTATACCATGAATGAGTCCTTGATTTGGGATAGGGCTTGAACTTATAATGATTTCTAAAAGGATTGGGATCAATAGGATGTCATGACCACCGTCAATCTATAATCCCAGGTTAGTTATGCATGGTGTGAGAAACTAGAGGAAATGGATGATCTGGGAATCCATGAAATCATCATTAACATCATGATGGATACATGTCCTTGAGGACCCATGCCTATAAAGGCACTATAATGGAAGAAGAGGGGAATATTCAAAGGATTATCGCCGACCAAAACATGAATCCAATGGTGTAGATTCTATGATCACAGATGTTCAAGTAGTAAGGGTTGATCCAAAAAACACCCCCTTCTCCTCCCCTACTAGTGGAAGGGGTTAGGGTACGATACATAACTCTCTTCAATTTACCCAATATTGAGTCTATGGTGTGGAAAACGAGCAAGGAAAGAAGAGGGATAAAGAGAAAAAAGAAATCTAGTGCCCATACCTTCTCTGACCATGTGGCCAGGTGGTATAGAAAGCAAGAGTGAAACATATTGCAAGAATTTATAGGGGCATACTCTATGAGGGATGCCCTAGAATTAGGCCTATAATACGGTAGGAGTATCTCATTCTATGATGAATTTAAAATAAAGAACAATACTCATCCTCCTCAATAGGAATTGGAGGCTCTATGTCTAAAAGAATTGAAGGGGGGGATGGTCCTAACCCTAGTGTCCAAGACCAGGAACTCCCCTACATATTTGTTGGGTTAGGGGTCCTCATGACTATGAAGATAGAAATTAACATGAACCCTGACTACTTTGACTGGTCGACTAGATACGTGAAAGAATCCTCTGACAGTGGTAATACACACCCAAATAGTGTGCATACTATCGTCACTAGATCATTATGTTCTGGTGGTATTTTGTTTTAAAGGAATTTTTTTACTCTTCCAAGAGTCTAAAAGTTTTCAACTCATCCAATTATATTATTATATAATAAAATGTTCTTGATTGGATTGAAAAATGATGGTATCTAAATTATATATTAAATTAAATGAATATTTACATGGTTATTTTTTGAAAATCTCAATTAATTAGAGAAATTATATTTTATTATTTTTTGGTTTTAACCATTGAGAGAAAGGGATGGATGGAGAAAAAATCCTAATAAATGTATTAATTTTACCAATTTATTCTAAATTATTTCACTCACTATATTAATTTTCATTTTAGAGTCTATTTATTCATTCTTTTCATGTCATACAACTGGAGTTATTTCAATTCCAAAATTGTTTTTCATAACACCATATTGATTGTTATCCAAATTTTTCTGTCCAGATTATTCCATATTCTTTGATTAAGAATGCCTAGGTTTACCTTTAATTGCCTCTTGAGTTTTTAAACTACTACATGGGACCAATACCCTGATATTTTACCTTGGTACCATATTCATTTTGTTTTGAGATTTACCTTTTTCTATTGATGTATTATTTATAGCCAATTGACTCATTTTGAACTCAAAATCGTGTATCTTAGAATTAGTTTTAGCTTTTTATAAATCATATTATTTATTTTGTGAGTTAAATTTCTAAAAAAATACTTGAACTTACCCTGAAATTTATATTTATAATTAGAGTAATCAACCATAGATTAATTTTTTCCTCTTGGTTTTGTCTGATTTTAGAAAATCTGGGTATAGGGTTGTATAATCATTAAATGTGTTTTCTATGAAAAATTTGGATGGTTTTTATGGATAGGATTATAATTGTTTGAAAATGGATGATATATAATTTTTATTAAAAGACCGTAAATGAAAAAATGAAAATATTTTATTAGTTGGGATAACATTTTAATGTTTTGAAAACATGTTCTTATGTGTCTAGGCATACAACACCATTGTCAAAGCTCTCTAACACACTGATTATAATATTTACATCCAACTGTATTAGAATTTTTCATGATTTTTTTGTTCATGAGAGATAATTCTTGGCCTTCTTTTTCAACCAATTTTGAGTTCATTTCAACCCACGAACTTGTGTTTTATTACAAAAAATTCAATATTATTTTCCATTATTTTTTACTATGAACTCAAAACAAAAATCTTAAAATATTCCTAATCTCTTTATAAATGTTACCAGTATTGTTAACCCTAGTGTAAATAGCAGAATCTAGAGCCACTCAACTGGTGCCCCGTAACCGGTTCGCCACATGACCTCATGTGCATTTCCCCAAATGCCAGAGGCTGCCGACTAGAAGTGAGGGCCTTAGTGAGGCATTAGGGAAACTATGCCCTCATTTGATAAGGTATGAAAATTAAAAGAAATAACAGTCAATAACAGAAGTAGTAAACAACATACAATTACTGAAAGTAAACAGTAGCAGCAATGTACAAAATAATAATGATGAAAATGAAACAGTAGGCACAAGAATCTAAGGAAATCAGGAAACACAACAACATGCTGAAATACAACTAAGAAGAAGTACTAAAAGTAAACAGCAACTCCAACAGCATCGCAAGCCTAGGCTCGGTCTTATACTCTCTAGCTCCAACCAGCAATCATGTACCTGAAGTAGAAAGGCCACAATCCCTATCCACACTATCTACCATAAAACCTGCTTGGGACAAAAAGCAGGACCTAAATATGGTCTGAGACAAATTTCAGTAGGCAATCACTACAATATCTGTTCCCTACTTCTAGTGAGTAATATAGCAAAAGTGAATGAAATAAATGCAGCAGAGAAATAAGAGTACACTATGTAAACATTCCTAAAAATCAAAATTCACATTTAGTTATTAATTTAATTATGTCATTTAATTATCACCCAAAAAATGTAGCAACAACACTATATATCCAAAGCATAGCAGGTAACACAACATGTATCTTAGAAGACTACCTAAACTATAAGCAGTACAAAACACAAGAATGTTTTTTTCCAAGGAATACTAGTCACAAAAAACCAACAAAATTCCCACTGACACACTGGGTGGCTCATACTGGCAGACCCCTAGAGTCCAGTTAACATACAAGGGCACATACACTCTGGGAAGAACTCACCATCAATTCCCCTGTGATCTTGCAATGATATGTATGGACTCGCTGAGGATGCAGTTACGTATAATTCAACCTATAGTTTTGATACGTAAAAATGGAAACTCTGAGGAAGCACATAGTCTAATTACTATAGGTCATGTGAATGATACGAATTTATAGAAGACTCTCTAGGGAAGCCCTTACTCATCAATTCCCTCTTTAGTCTACCGCACCAGGTTCACACCGCCCTCAATAGTCTAGTCGTGCATATTTGACTGTTAGGAGCCCTATGTATGTTCAAGAACTACTTGTCTAATAGCTAAAATGCATCAAAATCATATTAACATTAGGAAATACATTCAATTAAATATCTCAAGGTAGGAAATCAGTGCAACAAGGTATGCCTCACAGGCAACCTAGGAAAAACGGTGCTAACAATCCAAAACAATGGAAACACCAATGGGGTGATCCTCAATCATGATAACAAGCAGTAATTAATCATCTAATAACCACATGCGTACACGAAATTTAAGGCAGATAATAATACAGGTTCCAAACTCTAACCTAAGATACCTGATACATGGGAATCCGAATTTTTTTGTAAAAAACTCAATGACATTAAACATAGGGAAACAGACCACATACCTCGATCCTAGGAGATTGATATACATGATCCTCAGCCTATGAATCATCCTAGATCTGAGAAGATCTAAAAAATGTCTAAATTGTTCAAACTTTGATAACTCTTATATGAAAAAGAATCCGGAAACGTGGATAAGGAAGAACCAATAACTCACCACTGCGATTCTATTACAACCGACGACGTTTGATTCATATAACTGGTGACCGATCAGTGTCTCGTAGAAGATTCAGACTCCTCAGATTCTCTAGATGTAATTAGGCGATGAAGATTGTGGAAATAGGGATTAGACATGACCCCAGTACGTGTAATGAAATAAAAAGAAGAGTACACTGAGTGTTCTTCTTGAGTGCACGGCGTGTACCTGCCTTTTCTACACACCGCATTAGGCAGCCATCACACCACCCCTGCACACCGTGTGTGTGGACTATACACGGCCAGCACATGGCCTCACGTGGGATCAATGTACATGGTGTGTACTTATAATGTACATGGTTTGTAGTTATGAAATTTTCCATATTTTTCTCATTTCCTTAAAAATGACCAGAAAAAGAAAAACATACATGAAATGAAGATCCGTGTTCTTACAAACATCCCCCTTAATGAAATTCATCCCCAAATTTCCCTATCAAGGTGGAGAAGAAGAAACCTTGAACAACATTGGCCACTGTGATCACATATCAGCCTCCATCTCCAAAGTCTCGACATACACAAGGCCTTGTTGCAATAACACCCATACCAGAGGAATAGGTCGGCCATGATGTACAATTTAACTACGATCAAAAATCTTGATAGGATGCTCCTTAAACGATGCATCCTGCTCCAGCTCATCCTCCTCGGGATGAAAGACATGAGACGGGTCTGAGAAATAGCGTCGAAGCTGAGAAACATGGAAGACATCATGCATTGCCTGGTACCTCTGAGGTAACTGACACAGATAAGCAACCAGCCCAACTCTCTCTAGATCCTCAAACGGCCCAATGTATCTTAGTGAATGCTTACCCAGTCTCTTGATCCTCTTGTGTCCCAACCTCGTGGTAACAATTAGGAAAACCTGATCTCCCACCATGGCCTCCAAAGGTTATCTCCTCTAATTTGCATAAGATTTCTACTCAGACTGTGCAATATCCAACATTTTCAGAATCAACTGTAGCTATTCTATGCTATCCTAAACAAGATGAGGTCCCATTATAGCTGCATCTCCTACCTCCATTCTTTACAAGGGTGATCTGCATGAACTACCATACAAATCCTCGTAAGGTTCCATATTAATAGTTTCTTGAAAACTATTATTGTAGAAAAATGCCACTAAAGGAATTTTTATCTCTCAAGAACCTCCAAAATCAATGATGCATGCCTGTAGCATGTCCTCTAGCACCAGTATTGTGCGCTCTAACTAGCCATCTGTCTAAGGATGGTATGTTGTACTCAGAAGTACCTGTGTAAACAAATCCCTCTGTATTCATTACTAGAAATGTGATGTAAAGCGGGCGTCCCTATCAGAAATGATAGTACTCATAACCCCATGAAAGCATACAATCTCACGGATGTATAACTATACAATCTCATCAACAATGATGGTATTCTTAATTGGAAGAGGTGAGAAACATTCATGAGCATGTCAATGACAACCCATATCGTGTCATTCACTCAAGGAGATATCGGTGACAATGTCATGAAGTCCATCCAGACATCATTCCACTTCCACTCAAGAATGGGTAGCTGCTATAATAGCCCTACTGTTCACTGGTGCTCTGCCTTCACCTGCTGACAGGTGGAACATCTCATGACAAAACCAGCAACATCTCTCTTCATACATGGCCACCAATACTGATGGTGTAGATCACGATAAATATTGGTGATGCGAGGAAAAACTACCCAAACAATGGAATGAATGTCTCACATCTACTCCTCTCATATATCTGCTGGCACCAATATGTGTCCGTGGAATTGCCACATCTCATCCTCTCGTACGGACTATCTAGGAAGAGGGTCCTCTCCTGACATGCTTTCTCGTAGGACAAAGCCTTCAAAATCTGATAGCTGCAGCATTCGAACTCTTTCAAGAAGGATAGAGGAAACATCTATAGAAGAATGAAAACTGTGACACTGTTTATTATGAACCTCCAAATGCATTTCATAGAACATATACATAACCTTCCACTCGCTGCTGGCCTCCTAAACTTCCTGTATCTACGTCCTTTTGCTCAGTGTGTCTACCATAGTGTTGCCTTTCCCAGGCGTATAAGAAATCTCGAAATTGAAAGTCTGTAGGAACTCAACCCACCTCCGTAATCTCAGATTCATGTCAAGATGCATGAATATATATATTTAAAGCTCTTGCAGTCAGTATATACCAAAAAATTCTATTCTAGTAGAAAATGTCACCAACAACGCAAATCATCAAAAACTGCAGCCAAATCTTGGTCACGCATAAGATAGTTCCTCTCATGTGGCCTCAACTGCCAAGATCCATATGCAACAACACGATCCGCCTACATAAGCACTGCTCCATGCCCAATGCCAGATGCATCACAAAAAACTGTATAACTCTTACCTGGCTCCAACAAAACTAGAATCGGTGCTGATGTCAAATTCCCCTTCAGCTCCTGAAAGGATGAATCGCAGGCATCTAACCAATCATACTTCACCCCCTTTTAGTCATTCTCGTCAGCGGCACAACTACAAATGAGAAGTCCTTTCTAACCTGCCTTCAGAAACTAGCCATCCCCAAAATACATCATACCTCGAAGACATTCTTCAGCTGCTCCCAGGTAACTACTAATGTCACCTTCTCTAGGTCTACTGAGACTCCTGTCTCTGAGATGACATGACCCAAGATGTGAATCTAGTCCATCCAAAAGTGGCACTTTGAGATTGTAGAATATAACTGATTCTCCCTCAGTGTACTCAAAATGATCTCATGATGGTTAGCACGACCGTGTCGAGTGCGATAGTACACCAAGATGTCATCCACAAAAAACACCATGAATGAATTCATGTAAGTATGGATAAATCTGTTCATCAACGCTAAGAAAACTGCTAGCGCGTTTGTGAGACCGAATGAAATATCCATATACTTATACAAACCATACCTTCTCTAGAATGTTGTAAGAGGTATATCAGATGGTCTGACATGCGACAGATGGTGGTCGGATCTCAATTTGATCATCGAGAACACTCTGGCTCCACTAATCTGATCAAATAGATCATCTATCCATTGAAAAGGATATGGGTTCTTGACCATAAACTGGTTCAACTTCTGATAATCCACCCAAAGCCTAAGGGGGTTGTCCGACTTCTTCTCATATAGGACATGAAAACCCCATGAAGAAGTAATGGGTCAGATGAAACCCTTTTCATGTAACTCCTTCAAATACTTCTTAGGCTCATGCTACTTAGGTGTAGCCATTTTATAAGGTGGAATGGACATCGGTGCTACTCCTGGAAAAAGCTCGATAAGAAAATTCTACCTCAAAATCCGGAGGAAAAAATAAATAGTATTCTGGAAAGACATCTGGAAAGAGATTAACCACTGGAGGAAAATTCATCTGAGAAGTCCCATGGTCATCTAGATATAATAAAGAAATCGAGGTCATAACACCACCTAACCCATGATGTTCTGGTTGCGCTCTGCACACATTGACATCCAATTCGCCCTTTTGAAGAAAAGATCTACTATCTAGTGGGGTAAAACTCACCCTACGACAATAGAAATCGACAAAGGACTAGAAGGGAATCATTTAGTCCATCCAGAAAATGAAACTGTAGCCTATCATTCCCAAAACATAGATACTCAAGGATAAACGACACCCAACAACCTCAAGGGAGCAGTCTAAGCACTGATTCACACTACAAGTTCTAGTTCTTAAGGGAGTGTCTAGTGTCCTCATATTCTCAAATTTATAAACAGTAAGTCTAAGGCTTTCCACAGTGTGAATAGAAATAAGGATATGAGAAGCTCATGTATCATAAAATGTAGAGGATAAAACTGAGGCTACTAAAATCATACCTCGAACTGTGGATGATCCAGGATCCTGCTCCTGATAAATATGCTCTACCGCAAAATTCTGACCTACACTGCGGCCCGGTGTAGAAGTCTGAGATCCCTGAGCTGACCCTCCCTGATCCTGAACACTCCATCCACGACCTCTACCTTGGCCTGAATGACCTGACGAACTCCATCTCCTAGTCTATTTCAGATCTGGTAATACTGCTCCTCTACACGGAGTCAAAACTAATCCTCCTTCACTTGTCGCTGGAAGAAGAACCTTGTAGAAACACTGAAGATGACCTATCTTGCCACATGATCAACACTCTATTAGGTCTCTCAAGCACTGTGGCTTCTTAAGAAAATATTTTACACACTGATAGCACACTACCTTGTTTCTAGAAGGTAGATATCTTCTACTAGAAGGAATCCTCACTTCCTCGAGTCACTTCGGCTAGACTCTCGGTGGCACTTCTTGCCATCTAGCTGAAATGATTCATCCCTGGATGCTAAACTGGCCAAGTCCACAGATCCTTTCTCCATCAGGTTTCTCTCCATGATAAGCACTTGGATGACTATTAGAATAATAAATGTCTACTGGAAGATGTTCACCATTGATCTGATGTGCGGTCTGAGGCCTTCCTCAAACTTCCAAGCTAAAATAACTTGTCATTCCCCATAACAATACTGAAATGCCGTAACTCTATGAAGAGAGAAGAATACTATATAACTGTGAGAGTACCAAGCTATAGGTTTATGAACTCTCTGGCTCTATCAGCCCTCATTTTTTCCGGGTAGATGTAGTCGTAAAACGTACGCTTGAACCCATCTCAATCCATAGCCTATTAGATCCCTGCCTGTGAAACCACATCCCACCATCTCTTGGTGTATTCTCAAAGAATATAAATCACGAGCTTTACTCTCTTCTCCGGAGGGGTCTCCAGATGCTCGAAGATGGACAACATTGATTCTATCCATGACTCTGCAGCCTTCATTCCTCCATCCCCTGTGAATGTGGAAGGATGTTGCTGCTGAAAACCCCATGTCATCTCTAACATAGACGGGGCAGGATGTTGAGCTCCTTGAAAGGTATGCATAAATCTCATGAAACCCTCTATGAATTAAGTGGCAACAGCAGTCTCTGAAATCACTGTAGGTTTCATGTCCGGAATGGTAGGCGAAACTACTGGTAGTCCCTGGTCAGCCGTATCAGGTGTACGGTCACTGCCAGGTTCCTGATGATCAACGAGAGGACGTCTAGGTGCTATAGCTCTAAAAGATCAAAATCACACCTTATTTAACTATGATCACAGTTGAGACATAATAGGCTAAAATAGAACATGAGAAGAAATAATTAAAAAAATTCTCAAAAATACATGACTACACGTCTTTTTAGTAACACTACAAGGTGTGTATTCTTGAAATTTTACACTGGGCGTGTACCTTGGACATAAATGGTTGTGTAAACCACCTGGCTACATGGCGTGTTCTTGAAATACACTGCATCTACTAAACCTTTATCTCCTTGCCAATCATTTCTACAATGCCAAGAACACAGTTTGTCCCAGCAGGAAACTACACGACATATTTTTCCACTACACGGCGTGTCATTAAGATCGGTCCCTTATCTGTGTCGTTATTCACACATAATGGTACATGGAGCACTACTACACGACGTTTTCAAAGGTCACACAACATATATGAGAAATGTCATACCTGGCCCGTGTTGTAAGCGACATGGCCTGACACATAGATGACCCTACACGGCGTGTTCCAGACGGACACGGCGTGAACATGAAGGAAACCCCCGACCCATGTTGTTTTTGACACAGCCAGATACCCTAGTCATATTAACGACGTGTAAATTATTACACGACATGTTCTTACATGAACTTTCACAACCACATGTCTTTATCCACATAATCAGCGACAGCTAAAAACTACATGGCGTGTATTCATGATGTACCCGACGTGTATTCTATGTTTTTCTGGACAAAAGCCTCAGAAATACACTGAGGCTCAGAAAACACAGAAAAAAAGGGTTAATGTGCCAAATTCTGATCCGTGGGGGACCATATTTCTTGGTAGTCAATGCATGGAATCATAACAATGGAAGTTATTCTATCACAGCATCAATCATAACAGAATTCATCATCTATCACAAATTCTATCACAACAACACGAAAATTATAATGCAACCTAGATGGCATGGAAAAATTCATGACATGTGATTTTATAATACGTTATAATATGATGCATGAGATGGAATACCCTCATCTCTTCAGGTTTCAACAAAATAGAACCACAATCATATAAACAGAAATAGTACAATACAAGTGTACCACCCAATGGTGAAATCAAGTAAACTTCAACATTTGCAAAACTCAAAATTTTCAACATTTCAGGTAATCTAGATTTTTCCCTATACACGGGTTCTAGAACTCACAAGCACAGCTATTTACCATTTACCTATTTCATCCTATCCCTGTCTAATATCTCTAAACAGTATGTCAATAGAAAATGACTGAACTCCTCTGATACTACTTTGTAACGACCCGAATCCGAAGCCACTCCATTGGTACCCCGTACCCGGTTTTCCAAATGACCTCAAGCGCATTTCCACAAATGCTAGAGGCTTCTGACTAGCAGTGAGAGCCTTGGTGAGTCTTTGGGGAAACTGTGCCCTCATTTGTTAATGTATTCAAAGAAAAATAAATAACAGTCAATAGAGGAAGCAGTAAGCATCAAACAATAACTGAAACTAAACAGCAGAAGCAATGTATAATATAATAATGAATAAAATGATGCACTAGGTACAAGTATCTAAGGAAAGAATCAAACACATCCATGTGCTGAAAATACAACTGAGAACAAGTACCAACAGTAAACACCAACTCCAACAACATTGCAAGCCTTGGTTCGGTCCTATTCTTTCCAGCTGCAACCAACAATCTTGTCCCTGATGTAGAAGGGAAACAATCCCTATCAACACCTGCAACCATATAACCTGTTTGGGCCTAAAAGCAGGACCCAAACAGGGTGTGAGTCTAATCCCAGTAAGCAATCACCACATGATCTGTGCCATTCTATCATTGAGTAATATAGAAAAAGTGAATGAAATAAATATAGCAGAGTAACAAGAGTATAATAAGTAAACAATCCAACAAATCTCCATTCACATTTATTTAGTAATTTAATTCAGTCATTTAATTATCACCCAAGGAATCTTGAAACAACTCTATATTAACAAGGCATAACATGTAACACTTTTGGTATCTCAAAAAATAAATAAACTACAAGCAGTACAAAACACAAGCTTGTTCATTGGCTTGGTTGACTCATCACAACCAACAAAAAAAATTCACAATGACTATCTGGGTAGCTAATACTTGCAGACCCCTATAGTCATGTAAACATACAATGGCGTAGACTCTCTGAGAAGTAGTCATTGTCCATTCCACTGTGGTCTTGCAACGATATGTATGGACTCTATGAGGAAGCACTTACGTTTAATTCCACCTATAGTCTTGATACATAACTAAGGACACTCTGAGGAAGCACAGAGTCCAATTTCTATAGGTCCTGTGAATGATACTAATTTATAATAGACTCTCTAGGGAAGCCCTTACTCGTCAATTCCCTCTTTAGTCTACCCCACCAGGTTCACAGTGCCCTGAGCAGTCTAGTCGTGTGTAATCCACTATCAACAGCCCTAATTAAGTTCAAAAATTACATGGATAATAGATACAATGAATCAAATGCATATAAACAGCTTGAAATACATGAAATAAAATATCCCATGGTAGATAATCAATGCATCAAGGTATGCCTCATAGGAAACCTAGGCCAAATTGCGGGTGATCCTCAAACATGCTCACAAGCATTCATTAATAATATAATAACCTAAATCATACATGAAATCTAAATCAGATAATAATACAGGTTCAAAACCCTCTCCTGAGATAACCGAGACATGGGAATCCAACACTTTTTGAACAAAAAATCAATGACATTAAACATAGGTAAACAAACCACCGGCCTCGATCCTAAGATATTGATATACTTGAACCTCAGCCTATGAATCAACCTAGAACAGATAAGATCAACAAAAAAGTATAAAACGTTCATCCTTAGATAACTCTCATAAGAGAAAGAATCAGGAAATGTGGCCAACAAAGAACCAAGAACTCACCGCTGCTATTATATTTCAACTAAAGGCATTCTATTCAGATAACTGGTGATAGATCAGTGGATCGGAGAAGATTCGACCTCCTTCGATGCTCTGGAAAAAATTAGGTGAAGAAGAAGATGGAAATAGGGATTAGATGAGACCCCAGTCCATTTAATGAAATAAAAAGAAAATTACACGGCGTGTACTTCTTGAGTACATGGTGTGTACCCGCCTTTTCCATACACCACATTAAAAGGCCTCTATATCACCCCTACACACCATGTGTGTGGCCGGGACACCTACAACACACGACCTCACGTGGGATCAAAGTACACTACGTGTACTTATAAAGTACTTGGTGTGTACATAGAAGATTTCAGGATTTTCCTCTTTTCCTTACGACCAAAAAAGGAAAAACATACCTAAATCAAAGATCAAGGTTCTTACAAACTTCCCCCCATAAATAAATTTATCCCCAAATTCCCCTAACAAGGTGGAAAAGAAGAAACCTCGAACAACTTTGAAAACTGTGATCGCATATCCGCCTCCCTCTCCCAAGTCTTGTCATGCACATTGCCGTGCTTCCATAGCACCCATACTAGAGGAGCTTATATGCCACGAACCTCAAACGGATCAATGTATATCGTTGAATTCTTACCTTGTCTCCTGATCCTCTTGTGTCCCATCCTTGGGGTAACACATAGGAAAATCTGATCTCAGACCATGAAATCCAATGGTCGTCTCCACTAATCAGCATAAGATTTTTGTAGAGACTATACAGTAGCCATCCTTTTTCCAAATCAACTCTAGCTGTTTTGTGGTCTCTTGAATTAGACGAGGTCCCAGCATTGCTTCCTCAACTACCTCATGAAAGGGATATCTATTCTCTTGAATGAAACTTTTTATTTTAATTCATATTTATCCTTTTAATATTTTTGGATGTAATTTTATAAAAATCAAGTCATACAAATGTTCTAGTGGTTTGAAAATATTTTATCATGTATTCTAAAAACTACGTTCTTTCATTCCATTTTAGAAAAAAAGAAAAACAGTCATTTTATGTTCATCCTCACTCAAACCATTCAGTGGTAATTACTACACTATATAATATAAATACAAAATGAATGATAGTGATCCCTATAGTGTCCTGAACTAGTTTTCCTTATTATCTCTGCTCCAATCTACTGGGACACTTGGACATAGGCACGCCTCCTCACAAGACAAAGGCTGCCAACTCACAGTGAAGGTCTGATTATTTGATAATGTAGATATTATACCAACTAGTGATGATAAATATTAATGGTCATATCAAAATAAGATACCATGAAATCATAAATATCATTCAAAATGGAATAAATAATAAAAATAATATTAATAATATGTGACCAAGGAATTATTACAATTCTAGATATATCACATTTCTTAAATGTCATACAAAAATATGAACAAGGTCACATGTGGATGACCATATATGCAGATATATAGAAACCCAAAAAAAGACCAGCTCGAAGTAGATGTATCAACTGGTCCACTACCATCCATACCATGATAAATTAGTACATAAATAATCACTAATGTATAGATCCTAAGACCGATCCCTAACATGATATCAATGATATAATGTTTAGACACATCCCAAGAGGATCATGTAGTGTGTGAGTATAAACACAGTAGGCGACCAACAACATCTTCCTTTCGTACATCCAAAATTATACAGTGTATGTATACATAAATAAATAGAATAAAATCACACTTAATAAAAACCAAATCACTATACATGTGCAAAAAATCCACAATTGATCATTTCAACTACATTGGATAATGGAAATGTTGAACAACATATCCATGGTCAGTAGTACAGAAGAACCTTGATATATCATCCACACACATGTAACATGGAACGTTATGCCATCTGACACCTCATGTGACACCAATCGAGTAACCAACTTCTCATCAGTATGCCCATCAATAAATTTCAAGTCCCCCAGACATCCCTTATAAAGTCACTATTAGATCAACAACCCAATGAACCGAGGCACAAAGATATTAATCCTCTAATATATAATAAATATCCATCAGTTCAATATCATGACATCCTGAGACGGGATTGTATCCATCCTCAAATAATCATGTCCAAATTGCCTAAATATACCAGGGATCCTCAAAACTCAAGTGATGGTCTCAAAGACTATATCCCATTTATTTCTATAGTGATTACCCCTATATATCTGATAGTCTACCCCATCCCCTAGGTCACTATATCTATGGAGGCCTCCACCAAAAATAAGTGTTCAAAGACACCCTAACTAATTCCTATATATGTTCATATAAATCCAATGTATGCATCTTCCAACTTAGGTGAGTGGTAATCACCAACATTTTCTAATCCGCGCCATCCATAAAACTTGTTTCAACATGTTAACAACATCACAAATGTCTTGATGGTCTATACAATACCATGTTCCATGGGTCAATCCCTCAGCCTGATGACCTCACTGAATTAATCCAGACTATCCATGTCACATCAATCGGGTGATCAATATCACCCCATGAATCTCATTCCATTCCCAAAACAATCCCATTAAATCAATTTAATCATATAAAAATAAAAATAATTAAATTAAACAACATATCTAACCTTCAAAATGGTTTAAAATCACCATACCCTTCATAATACATTTTTAATGAAGCAAGAAAATTCCCATCATCATCTCACATCATCTATTTCAATGTTAAAACATGCATTTATTAATTTTGGGTTTTAATCAGAAAAACACATGTGAATATTTAATGACAAAACCCATAAAACATAAATATTTAAGGATAGATCCAGGAGCCACCTACATTAAACAGTAAGGTTCTTACTCATCATATATCAACCTATAATTTGATCCATATTATAAGAAAACATAGATTTATAAAAATTCCCCCATCAAAATAAAAATGAGGCTATAAGGAAGTATAATTTCATATGATAAAATAAAATAAAAGAATAAGGTGGTAGATTTAAGGCCATATTGAGAGGACTCCATATCCACCAACATATCATGAATCAGAGCCCAGAAAAAGATGTTCCACAGAGTCCTAGAAGAGGTAGAGGGAGAGCTCAACCATTAGAGGAATATGATGCACACGGGAGAATGAAAAAAGTAGGAATCCTATAAAAGGATAGGTGAAAGGTCATTTTGGAGACTATAAATAGACACACGATTATCGAGTGTTTTGGAAAACCATTCACCAACCGTGCAGTGCTCACCGTCCAAGAGCACCACACCTTGCACGGTTTAAGCACATGGATAGTAAAACTATGGGCCTAATCATATGAGTCCATATACCCCACTGCATCACCTAACAATTTTAACTAAGAATACTACATTGTTAAAACAAACCATTCCTCTTTGAAAAAAAATGCCCCATGGTTTGGGCCTCATGGTTAGACAAACCTTGTGCAATCGTGCTCATCTATTCATCTTTCTTAAAACCAGTCTTTTGGAGCCCAAAACACTTTAATACCATCCATGATCTCATGTTACATTTCCATAATTAAACCTCATATATATATATCAAAATAAAAATTCTTTCAAACTCTCAGGTTAATGTCCCAAATCCCAAAATTAATGTTTCACCATCCAACAAACTTACATGGGAAAATTACCCATTCTGAATCCTGTGATCTTACAACCTCATCACCTTATGTTAGTTCACCCCTAGCTATATGGTTTTATCCAGATATGGTTACAAACATACCCATCACATTCAATTTAACACATTCTACCCTGATTATTAGTCATGGTCAATTCCCCTTGTGGCACTCCCCGCCTTAGGAATTAGCTACCTGGTCACCTTCCACCAAAAAGAATTAAGTATTACCATGGTTACACTGACCATCCATGGACATAAAAGTCCTCCCATGATATACTATAATTCTTTTACCTCGTTAGTTTCTCAATTATACCTATGTAAAACCTAATTCCAATTATATAATATATCTCAACTGATTCTCATTTGTACTCGTATCACACATGAGACCCATGAGTCCCACATCTCTTCAGAATCCCAAATATCTTATATCAAATATAATGCTCCAATGAAAATCCCCACACACACATATTCTTTCCCATCATAGTGTTGATTCTTACACACCTCATTCAAGACACGTATCATAAATGATTCATCCATATTAACCAGGGCCTTGTTAATTCATCAATCATGCATGAAACTATGGCACCAAATTAATAAATTACAAAATGGGGACATTCTCACACTCACAATATACCTCTAACAATCATCAGATCTTCTCTGAACCTACCAGATCAACAGTATGCACCTGGCCTGAAGGTCGACTTCCCAATGCCTGACCTTCCTATAATGCTACACCATATAGTAGGAAATGACCCCAATGATGGGTTTCTATCTCTCTTTCATAGCCTATTCTTGTTGAAAAATCCAGCATAATAGCATTTAGTACCACTCTATTTTATACATTAGATCCTAGATACTGAGATGGTCATGGGCTGTAAGCTGTCCGAGAAGGCTTCATGTAGAACCTCTGCAGATTCCCTAACTAACTACATGCTAAAAACACCTTTGGAGCTCACTCCTACTAAGTCTATACAAGACCTGACAGCCCAAACTAGAAGTACACCATTAATGAACTACTCTTATGTGGCCTACCCGAGTCTCTGGCCTGAATTCCCAACTTAGACTCATCAATGTATTGCTTCTAGATACCTGTAGTATCACCGTTAAGATCACCTAACACCATCACCTATCTCAAATACAATTGATCCATCTCATTTACCAAAAAAATTAGCACCAGAGTCACCACCCATGAGAATGATGTCATTTTGAAGATGTTTACCTACACCCACAAATATAATCACATGATTCACATACACGTAGTAGAGTTTTATAAAGAATGAGCTACCACTCTACTATAGGTATGACACCTTTTATGGTCCTGTATGGAAGACCCTTCAATTCATCATTATGCTGGACTGAAATTGGGGAGACATGTCTTGTTGGGCCAAAAATTTAATGTTGACGATGAAGATGGTTTACATGATCCAACAGCACATGGGGACATATGAGAGATGAAAGAAATATTATGCAGATCGATGATGTAGGACCATGAAGATTCAATAGGTAGACCATGTTTTCCTATGAGACTCCCCATCACGATGATTTTGACGATTCTATTGAGGAGGCAATCTATCTTTGATGTTTATAAGGTTGTTTAAGAAGATGCAGAGGGTTGGAAATTTTCATACTATCTATCAATAACTCTACAGATAGAGCAGCTACATGATGTCTCCCATGTATCACCACTGAGGATATATGTTCACTGTTCTATACAAATTATTGATTGTGGTTAGTTGAACTTCATTAATAGATACTCCTTCGAATACCACCCAGTGGTGATTGAAGATCCATAGGTGTGGATCCTATATGGATAGACCCTACCCTTGGTTCAAGTACTATGGTAGCATGGGATTTTGAAAGAGTTCTCCTAGGAGTGGGAGAGCTAGATGCGAGTTCATTATCCCCAATGTTTTGGTCGGTTTTTTATTTTTAAGGATGATAATATTTAATGATGGAATAATGTTGACCCCATTATTTAATTTTATAACTATGATATATATGTTGAAATATTTATTGAACTATGTAGTGAGACGGTGCATGATTCTGAGGCTCGATATTCCGATAAATAATTTTATTAAAATATTAAAAATATTTTATATCACAAATGCATGGTTTTTTAGAAATAAATAAATATCTTCTAAAAGACCATCAAAACAAAAATATAAGACTATGATTGAATTAGATGTGTGATGTTCAACCTATGCGCAACCTAAAATTGGTCAGCAAAGGGTATTGTTCTAAAGAGACCATTGGTGGGTGTGTTCAGTGAAAAAGAAATTATATAATTGATTAATTCATTAAATAACATAAAATATGAATCCTTTATAAGTACAATGTTATAGGTAATTTAAAAGGATATACACCTAACCATGGGACCATTGAGAGGAAGTTCCAAAATTATTCATTGGTAGATTGAGATTGGACGATGATGATCTTATGGATCCAGTTGAATCAAGGCACAATGAACACAACAGATCTTAATCTGTCATTGATTTCAGTGTTCTTCATCATCAAATGACCCAATCTATAGGAGAGAATCATAATTTTTTAATTTCCACCCTTATGATTGTAATATTGAGTAGGATATTTTCTATTTCTTTTATTTTCATTTGTTTAGGACTTTTCCCAATCCAATATATCAGATTTAATTATTTAATAGATTTACCCCATTGGGACATGTGTTCTCACCCTGGCTATCCCCAATTTGTATTTTTTGGACTGGAACACATGAAAAATGATAGTTGCACATTTTTTCGTGTTCATTTCTCCCAATAGTTTTTTTGCGTTCTATGTCGTTGGCCTATGGGACCACAGTTCCACATTGTCGTTAGAGTATGAGTGTGATCAGTCACATGGATTAACGGATGATTCATGTGATATGAATGGATTGAATAATCCGGGATGAATTTGTATTGGCTGTAGGAAATGGTTGATTTCACCATAGATTTGTTAATCTAGTGAGGTGAAAAGAGGTGCTATCTAAGATGGTGGCATCATATGAGTCTTCTATTTTATATTTTTTGGCCAACAGTAAAATAAAAACAATATATGGAGAGAGTTACAACATGTTTTAGGTAAACAATAGGAATTATTGGACGTGGTAGGACTAGATCTAGTGAAACGTGTGGAGATCCATATAGTCCAGGTAACGTGAGAATACACTCCACGTAGTAAGAAAGAGAATACAACATGTTCTCTGGAAATCCATGAAGAATGGGTTTCCAAAATATTGTAGGTAGAACACATCTTGTGGGACCCCCACACGCCATGTGACCCGATGCTGGTGACTCGGTGCATAGTATGTGAGTACATGGTTACACACACAACCGTGGTATGTGAACAAGACTCAAAGGACAGAAGAATGATTAGAAGAATATTTTTTGGCCACATATGGATGACATATGCCTTGTAGTCTCCTTACATGACATCTATGGATACCTGGGTAGTGTTTCATGAATTGGAGATGACACGACAAGTTAGAAGAGGTGGACCACACATAGTGTGGGTCCCCATACATGGTTTCTATCCATAATTCCTTTTGAATAAACTATTACCTCTTTGAATACTTCAATTTGGACTCAATTTTTTTCATACTTGTAGCCTATTATGAGTTTTTCCACCTAAAATGAAATTTTTTTCTTTATAGTCGCTTTTATGATACTGTGTGAGGTGTTTCGAGCATGGAACTTCTTTAGCAATTGTTAGATGGTGATATTGATTAGACATGATCAATAGAGTGGTACACCCTAATAGACATGGGTGTGAGTCCTCTATCTACTGAGTGGTACCCCATGACGGACTAGGGCGTATGTATTCTATCTACTAGTAGGTACCCCCTGATAGAAAAGAGATAAATTCCATTATATATTCAGTGGTACCCCTTGATGGATTAGGGAATGGGTCATCATTATACTGATTGGTACCCCGGTAATGGACTAGGTAACAAATCCTCTCTATAAGAAGTGGTACGCCTATGATTATTGGGTACAGGTCCTTCAAACTCTGTGTGGTACCCCTTATAATACATGGGATAAGGTCCTCAATACACTGAGTGGTACCCCCTATCACACAAGGGAATGGGTCCTCTACTTGGAGATTGTTCCCCTCAACTGTGCAACACGATGGAGAGGTGAGGATCTTCTCCAAGGTTATTTATTTGGATAAACACGTGAGATTATGGGAATCATTGATGAAACTATTAGTATTGTTAATAGACTCTTTTCATGGGTTAATCCATGATATTGAGATCCTCTTTCCCTCTCATTTGGTCTTATTTTGTTGATAATATATATTAATCTACTATTGGGTTTCATCGAATCTCATTATATGGGTTGATTTGTCTACTTCTATAATGTCACATACTTTTTCCCATTGCATCTTTTGGGTGATCCTTCTGGGTATGTATATACTCATGCTTTTATAGTATTTTCCCACACATTTTTTTTGAAGAAAAGTAACAATATTACTGGTGAAAGTCAGCAGTCCCACACATGTTATGTCTTATGTTGAAGATAGATTGGTCAATAGTGATTATAGATGTGAATAGGGAAACCTGATGCATGTAACCATGTTTGGTGATTGGGGCTTTGAGATCTAAATCTGCGCCCTCTCAACATTTCTCTTTACAATTTTTTCAAGTTGGGATAACATTTATGTTGAGAATATATTTCCCCCCTTTTCTTTTTATAATACACTGGTGTACTCTTATATTCCCTAGAGAAAATTCTTTTCATGTATATCACTATTAATGTTACTGTATTTTCACATTATTCCTCTGAACATATTTATGTAGATAGTTTTGTTTGTGCACATTAGTACTTAGAAAAAATCATTTCATATTATTTATCACTTTCAGCGATGGTTTCCAGCCCCTGGGCTATAGAGGTAGGCTAGGGGTAGTAACAAATTGAGCCCTGTTGGGTTTTGTTGTGACGAAATGAACCTACATATAAATTAATTTTCATATGATAAAATAAATTAAGAAATAACGTAATCAAATTGAAGGCCATATCGAGAGGACTCCCTAGCAACCAATAGATCCTGAATCAGAGGCCATGTGAAGAAGTTACAAAGGAACCTAATAGAGGGAGAGGGAGAGCTCCATGGATTGAGGGAGGTCCTAAACATGTGAAAAATTAAATAATATGAAGAATTGTAAATAATGATGGGGAGAAATATAATTTTGTCCCATTTAAAAATCTACATGATTACAATATGATTTGAATAGCAATGAGCCAACTTTGCAGTGCTGACTATCCAAGAGCACCACACCATGCATGGTTTAAGAGCCATGGTTTTCAAGCTATGTTCCTGACCATGAAGGTCTCTCTACCCCACTACATCATGTATTATGGTTCACTTCTCATGCTACTAAGTTGAAATAATATTTTCCCTATTGAAAAAAAGGTTTCATGGTTTGGGTGGCATGGTTAGACAAACTGTGTGACAAAAATGCACATCTATCATTCTTTTTAATAATAGGGATCCTGCCACCTAATGCTCCAAAAACCTATCCAAAATCTCAAGGAACATAATGTGCATTAAACCCTATATAGAAGATACATAAAAATCCATTAAAACTCTCATGTTTAGGTCACGTATCCAAAAGTTAATGTTGGATCATCCATAAAAAATAAATTTAAAATTTACCAGGGAAAAACACCCAATCAAAAACCTAGGACGTTACAAGTACTCTTCTTAATTTTCAATAAATATTGAAATATGTGAGAGGTTTGATTGTTTAAACTCATTGTTTTGGGCCATATGTGTAATTCTAATGGAATAATGATCGCTCGACACTTGAGGGAGTTGGTACTCTCTTCCTAGGCCGTTGATCATTTTATTAAATGATTTCTATTTAATTATGTTCCTCATTAGAATAACCAACTCTCTATTTTAAATTTACCAATTAAAATTTGTTTTATATATTAAGAGCACTTAAATTTTTTTTGGTTTTTGTGATAATGGGATCTAATATTTTCATATATAAAATGTGAATAAAACAATTTCCATAAAATATTTAAAGAACAAAACAATTTTAAAATTTTTATCATATTTTTTATTTTTTTAATTAAACAGAACACAATTATTTACTTTTTTTAAATGTTTTTTTTTCTGGTTTTTTCTCTTGGACACAAGAATACATCCCAAAAAATAGTTCCAAAAAATAATGATATGTTAATTAATATGTCAAATTTTAAAACCAATAGAATACATAAATAGTTGAAATCAGAGTATTGATCCTCAAAGAAGGTGAACAAGTGTGTTCCATGAAAACAAACAAAAGCACAAACATACATAAGAAACCAATAAAACAAGATAACATTTTTATGAACATAATATGAGTACACTATAATAATATGATGATATAGAATGTTTAGGAGGAATTATGACAGTTAAGTAGTAAAAAAATAGCGAGGAAGCAAGAGGAATTGCAATTTTTTATATAAAAATATATTTCATCATTAATAGATATATTATTGAGTAATAAAATTTATTATTGAATAATGATTCCACAAAAAATAATGTTTAATTTAATTATATTGAATATATTATTATTTCATTTATATAATTCATTCAACTACAAATGAGAGTGACATTGATTCAATTTTAAATGATATCAATGTTGGAGAGAGAAATAATAAACTGAGATGATCTTATTATCCTATAAAAATTATTAGATGAAAATCATTTGGATTTTAAAATTTTAAAATTATTAACAAAAAAATGAATGACAAAAGAAGATGATGAATTCGAGGATTTTTCACTTGATCATCCACTTCTGATCGAGCTCTTACTCTGCTTGTTGAGTCAGCCATTGCATCAATCTGTCTATGCTTCATAAATATAAAAAACACATCATGCATCTCTTTCCATAAACACTTTGTATGTACTTGAAATTATATCCATAATTTAGTATTTAGTTGTTTGATATTTTCTAATAGTTAATTAATTTAGATTCCATGTTTTTCATACTATGTGCCTTTTGACAGTAATGTTCCATAAATTTTTTCTTTCAATAGATAATTTACATATTCTCTTGCTCCGATGTCACCATGAATAGAATTCAACTGACATTTATTTCTAATAGCATCTTAATATTCATAAAAAACCTTGCAATCTTGATCAACAACAAAAACATAAACTCATGAGACCCATGTTTGAACGAAACTCTAGATGAAGTTCATTGTATATTTATCACACCACATTTTATTTTATCCATTAATATAAAAAATATTTGGTTAACTTTTTATATTCATAAATCATTTTGTACACATCCATGTTTTTCTTTACAATCAAGCGCATTGTGTACTTTGGGATCCCTCTATCAATGATCCTGCACAAGGAATGAAAACCCAGCTCTCAAAAAATTTCCTCATCATGTTAAGATTTATATTTTAATAATATTTGATGGAGTATATTTCCATATTCTTTATAGGAGGTTGGGGCACCTACCTCAACAAAAAATGTTTTCAATTTTGGCTTCTATGAATTTTACATGTTCATACCATGTTCATTTGGTATCCATGAGAGAATTTCATTGTAGGTGGTGATTGGTGGGGGAGTTCTGTCAAACATGAAATCTCTCAGTATGGATATATAATTAGGTCTATGGGAGTTTCAGAAAATCATCAAATCTTTGAGAGATTCTCTCTCAGGTGAGATATCCATGAAATCTCAATCTGAAGGAAATAGAGGTGCAGTGAGGGTATTTTGTAACATTTATTCTTTTAGAAATTAATGTTGTTTTTCTCCCTCGATACATCTCACTTTGTTATCAATAAATAACAATGTCCTCCACAATTACGACATCAACCTTCTATGGATATAGATATAAAATTATAAAGTATCTCATGTTTCTATCTTATCTAACAATAATACTTTCTCAAAATGATATTCTTAGCACCAAACTTCTTCAATGGTGATTAAAAAATAACACTTATAAATAAATAGTTGTCTTAATATAAAGAATTTAATTGTGACATTCCATCAAAAAATATTTGTGCATATTTACATTCACATTGGTAATCATAAAACTAGAAAATAAATTCTCAAAATCAAGCGCTTGAAATCACGGAACAAATACTGACCAAAAACATTCTATTTCGACTACATCTGATTCATCGTTCATCTTCAACTGGTGATCTATGATACATGGTCTCACTATCATAAATTCATCATCAAATTTGAGTTCAAAATCCATCCTACACAACTAACATTACATAAACATTGGAAAACCCTACTACATCATACATTTCGAGCATGGGCTCAGGCCAGAGATCAAGGATTAGATGATATACCTCAGTATCCCAATGCAAGCAGGGGTGTTGGAGCGAGCCCCCTTAGTAGAGAGTTTCCTTTCTAAGTAGTCACCAGCAAAGAGACATGCCACCAGGTGCCACGTAGAAGAATCTTCTATAGCTAGAAGCAGATAGATGTCGCTGAGGTCCAAGCAGACCAGAATATCCGGTGGATGACTTCAGGACTCGGTTTTGGTTGTGCGAGGCACATGAGAAAGATAAAGTCATTCATTGAACATGTAGTGTTTCACATGCGGTGTGCTGGGTCAAATGGCTCTTGACTGTTTGACCCACCATACAGATGATCAACAGCCAATAGAGGTACATCCCTGGTAGAGGCAGAGGTTCAATCGAGGCAAACTGCAGGGCGCAGGAGGATGTGGAAGAGGATCTGGTCATGCAGCGGGCTGTGGACAACGTTACGAGGTGTTACCACCACCGCCACTATGACGTCCACCTCGACCATAGGGATGAGTTGGAAATGGGAGAGATCAGCTCCAAGAAGCTGAGGCATATGATCAGGGAAATCTGGAGATGATTCGAGGTATGATCTATGTCTACTCCACCTTGTATGCAGTACTTATAGACACAAGTTCATGTCACTCTTTGATTGCCACCACCCTCATTCGGAGCACAGACATTCTGATAGAGCTTATGGATCAATATATATGGCTATAGATTCCTACGGGAGTAGATTCTATGATCACTCACTAGTGCCAGTAGTGTGATCTTAATCAAGGAGATGAGAGATTCAGATGGGATCTCCTAGTATCATTGTAGAGGCATTACGATGTCATCATGGGTATGGATTGGTTATCTATAATCCATGCTCATATCGACTGTATTATGCACAAAGTGTGGTGTATCAGCAAAGACAGGACCAAGTTCACCTTCACCGTTTAGAAGGGAGCCTTTCAGCACAGGATGGACTTACTCGGAGGAGGGTGCAGCCGATCCCTAATCAGTTGTCTAACCAAAGCCTTAGAGTAGTTGAAGTGGAGAGTCTGACCTATCCTGTAATGGTGGACCAGTACACTGATGTTTTCCCTGATGATGTCCCAAGTCTTCATCCTCTATGTGATGTGTACTTTTACATTGACCTGTACACTGGGAGGACACAAATATCTACACCTGTATATCGGATGGCTCTCGATGAGCATTGTGAGCTACGAGTACATCTAGAGGACATTCAGGGGAATGGATTCATCTGGCATAGTGTTTCTCCCTAGGCATCTTTGATTCTGTTCACCATGAAGGTGGATTAGAGCTTGAGGCTTTATGTCGAATACCATCGCCTAAACTAGGTCACCGTGAAGAAAAAGTACACACTCCCGAGGATTTAAAAACTCTTTTATTTGGTGAAGGGAGCACTGGTGTCCAGGTATGAAGAATGCAGTAGCCGAATATGTCTCACGATGACTCACTTATCAGTAAGTGAAGGCATAGGATTAGGTACCATCTTTCTTGGTTCAGCCTTTAGAGGACCCATAGTAGAAGTGGGATGGGATATCAACGGATTTAATGGAAGGTCATACATGAACATCCAAGAGTCATGACTCGATTTGGATGATCGTCGACTGACTGGCCATGTTGTCTTACTTCCTACAGATAAGAGAGAGAGGTTCATTAGAGATCTGGGGATTCCTCTATGTGCATTAGAATTTGAGGCAACATGGAATAACTTCTTCTATTGTATCCCATCATGACAAACAGTTTACTTCCCAGCTATAGATGGGGTTGTAGGAGGCTTTCACAATGCAGCTTCATTTGAGCACTGCCTTCCATCCTCAGAAGGATGTTTAGACGGACAGACCATTCACACTCTCGAGGAAATGATGCATTCATATGACCTCAACTTCAGACGCAGATGTGAGGATCGATTAACATTGATGGTGTTTGCATACAACAGTAGCAATCACTCCACCATCGGGACATCACATTTTGAGGCCTTTTATGGTCGACCTTATAGATATCCACTGGGCTGGACAAACCCAAGAGAGTCAGTAGTAGTGGGACTTGAGATGGTACGTGCAACAACAAAGGAGGTGAATATAATCCAGGAGCGGATGACAACTACAAAGAGCTGGAAGATGTCGTATGCCCATTGGAGATGGAGACCTCATGAGTTAGAGGATGGTGACCACGACTTTATACGGGTCTCACCTCGATGAGTTTATGGATATTTGGCTGAGGCGACATGTTATCTTTGAGATTCATCTGACCTTTCCAGGTCCTTAGTATAGTAGCAAGGTGGCTTACCATCTTGCTCTTCCACCTCAGTTGCACCGAGTGCACAACATCTTCCATGTATCTTAGCATAAGAGATACGTGGACGAACCTTCTCACATCATCCACCATGGTAGCTAGACGTCGACGATGCGGTGAATTTTAATGTGGTTATAGTAGAGATTTAGGATGGACCGGAGTGGGTCCTTCGTGGACAGTCGATCCCATTGGTGGGTGTTCATTGGTAGCACTAGAACCTCTATGAAAGTACATGGGAGTGAGAGGCTTAGATGAATGATTAGTACCTAAAATTTTTCCCATAGTTCCAGTTGTAGCTTATAGGAACGTAAAGTCCTGAGGTTGGGAGAATGTAAAGACACAGAAATTATGTGGATTTTTTTAAAATACATGGTAATTTTACGAGTCCGCGAAAATTGATGGCACTTGATTCCGAAGTCCGATGTGCATGGAATCATTTTCTGATGTTTTGTTCGGGTACGTTCCGTACTAGCGGGTTTTTATAACTTTTGAACCGGTCTCCGAATTGTAATCTGATGGCACCGTTGAAATTGCAGTGCTTGTATTCTATTATGAATACATTCACCTCGATGATAGTTGGTTGAGAATAAATGATTGTTTTTTATTTTTAATGGAAAAAATAATAAAATAAAGTGAGTGACACATTATTTTATTTAAACCACAATGTGATGGTTTAGTGGTTAAAACCTCCTCGTGGATGTTGGATGTGGGATTACCAATTCTTAAACTCCAATGAAAGGTTATGGGGGTTGGGCCCATGTGGACCCAACCTTCTCTTCATGTTAATTGTTGTAAGGGCCACCCATGCTTTTAACCCCTTGAAACTCCCAATTAATGTTGAGAAAATCTCAAGCTCCAAATTAATAGAGGGGAGACTCTTCAACTCCCTTTTAATTAATTTATTACAAATATCCCTAATCCTCCACATTAATTGGGGGAGGCCAATGAATTGATACTCTATTTTGAATTTTAAATCCAACATTCTAAAACAATATAGAATCTATTATTTTTGGGGGACATATTTCATTTGGTTAGAATTTTCCATTTGGTTGAACATGGGAAGAGGAGAACTAGGGAGAAAATCTCTCAACAGAGAAAAAAGAATGCTCCACCAATGAATAATGATGATACTCTTCTAACATCATCCTCGGACAATATCAATGTCGAAAATCATTCACGATCCGACACAGCTCAGGATGTGAAGCGTGCAACAGATAAGATTAATGACAAACATCTTTATCTACTTTCCATGACTCTGTCAATGAACAATGAACAACAAAAAAGGTAGGGGGTTTACTTTTGTGTTTTATTACATTTCTCATTCTAACATATTGATAGAAAGAATTATTTTCATGTTTGTAAAACAATTTTTGTACATTATACATCATTGATTAACCTATTAATACCACCCTATACATAGAGGGTTCATGCCAAATCAATATGGCATGACCACTCTACAAATCATGTTTATGTTGACCATTCGGCATGGATATAGGAAATGAGGTGACAAAAGCGAAAACAATAAAGGTCGTGCTACCCCCGTGTCACCCCTATGGCGCTTCAGTGCACTAGGTCGAACAGTGGTCCTCTTTCTGAGAAAAATCGACCCTACCACCACTGGCCCGCCCCACCCCTCTCCTGGCTGCCGGCCTACCTGGACACGTGCCTCCCGGCCACCAAAACACCTGACTACATGCCTCCTGGATGCCAAAATGCCTGGCTGCACGCCTCCCAGCTATTTTCCCGACAGAGTGCATGCCTCTCGGTTGTCGGTCCCCTGGTCGCGTGCCTCCCGACCTACTTGGTCGCATGCCTACCATGCACTGGCCCTCCCTACCATGCTCCTCCATGCCACTAAAATTTATGTCCATGCACCTCCCAGCCCTCCGGGCTATGCAACTCCCGATGCCGAACCAGCCCACCTGGTCATGCCCTGCCCGAACCACGCCGGCCCATGCTAGCCGCACACTCCCTAAACTGACTGCTCATCGGCCCGCCTGGTTGCACATTGAATTGCTGCCTCTCTGGCACCTGGTGTTCCAAACCTATCTATGGTCCCTCACGTGGTGCCCTGACTGAACTGGCCCAGCAGCCCCCTATTAGGAGAGTTGTGCTGAGCCGCACCTTCGTGACGCTCCAGGAAAAACTCTTTTAGAGGCCGAGCTAAACCACCTTTGAGACCTCCTGGGATGGGCCCATTGAATGGGCCAAACCTAACATAATGTACAGCCTAATGGGCTAGGCCAAAACCTAGGTCGTACAGGGTTAATCAGACTTGGTTGGACCGGACCCGGGCCCACTACAAACCCTTTACATTCTTTGGCCATATCTTTGGCACCAGACATCTGTTTGATGATCCATCAATGATGCTGAAAATAATACAGTGTATATTTCCCTTTGAGTATACACTACTGGAGATCAGGGATTAGTTGAGATACAATCAGGTTAGATCATACATGAATCCAACAAGTCCCCCAAAAGTAAATGGCTAATAACTCACAGACTGGGCATCTGATTGGCACGTGGTTTGTTGCGTTGAGACCCCTATGACGAGGCGAACATTTGAGATACTTATTCATGGGACTTCATGTCAGTTTATGTATCAACACTTGTCATGAGGAGTGGACCCTTATGAAATCATGCATGCTTCGTGTAGAACCATATGGCTGGCTGTGAACTGATGACTGTTCTTGGATCCTATGCGGGTTCGAAAACACTAACTACTTATCCTAGATCCTGTGTGGGTCTGATAGCCCTGAAGACTATTCTTTGATCCTTTGTGGCTTTGACATCACTGACTACTAAACCTGGATCTTGTGTTGGTTCGACAGCACTGGCGGCTGTTCATGGATCTCGTATGGGTTTGACAGCTCTGACTACTGTTCCTGGAATCTATGTGGGTTCGACAATTTTGACTTCTATTCCCATATCCAGTGTGGGTTTGACAGAATAATTGTTCCTAGATCCTGTGATTGTTTGATAGTTTTGATTTCTATTCCTAGATCATATGTGGGTTCGACAGAATAAATGATTCAGTGGATATATCTGATCAGATCTATATCACTTCAAAAGTTTTATATTTATGTGTGATGAGTCTGTAACTTTGTGTTTTCTTCATGATTGAGATGGATTACTAGATAAATTATGTACATGTATGGGCATATACCTAAGTGGGGTTATCTATTGATTTCATACCTTGGGGTTTACCCTTGTCAGATTTTGTGAGATCTTGGGGGTCTTGGGGTCCCTACTGAGTATTTTTATACTCACCTTACATGGGCTATGCCTGCACAAAATAGTTCCAAATGCAGAAGATAGACAGTGCTGATAAAGGATTAGTGTACGAGGACTGGACTAAACCCAGAGGTAGACCTCTCTAAGTGTGATAACCAATGGATACTGACAGACATAGAGTGTTGAGTAGACTATCTGTACCTACCCATAGGGTTGGATCTATGGTGGATGATCCATGAGTTTCTTTTCACATTTCAGCTATTTCTTCATTTTCAGTTGTATGTGTACATTACAGTTAGTGTTGTATTTCTATCCCCATTACTTTTAGCACTATCTTCTTATATAGTTTTTCGTAGTGTTTTGTATTCAGCTGTTTACAGTGTTGTTTGTGTTTTCAGTTATAGAGGAAACTCGTTCACAGTTTAGGGATTTATGCCTTTGGTGCTAGTCGCAAGCCCCTGGCCAATGGAAGGAGGGATTAGAGTAGTAACAGCACGTGCCCTGGGGGACAGGTCATGATAAAATGTCCAACATAATTCAGAGGAACCACTTGGTCCATTTCTTTCCACCCCATGCAAATGAAGTACATCCCCAAGCACTAAGGTCTAGCTAACCCTAGTGCATTACCTAATCATAATTCCATAATGTTCTTATATGTCCTGAGGGGCCCATGTAGGGTGTGAGTATGAATTCAATATGCCATAAAAAATGCATTCCTATCATAACTCTATAATTATTAACATTAATCATACATAAATAAATAGCATCAACTCACACATAATAATAACCCGCTCCCTACACTTGTGCTCAACAGCCACATGTGAGCATTTTACCTACTTCGGCTAATGTCGGAGAGGAACAACATATCCATGGTTAGTCGTACCATAAGTACTTTGGTATCTCATACAAATATATTTCACCCAACAACTCATACCATTTAAATATCATGTATCAAAAATGTATTATCTTATATCTCATTAACATTCCCATAAATACATCCCATGTCCCTCATACCTCTGTTAAAAATTTACCATAGTCACAATAGCAAGATGATCCGACGCATGAAGATGTTCGTCCAAAAATAGATAACAAATTTTCATTATCTCAACCACTCAACATCGCAAGGAACAATGATATCTATCCTCTAATAATCCTAATTCATTATCCAAAATACAATGGTGAGCCTCATCCCCCATCAGATAGCCTCAAACACCATCTCCCATGAATTTATTTGGTGATAACAACCTCCATAACTAATTATCAACCCCATCCCCTAAGAAGCAATAACTAAAGATGCCTCCACCCACATTGAGTTGTCTAAATCACCTCAATTGAGTCCTAACCATGTTTACATGACTCCAATGACAACATCATTCAACAATAGTGAATGGAAATCAAAAACATTTCCTTAGCCACACTATCTGTG
The DNA here is from genome assembly GCA_963277665.1 of Viscum album. Lineage (NCBI taxonomy): Eukaryota > Viridiplantae > Streptophyta > Magnoliopsida > Santalales > Viscaceae > Viscum > Viscum album. The sequence goes on from OY728133.1 coordinate 1,648,272,800, forward strand.
AATATTATTTCCACATGTCAACCACACCAACCAAGTCCTAATGGTAAATACCATTATACATTCTGTTGGTCAAGCCCACAGATAGATGAACTCATCACCATAATCTCGACGATCCATAGTGCCTCAGCTTAGTGATCAATATCACCCCTGTATATCATGCCTCACCCAACACATTCCCATAGAACCAGTTTAATCATATGAAATTATAATTAATTAAAATAAATCACCGTCCTAAAATGAAAAATTGATCAAAATTCATATACCTAACATAATAATCAATTAGGTAAGCAAGATCACTACCATTGAAATCTCACAGCATTTATTACATCATAAAAATAAGAATTTATTAATATAGTGTTTCACCCAGACAACAGACATGTGAAATTTAATAATTCACCCCATAACACCATTATATTTAAAGAGAAATCTTGGATACACCTAACTTATATTCCTAGGTTCTATCTCATTTAATAATGACCCCTAAATTTAGACATATCAGAAGAAATTGATGTTTCAGACAAACACCTAGAAATTATATAAAATGTGAATATACCCTATTATTTTTTGTTATACATTGATAAATATATAGGTATATTTTTGGAGCATGTAATTGAGAGGTCGTGTAATTATGGGGCCAAGTGTTGCCATAATTAATTTTATAAAAATTCCAAATATATTTTATGTCACACATTCATGATTTTTCATAAATAATCAAATATGACCTAAAATGGGCCTTGAATATAAAATATCAGACCAATTTTGAATTCGGAGCATGAGGTTTACCCTACACGCAGCCTAATAATTGTATGCACTAGGAATTTGGATAATGATACCATTGGTGTGTACTTTTAGAGAATTTATTAATAAATTCATACATTCATTAATTGAACTAAAATATAAATCATGCAAAAGTAGCATATTATGGAGAATATCCAGGGTTATCCGCATAACCTTGAGATCATTGAAAGGAGGATCCATCGATCTTTATTGGTGGATTGAGAACATATGATTATGAGCTTCTTAATCTCCATGAATTGATGCATAGGAAATGCAACGTACATTCCTCTTTCATTTTTAGCATTGTTTTACGTCATAAAATAGTCCAATATCTGGTAGGAATCATCATTTGGATATTTCTGACCATTTTCATAAATGAAAGAGCATGATCGTTTCTATTTAATTGATCTATGATTATTTGAGCCTTTGTATGCACCCACATATCAAATTCAATTATTTATTTGATTTACCCCATTTTCCATGATTTATCACCCTGATTATCCCAAATTGTTATATGTTGTCCATGAATGATTGGTCAATAATTTTTGTACCATTTTATGTACATTTCTCCTAATTATTATTTACGTTATTCATTGTTGGCCTATAGGGACACAATTTTACATTTTTGAGAGGGTACGAGTGTGATCGAACCCACAGATTCATGGTGTATTCTCATTAGATGAAAAAAAATTTAAGAATTAAGGATGTGTTTAGATTGGTTGTGGGATGTAGGTGACCCAACCATGGACATGGAAAATCTAGTGAGGCTATGGAAGGTTCCATGAGCGATGACATATTCATATTGGTGATATGGATTCAATTTTTTGGATAATGGATGATTGGAAATGATGGAAAAGGATTATTACCACCAATTTAAGGATACAAATGGGATTGATTGGACATGGTTGGGCCAAATTGGGAGAAAACATGGAGATCCAACAATTATGAAAAAAACAGGACTACACACTGTGTATTGAGGAATAACACACAATGTGTTATTCAAAAATATGTTAAACTAATGTTTCTGGGAAATTATAAGTATCACATGTCATGTGGGATCCCCACATTCAATGTGTCCTAGTTTTGGTGACATGTCATATAATTTGAGAGTAAAAGGTCACATTAACAAATAGGGTAGACATACAAGGCATGAAAGACACAAACACGACCATGAGAACAAAGATAAACCCCAGATGCAAAACACACACCATGTATTACCCTTACATGTGATGTTGGGATACATGGGTAGTGAAACATGTACTAAAAAAGACATGGTTTTGCATTAGAGCAAGACCACATGTTTCATGTGTCCCCTTACACATTTTGTAACCCAACATCATTTTGATTAAACATTTACCTCTCGTATCTCCTCTGTTTGGACATGGATTTTAGCTTTCATGTATACTATCGTTATTATTGTTCCATGTAAAACATTATTGTGGCCTTAATTGTGGATTTTGGGATATTATGCGATGTGTTATGATTTTTCTGCTTCTTTAGGTAGAATTCAATAATAATAGTGACCAGACAAGATCAATAGAGTGGTACCCCCTGATGGACTAGAGAACGAGTCCTCTATCTACGGATTGGTACCCCCTGAAGATCTAGGTAATGGATCTTATATCGACTTAGTGGTACTTCCTTGACATTCATGGGAACATGTCCTCTATCTATTGTGTGGTACCCCCTGATGAACATAGGAACAAGTCATTTATCTACGAAGTTATTCCCCATTATGTAATAGGTTCTAAGATCTCTTTCTACTGAGTGGTACCCCTAACATGCTATGGTGTGTGTCCCCTATACATTGAGTGGTACCCAATATCTTACTGGGGCTTGGTTGCTCCAAACACTGTGTGGTAGCCTTTATCACACTATTCCATCGTTCCACCACTTTGAGATCATTCCCCCTCTATTTTGAATCACATTGGAATGTCATGGGTTTCCACATTATTATTATTTTTAGATATTTATATGATATGATCATAATTTTTTATGGACATCTTTGAATTGATGGAAGGCACTTTTCATAGGCTGAGGTGTGAGTTTGAGATCCCATTTCTCTCTCATTTTGTATCCATTTGTTGATTTAATGTATATCATTGTTTCTGGTTTTCATTGTCTCTCTTGATATGGGTTGAGGTATATTTTCCTATCATGAATCTTATTGCTTTCACATCTAGGTTTCAGGACACCCTTCTAGGTATTTATATACTCAAAAATTCATGTGATTTTCCTACACATGTCATGTCTTATGAAAAAAAGGATTGGATAGTTGTGATTATAGTGGATCATAGAGATATAAGGTGCATTTTAGCGAGTTCAGTTGTTGGGGCATGGAGATCTAGAGCTAGGCACTATCAATATCTCCCATTTCAATTTTTAGGTTGGGACACATTTTTGGTTTGGTGTGTATTGTTACCATTTTCTTTTTGAATTACACTATTGTACTCTTGTATCAACTAGGGACTTTACTCATGCATGGATATCACTCTATATGTTACTATATTTTCTGTTTATTCCTATGAACTTATATATGGATACAGATGAGTTTTTCCATACGTGTAACCTCCCATATTAGTTATTCATTTCAGAGATAGTCACCATCTTTGTGTCCATGGTGGTGGGATTGGAATAATTTCAGATCAAGCCCCATCAGGTCATGTCATGAATGATCGAAATCAAATGTGGTTAGTCCTCTGGACAATGTTTGGAGTTATTTTACCTTTTGAGGATTGGGTGGGAACTCAGAGAAATGATGTTAAAGTATATCGAGTGTAGCTCTCAAAAAAGGGAACCTAATGTTTTTGTGACGACCGACACATCTATTCATAAAGACATTGACTACAATCTTGTCGAATCGATATACTGATACATTGGTTGCGAGGATCTTTGATACATGCATATTATTATATTGAGTCCTTAGATTTCATTTCTTGAGTCAGCTCTCTATGAATATATTCTCATTCGATTGTGATAAGTCTTGATAAAATCTTTAAGATACCTTTGTTAAGACAACCATCCAGGTTATCAATCAAGAATCATGATGAATATCCAATTAGTGACGATGACTTGGTTTAGGGGAACTTAGGTGAGAACATTCCTCTAGGTAGACAGGTAGTAAAGCCCTTGCATGTTGAGTACCAAATAGTACCATTAGAGATGAATGAGGTTTTCCACAGGCTTATCTCTCTATGTGAGTTCCTGCAATAGAGGCCACTAAGGTTCCATTGCGAGTCAAATCCCTAAGTGGTAGAGAATTTGTTAGATTTAGTGATTTGAGATATTAATATTATTCAGCCATTGAACAATCAGATGGTTGCATTGGAAGCTAGACATTTCCATATATCAAATAAGCATTGGTGGAGCTTAGTGACATAGAAGTATGTGGAGTCAACACTCTCATGGTCAAACATCAATAGTTAATTTATTGAGGAGTATTACCCATCATTCTTGTGATTAGTTCATATTTAAGTGATCTAGAGATGAGGTAGGGAGGGATATTAGTTTTTGAGTATGTTATGAGGTACACAGACCATATTTGTTACTCTATCCACATGATTCTGGAGGACTACTTCAACGCGTAGAAATTTGTGTAGTGTATTCAAAGAGACATCCATGATACTATGGAACCCCTATGAATTTTCACTAATTTTTAAGTGTTGGAGTAGTTACTGGGGATATTGATCTTTTTGTAAAGGGATTCAATATTGATAGAGCTGGTAGTGGAAATCACGGGGCTTATTCATCTGTAGTAGCTAGAAGGTTCTAGTCAGCAGAGTCTTGATGAAGGATACCTCAACATGGCTAGTCTTAGACACTTGGTCATGTGGAATATGGATCATTTAGAGGAATCAAGTATCCTTGAGGGATGCAGTGCTTTGAATGTGCTGGGAAAGGTCACATGGAGTGTTATTTCCGAAACAATCTTTTTTAGGAGGGAAGATAGATTGATGATGTAATACCACAAATGAGGTATTGTTGTGATGGATCTCCTAGGTTAGGGAAGGGTGGCCCCCAGATAGGTTGAGGTGGTAGAAGAGAAGTTGGTGATATTGGAGGAGGAGCTATGGGTGGGGAATGATGTTATGAGCTCCTTCCACCACCACCACTATGTGGAAATCATCATGCTCAAGGTACTGGCGGACGAGGATATGAGAATATGAATATTACGAATTCTTATAATGTAGTAGCACATCAGGTTATTATAGGAATGATTTGTATTTATTATATTGTTGGTATAGTACTTTTTTATACAAGTGAATGTTGTTGCTTTATATTTTAACTCCTAGTGATATAGATGTAGCTACCACTTGAGATGTTATCTCAACATAATTGTGTTAGGTTCTTATATGGAATGCTTCATTGATATCATTTGTATTCTAGTAGTGTGAGATATCTCATGGTAGATAGGGTTTGCCATAGTACGCTTTGGTCATCCAAATGAATCCTTATGACATTATCTTGGTTATGGATTGGTTACCCATGGTCTTATCCCAGATTGAAAATTATCATATATGAGTTATATTCAATAGAACTAATGGGATGATATTCTAATTTATGGGTGAGGGAGATGTCATTGAAGAGTAAGTGGGTTTTGTGAGCAAGAGGTTGAAATCCATCACCCATCAGTTAGTGAGATTAAGCCTTCATGTATGGAGCTCATTAGGAATCTGGATTCCTATAATCATGGAAAATTATATTGACATATTCCCCGAGTATATTATGGGACTTTCTCTGAGGATGGAGATGGTGTTTTTCATTGACATTCACCAATGAATGGATCTGATATTGTTTTAGTCATTTTGGATGAAACCTTCTGAGCTGTATGAGAGGTGGTTTTAGTTGGAGGACCATTAAGGGATGGGTTTCATTAGATCTAGTGTGTTCCCTTGGGTAGGTCCAATGTTATTCATAAAAAAGGTATATGAGAGCTTTCCACTTTGTGTATACTATCATCACCCGAACCGGGACATGATAAATAATAATTACCCCTTACTGAGGACTGATGACCTCTTTGATGAGTTGAGAGGCATGTGATGGTTCTCCAAGATTGATCTCTTGTTCAACTACCACTAGTAGAGAGTTTATGAGGATTATATTCATAAGATGGAATTATATTGATGCTATAGACAATAAGAGTACCTAGTGATGACCTTCAGTGTGATGAATCCTCCTATTGTGTTTATAACATTGATGAACCGGATCATCCCTCCATACCTGGATGGATATATAATTGTCTTCATTCTTAACACAGTAATATAATATGAATTAGATGAGGAACATGAAATTCACATGAGGAAATACCTATATTTTCATTGAGAGTTCCATATTTATGGTAAGATCTCAAAAGTTATATTTCTGTATCGATGTGGTTCAATTTCAGAGGAATATTATTTCTGATCATAGATTAGCTATGGACAAAGTTATGATTGATTCCAATCTTTCATGGGAGCCACCAACATTCATGTTATAGGAGAATAGTTTTTATGTCTTGGTGGGGAACTGTATGATGATTTTGGTAGAATTATCCATGATTAAATCCCCTTTGAACACACTAACATGGAAGGAAAATCTGTTTAGCTAGACTATGTAGTGCTAAAACCCCTTTGAGAAGTTGACGATGAGGAAGACGATTTATCCTATTTTGAGACTACCAAACTAGGGAAAAGAGTACATAGTATATTGTGATGACTATGCAGATGAGATTAAACATGTGTTGATGCAGAGTAAGGAAATGATCACATATGGGTCGATACAGTTGAGACACCATGAGAAGAACTATTTGATTTATGAACTAGAGTTGGATGCTTTATTCTTCACTCTGATAATGCAGAGGCACTATCTTCTAAGAGAGTACTCTGTTGTTTACTCATGCCACAAGATTATCTAGTATTTATCCACATAGAGAGACGTTTACCAATGGAAAAAGCACTGGTTTGATTTTTTTATGGGCTAGGACTTTGAGATAGTTTATACTCATCGGAAGGGTAACATGGTGGAAGATTCCCTTAGTAAGAAGCCACAAGCTCACTTGGTAGAGGAGGTGTCTGGGAAGTTAGATTTTTTAAAATTGAACATGTTAGAAGAGGGGTGAATCATTTCATCAGTAGATGGTTTTGATCCCTCTACATCACCAATGTGTGAGGGAGTCTTAGTTGAGGGACATTGGCTATGATGTCCAACATGACCATATACCTTCAAAAGATCCACTGAATGGACATTCTAATGTTGGGAACCACCTCATCCTTTTCAAGGGATGGTTGGTGGTCCTAGTCATAATGTGAGAGGACATGATGAGATATCTATACACATATCCTATGGTTTTACATCATATTGTGAGAAAGATGTACAGGTACCTTAAACGATAGTTTTGGTGGGGTTTTAAGAGGTGATGAATTTTCATTTTCTTCTCTAGGTGTCTGACCTATCCATAGTTGAATGCAGAGAACTGGGTTTTGACAGGATTTTTTCTCAACATTAAGATCCCATAGTGGAAATAGGATGACATATCCATGGACATTGTGATGGATCATTCATGGAATGTGAGAGGCCCTGAATCTATCTGGGTGATATTTGACTAAATCATGAAAGCAACATACATCATTTCTGTCATGAATAATATTTAATTGGAGAGTTTAGGGAAGTTTTATATATTTTAGAGTGAATTACTTCATGGGATGCCATTACAAATTGTCTCTAACTACAATCCATGAATTACATCACAATTATAGATTGGTTTGTAAGAATCAGATAGAACCTAGAATAGATGATTAAAAATTTTCACCCATAGATATATAGGCTGAGAAAAAACACTATCTTGGTGCCAGTGAATCTGCTGAGGGATAGCATGTTGGTGTTTGGTAATGGCAGGGAGGATCACTTACTCTTAGTAGAGTTTTCTTATAATAACAGCTACCACTCTACTATCGGAATGACACCTTTTGAGGTCCTTTATGGGAGACCCTTCAGTTCAACATTATGCTGGACTGAGATTGGTGAGGCTTGTCTTGTTGTGCCAAAAATTTATTGGTGACAATAAAGAAGGTTTACATGATCCAAGAGAATATGGGGACATATAAGAGATTATAAAACTATTATGCAGATTAATGTTGTATAGCCTTGGTGTTTCAGTACAGAGTCCATGTTTTCCTAAGAGTCTGTCCATCATGATGATTATGGAGATTCAGTTGAGGAGGGAATCTATCATTGATGTTTATCATGTTGTTTAAGATCACACAGAGGGTTGTAAATTTTCTTACTGTCTAACCTTACCCCCACAGTTTGAGTGGGTCCAAGATGTCTCCCATATATCACCGCTGAGGATATATGTTCACTATCCTATACACAGTATTTATTGGTGTGAGTAGAACATAAAGCATAGTGCCACCTTCGTAGATCACCCATTGGTGATTTGGGATCCATTGTAGAGGATCCTATATGTATATAACCTACCCTTGGATAATGTACTATGGTAGCATGGGAGTATAAAAGAGAGGTCCTGGGAGCGGGACAGTTATATGCGAGTTCAATATCCCCATGTTTTGGATAGTTTTTTTTATTTTCAAGGATAATAATATATAATTATGGAATAATGTTGAAACCATTTTTTAACTATTATTACTTTGATATATATCTTGAAATATTTTTAGAGCTATGCACTAAGAAGGTGATTGATCTGGAGGCCCGATATTCCCATTAATAATTTTATAAAAATATTAAAAATATTTTATATCACACATACATTTTTTTAGAAATAATAAAATATATCACAAAAGACCCTAAAATAGAAAATATAAGTCTATGATTGAATTCGATGTGGGAGGTTCACCCTATGCACAATGTAAAATTGGTCAGCATGGGGTATTACTATAAAGAGACCATTGGTGGGTGAATTCAGTGAAATAATTAATTAATGAATTATTTTATTAATTCATTAAATAAATGAAAATAGAAAAAACTTCTATTGGTAGAATGATATATATAATTTCTAGGGTTATTCTCATAACTATGGGACCATTGAGAGGATGATCCAAAATTCATTATTGGTAGATTGAGATCAGATGATGATGATCTTATGGATCTAGGTGAATAAAAGCACATTAAACACAACATATCTTATTCCTTTATTTATTTCAGTGTTCTTCATCATCAAATGACCCAATCTAAAGGTGAGACTGATTATTTTTTGATTTCCACCCTTATTATTATAATATTGAGCCAGATATTTTCTATTTCTATTATTTGCATTTGTTTAGGACTTTTCTCATGCCTATATATCAAATTTAATTATTTCATAGATTTACCACATTTTTCCATGAGTTCTCACCCGGATTAAATCAAATTTTTATTTCTTGGTCCTGAATGCATGATAAATGATTGTTAAACATTTTTTTGTGTTAATTTCTCCCAATCGATCTTAACGTTCTATGTTGTTGGCCTATGGGGCCACAGTTCTACATTGTCGGGAGATTATGAGCATGATCATACCCATGGATTCATGGAGGATTCATGTGATATGAATGGATTGAATAATCATGGATGAATTCATATTGTTTGTAGGATGTGGCTTATTCCACCATGGATTTTTAAATCTGGTGAGGCGATGGGAGGTGCTATGAAAGATTTTGGCTTCATTTGAGTGTGCTAAATTTCATTTTTTTTGCAAACAGATGACTGAAAACATTATATAGATTGAATTTCCACTAGTTTTAGATGAACAATAATAATTATTAAACATTTTAGGACTAGATCTATTGAAACTTGCAGTGATCCATATAGTCTAGGTAATGTGAGACTACACACCACGGAGTAAGGAAGAGAATCCAACATATTTTTGTAAATCCATGAAGCTAGGGTTTTTAGAATATTATATGTAGAACACATCATGTTGGACCCCCAAATTCCATGTGACCTGATGCTGGTGACTTGCTGCATACTCCATGAGTTCAGTGGTACATGCACAACAAAGGTATGTGAACAGGACTCAAAGGACACAAGAATGACCAGAAGAATATTTTTTGGCCCCATATGGATGACACATTCTATGAAGTCACCTTACATGCCATGTAAGGTTACCTGGGTGGTGATTCATGTGTTGGAGACGACACGAGTAGGTAGTAGAGTGGGACCAAACATAGAGTGGGTCTCCTTACATGCATTATATCCCTATATCCTTTTAAGGAAACTTATACTTCATATATTTCCTCAACATATACACAAAATCTTACATACGCGTAGCCTATTATGTGCTTTTCCACATAAAATGAAAATTTTCCCATTATAGTTTCTTTTAGTATACTATGTGAGGTGTTTCGAGCATGGTACTTCTTTAGACATTGTTAAATGTTGATATAGATTAGACATGATCATTAGAGTGGTACGCCCTAATAAACTTTGGCGTGGGTCCTCTATCTACTGAGTGGTACCCCAAGACAGACTAGGGAGCATTTTATCTATCTACTGAGTGGTACCCCCTGAAAGAATAGGGTAAAATTACATTATCTATTGAGTGCTACCCCATGATGGATTAGTGTGTGGGTTTTATAACTATTGAGTGGTACCCCCTAACAGACTAGGTAACAAATCCTATCTCTAACATGTGGTACCCCTTTCATTATAGGGTATAGGTCCTCCATATGCTGTGTGGTACCCCTTAACATACTAGGGAGAAGGTCCTCCATACACTGAGTGGTACCCCTATCACACAAGGGCATTGGTCCTCTACAAGGAGATTGTTCCCCCTAAACTGTGCACCATGATAGAGAGGTGTGGGTCCTCTACATCGTTATTTATTTATATAGACATGTGAGATTATGGGAATCACTTATGGACCTATTGGAATTGATGATAGACTCATTTACTGGGTTAATTAATTAGATGGATAAAATATTTTTCTCTCATTTGGTATTATTTTGTTGAGAATATGTATAACTCTACTTTTGGTTTTCATTGTATCATTTGATATGGGTTGATTTGTATTCTTCTATTATGTCACATACTTATTTCCTTTACATATTATGTGGAATCCTTATGGGTATGTATATACTCACCATTTAATGGTATTTTCTCTCACCTGTTATGTCTTAGGTAGAATATAGACTAGTCGATAGTAATTTTCCCCCTTTTCTTTTTTGATTACACTGGGATACTATTATATTCTATAGTTATTATTATATTCATGTATATCACTCTTGATGTTACTATATTTTCATTTTATTTCTCTGAACATATTTACTAATATGGTTGTGTTTGTACACATTAGTACAGAGAAAAAATCTTTTCATATTATTTATTCCTTTCAGCAATGGTTTCTATCCCCTGGACTATAGAGGGGGGCTAGGGGTAGTTGCATATTGAGCCTTGTTAGGGTTGGGTTATGAAAAAATGATCCTACCTTTAAACTAAATAACATATGACAAAAGAAAATAAGAAATAAAGGAATTAAATTGATGGCCTTATCAAGATGAATCCATAGCCTCCAACAGATCCTGAATCATAGGTCAAGTGATGAAGATAAAAAGGAACCGAAAAGACGGAGAGGGAGAGATCCATTGTTTGAGGAAGGTCCTATAAATTAGATAAATAAAAGAAGGGGATGAATCTTACACGAGGAGGGTAAAAACATCATTTTGGCCTATTTAAAAATATACATGATTACTATATTCTTTGAAAAAAAATATTGTTCCAACTTTGTAGTGCTGACGATCCAAGAGCACCACACCTCACACGGTTTAAGAGCCAGGTTTTCAAGTTATGTGCTTAACCATGCAGGTCTCTCTACCCAACTGCATCATCTTTTATGGTTCACTATTCATCCTACCATGCTGAAATAATTTGTGCCCCTTTGAAAAATAGGATGCATGGTTTTGGTGGCATGGTTAGACAAACTATGTTCCAAAAATGAACATCTATCATTCTTTCCAAAAATTGGTGTCTTAGAGCCCGATGATCCAAAAAAATATCCAAAATCTCAAAAAACACAATATTCCATAAAGACTATATAAAAAAATACATAAATAATCATTCAAACTCTCAGGTTTATGTATTGTATCCCAATGTTAACGATAGATCATCCACAAAACATAAAATTCAAATTTACCTGGGAAAACAAACCATTCCTAAACCATAGAAGTTACTATTACTCATCGGAAATTACAATAAATATTGGAATATGTGAGAGGTTTTATCATTTACGCGCATAGTTTTGGGACATAGGTGTAATTATAAAGGAAGAAAGAATACCCGACACTTTAAGGAGTTGTCACTCTCATCCTAGGCCATTGATCATTTTATTGAATGATTTCAAGTTAACTGCGTTGTTCATTAGTTTTAACAACTGTCTATTTGAAATTTACCAATTCAAATTTGTTTTATTGATTAAGAGAACATAAATGTAATTCAGTTTTTGTGATTAAAGGATATAATATTTTCTTAGATAAAATTTTCATAAAAAATATCCGTAAAATATTTTAGAAACACAATAATTTTAAAAAATTTAACATATTTTTTATTTTTTATTTTTAATAGAAAGGAACATAATATCTTACTTTTTATAAATTTTTTTTATGGATTCATATATTGGACACAAAAATACGTCCGTAAAATTAGTGCCAAAAAATAATGATATGTTAATGAATATGTTAAATTTTAAAACCTATTTAAAATATAAATAGTGGAAATCAGAGTGTCGATCCTCAGGGAAGGTGAACAAGTGTGTTCATAGAAATCAATCAAATTCAAAATCATACACATGAAATAAATAAAACAAATATATTTTTAAGAACATAATATGAACACAATATAATAATTTGATGAAATAGAATGTTTAAGTGGAATTACAATAGTAAAGTAGTGAAAAAATAGTGAGGAAGCAAGAGGAATATAAATTTTTTAGCTAAAAATATATTTCATCAATAATCAAATTTTAATTGAGAAACAAAAATTTAATAATATAATTTAACCATATTAATTATTTTAATGAGATAGTGTTATTTTCAATAAAAATATAAGGTGTTTTACTATTCATCAAAACATGAATGTTATGAGAAAAATATCATAATTTCATCCAAAATAAATTTTTATATCACACATAAAAATAAAATGTTTGTGTTATTAATATTTTCAAGTATTAATTTAAAATGGGCTCACCATTCAAAGGTATAAAATTAGCCTTTTTTTAAAAAATAGTTTTTATACATCATATAGAGTTTTATTCATACTCTATAACTAAAATATCCATTAGATGGATATCAAATGTGTTTTATTAAGTATATAACACATATATAACACATTAATTTCATTAAAAATTAATTAACACAAAAATATCTAATTTATTTATATTTTTCATAAATAATTTATTGCCAATGAATTCACAATGAATATTCATAGGTTAGTTATAATTATTCTAGCTAACCTAATGAATAAGATATAATAGTAATTTTTTAATAAGGGAATTTCATAGTTTTTTTAAACTCATGATTGCATGAAATGGAAATATCTAAAGAATAAAAATTATTTCAAGAAAATATGTCATAATAAAATTTGGTAGTTACAACTGCTACTGAGGTGGATTCCGAAAAGGATGTGTTGTCATCTACGCTGGTTATTCATTCAAGAATATAGAATATACTATTTGATTTTTGTTTAATTAATTATTTCATATATTTCATGCTTAGTAGACCTATTAATACACAACATAAAAATATAGATGTTGAGTTATCTACGAGAATATAATAAGGGGAAATTATTGCATCATATGTATATAACTCATTCATAATTAATTTTTGTTGATTTAATTTCCTAGAAAATATTATCTTACATTCGTTAGTGGAGTTTGATGGTATATTGGGCCTGGAATGACTATCCTTTTACAAAACCAATATGAACTGTCGGTAAAGGGAGATCACTCTTCATATCCCAAAGCATCCTCCAATTCGTCACAAGGGTATGGATGAGGTTGAATCTTATTTGGATCCATAATCTACTGTTTGGATATTATTTCTTAATGAGTAAGAATATCATACAAATATGATAGAGATAAAGGAGATAACCATGCTCAAAGAAAATCCCATTATGAGGGACTACACTGATGTATTCCATGAAAAATTTCATATTCTCCCCCTTGATCGAGAGGTTGAGTTCTCAATTGACCTAATTCTTGGATCTACACCTATATCAATGAAATATTATATAATAACTGCCATTGATTTTAAGAAACTATGGAATCTATTACATGAGAATTTGAACGAGATTTTCATATGCTATAGTGCCTCACCCGGGGGTGTTCCAGTCCTCTTCATCACGAATAAAGATGGATTAATCCACATATGTATTAATTATCATGATCTTAATAAAAATCATGATAAAAAACAAGTATCTCCATACATCGATAGATGAATTGATTGATCAACTGTGACAGGTCGAGTATTTCTCTATGGTGGAACTTCCATTTGGATATCACAAATTAATGGTGGGGAAGGGAGATATTCCCATGAATACTTTTCTAATGATGTATATACACTATGTGTTCCTAGTGATTACTTTTATATGAATTAATGTTATAAAAATATTTATGGACGTAATTAATATAGTCTTTAGAGTTTTCTTTAAAAAACTTGTTGAAGTATTTATTAATGAATAATGAATAACACAGAGAGAAAGGGGAATCATGAGGTGAACATTAACACTATGTCAAAGACCTTGTGAAGAGAGAATCTATATAAGAATTACAATAAATGTGAGTTTTGTATGGAGTAAGAATCATTCTTGCGTAATGTTGTCACCTTTAAATGAATACTTATGGACACATCGAAGGAAAAAGAAATTAAAGAGTGCCCTAGGAAAAAATCTATAATTGAGATCAGTAGATTCCTTATTCTATTAGGGTATTACTAAGGATTTGAGAATAAATTTTCATGATTTTGAAATAAATAACCAAGATGACTCTGAATGTAGAAAACCTTGTATGGACTAGTTAATGTGAAGACCGTTTCAAATGACTACAAAAAGGATTATCACCGCATCAACAATCACACATATGATAAGTGGGCACTATTTTTGTTATACAGTTATTCTTCAAAGAATGTATATGATTTATACCAATGAAAAAGTATAATGTGATAGACTATGCCTCAAGGAAGATAAAAATTTATGAGCAAATTTATCCCATACATTATCTGAATTTAGAATTTGTGATCTTCATGTATAAAATCTAGTGGTATTATCTTTTTGCGGAGAAGTGTGAAATATATACTAATCATAGGAGACATAAATATATAGTCACCCTAATGGAGATTAATATTCACTAGTGAATATGGTTAGAGTGCCTTAAGGATTAAGATTTCTGAACACACTACCATCTTGAAAAGACAAATAAAATGGGTGATGCTCTAAGTAGAAAGTATCATGAAATATTATCAATGATGAGAATGTAAAAGGATCAAATATTATTAGATTTCGAAGAATGGAAATAGGAATCATTATGGAAGGAAAATAATCAATATTTTCTCAAATGATATATTAACCACATCTCATGGATAAAATAAAGGATTCATAATGAAATGATGAATAAATTCAGAAGAATATAGAGGCTATTTGAAATGAGAAATCCTTAGAGTTCAAAATTGATGATGAAGGAGTTGTATGATTTGGGTCACGATTATGTGTACCATACAATCATGAGATAAATAACGAGATTATGATTGAAACACATAGTTCATCCATCTATATTCACATTGGAAGTATAAACATATATTGAGATCTCCTAGAGAAATATTGGTAGGACAATATGAAGAAAGAGAATGGTGAATAATCATCAAGGTGCCTAGTATGCCATCAAGTGAAAGTTGAAATGGAGAGATTTAACTAGATGATATAACCAGAACCCTTACCAACATGGAAATGGGAAAACAACACCATGTAATTTTTCACAAGACATCCATATACATCTAGTGGAAACAATGCTATAGGGGTTGTTGTGTATCATCATACGAAGAAAAAACACTTTATAGAAATTCAAGAGGACTAATCACTAGATCAACTTGCACATACAAACATTAGAGAAGTGGTAAGGATTCAAAGAGTACCATTATTGCTTGTGTTTTAAAAGAGATCCAAGATTCACCTCAATGTTCTCCAAAAGTCTCCAACATGCTCTAAACACTTTGTTGAAATTTAGTATAACTTATCATTATCAAACAGATGGCCAATATAAACAGACTATTCAAAAACTAGAAGAATTTTTGGGAGAATGTTCTATGTATTTAAAATGATTAATGGACCAACATCTACCACATGTTGAATTTTCTACAATAACAGTTACCAATCTAGCATCCAAATGATTCCATATAAAAGCATTTTATGGTAAAAGAGGAAGAACACCAACATGTTGGGATGAAGTCAATAAACATAAGATCACATGACCATAAATGGGTGATGAAATGGTAGAGATGGTGAACATTATTCAACAACACATCACGGAATCCCAAAGTTGAATGATGATATATGAAGGCAATCATCAATGATACTTGGAGTTTAACGATGGAGAAATGGTATACCTCCATATATCTCAATGGAAGAGGATCATGAGATTTTGGAAGAAGGGAATGCTATGTCCCAGATAAATCAACCCCTTTAAAATTTTGGATAATTTTAGAGTTGTGGCCAATATAATAACAATTAAACCCACCATTTATCTAGTAAAATATGTATTAGTTGTATCTCTCATGAAGAATTTTACTCCAAATCTATCGCATGAACTGAATCCAAAGGTGGCACTGTTGGAAAATGATCTCTCTTATGAAGAGTATCTAGTGATGATCATGGACTATTGAGACAATGTTCTACACAATAATACTACTCACCTGGTCAATGTACCATTTTAGAACCATATGTATGGAGAGGAAACATGTGAACTGGTGGAAGTGATAAAGGATTAGTACCCTCACATGTTATCATATTAGAATGTAAAATTAAATTTTAAGGGTGAAATTTAAAAAAAGAGGATGAATGTAACAAACCAAAATTTTATCAATGAAAAATACCTACATATAATTATTTCATATAATATGAACTACATATAATCACTTTGAGAACATAATAAAACCATTATAAAAGAATAATTAATTAAATAAGAGATATTTTTAGAAATTAAGGAACCTATATTGATGGAATAATAACATAACCTTTGGAATAGTAATGTGACCATTAGAAATTTTAAATAATCCAATAGAATATAAGCCTCATCTATGAATGTATAAATAATATTTAATCATCTTGTAAATTAGATTACGATAAATTATATCACAGTATAAGTAAATAAATGATTTAAAAATTATAATTAAGTGTTGATATTTTTATAGAACAAAAATGTCTATTAAAAATATTATAATTCATATTATGGTTTACAATCAAATTTATATTCATAAAATAGTATCATTAATTAATATTTTATTTTCATATGTTGATAATATAATCATATGAGAACTTAATTAATTTTTCAATCTATTATAAAATCAGTTATAATTTTAAAATAAGTATTCCCATGTTAATGATGATTTCAATTGAAAATTAAATATCTAATATTTAAAAAATAATTTTCAAAAATTGGAGTTCATTTTTTTATTTATTCTCTTTAAAAAATATTTAGTATTAAATTTTAGTATCTTTCTAAAATTGTTGAGATTATGGTGCATAGTTTAATATGGTAATTTATTGTATCTGACAAATACCTGAATTAATGTGTCATAGATAAAGTATGGATGTTGTTTGATTATAATATCATAATATTATTAATTATATAATATATTTATTTATATAGTTCAAACTATATATATTAATGAGACAAATTAATAAAATAATAAATAAAATAATCAAAAACACCCTTATCCGCCTATAAATACTATCTCCCAACACCTATTCTCCTCAGAAATTTCATTCTTTTAAACTTGTCCAAATTATGACCACTAATTTTTCCACGTCTTCTAGACATATCCAATAACCTTCATTCTAAAAAAATTATGAAAACCAATATCTCTATGTAGGTTTTCATGTTGAATAATTCAAGAGGTAAAATCCCCTTTCATTTTATTTAAATTTCTTTTAAATTTATTTTTCTTATTATATCCCTACATATGCTCATCCATGAGGAAAAATAACTCTATTATAATATATATTTTTTAATTTTCTTATGTTAATGAAATATCCATCATCAAATCCCTTCTCATCTCGCTTTTATTCTAAAAATTAAAACATCATTCGTGAGGTGTTGATTTATCACATTCAAGGAAGACATGTATTCACTTCTTTTACCACGTTTAATGATGGTCATAAAACCGTTATAATGGTTGAAAATTATTATAATAAATTTTTAATAACTTTTTTATGTTCCATAACTAATATATATACATAATATTAAATAATAAAACTAAACGAGTACATTGTGATTAAAAATCCAAAATCAATCTAAATGATTAACATTAACATGTTATCTAATTAATCATCCTAATATCAAAAAATAATAATATATTAGATGAATTAATATTCTATAAGCTCACTAATAACATATAATTTCAATTCTGGACAATTATTCTCATTTTACATGGTCTTTCATAAATGTATACAAGTGAATCGATCATGAAAATCAAGAAAAACTAACACTTTAGAATGATGAAATTAAACTCTATAACTTATAATTATGGCTAAAAATTAAGCTAATATAGATATAATAAATAAAAAACTTGTATAAATTTTCTTTATTTATTAATTAATGAATCTAAATTGATTATCTATTTTATTGAAGTGAAAAAACCATCTATACATTAGGTAAGCGGATTTCTCAAAGGAAACTCATCTAAATTTAGCTATTATAATTTCACTCCAAATATTACTGTGAATATTTTT
The DNA here is from genome assembly GCA_963277665.1 of Viscum album. NCBI lineage: Eukaryota > Viridiplantae > Streptophyta > Magnoliopsida > Santalales > Viscaceae > Viscum > Viscum album. The sequence continues at coordinate 1,648,291,478 of OY728133.1, forward strand.
TAATATTACCAAAATATAATTTATTTTTACATACCATTTTTATTCTGGGATATACATGATTATAATATTATTTTATAAAAAATGTAATGATTTTTCTAAAAGAACACTTCCTTCTAAAAACACATGTTTTACTTCTCCTAAGATTGTTTCTTCTTCAGTCATGATAGATGATCATTATAACAAGTATGTTATTCTATTTTTATTATGGGAAAAATAAGGTTTATTCAAGAATTTATGCATTATGAAATTTCTAGAAAACACATTTCTTTTCCATGGCTTATTTTTTGATTGAGATTCCTATATGTTTTATGTGGCATGCATGATTATCTAAATTTTATGATTTGAAGGGTGCACCGGAAATTATATAATTCTGAAATGTATTTTTTAATATGATTTATCTCATGATATAATGTGAAATATTAATGAACATGCTTCTAGCATTGTTCACAACTATTAGGACTTTATCATTATAATCTTATGTTATATGTGACCATGATGCTTTCTTTGTTCATAAATATTTGTGGAAGTTCACAAATAATACATGACATTCCATTTTTATGCATTAAAAAATTACAACCCTTTTATTTATTCTTCTTTTCATGATTATGATGATGATACATTGATTATGTTTTGATGATTATGATTATTCTCACTTGTTTTATATTGATACATGTTCTCATCTTATTAGGATTTTACCTCACCCCATTATTTTATGTATATCTTCAAATTATTACTTATATTAAATAGTAAATGAGGGCCACTACGAAGATATATAAGAAGGAATTAAATAATGTTTATGATTTATCTTTTTTAAAGTTATGTATATGCCTATTTTTCATGACACTAAATTTTTTGATCCTAGATTTGTAACACTATTATGTTGTATACATTTAAAATGATGTAATGGTAACGTAAGAAAATTTTATTTCATTATAACTCCTCCCGATGATCAATTTCATCAATATCGAATATGCATATTCCATTATTTTTCTTATATACGAGTTAATGATGTTTCAACCTAGGGATGGATCAATAAATTGGAGCATTTCATCAAGAAATAACGATCTTAGGTTCTCTATTTTGAAAAAATGTCATTTATTGATTCTCAGTTCATTCAACATGTTTTGTCATTGGAAGATTGGAATTTATTCAATATTGTCCTTCCTCTTAGTTCACTTCAGTCATATGATATCTATGACATCTTGAGCTTCATTTGATATGTCATCCTCAACAAATTTGTATCAGTGGAGTGAATTCAGATTCAATTTATTCATAATTTTATTTGGAAATACATGGATTAATATAGGTTTGTATAAATTATCCTATAAAAAATATATCTTACTAATTCCCCAAATTATAATACATGGAATCATGCATAGCTGAAACCATCTTACATGCCTTCTGATGATTATCTTATGGGAATATAGTGTGAAAATTTTCTTCTGCAGCTACTCAAATATCATATGAAAAGTATGAAAATTAACTGATTAGCTGGCTTCAAACTATATTAAATATATTATGAATTTATATATAAAATCATCTTATAAAACAATTTTTAAAAATATAAACACCGAACACTCTTAAAATAACTTTTCACACACCTGTTCTTGCTTAAAATAATCTTATTCAGAGGACCATCCAAAAACATCACATGATTGTACACAAAAAATAAAATTATAAATCCATTGAAAATAAAATAAACACTACAAATCCCAAAAATATTAAATTCATTAATTTTATTTATTTTTCACTAAAAAAACATGAAAAATTAATTTTCCAGCATAATCAATTTAAAATCAATAAATCAGACATTAAAAATTATAGATTTATCCAAATAATTTTGTGAGATAAAATTTGTAATAAAATTTATCCATATGTCTGAAATCAATTCCAGCACCATCATATATTCATAAAAAATTATTATTTAATCTAAAATTTTTAAGAATGAAAATATTTTATATAAAATTATAAGTAAAAAAACAAGGATAGTTTTAAAAAATAAGTACAAAAACACATGATTTTAATGAAATATTAAATGATTAAAATCATTGACTCAGAATAGTCATTAATTAAGTAATCACCTTTTTAAACATATTTAGTTATAGAATCTAAACAAAATAATAGCTAAATAATGTGGGATAATGTATAAATATAAATCCACATTAATAAGAAAATAATAATTCTTGAAAGGATCATTTATTTTTTGTTGATCATGTACTATCTCCTTGATTTAAATAGGTTCATCACATTTCAAGGAGAGATGTCATTTTTCTATCCTCTTCCAAAAGACTTTTTACATTTCTTTAATCATACTATTATATTTTCCCATGTTATTTAAAATCCATTTTAATGAGATATCAATACCCATCACATCTCTTGAGATTACATATCACATGATAATTCATCAAATGGGTCCTCATTATTTATATGATCTTTCAAAAATAAGTCACTCATAGTTTAATCTGTAGAAAAAAATTCAATTTCCTCTATGGAACAATCACATAAAAATATTATTCAAGAGTTGGTTGTCGATAAATCCATTTATATTCATCCTGAGGACCATGAAATGGTCAAATAAATAATATTTTGGACTCCTATTTCAATATAAGGGATTCTCATTTTAATCTTATTTGATTTATCTTCCATTCTATGTATTACATATCTTACCACCCGTGATGATATAAGGGTTTTCCATTTTTCATATTCAAAATTGTATTTTTACATATGTTGGGTTCAATATCAATGATTCATCATTTAACCAACAATAAAGGGATAATATTTTGAACAATTAAATGGTCCAATGGATGATCATCTCTGATAACCGATGGTGTCAAGATTATTTTTATGACTGACTCTGGAATCTTAAGAATTAATCTCCTCTGATTGAGCTGGGAAACCCCTCTATTGATACCCCATGTGGTAATTAAATCCTACCCTCATGATTAAAATATAAATAAGTTGATGAAACTAATGAAAATTTATATGGTTATAGTGATGTAGATGATATGTATGAGAGTGATGTCCAATCGGATTTGGATGCCAAAGCGAAGGATGATCCTCCTATATAAAAGGAAATAACTGAGGGGGAGATCTCAATTAATTGTCTACTATTTTATGATCTATCTTATGGATGAGATTATTTCAATGATGAGATGAACCTATAACATGATATCCTTGATCATCATGTCATTTAAATTGAGACAACCATTGATAGGTATCTCACCGTTATATAGAAAGCCACCTCCTCACACTACTAGTGGATGGAGGAGATAAAAAATGAGATTGGATCTTTCACATGATCAATTCAATGAGATGATTGTCATAGTGGTATACTATATTGATTAAGATCCCATTCATTATTGTTTTTGGTTGATTTTGAGATGGATATTTATATTTCTATATTTTTATACTTTTTTATATATTATGCACATATCTCTTCGATTTTTTAATCATTATCCATTTATTCTACCATATTTATGAGTTCAATGAATCTACTATATTTATCTAAAATTTTTAACGAGTTTCTAATTTTGAAAATAATAAAGGGGAAATCATATCCATGGTTTATTAATCTAAGGATTTGGTTAATTTCAATTCGTTATAACATTAAGATCGTATGATATTGCAGTGAGATACCTCTATTTTATTTTACATTAAAATATAAGTGTTTTAAAATCACTTTCAAATTTTGTTGTGAAATTTATAAATTGATCATGAAAAATATATTAATATATTTTTGGATATATTATTTTTAAAATACATTTCATAAATATCATAAATATTTTTTGAAATATTCTTCATTTTTCTTTGTATTTGAATTCCTTTTAACATGTTTTAAAACGTCAATTATTTTAATCATTCATCAATTTTTTCATTTTGAATATCATTTTACTATATCTGTTTTTTATAAATTTGATTAATGAATTTAATTTCTAAATTTCATTATAAAATAAGGTAATTTATGTCTCAGTTATATTTTATATAAATGGAATTTTGTTAAAAGAAATATCATAGCTTACATTTATCACAATTGTTTATGATCATAAAAATGGGAAGATCATTGTACCCCTCACTTTCCAAGGAGTTTTAATGATCCAAAATCAATTTTATCTAAATATTTCATTTGATTTACTTTAATATTTTTTGTTTTCCTGTATTAATATATGATAAATTAACTAAACAAGCGATTCGAGAGAAGCATGGAAGGCTATTCTTGAAGGGAATGTGGGAAATTTCTAGTAGGTAGCTAGAAAAATACCACGAGCCAAACGATGGTGGTTAATGTGGAATATAAGAATTGTTGGACACAATTTCCAAACAATGGAGCTATACCAACACATCGATGGGAACTGGATAACCTATGAGAGCTTCAGGATCCCTACTGGCCAACTGGTGAATGCTAATAACTAATCTATGGAGTTTTCCCTGAAAATATTACTAGTCATTTTAGGTTTCCCCCTATTGAATCTCTAACATATTAACGAATTTTAGAGACACCCAAGGCCTCCTGATTTATCATAGGACTCATGGAAGCTACAAATACCACCCATGTATTCTTGTACTCATTCAATTAGTATTGGTTATAAAATTATTATCATATTTCCTCCCTAACAAGGGGGAAATTTAGTACAATAAATGACTTCAAAATGAGATAAAGAGTTAATTGTTAAGGGATTGTATTCAAAAACCACTCTCTTATTTTTCTACACTTGAAGTGATTACTACCACAAAATTAAGGAACATTGGGATTCATTCAAAACCACTAATAATAAAGTGTTGTATTAGGTTTCATACTTTTCTATTAAAAATAATGTGTATATATTTTTGATGGGTGTCATGAGTACCATAAAAACGATCAAATAAATTTAAAACCTATGAATTCATTGAAAGGAGGATTAATAGACATCATTTTTTGATGATTTATTTTGTCACATTATTCCTTGCCATTTACATTTATATTTTTATTGAACTGACATTGATTTATATATTTATTACATAATTGTATCAAATTTTAAATATTAATTTTAAAAGAAAATTAAACAACTCTTTTGACATACTTATTGGACCTAATAGATTATGTTATGGTCACTTATTGAGACTATACTGATATTTATTCCTCACAAAAAACATGGTTACCCTAGTGTGTATTTAGAACTTTTGTTTAATATGTAGGTTTGGGGACATGTTGTGTAATGGATTGGTCTAGAACAAAATTATAGGGTATTAGAGATGGGATGGAGATAAGGGCCATGGATAAAAGTTAAGCCTTTTATTTATTTCATTATTATTTTTACATGATCAATCCATTGGGTTATTAATCGGATGTATACTTGTATGATTATTCATTTCATTCATTATAGCATGTGTTACCGATTTTAGATACATTGAGGGATTTTAATAGATCATGATTGGGTATTTTAATTATTATTATGGATATTATATTGAGTAAATAGACTCTCTAGTGCCTAATTTTTTATTCCCTGATAGTCAGGTTCAACTAGTGTATTGTGAGGTATTCTTAATGTCATGATTAAGTAATTTCAAAGATGCTAGTAGGGTATCCCAAAATGGAATTATGATGAAATTTTTTTTCATATTATTTTGGATATTGTAGATTGGAAATAGGGATGATTAAGAACTTGTTATACACATCATATTGATTAGACACGAACACTATTTTGGGGGGAGTCTAGATTACCAGGGTTAAAATATTTTCATTGATTTTCACTATTATAGTTGAGCTGTGATTTGTGTCAAATAATATGTTTTTTCGGATTTATTGAATTATTAATTTTTATCATGCTCCATGATGGAAATATGTCATTGTACATACATTATTATATGGACATTGGAATCACATGAAATTCATATCAATTGGTGATATTTCTTCACTTCCAATATTGGTTTTGGTTATTTAAAATTTTAATAATAACTTATATGTTTTTTACTAATATAAAATGTTTGTGGAATTTTATGCTTTCAAACCATAATGTTTTCATTCTAATTTTTGTCATGTGGATCTTGTAGTGAAATGATCACAGTTAATTATTATTCAATAACATTTTATAAGATATGTATAGATACCCCTTATAGGTTTTTACAGGAATTAAATGAATCATTGATAGAACCCTATTTGGTTCGGTTAGGATTGGTATTCTTGGGATATAATATTATAACAATCATGGGTTACCTTGAGGATATGATCACCCCTACGATGTATAATGAATGGTGTGTGGAACACACTCAGTTTTATATATGTGGATTACATAGAGTGACTTGGTATCGAGGTTGAGATTTTAGGGAAGAATAAGCGGGATGACTAGAACTGTTGAATTTGTATCTGATTTCACGTGGAATAGAAAAATAATGGTTGTATGTTTCTTTTTTATGGAATTATTCCATGTTGAATGTGATATTATGGCTGTACATTACATGAGTAAGATGCCTTAGTCATGTTATAAAATAATTATTGAGAGTTAATTTTTCTAGATTATAATTACATTTGATAGGGGTATGGTCAGTTTTTAGGAATGAGAGCCCATTTTTGTTGATGTGTTCATCATTTGAGCATTGGTAAAATTGTGTAATTATATGGTATATAAGTTTACACCTATTGGGTTCAAATGAGATCAAAATTTTTAATGGATAATAGCCCATGATAGGTTTATTCCGGATGATCAATCTACCATGGGAAGAGGATTGTTATCATTGATTATCATGATAATAATCAATATATGAGGGTAAGTGTGTGCGAGTTAAATGAAGTAACCATTTAGATTGTAGATCTTCGAGCGAACATGTGTTTTTGATATATTATGGATTTATTGATAAGTGTTTTAATAATGGTGGCTTGAAATTTTGGGTTAGGATATGAGATATTACAATAATGTAGGTTGTTACATTGTGGTTGTATTAGAGAACCATGGTATAATTGATCCGAGTTTGTTCTAGAACATGGGTTGTCATGATGGGATGATATTTCCATAGGAAGGGTGACAGACATGAGATAATAGAATCGGTTGGGTGTTACGATCAATGGGTTGTCTGACATAATCCATATGTTAGGGATCACACCATTCAATGTTGGAGTGTTCGATCCTTTTTATAGATGGATTTTTAAAAAGGTTCTGGTTGGTCATCTTGGAGAGCTGGGAATGGATAATGATTTATGTTACATGTTAACTATTAGATATGAGTGTGTTTGTGTGTGGAGAGGGTGGGGGTCATGTATGGTCATTACATTACTCAATGGATGGATCATGGGTCATGGATACATTGAATTTTTATTTAGTGGGGTTGAAAATGAGGATAATCCTATGATAGGTAGTATTAAATTAACCATAAAGGTGTGATCCACAGTTAATATGGGTCATGTATGAAGTGAGACATGTTGGTGTATAATCGAGATAGAACAAGAATGGAAATGGACATGTGGATATGATTTTATCTAGTTCCTTAGAAAATACAAGTTATTTAATTTGGATGCAATTCCAGATAAAGCTTATGTTTTAACATTATGATCAAGATTGATCTAGGTGTGATATAAGAGAGTTTAATTAAAGGTTCAGGGATGCTCACTGAGAGTGTAGGATGGCTAGTGTAGGTTATTAAGGTCCCAAAAAAGTAATTACAACATGTTTTAGGTTTAGTCTTCGTTGTGGATGTTAGAATGATTCTTCAATGCATCTGAGAGTTTATGCATTTATGATCATGTGATGTGATAGAACATTAGTGGGTGAGGTAGATAATTTTTGGGAGTAGATTTACATATGATCACCAACAATTATTTTTCAATAAAATGGTTATTGATATGTGGACACAACATCGAGTGTGTTCATAGACCACTTTAAGAACATTTTTGGTGGGAGATTCCTAGAGTGCTGAGAACCATGACCCAGAATAAGTCCTTTCAATATGAGTCTTACGGTGGGCAGAGTCAAAATATTGGGACCTATTATATTTGATACACATAATTATCTTTGGATAAATGTGTGCTTTTTAGTGTTGTATTAGTATTTGGTTATGGTGATGAGAGTGTACCTCTGATTTTGTTGCGTAACATGCCTAAGTGTTTTGAGTTGTACAACAGAAGCGTTTTAAGTGTTCTACGATGGAATGTAGTGTGTCAATTTTAAATTAAAAATTTATTTAGGTCATGAATGACTGTTATATGATAAATAATCATTTATTATAATTACATGAATGATTATTGGGTGTTTTCAATAATTTGTATTTCTACAGGTTGTGAAATTTTGTGAAAATTAAAATTTCTGGTATTAGAAAAGGGGACATTTGGAGAATTGAGATTCATATTTGTTATTTTAAGGGTTTAATATTTTAAATATGTGTTTATGTATGTGTTTAGGGTCCTAAAATGTATTTTATCTTATTGGGTGATCATCAGTGTGGGGTTGGGGTGATCCCTTGGATGTTTTTTGGTTGTAGTCAGTTTCAGTCACTCTATGATAAGGGGCTATCAAGAGTAGATGAATTGCAATAAGTGGGTACTATGGTATGAATATGTTTTATATGGGAATTATTAAAGTAAAAATCTACACACATGGGTGGTCACATTATGTAATTTATTTTCATTCCATTAAAGAGAATATTATATAAGAGGTTGAAATCCATAAATATTTCATTTTGTTTTTTTGGGATAAGATTATAACTTCATGAACACTAGGTTTAGAAATGAAGTATTTTCATTAAAAATGTGTCATGGTGTATAGATTAAATATGATTATGTGGGATGGGAGGATTTTACATTAATTTTTGGACTTGAATGTGAATGTAAAATCAATCCCTAACATAGAGGGGTCACTCCATGATGGTTCTTGTCTAGGTGTCGTGCTTTCAATTTACAGATTCTTGTACCATGACCTAGAGGGGCCATACATTGATGATGAAACATAGGGCAGGGTCCTCTACATGGGGGTAGAAAGTCTTGCCATGAACTATAGGTTCACACCAGGACTAATCAATAAAGATATATTTTAATAGGGGCAGAACCATCATTACAGGTTTTGACCTATTCGGTTTTAGGTTCAGTACTATCTAAGGAGTGTCCATTTTCAGATCTCTCTCAATATATTCTAATTTTATTATAGCTCGTGAATAAGGGTGATTTTTGAAGTTCTATAGTATATATAAGGTTATTATTTCATCTATCCTATTCCATTTTTATTTCATTACATTTCATTTTAATTTGGGATGATTTGGGGTAGTATATTGAAAATGATTCCGCTAGATCATGTAGTAATTGATCTTTAATGATGATAATATTAACAACTTGTATAAGGGTCATCATGGAAGGATGAATTATCATGAAATCATGTGGTTTTGGAGATGTTTCATTACATAGTGATTTTTTTGGTGATTATGAATTATTGTATTAAATTGAATAATTAATTTTAAAATTATAAATTGTTTTTATTTTACATGTTATGGATTGATATAGGAGTTGTGTAATTGATATTATCTTTCATGAGGTATATAATGGATCTATTGAGAAGGTGAAAAGTGAAGTTATAATGTTAACACCATATTTTATTTTGGATATCCATATAATATAAAATCATATAATTGTTTATTTATGAGGGTGTATTAGTTTATTAAAATATATGATTTGGTAGTGGGATAAGGATTGAGAGTTCCCGAAAGAAATAGAAGGGTTTCCATGATCCACCTAGGTTTATGGTAGGTTCTCTAGAGATTTTTTTAGAAAATAAATTTACCAATAAATAAGGTCTCCAAGGGGTGAACATACCAATTTAGATTACCAAACTGTCAACATGGCCCATGGTAATGGGGTGAGGTTTCCATATCCTAGGATAGTTTTCAATGGATAGTTTTATTGAAATTTAAGGCTTAGGCATTGTGGTGATGGATGTGAAAATTTTATATACCATTCTTAATGAGTGACACCCCCTTATGGGTTGACGAGAGCCTTGAAAAGTTCACTGATTAAGATAAGTACTCTATGAATTAATGGAGTGTGATAAAAACGGTTTTCAATAGATGATTGGGCTAAGAGATCTTCAAGATGATAAAAGAGATATGACCCATGTATATTCCATATTATTTGTTTGTATGACCTTAAATTAAGATATATATGGGTTTATAGTGAGTTAGATTAGAATATTACATGTTTTGTGGGACCAGGATGTTATATGAAATTATAAGCATATGGGGCCTACCTCATGAGGTTATGGTTTGAGAGGGCCTATAGGTGGGTAATCACTATGGGGTGTTTGATACTTCTTGAGGATAATGAGTAAAATACAAACATGTTTGAGGAACCCTAGTGGTTTCCCATATAGTTTATATGAGAATATAATAGGTTCATAAGATATGCTAGCATGACTGAGACTCTCTAGAGGAGATTATTGAATTAGGATAGTTGGATGATCGTGTGTGCATTGATGTGAGAGGCTAGTTCATTAGTGACTAGTTACCTATGATGAGATTGTGAGATTGAGTAATTAGTTATATTTTTTTTCTATTTTTTACTTGTTCATGGGTGGGATCATTCCAGGCAATGAGATATGATATATGGAAATTTCCATGAGTGAGAATGTGATGGTTTTGTTAGGCTTAGTGATACTACCATATACTTATAGACTATCATTATGATACAATAAGGAATGATTAAGTCATTTTGTTTTGGCCTTCTTGGTGTAGTAATTTATGGTTTTTGAGTTTTTATGTGGCCACTCTAGAGAGGGGTTTGTTGGGTTACCCTTGTGTGGAATCTCATTGAGTGAGTGGGGATGACCAATGTACTATTGTGTCATATAACCCTGTGTGATAGGGGATTACTAGAGTACTATAGATTGACATCTCCCTGAGTGATAGGGGATGTCTTAAGTGAAATCATATAATATATACCTATGTTATAGATAATTTCAAGGGTATTATTATGTTAAATATACATAAGTGATAGGAGATAAAAATTGCATTATTTATTTTGAATCTCTTAAATGAGATGATAAGGGTACCATTTATGTGACATCTCCTATGTGCAGGGATGATAAGGGCACTTTATGTGAGGAATTCATCGAGAGGGTTAGGCAGGCTACATGGCATGACACCCTAAATCGATTATTTTATTACATGACAGGACATATGAATCAAGTTTATTGATTTACATTAATGGTCAGAGCCAGTTTATTCTGGTGTTTTGGTGGCATAGTTATCATAGAATGAACCAACATGAATGTTTAATATATATCATCTATTTCCCACATTCATACACATGTATATAATGAAATATATTAAGGGAACATGGGGATAAAATTTTGAGATGTATTTAGAACACCAGTCACGTGTATCCTGGTGTATGTGAAAAAATTATGTTTGACATTCATTTATAAGTACATGTTGTGCAGTGGATCGAGGTAGAGGATATTTACAATGTCTTAGAGTTGGGATAGATATTATGCATGTGGATGGAATTAGTGCCTCTTGTGTATTTTATTATTTGGTTTATTTAGTATATGTGATCATCCTAGTGGGTTGTTGGTGTAATTTATGCATTCATGCATCGATATATAATATATTATAATAGGTTTCCTTTATTATACAAACCCTGATCGTTTATTGTAGATGTTTTTTGAATATTTTATTTATAATTTTTTGCTATTATATAATGCTAATTGTCTTACCAATGCATTATTTTGGCCCTCATGACTAGTTGGTAATCTCAGGTATATAAGGAGGCTCACTAGTGGTCACATGTATGTTCTAATTTGGTCATTAGTGAGTAGTCTCAGGCTGGGTCATTTCAAAGCAATAATCCATACAACTTTGATAAGTCCATAGGAAATAATCGGTAAATAAGATGGTGGAAATCCACATTAGAAGAATATATTATAATACATACACCATTATTCAAATGTGTGGAATAAACCCATACTATTTTGGAATGGTTGTTATAGATTTCATAAATTCCTTTCTAGTACCTCAAATATGATAATAAAATAATTCTGGTGTTTGTGACACTGAAGAATTTCAAAACACATTGAATAATTTGTATTAAATTTATTAAAAAATTTATATTAATAACCTTCATGTTTATAAAACTCCATTTTTCATATGACATGCCATTTCTTCCTAAAATGTTCATTGGAGAGTATATATAGGTAAATAGGGACTGATCATGGAAGTCTAATATTTTAAATCAGAGATGTGTTAAAAATAAAGATAACCCTTTTCATAAAATCATAAAATATTTTAAAATAGATATTACATATAATATCCCATATAATCCTATTCAAATCTCTAACTCCATAATAAATTCATTCCCACTTTTTTTACAACTTAATCATCTTTAAATATTTTCCATGCCATAGCACACTTATTCATTAATTCTACAACATTAATCTTCTTTAATTATGACTCTCTCAAACCCCTCCATTAATTTCAATATTCAATTATAAAAAACATCCATAATCTTATATTTTTATCAGTCTGTATAAATAACATAAAATATATTCCAAATTATATAAATAAATTCCCATAAAAATTTTTCTAATGAATTAATATATTATTTCCATAATTCCCTATCAATATTTCTATATTAGTTCAAATGATGTGACTTTTTGACCTATGTTATTATCAAGTTTCTATATTATTATGATAATAAAAATAATATTCCAAAATTATGTAATAAAAAAACTAACCACACAACATGTCACCATATCTTTAATGAATAAATAATATTTAAAAATATCTTAATAAGATAACAAAAAAATATGAATGTTATAACTATCCCCATTGTTAAAAATTTATACCCATAGAAATTTACCCTATTTCTTCACGAATCTTTTTACATTACTGATGCATGTGAGATTCTATTTCCCATACTTCTCTTTGAATATCTCAATGCATCCACAATACTATAACTAAAAGAATGGTATTTACACTAAATACTATATATTGATGGAATAATAATTTAACTAATACATCAATGAAAATATTATTAAGTTATAACACCAGTGGTTTCTAATCAAGAACATGAGATAAATAAAAAAGTTTCTAATTAGACAACATGTATAAAAACATGTAATTTCCTTATACCATGGTGGTAAAAACAAATATTTTCCACATCATCAAAATTATCCCTAATTTTAAAATGAACAAAAAAACAGTGGTTTTATCTCCCCCTCCTTATCATGTCTTTAGTGCATTAAATTATTAAAAACATGATATAATATATGATCACTCACAATAAAATCCAAGGGAAATCATCAATGAACAACTTATGAATTTTTTAGACTTTTTTCATTCACTACATGTTTCTAAATAACCTTCACATAGTCTATTGTTTCTGACACCAAAGTCTCTCTTATAAGAAATCCTTTAATTGTCACCACTATGTAAAAGGGTTACTAATAAGAATTACATTACAAAACCTCAAATGGACCCATATTAATTGAGGATTGATAACTATTATTGATGAAAAATTACACAATTTAACAATGTTCTTCCTAGTACATCATAAAAATAAATAAATAATTACTGAAGTATATCATTAATAATATTAATTATCCATCTATTTTACCCATTTATATGTAGATTGTAACCCGTACTCAACCTCAATTAAGTGCCCATAGATTTCTAAGACCCCTACTAAAATATTTATGTAAAATGATATTACCTATCATAAATGATAATCTTAGGATAACCATGAATCTTGATAATAACCATAATATATAACTTAATAAGGCACATAATATTTTTTTACCAAATAGGTAGTAAAAGAAAAAAAAATTTCATTATCACAACCAGAACCAACACTTCTCTATTATTTTATTTTTTTGGTCTTGTTTTAATTTTATGGGTTTCTCGGGTGAGTCTCCCTTAACAGTGGAAATTTCTGAAGGTCTGAGAGTGGCATATGGTTGGCGCATAATTAGAGGATACCATAAAAAATCCAATGAAAAACTATGAGGGTCAAAAAATTGATCTGTTCAGTTTTTTAAGTCATCTGCATGGATGTGTACTAGAACCCAGAAACTGTGTGACTTCTTCTCTCATTTGGATAGAGCCACCACACATTTGGCACATGGTTCAGAAGACCATGCATCCAAACTAGGGGTATTTCCATGTCATTAAAAAAATATATATAATGTTTTAATAGCGATAATAATAAAAATGATATTTATAATAATATTAATATTATTAATAATGTTGTTGTCATTGTTATTATTATTACTAATATTTTCATTATTATTATAATTAATATCGTTTCTATTACTATTATTACAAAAATATTTTAATATACCCCATACCCCTTTCCCCATAGGGTCGTGAATCACCCACATCTAGGTAGGGCTCTCTCAAATGACATTATTGTCTCTAAATCAATATGGTGGTCGATTTCCTCACTTGATTTCATGTGAAATCATGTTTGGTGAGTGTTTCTCCACCACTATCACCTTCTTCTATCTTCTTTTCTCTTTACTCATTGTGGTATAAGGACATCTAAATAATAAGGTTTACTCAGTCTTTTTTTGTGATTTTTTTTGCCCGGGTCTCCATTTATTTTTTGGGGTTCCTTAGACTCAATAGAGACAACATTGGGTATCGCACATGGACGATATTGGGTTCTTCATAAGTTTGTATTATATTTACTTTTTTTCTTACTCATTAGGGAAATTTTATTTTGTGGTTTATTAATTAATAGGTATCTTGTATTTTTATAGTTACCTTGGAGCACATTGCGGTAACATTGGACTATAGTTAATGAAGGTAAATTACACACATATGCATGGATGAAGAATGAATATATATATAATCTCTTTGTACATATTAAATCATGGTGAGGGGAATATCTACATTGTAACTAGTTGTATTTATATATATATGTATATATATGTATGTATAATGTTATACTTGTGTTAGTGTAAAATATGGTCTTGCATAACTCGAGTCCTTTGTCACTTGTGCTTCCTGGGACCCCTTTGAACTGGATTTGGGTTTCAATCATCAAAGAAAACATGTTTCGATATTGGTTACCTATTTCAAAACCAATAATTTGAATTCGGTAATTTATTGATTATTTTGAGAAATGTGTTTTAATTATTATATGAAATTTATATGCTATGAGAGGTGTCTTTTGATTCTTGGAAATGAATTTTTACATGCATCCCATATTTTATCTAAGATACCAATAGAGAATTCCTTTTTTAATCACGTCTTTGATCCCATTTGCAATTTAATATATTTTAAATGATATTTTATTCTCAATTTTAACCTGATAAGGCCCAATAAGAACCATTATTTGTTTTATGTAAATGAAAACACTTTTTATGGTATGGATCTTGTAATTGAATCATGATGTGTTCTTAATATGTGACATATAATCTATGTATTGTAATGTAGATAGTGATTTAGTATACAATAGGAAATGGAAAATTGGAGTCACATAAATAGGGAGTTTGACATTGAGAAATTGGATGGTAATTTTTGTAAAAGTTTGTAAAATATATGTATATGAAATCTTGAAAAAAATCATCTTCAGTTCAACATGCATTATAAGAATCATGGTCACCTAGGAGTGTAGGCCTGGACTGGTAGCTAGGGGCTGGCAGTGTTCTGTTTGAAGAATCTCTAGTAGGATTATGATACAACAATAACAAAACATGATGATATTTTGGAATATTGGAAGATTGGGATGAGCCATCTCCAGTGGCACATTGACATGAAAAAAACATTATATGGATCAGTCACCATGATATGATGTTTTTAGATACCCTATAACATAGTTACTTATATATTTCCCATAGTTATTACTCTTATATTACACCTACTTTTCATAGTAATTATTTTTATATTCACTTGTGTTTGGTTTCCTTTTTATATCTATATTATAAAAATATTATTATACCATTGTGTTTTTTATCACTGTGACTCTTATCTTGTCATATCTTTCTTTTAATAAATGGTTTATTAGATAATCCCACATTTGTTAAAAATGGTTTTTGAAATCATGGTGAAAATGGTTTTATAGAGAATTAGCCCATTACATGTTTTGAATGTAACAAAGAAAACCCTATTTTTATATTAATATTTTAAATCTTGGACAAATTTCATTTATTATTATAGGAAATACCAAGGGAGTTATATTAAATTATGGAATCCCAAATGATCATTATTAGGATCACATCTACTTAATTGTGATTTCTAGTTTTAGGTTCTCTGAGTTATAGATTTCTCATATTGTGAGCATTGTCTTGTGGTTTATGGTAACCCATTGGGTCACATACGTTTTGTTTTATAGTTTTGATTTCTCTACCACTTCTAGAATTTATTTTATTGTTCTATTTTTATTTATTTATATGTATGTCATTTAAGAAATAAATAATTACCTACTGAAAATTATTGATGCTAGACACTAGTTTCTATCTATGGTGGATTAAGAATGCCTCTCAGGCCATATTTTAGAATGGGTTAAGTTCCCGGTTTAGGGTCTACATGGTTTGTATCATGACAATATGTACATCAATCAAAACCAAAATAAAATCTTGATTCAAAGGATCCATAGGCATAATTTTCATGCCTGGTTTTGGGTTTTCTTAAACTATTCAATTACATTTTCATAGAAATGGGGTGCTTAGTGGGATTTTAATGGTTTTTAAGAGGTGGAGGATTGTGTTTTAGATCTATAAGATTAAAAAAAACCCATGGTGTATCACATGTTGTTGTTATTTATTTATTTTTCCCCATCGGTGTTGTATTTTGAGTTAGCGATGAACTCGAGCTGTGAAATTCCCATTTTAAGGGAAAGACGTATGGAGGATTTTCTAGTATAACACGGGGAAATCCATAATTCTCATTGAAATGGGAATGTTCTCTAAGGGAGTTTGAAATTTATCCTAAATATTAATTGAATTTATATTTCATATTATTACCCTTATTTTAACTAACCATTGTGTATGTTTTTACCTTGGTTATTTAATGATTATCTATTGAGCCTTAGTGGTGGATGATTCATGAGTGTGGAACTTGGAATATTTCCCTATATGAAGTGGGAAATTATTAAATTGCTATGTTGGATGGAATAATGGTTCTATATTGTGACAAAAATAGGTTTATTATGTGTATTAGAAGTGATGGTGGTGGTCCATCTATGTCGTTGTTGGAGTTATGGCATGTTGAAAATAGAGGATGGGATTTCACCACACCGTGATGGATCATTAAAGGGATCTATTATTTGGAGATACTATGGATTTAGTTTTTATCAACATTTCATGGTGTTGGTATGTCCACTTTTCAAATGGGTGAATCAAACATCATGAAAATAGGGAGATATTCAATTTAAATGAATAATTATTTTTGTTTTGTCTTTGATAGAGGCCATTACTTACATGTTATAATCAATTTCACCATCATATATTTATATATATTTTTATCTTGAAGTGCTTATTTTTTTTATTAAATTTACTTTTTTATTTCTCTCAAATAATATTTCATTGTAATGAGTCCTTTTGGATTAATTTTTAATCAATTTTGGATCTCAACCATATCAATTTTGAATATCGATAAATTTTAATCAAAGGTTTATTTCCCTAATCTTTCCATTTGTTCTAATCATATATTTTTCTTGGATGTCGACAATAACATTGGTTCTTTATATTAGTGTATTATAATTGTTGGATTGATTATAAATGTGATGTTATATTTTTTAGGATGCCTCTTTCAAATTCATTGGTTCTTAAATTTGAACTTTGGATGTGGAATTTATAATTTTCATTGAGGTAGTATATTTCAAATAGTTATTCTTATACTCTAAAATATAAATCTACTTAATATGTTGTTTCAACTTCTACATAACATTACTGATCCGAACAGATTTTTTCATAGACTTTAATGACCAATGTTATCAACACTATTAGATTGTTTTCCCATTAGAATATAAAATTGAATTTACCACCATTCCGTAGATTTAGACAATCTCATTAAACAACATGATCTATGATTTTTTTATCCAATAAAAGATTAGATAATTTATCTCTTTATCAAAATAAATAAATTCCTTTTAATGTGGTAGGTTTATACTCTCCCATTTGACTCATGGAAGATTCGTTTTGTTTAGAGAAAATGGGATTAAATTTACTTTATAAATTTCATCATCTATCTATATGATTATCCGTGGTTTCACTATAATAGTTTAGCCGATGGTGTTATCCTTAGTATTTTATATTTTTTGTCCTCTTAATTATCTTGGTCTTTATGTTGTGGGTTTTGGTCTAGGGTAAGGGGATATAGTATTCTTCCTCTTCCTACTCTACATGAGATTATATTTATAATACCTATCTTTATTGATTTTAATTTTTATAGTAGAATCACATTTCGATGTTTTTATATAAAAATTATATAGAATATAATTTATTGAAGACATGACCTTGATTTTGAACTAGAAATGGAATGGTGACCATGCTATTTATCTCCCCTTTTAGTCTGATACGAAATTATTGATTTGGTAACATATATTTATATATAATTATACATATATATGAATAATATTATGATATAATATCCTTGAGAAATGGCACTGAGGCTTATGATGTGAATCTGAAGTTGAATTAATGATATAATAGGTTTCTTTAGAATGGGAATATAAATGTAATGTAATCTAGAATTAATATTAAAAAATATGAGTAGTTATTAGTATTGGGGTGTCACTAATGTTGATTAGGTACTTATTTCATAGTATGTTGTTGAAATGTAGTTGATTTTATGGATAATTTGGATTGAATACTAGTATTTTTTTTTGTATTGTTAGGATAACTAGAACTAGTTATTATATTTTGGTGAGATATGAATAATTTTCATTGATCACCTTAGTGTGGTCACTCCCTTGAAATTCCTTCCATTACATAGAGTGATGTTTCACATTTAGGTTTAATGGTGAGGTTTGGAGGATTTTTAGAGGACCTTCTATAATTTTTAGTTCAAGGGTAATTATTCTGGTCATTTTTATTTATAATTTGGTTAGTATACAATGATATAAAAAAGTGGTAGAGTATTATTGGAAGAGTTGGGTATGTTAAGGTATTGAGGGTTGGTAGATTTTGGGTCTCGGTCAAAGTGGGGATAATTCATGGAAATTGATATCTTATGTGGTCTTGTGAAGATGCATTGTTATAGGTCTAGTTTGAGGACTATTTTGGGATTATAAATATTTTTATTATGTTTTGTATTAGACATCTAAAGGTACAATTTTATGTTTATGTTAACTAAATGTATATGTAAATTGAATAATTACATGACTTAATTGCTAAATGTTATGACTATGTAAATAGAAAAATACAGTTGTAACTAAATCATTATTTAGAATGTTTTTAGTATGTATATGAACGAATTATTAGGGTGTATTGTGTTATTTATAATTAAGTAAATGAATGGGTAATCATAGAATACAGTTTAAATTGGGAATATATCAAATGATAAATAATTTAATAGTTAGGATATTGTTTATATGAGAATTATAAAAAATCATAATGATAATAGGATGAAATAAGATTACGTAATGTAATTTGTAAATTGTTGAGATGGTATAGGGTGGAATATTCATGGTGGTAAAAATATTTCATTAATTGTGATATTTATTTAACATAGAAAATATGATTTTTATTTCTTTTTATTACTAGGCTACATGGATATTAATAATTGGAAAACCATAGTTATGATATTTTACCATCGGTGGGTTTATATTTTTTATGATGTGTTATCTAAATCATTTGAGTTGATAACATCTATACATGAGATATTATGGGTCAAGGCAAATTTAAAGTGAATGGATGATTTAGAGTTAGTAATATGTCAATGGATATGGTATTGTGATTTGGATATAGTGGACCGATGATTGGATGGAAAAGTGGGATGTTTATATACGACTCTTCTCATCACGATCCATTTCTTAGTGATTTTTATATGGGATTCCCACTAATTTGGGCAGGAACATCCCCTGAATTATATGAATGAGTGGAGATAAATTTAAAGAACCTTTTCATAACTACTATATTATTAATCGTACATACCCAAATGATTTACAAACATTGTTTGTAGAAATAAAAATGATGGTTGACAGAAATATTTTATTGTCAAGGATTATGATATCATGATATGACATTATACAAGCATTGAGATATCCTTAGAATTCTATATATTTTTATTTATTAAGAGTTGTTGTTTGAAAATTATTATTGATTCTTTATTAGACTCATGTACTAGTTGAAATACTTTCTTATCAGGAAACATCGATTTCACATTGAAGATGTATTATTTAAGGTATTATCATACTAGTTACTCCTAAGTGTTCAACCCTATTCAATTTTATATAGTTGTATTGAAAGGGTGAATCCAGGGAGATCAAAGATGATGTTATTATGAAAATTTGGCTATTTAAATTAATGATTTTTGAGGTTTTTCTTATAAATATATTTCAATAATTTTTTTGTTATTGATTTTTTCTAATTTAGATATGTTTTTTATAAACTCTTGGAATTATATATTTTTCATTGAAATATAATGTATAGTTTTTTTAATTTTAAGCCTATTGAATTTTAATTTTTATACATATAAATGCATATTAAGAATTTATTTTATAATTACCATTAATGATACATCATGTATAATAGATCATTATTTCCATGAATAACATTACAAGATAATTTTTAATTCATCAATTCACTTGATGATTAAAACTCATAGAATTCATGGAAACATGTTTTAGAATCTAAAATATCTCAATATGAATAATTACGACACATATTAAATTAAAATTTATGTAGGATTTTTTTAGTCAACTACATGATGGAATTGATAGTCCATTTTATTAAGATATTGTTATAATTATGAATTCTGATTATATAATAGGTGAGATCTAATGAAATGTTGATATTTTTTAACTTTTATACAATAGATAAAAACATATGCATATACATGACATATTTATTATTGATTATTACAACATAAGAATATTGTTTTCAAGTTAATATTTATATTTAATGATTTAATTTATAATAATCATTCCATGTTTTATATAAGTATAGGTCATGGAAGTAATGCTTGTTATAATATTGTGATATATAAAATAAGCATTTTGAGATTCTATTAATATATAAGTAGTAGTTAGGAATTATGATTCTGTGAAGGTAAGATAAGATGAATATGATTTTTTGACCCATATAATGTTATAAGTAATGTTTATTGAATGTAATATGATGTATTGATAATCATTATCATGGCATGTTATGTGTTAATAATTTGATTTAGAGAACCATTTTTGAATGTCCACATAATTAATTAGTTAGTCTTGGGTGAATTTTCATGGAATTAATTGTTTTTATATTGTTTTTTACAGCCCTAATATCATATGATATGATGATATGTGGTGAATGTGATTTATTTTAAGTGATATATAATATATAAGAATATTATATAGTGAAAGGTGTTTTTATTATTGATATTTGGTGGGTGATAATGTGGTTATGGTGTGGATTGAAAGTATTTGAACTATGGGTATTCTTGGAAAATGGATTTGTTTCCCTACAAGATATTATGTTATCTATGATGTTGTTGTGGTCTATGAAATATGTGCTTGAGATTTTATTTGTTATTTAATTAAAGACATTCAATCAAAACATATTCTGTACATTGTGATAGATAATAAGTAGGAATCTTGGGATTGATATTTGTTAAATATTTATTGATAGTTATTACCAATGTTCAATAGTGGATAATTAATATTTTATGATAATAAATTGTAATAATATTATAATTATTTCATTGACTCATCAAGGACTACATATTAGTTTTTTGTCACGTATGTTGTAATCTTATTTCAGAAGTGGATTCAATATGGTGGAGGATAAATCATTGATACCCAAATGAAATTTCTTTTGTGGAGTATAATGAAATATTCGAGAAGGATTTTATTTATCATGTGGAAATGGATATCTATATAAAATATATTAAATAGATTCAGTAAGGGAATGATAATTTAAATAAACATGGGAATCATTTTAAGGACATGGTCGGTCAGATTCATTATTTCATATACAGTGATGTGAAGTAAGCATATTATTTTGAGCATTCTTTAAATCCATCAAATAATTGATCAATTATGGACTTTAAGTTAATGTATTGGTAAGTGGTAAGGGATTTTACAAATTTTTTGAGCGATTAATTTTCATGAGGGAAGGATTGAACAAAGAGTCTTCTTAGTTTTTTAAAGAGTGTGTAAGGAATATTCAAGTTTATTATGCTTATGATTTCAATAAGAATCAATTATAATGATATTCAAGATCCATATCACCACTTTAATCTTTATGGTTGATTATCTTGAGTTTTCCCATGTCTGTGAGTTGATCTCTTTCCATTGTAATTCTATATGGAATTTTTAGTTTGATTTCCCAATAGGTAAGTGTGATTCTTAATCTCCAGTGGTTAGTTTGTTATAGCTTGATAAATGAAGAACATTTAGCATTGTATTGTTAGTGTGTTAATATTAAATGATAGGTATCTCCAAATTATTGTTATGATTTTGGATTTTCATATTTCTGGATATGATTGAATTCTTAGGGTCTAAATTGTGTATGTTTTAATTAATATGATTGATTGAGTTACCTATTACTATATCGGGGAACAATTTTCTTCTAAGGGTTTTTTATTTCCATGTATGTAAATCATTTGAGAGATATTTTATTTAATAGGTTGTTTTTTTATCCATTAAGTCTTATTTTATATAGTTTGGGATTGACATGATGGATTTTAAATATTGTTCAATGGTTATGATTTTAATTTTATCTCTATTGGGACCAAAAGTTCCATGGTGTATGGAACATTAGAGTTTTTTCATGAGAGTTTTCCATTTTGGTGACTCATTGGTATGTGGAATAAACATTATAATTTAAGTTGTGTGGTGTCTAATTTATTTTCCCATATAACATGAGGTGATCTGTAATGATTGGGGTAAAGGTGGTGGAACTGTGGGGTGTTGGGATTTTAATTTACATTTTAATTTAAACTGTCATATTTATCATTCATTATTTCCAAAGTGACCTATGTGTAACTATTTTTATTCTTACTTTTTTATTTTCTTATTGGTCCATGGTGATGGTTCATTCATGGGAGTGTTTCATGAAAGTTTACCCCATGGGAAATGAGGAATGTTGAAGAAACTATATTGGTGGGTGTGGTGGTAATGTGTTTACGTAAATTCAGGTAGATTATGTGTATTGTAAATGGTATTGGTGGGTCCCCAATTACGTGGAAGGTGATATAGTATACTAAAAAATATAGTGGATATTTCTCCCTGTCATGGGGTATCGTTGAAGGTTCCATACTCGGGTGGCACCATATGTGTGTTGGGTACCAACACACCATGGTGTTGGTTTGACCTATTTTTAAATGAGAGAAGTTCTTTTCATGAAAATGGGAAGATATGAAACGTTTATGAATAGACTTATATCTTGTTTTTACCAACTATATTATGGATATATTAAAATCTACCATACCATTAAGGATGTTGGATGAGGTTCTCTTTAAATTGGGGAAAACCTTTCTACATAGATTGAACTTTTTTCATTATCTTATACCTTGTATGGATTTAGTTAATAAATTTAAGTCATTTTTTATTTCCATTATGGTTCATGACATTCTCAATTTGATTTGTGTGACAGTTTTTATTATAAGGTGTGTTTCTCATATCTTTCCCATCACTCATTCCTAATTTTGAGGATAGAGAAATCAGTATTGACAATTCATTTGTTTATAATATTATGGATAGTCAATCCTAGATGAATATGATGTTAAATGTTCAAGGAATATTATTTTGGATTCATTGATTCTAATATTAATTCATGTTAATGTGTAATTGATTATCTTAAATGAGTATGTGTATATATAGTTTTTCCTATTATCTTTTAATAAATTCTATTAACAGATAAATTGTGGGACCTTCCACATTAACTTGTTGATCCCAAACCATTTTATTGTTAACCCTTCAAATAAAATGATATTAACACCTTTTAAATATTATAACTTTTAAAAAGATAATAGGATTTACCAATATTCCTCCAATTTAAACACTCTAATCAAATTTTATAAGCTGTGTATTATTGTACCTCTCGAACCATGGATAATTTGCAACATTTTCCAAAACCATAAATGACTTAAAACATAGTATGTTCATTCCCTTAAATTGTTGTTATTATATATGGATTAGTTTAGGTAGTGGGTATTTTTATAAATTAATCTGATTATATAACCCTTACTTTAGGATTTGTATTGCATTTAGGTCTACGGGAAGCATTTCTCACATATCTTTTCTCTTTTGGATACTCCCTTCTCTCATGCCCGATGTTGTGGGTTTTGATTTGATGGAAGGAGATATTTTACACTTAATATATCTATATTTCATAAGATTAATTTCAACCAAATATTTATATTTCATCCATTCTTTGCTTTATTTTTTACATTAATATTAAATTATAATGCTTCTATAATTAACTTCTACAGAAGCGGTTTTATTGGATACATGATCCTGATTTTGAACTGAATGTTGTAAGGTTACCATATTGGTTAGAATCTTCTTTATTACCATATTAATATATTGATTTACTGACTCTAATTTATATATGATTCCATATAAATATATATAACATTGGGCAAGAATATATGTGGAAATGGAAATGAGGATGATCATGCGAATATGATGTTAAATTAATGATAAATAAGTTACATTGAGAATGGTAATATGAATATACGGTAATCCAGAATAAATATTTGTTGGCGTGAATAATGATAAAAGATTGTAATTTGGGTGTTTATAGTGTTTGTGTGTCTCCAAATTATGTTGGGTACTTGTCTCTTGGTAAGTTTCTAATTTTTTATATAGTTCGAGATACGTTAGGATTAGTTTATAGAGATTTCCTTTAAGTATTAATCGTTTAACTAATACTATATGGATTATTTCAGAGATATATAGAGAATTTTAATTGATCTCATTTCTGTGTCACATTCATGTAAGGGGTTCACATTCCTACAGTGATGTTTCATGTTTAGTTTGAAAATTGATGATTTGAGGTCCCATTAAAAGAGGATGATAGTGTTTCTTCCTAGGGGAGCACAACTAGTATAATTTTAAGGATATGATGGTAATGATACTAGGATAAATAAAAGAAGTGGTGGTATAATAGTTAGAGAAATGGTTCAGTTTAGGTTTAGGGGGTTGGAAGATTCTTGGTATAGTCTGAATTGTCACTACTACAATATTTTGTTTTAACAACACTTGAATTTAATAGTTCCAGCTGAATGCATTGATAAAGGCACCATTTATCGGGGCCAGAAAAGTACCAATAAAGACCCACATTATCAGCACAAAAAAGTGTTGACAATGGGGGTCTATTCCATCACTAAAAAATCTTCAATAAAGGGGTCCATTAATCAGTTCTAGTAAAAAACCAACAATAAAGTCACATTTAACAGCGCTATCAAAAAAAGAACCAATAAAAGGAGACATTATTAGTGCTAGTAAAAAATCTCTGATAATGAGGGTTTTTTATCAACACTTTTTTACTAGTGCTAATAAGGGAAAATTTCATAAAAAAATTATAAACCATTAAAAATAATATTTTAACACACACAAACATATATTAAAAATGTTTTATATAAGGTTAAATATGCATTTATACATAATATATAATATATTTAGTGAAGAATATAGCCTAAAATAATTTAAAAAAATTTATTAATTAATAATATTCAAATTATTTACATTTAATATTATTTTAGTGACAATTTGAAGATTTAAAATAATCAAAAAATTATGAAATGCTTTAAAATAAGTGGAAAATGTGACTTGAACTTCAAATGGCCAAATTTTTTGATCTTGGTGTATGTGGGAGCTATATAACATATAAAATTGAATCTTGTGACAAGCTCTACGCACTTGGGGATGAGGCAAACCTTGATCACAATTTTTGAGGCCAACAAGGCTCATAAGGCCTCCAAAACCATGTTTCTAGTTGGGTTACTTCAATTTGTTAACATTATATGGAATTTCAATATCATTTTTTTTCATAGATTAAAGGGGCCTTTAACAGGGCTAAAATCGCACTGATAAAGGTTGACATTAACATCCATAAAAAATTACTCATAAAGACAACCCTATAATATCATTATCATTATTATCACTCCTATAGCTCTGATAATGCACATTCACTAGCACTTTTAAAAGATCAATCTATAGTAGCGTGGGGTTGTTCCATGATAATTGACTATTTATATAGTCATTGAGGTTAGTGGATACAAGTCGTGTATAAGGATTGTATTAGGATTTGAATTTTATTTATGATATATGTATTAGACATATAAAGGTGAGGGTGGAAATTTAGATTGACTAAATGTATATAGAACTAGAATAATTAACATATTCATCAGTTTAATGTTATGATTATGTAAATAAATAATTAAAATCAAAATTGAATCATGGACTAGAATGTTATTAATATACATATAAAGGAATTATTAGAATGGATTATATGATTCATATTTATATAAAAAAATTTATCCTATCTTGTTGTTAAATTTATGAATATTATTAGTGAAGTATTAATAGGTTGATGAGAAATTATTAATATGAAATTTGTAGATTTTATTACTGATAAAGTTATAAATTATGATTATGTATTGGAATTAGTAAATAGTTTATTTTTTATAATGAGGATATTCATTATCGTATGAATATTTTTTTCATTATGATATATATTTAATATTGTGAATGTAATTACAATTTCACTTAGATTACATGCTTATAAGGAATCAATTATTTTTTAACAATGGTTATAATGACCATACAATTGTACAATATATATTTGATATGATGTGTTTTATGGATCACATGACAGGTTGCTATCTAGAATTTGTGTTTTATGGATCAAGGTATGTTTCATGTTGATTGGTGTTGCAAAGGCAGTGTTAGGTCCATGGTTATTGTAATTTGGTTTTGTTATAATGACAAGATGGTTAGAAGAAGAGGTAGGATATGGTGTAAATTATTATCCTCTTACTAATTAGTTAATATTGGGGTTTTCTAGAAGGTAACTACCTATTTGAGTTGGAATATCTTATAAACTAATTGGTAAGAGTGGTTATAATTTTGATGGACCATTTCTTCATTACTATATTTTTAATGATACACATTTCAATGATTCATGGTTGTTTTATATTGACATAAAGAATAAACTTATTAGAAATTAGTTAATAGTGATGATTGTGATGACATGAAATTTTTCTTAGTGAGTATTATGATATCCAAATAATTTTATGAATTTTCACTGATTAGTAGTGGTTGTATAAAATTCATTCATGATTACTTTTTTGATTTTGTTATTTCAATAATTTTTTATCCCAATACATATTTCAAATGGATATTTATTACCTGGGATATAATCCAATTGAGAATTACATAATAATCATCCCTATATAGTTTACATGAGTTGTTTTGTAGGATGGTTATATAGAGATTGGAGATAATGATCTTTAGTAATATAGATCGGGGATTCAAGAGATAAATCATACATTATCTTAGGTTTTATTGTGTATGATTCATTAGTTTGTATTAGGAAATGATATCTTTTGTATTCATTTATATGGAGTTGATTTGTGGGTATACTTGTATTTTCATAGTAATCTAAAGGGTAATGCCTCCAAAAAATGTTAAAAACTCTCTCAACGATATTATTCAATATAGATCCATTTAGAGGTAGGATTTGTGGGT
Organism: Viscum album; assembly: GCA_963277665.1. Lineage (NCBI taxonomy): Eukaryota > Viridiplantae > Streptophyta > Magnoliopsida > Santalales > Viscaceae > Viscum > Viscum album. The sequence goes on from OY728133.1 coordinate 1,648,319,268, forward strand.
TATGATCGATATTACTGTCGACTTAACTGGGTTTTTATCGGGGGGAAACATTGAATCTTAAAAGGTCCATAAAATGGTTCTAGCATTTCCAAATCAAAATATGTTAGGGTCGTAACAACTCAATGAGTAATTATTGTTTGATATTTAAATAAAAAAAATAAATAATTATGAAATATATTAAATGTAATATTTTCTCATGATTGACCCTAAATGGATCTGACTTATATAATGATACATTATATAATTCCTGGATACATCACCGAACTATAAATCGATTAGACCCAATGTTGTGTTTAGAGTTAGACATGTTTTCAATACTTGAAACCATAAAATATAGTAGTTATTATAATATAATACCTAGAAATTTGATTTGATGATTGTCTACTTATACTCGGTATGTTATTATTGAATTCAATGAAGTAGAGGAAGGCACCATAATATCACTATCGATCAATGTCATTGATTTATCTTAACGAGAATAAATTTTACTTAATATAGAAGGTTCATGATAAGATTATTTTTATTTCATATTTTATAAGATGAAGTTGGGGTTTACATGATGCTAATTTAGTAATATTGGTGGATATTAAGAGGAAAAACACATTAACCCATTAAATATGAATTCTGAAAATGATTGAAGATCACAGAAAATTAAATAAGTTTGGGATGTGTGGGTTTAGAGTTCATATAAAATATATTTATTGGAGATTATATTAGATATAAAAATTTCCTAGAATCTGTATGAATGTTTTATATATTATTAATTTATTATATGAAATAGAAAATGGTAAAGGGGAGATAGGTTCCCTTAAACACTTTAGATAATGGTTGTATTGATAGTTCTTATATAAAGAAGTAATAAAAATGTACTAAAGGCACATCCTTTTCTTATATATATAATATATTATCGAAATATGTGTACTATATTCAAAAAATACATATATATAAAATTCTATTGATATAAAAATATTTTTGGTTCCATAATATATTTAATATAATATCATATGATTTTTAATTTAACACAATGTTTTATTCATCCCTGATTTTGAGAAGTATTGTATATGCCATGTAATAAATGGGTATATTTTTTAGGTTTTTTAATATAATTTAGTGACATTGATGAATGATATAGAAACATGATATAAAGGAATTTTTATGTTGTAACTAGTTCATAGAAAGTGAATACCCAAACAATTTCACCATGTGGGATGATATTCCACATCACAACTCAAGGGGACAGTCCAGAACATCTAGATAAGAAAAATATACTAGTACATGATTTTTTGGCCTTGAGTTATTAAGGATATAAATTTATTATCATACCATGAATCAGAATCTCACACAATAAATTGTTTTTAAATCAAGAGGAAATATGATATTTGATGCCAAGATATTTATAATGATTAAAACTTAATTTTGGCTAATTTTTTTCAATATGATATTTGACTGATTGTCATTCTGTAATTAAGATTATCATTAAATAAAGAATATGGATTTGATGAATTTTATTACATGATGATGGGATCCATTCCATAAATGTAGGATTTCTAGATTATCAGGATGTTTTAATGGTCAATTAAAATGATGATGTTTTCGATAAGGTTTTCAAAATTAACATTGATTAATATGAATTTTATAAAAACATAAAATCATGTAATACATCTATCATGATCTCGAAAGAGGAGAGTAATGGGATTTTTTTCAAAAACCTAGATCAATTTGGTTAGATGTATTATAGTTTTAATAATCTCATAGTTATAGTTGAAGACATTGAATAATTGAATTGAATATCTGATTTAGAATAATACAAATAAGTCTCTAGACATATTGTATATCTGGTTTTCATTAGTGCAATAAAGATATTATCCAAGTATTCTGATAATATATCAATTATATTTAAATTTAAGGCCTTAAAGAATAACAAATAGTGTCATTGATATACCTATCTATTTAAGAAGTAGATTGTAAAATGACAATTCATGTTATATAATTATCTCAATTTGGAGAAGAAGCATTGATCTTAGGATAGACCAGAAATCAAAAAATCATCATTATCATCCAAAAACAATAATGTATAATGTAGTAATAGAATGTATAAACAAGAATCAAAACTAGAGTGACTATCATGCCTATAAACTATTGAAGTAACTGTCATTTTTATAGATTGACCAATACTTCACCAAAGTAGTTCACACATTATATGAATATAGAGTGGTACTTGGACCATAAGAGAGACATTTTATAACCTTGTATGTGTTGTGAACTTTGGAAAAAAGTGGCTAAAACCTATAAACAAATATCCATTGAATGTGCGTATATCAGATTCTAGTGCACAAAACATGACAATTTTTACGATCCTTAGATTTCCCTTAGTGGAGAACCTAGTTAAATCATTATGTTTTATGTTCATTAATTTTAAAATTTTTAATTATCAATTAGTGTGATCATTAACATGATATAATGTGATATTGAATGTATTCCTAATAAAATAGGAACACGATTTGATATAAATAAGAGAACTTACAAAAGACTTTTTGACCATTGTGCATCACGATTCACACCCCTCAATAGGTTCCTCAAGTCAAACTAATAATAAAAGTAGAATATGATACAAAATATTTAGTGATGAAGTTAAATTTATAAATATATTTGTATTTATTATTTTTATAGATTTTATAATGAGGAATATTTTCTTAATAGAAAAAATCGATGGTTTGTAAAAATAAATGTTGATATATCCATGAGCTTATTATTAGGTGTTCATAGAATATATTAATCAAGATAATGATTTGAAAAATTGTAGTGAATGTTATTATTATGTCGTGATAGATAATATTTTCAATAATCCTAATATAATAAGGTAGATAAGAAAACCTCTCATTATTCTACTACAATTATGATATAGAAGACCCTCAAGATCTTTTATTGGAGAAAAATGAATGTAATGGAGATGGAGTAATCATCCACAAAATATTTTCATGAGTTCCTTGTGTCTTAAGGGAAGAAGAAAAGGAAAAATAAAATTTGGAATCCTGAAAATATAGACACCCTAATTGAGATGAAAATTTGTGATTCTTTTGATAAATCTATCTCTAAATTTTTTTTCCTTGATGATTGAAAATCTAAAAAATTCGAATCACACATAGAGATTTATATAGTTATGGATTCAAATAATAGAATGATTATTACATCAAAATTCCAATTTTGATGTTTTTCATGTGTTAAAAAAATTATATCAATTCCTTATAGTAAATGGAAGATCAATGGGTTATTATACATGATGTGGATTATATATTCATCAAATACTTTCCTTTAGAGAAAAATTGACTAAGAGAGTATATGTGGCCTTAGATACAGATATAATGAATATGGGTTCAATGATGAATGGTAAAAGAGACATACTCTATGAACTTGTATAAGAACTTTGTAATAAATATCTTTTTAGAAACCGTTAAAAAAAATTTAACCCCCTCAAGAAACCACTTAAATAAGGGTGAAAATTTGGAAAATAATATTGCTCCATGTTGGAGAAGATGATCTCATTATTAATGGGAAAATATGAGATGATTAAGGAGATTGAATCAATGGTCAGAATCATAGTGGGGAATATAGATGATAGATTTTATCAACATTATAGAATCATGAAGTGGAGTATAAACAATTGAATATATCCATATTAAGGATATGTTTCTTTGCTAGAAAATCAGAAATGTAGCACTTCTTATGGATGAGAACATGAAATGAAATTGTTTCAACGTGGTTTCAAGATGTATGTGTTGCAAGGAGAGTAAGAAAGAGAGAACATACCATATCTTCACTTGTAGTGATTTAGATGGTGATGTGATGCGAACTTTTAGTGAATTCACTAGTATCCCCTACCTGGATTTTAATAATTTCCCATTTGTTGTCCATTGGTTTAATGGAGTGAGGAACACTGGTCTAGATATGAAAGATCAAGATATTATTCTGGTTGCGGGTTGTTGGTCCATTTGTAAGGTAAGGAATAATGCTAAACATGAGTGTATTTATTGCATGGAAACATCTTTGATTGCTAGAACTAAATTTATCATGTATGATATGGTGGGTACCTCTCATAAATGGTTAGAGGAACCATCTCTTAGGCTCTTCCAGGTGTTCGCCACTACCAAATCGTCAAATAATTCATGTAATTGGGTTTACTCTATCCCTCACATTCTTGGTTCCAATCTATGTATTGATTGTTCATGTTTTATGAATGATATGAAAATATAAGTGTGGTCTAGGACTCTATAGAAGTGTTATCCATTCCATTTTTACTCTCCTTGGTATAGGTAACTAACTATAGGATGAGGCCTTGGATATTCTTATATGAATCCAACTTTGCTGGAAATTGAAAATCATCCAGGATGCAATTGAAACATGTTATATCATCATCCATGCCTCCTTGAATGTCATGATTTATACCCCTATTCTATATCGTATATTTTGAGATGGTTCATGACATTTATCAGTGATGGAACTGACATCCTTCATACTTGGATAGACGATAATAATTTTTTTTTCAAAATGATTCTATGGTGACACATGGTATTAACATTATCCTCCACACATATATGAATTTTGTAAACATTATAGGGAAAATTCATGTTAGAGGATATTCACATAGAATTCCTAATTTCAGGTACCCTTAGCTTCTCATAATTTTTTTTTGCGTTTTTTCTTTTTTGAACAATTTGTTGTATTCGCTGTATAATAATAAAAATATGGCGATGAAAAATTAGTTAATAAAATAATGATTCATGCTAAATAATGAAGTGAAGGGTATCAAATATATATAGCTATAACATTCTACAATTGATAAAAATAGGTAAAATTCAGAGTGTGTCTAGAATCCCAAGGGATCAATGGAGGAAGCAACCATATTATATTAAATACATGTGGTATGTCTTCAATAGGACATGTTGTATGTTTTATAACAAATGAGACATGGTATGAAAGGATCCCCAAAGTGCAATTTGGGATTCCTCTCTTCCTATTAAAAACCAAGATGTTATTTTAACTAAAAGAAAATATCTTGAGTTGAAAATTTATTTACCATTTCGAAGGAAGACAACAAATCTAAAAAAAAGCTGCATCGAGAAAAAACTATGGTACACTCATTAAATCCCTCAGGGAGTAAAATTAAAAAAATATAGAAGGAAAAAAGTAATATGTATCACCTGTAAGGAAAATGAATGTACATGAAAATAAATAATCACCATAAAAAATAAGTCCAATGTGACTATAATAAATATAGAAGAGGAAAAAATGACTTATTTCCATGTTTCTAAAATAATACCATAATTAAATAGGTGTCACTTTGTGGAAGTGGAATTTTATTGTAGAGTAAGTTCGATGAAATATGTGTCAACATTTCATAAATAGAAGAATCATTATCATTTGGTATTAGAAAATTAATATAGATGGAGGAAAATCCAAGGATGATTAATAATCCTAGAGATAGTATACAAAAATAATATTTTTAAAGTGTTATTATAATAAAAATACCAAGAAATCCTTGGAAGAAAGTAGGATGAAGAGGATTGGTTCACCATCAACAACCATGTTCCTCAAATTATAAATGTTAGAGATTCCCCTATCCCCATATAATTAATTTCTTTAAACAATTTTTTTAAATTGGTTTCTAATTAACGGTTCATATGATACATTGGGTTATTATGACGAAATCAGGCATGTATAGAATATATAAGTAAGTTTATATGAGATAAAATTGTATAAATGAAATATTTAACATCAAAATAATTATTATTTTTAATTTTTATTTATCATAAAATAAAAATATTGAATTGGTATCAAGGACCTGATCTGACATAAAAATTTCTGACAAATAATAACATTTAATTCTCAAGGTTAATCTTGAAGATTCCTAATTTTTGAGGTAGAACAATTAGATATAGAGAATAATCAAGATTTAAATTGGTTTTAAGGATTATTAAATAGTACTATTGGTATTAAGACGTCATTAGAGGTCAACAAGGGAAATTATTCCATTTCTAAAGTGGTATCTCACCACTTTTGGAAGAAGAATAAAAATTGAGAGAAAAAATAATAATGATCATATTTTTCCTATTTGTTTTGTTTATTGTACCAACATTATGGTATCCCCCAGTTAAATTTTAGGGTACTAAGATTCCATTATAATGAAATATAAAAACAAACAAATGATTTTTCATCTAAAAATATTATCATAATATTTAGAGACAAATATTGATGGTATTGAAGGTAATTTGGTGAATAGAAATAAAATGACACCAATCCTTATCTAAGAATGAAGTATCCTTGTGATGATAATACGTACATGAATATCAAGTGTTATGAAAAAATTTTCATAAAAAAAGATATATCTGATGATTCAATTTTTGGTATATATCATGCAGATGTGATTTATTATTTATTTTTTGATGATTTGGTGTTATCACAATCAATATCATATATTTTTTGTACGATAATCAAACACTCAAGATGAATGTTTTTTTATGTAAGTGAGTGATATAGATATCCTTGAGTTTTTTGAGATAAAAAATTCTTTATAATACTAATTTATAACTCTACAGGCTTGTGGACTTTACAATGACTCAATAATGAGTTGTAAATTCACTCATAAAAAATAACAATGTTATATATATATATATATATAGAAATACTGTCATAGTGATTTAAAAGAAAATAATGAATTTATAAAATGTTATTTATTTATCAAGGGGAATCACCAATTACAATCAAGGATAAAAAGTAAAATATGGAGATCATTTCAAAAAATAGTACCAATAGGTACTAAAAGAGATAATAACATACCACATTTACACTTGTAGCCTTATACACATTTACAAAATATGATGTTTATTTCCTATAAGTTGTACCAAAAGGTATTAAAAGAGATTAAAGTTATATCTATATGTGGTTGATCATATAGGTTAAAATGTGGCAAGGGATGTAAAAATATTAAGAAAAAATTATAATTTTCAAGCTATTTATAAATAAATAACATTTTTATTGTGTTACACCATATAGTTTTAAGTCCAATAAGTTGTGGTGGTAACCTGTAGTTTCCAAGGATTTGTAAAGTGGAAGTAGTTTATGGATGTGATTTCAAGATCCCATTGTTAAATAGTATATGAATAAATTTCATGATAATAGGGGAGATAAAATTATCATAATATGGTTTTTAAAAGGATAAGACAATATTTTTCACTAATAAGACCTTTGTGATGATCATTGAAATGATAAAGTAATTATTTTATATATTAAGGATGAGTAGACCTAAATTGGTTCCCAAATGGGATTTCATTTATGAAAGTGGGATTTAATAAAAAGTATGATATGAATGAGAAGTAACATTTCATTTTAATTTTAATTGGGGTGGAAATAAATGGATCATATATTCGTTCCCTTGGAGGCATTTTATGGAGGATGGATACATAATATTATAGATAAAAGTAAAATGTGAAGTATTTTAAAACAAAAGGTTTGTTTGGAGTTGTATTAATATTAAATCATTAAAACCCTAAAATATGGTTGTTTGATAATTAAATACATGAAAATAGAGTTTATGGATGATAATTATATATTTTATGTGTTATCATTGAATTCAATATAGTGCAGTATGACACATTAATTTGAAAACATATAACATACATGTTTTTGTCTTAAGAAGCATGGAGATTATACATTCTAGTAGGTGCCTAAAAAATTATTGTACATTCATATTCTTATATAAGAATTTAGAATTTTCATGAATGTAATAGAAAAATTATAGTAGATTTACGAATTAAAAACACATCATATTAGAGGATATGAATTCACATCATGATATTAGATCACATTGAATTGATGATGTTTTGTATATGTGGTTTTTTGGAGTTTATAAGTTATATATTATTTGAAGTTAATAAAATATATGTTAATTTTATATATTTTTTAAAAATATTTAATAAGTTTTTAATTTTTTGAAAGCCATAGAAAATGATGAATGATACACTTGTTCTTAGGAATACAAATGATATTAAGAGTCATGTATGGTTTTTTGTAGGGAAGCATTAGAAATGAGGTGGAGGAATGACCCTTCCATATATATGTTATATGTGTGGGGAATATGATTAATATATATGGAAATTAATAAATTGAAAATTTCGTATATGTATACACCTTTATTTGGTCTGTAATATATTTGTTTTGGTGTTTGTTAGATTTTCTGTACAATTCACAATATTATTCTTCACTAATTTTAAAGAGATGTTTTAGCCATTTTGTGTAATGAGTTGGATATTCTATAAAGGATGCATGATAGTGGTTCTATATATTGAGTGAGAAACACGCCATGAAGAAATTTTCACTACACAAATATATTGAAGATCGATAATACCAGAATATTTTCACCCTATATAAATAAAGGTCACACCATGACTCAAGAAATAATTTCATTATATCTGGATGTGAAAAATATACTATGCCAAGAATTTATGGATTTAGTCTCTTTAGGATATTAATTATAAACATTTCATTATATAAGGTATCACACTATGAAGGGTTTTTGAATATCGAATTAATTGAGAGAATCACATCATGATATTAAGAAGAATTATATTCAAGGTTGGACATTTTTTTGGATCTATAATTCGAAAAACTATCACACTATATTGAAGAAAATAATATTTTAATGAATCTAAAATAAATTCATTTCATGTTTTTATAGAGGGAGTCATTATATCATTTTGTGGTTTCTTCATTATATAGTTATTTTGAATATAAATTAATATGAGGAAATTTTCATCGAAATATTAAAAATGAATTTGGTTTAATTTAATAAAATCAATATTAAATAACATTATACAATTGTATTGAACTCAGTAGAAGATAAGAAATAGATTTTATAGCAATACATTGATAAAAGGGGTCATATTCTTGAATGGTTACATAAAAAACATATATTAGTTTTGGAAATATATAGATATAATAATATAATAAAATATATGATTTATAATATGAATAAAGAGTCACTAAAAATATAGAGGATATAATTTTTAAGGGATGAATAAGAAGAGATACATTGTGATTATATTGATATGTCTGGTCCATTTAATGATATTTATTTAGAGAATAATAAGGAAAATTATGAATAATATAACGAGACGTTATTGAAATATATTTCAAAATGATAATCCTATTTTATGAATTTTCTTAATATGGAGAAGAACTGATACTATTGTAATGGTGTAAATAAAAAATACTCAATACCCTCTTCAATGAGTTCATCTCATATATCACTTAATATGCATATCATAGAAAATATATGTTCAAATATGGATTGAATCTAGAATAATGATGTGTGTAATTTCATATGATGAACATGGAGAGACCAAAATGCCTATAAACTAATGAATATAAACTCACATCTATAAACCAAAAAATACTTCACTGAATTTGTGAATAGATGAGTAGAATAGGATGTTACCCTTGGATTTTCATTGAGACTTTCCATAACCTTGGATGTGTTTTTCAACATGGAATTTAGTGATTTTTACCTATAAATTGATATCCCCCAAACATGAGTATGATGTATTTTTGTAAAATGAAACATCAATGTGGGTATGGTCCTTGAATTAGTCATTAGTGGTAAAACAAGTAAAATCCAAATGTTTTATGCGCTTTTATTTATTTATTTGTGTTTATTATTCTATGCCATCAATGAATTGAGAGATTGGGAGACTGAATGTATTCCTACTAACATGAGATCATGATTTGAATGAAGGAGTCTCAATTAGTTATTTTTTTATTTATATTCTATCAAACTCCCCAAACCTTGGTTATTTTGGTAAACCTATACCTAATAAAAATTCCCCATCACATTATTCCTTAATTGAAGAAGAATTAATATTTTCTCTTTAAAATAAATAATTAAATTTAGCGTTAAAATCCACTGATTATTTCTTTCCCATATATAAAGGAGACTCACATCCCCTTAAACTCATGTTTAGATACAATTTATTCTCTCACCATATATAACAATAAAAAAGTCACATGCTCGATGTAAATAATTTCCTTTCTTTATATTATGTTTCTTTCTAAATGAAATTATGATAATAGACCCATTGGCTACAATAGTTATTTAGTTTTCTTTAATATCATGAGATGATGTATTTATACACAATGAATCTGATAAAATATTACACATTATATGTGTACATGAAAGCATAAAATCAAATATTTAAAGACAATATACCAACCATGGTTTTATTAAATTGAGATCATGTTGTGAGAATTTATACTTCAAACTGTTATTAACATTATATATCCTAAAAAATTCAGTCATGTTATAGTGTCTCTAGAACTTTAATGTGTGAATATCCATATTTAATCTTAAATGATCAAAATGAGATTCATTATTATTGGAATATTTGTTTTCTAACACTATAATCCATGAAAAGACCTCCATGTATAATAAGATACCCAAAACTCACTCTTGATGTATCATTATATACCTCATATCCATAACCCTACTTAGGCAGGATCATAATTGGTGTTAGCATAAGGCATATCCTAATAACTTTAATGGAAATTAGGAACCCCTCTTCCAAATCAATAATAACTACATTCCATGTAAATGGAATTATTAGTGAAACTAATTTTTCAAAGACATTGATGAACCTATAATAAGATTCTACTCTATTAAGAAAACTAGGGATCTCAAAAAATTTCTCATTCCTCTCCCAAGGCATAACATCCTTTAAAATATCACAATCAATAAAAATTATATTTTATAAAATAACATGACTATAAAATTTCACCTTCTAAATCTAAAAGTGATTTTTATAGAACCTTTTTAGATAACATATGTTTTGTGAAAAATTAACATAACAACCTTTTGATATTTTTAATGATCATATTTTGATTTCGAATAAAAAAATATGTCATTCCTAAACACCACTATGAATTCAACTAACTACAAGTATGAAATTTCACTCATACAAAAAATGAAAACTATTTATATAATAATATTAAAAAAGGTAACAATAAAGAACACATATATTTCATAAAGAAATTTAAATGTTATATTATTTACTTATTCATATAATAGCCATATTTTATAATATCTAATGTAAATATAAAAGAAAGAAAATTAAATACAATCCTTTTGTTGTTAAAAAAAGTATTAATATTATTAATGGGATATTTATTACTTATTATATGTTACATCAATTTATTGTAGTAACTCTACAATTTCTAACTAACTTAAACCAACATAAAAAATAATATTGATTATACCAATGGTAAAACAATAATCCAAATGAATCCTTTTTTATCCAATTATTCCATTAGAGACATTAACATATTTAGCTTTTTTAGTGTCATGTACCATCAAGATAGAGAAAGTGGTTTAATTCTAGGAATAAGAATAGTGGAAAATTTTACATCTCTACTCATAGGAAACCCCCATAAATATTTTAGAAAAACATTTGTATACATAATAAAAAAGTCGATTATTTTGAATTTCAACCTGTCTATATAGTTTAAATAATCCTCCAAATTGATATGATATGGTTCTAATGACATAGAAAATAAGAAAAAATCAACTAAAATTAACTTCCAACTATTTTAATAATGAATGAAAGCCAACATCAATTGAGATGAAATGAACTATCAAACAATAATAGTCAATTTAATCATTGAATTTTATAATATAGTCTATACCACTAATATAGTCACATGATTCAATCTCTAGACTGTGAAATTTGCATATCCCACCATAATTGTAATAGATAATCACTAGAACCCTTTCTAATTTCGTTCACCCAATGAAGTATAAATTTTCATGATATAAGGTATCATATCAGTTTACAATCATAGGAGGTATAATAGATAATTAATTATAAAAATATTGATATTATATAGTATAAAATAAATAAGTAATGAGTATAGAATAAATTAATATAGTTCATTTTATAATATATAGTCTCATGTACTTTTAATTTTCCATTTCCACTTACATTGATACATTGAGTTGGCCTAGTTCCCATTATGGTTTTTCTATCCTCCATTATGTTTCATTCCTAGACTAATTATTCTTATAAACTATCCTATGGCATTACTACAAAAATTTGGATACACCTCTATAATAAATTATATATAAAACCCAACAAAACTTCACCATGTGACCCAAATTTCCTCATTGATGGAAATATAAAGCTTTAATAATTCAATGACACTTTATATAACACTTGTGCCGACATTGTTGGAAAATAAGTTACTTCTATCCATAAGAAGCACCCATGGAAATATTGGATGAATAATTTTTTTAATCCCATCATAAACATTCATGGACATAAAATAATCCCTCCCTTTATATGTCTATAAAAGGAATATTTTATAAGAACACACTTCCACCATGTCAACATCATCCCTTGCATCTATACTTACCACCAACATGTAAATATACATTTTTTGTAAAATAAATCATTATCTAATATTTATTATGATTTTCATGTCTAGGGATTTTTTTTTAATTTTTCAATGATTACTTCACATTTTCTATGAACATAGAAGCATATTTCATCATCATTTAATTAGAGTGCTCAAAATTTACGAATTCACTAGTATTTATGTCCTTACATTCTGCTAGAAAATAGTTTCCATTAATGTGTTTATAAAAATATTTACATTCAGTAACCTTAAAATCCTTAATTTTTTAATAATCTCTAACCACCTATAATATATCCCATCTTGTAAATAATCCATCTACTCCACCATTTATATCTTTAGAAATTATAATCATAAGAATATAAGATTTATTTTCTTTAACTGTACTTTAGAAAAATCAAGTCCAATATTTCTTCTGAATGATGGTATATATTGGAATGTAAAACATTATTCCTATATAATTTCCATCATTTTATCCTTATTATCATACATATAAAATGTGAAAAAAGCATGAATAATAATAATTAAAATCCTAGGATAAGCCTAAACTATTCCCACTACTGTACATTTTCTTCTAGAAGATCTCATATTAGAAGCATTATACTAAAATGTGAATAGAGTATCCTTAGTTATAAATTAACCACATATATATTCCATGATACATTTATGTGGAACTTTATATAACATTATATAAAATAAAAACACTAAAAATTAATCAAATTATGTTTTTTTCTGCATTTTAAAAAAACATATCTAAATAAAAAACATCAAGTCATTGGAAATAAAATTTTTACAAACATTTTAAAATTTATTTTCATGTTAAGAAAGTATATATAATATCTATAATTATGAATGAACACTTTAAAATATTTTCTCATAATGTAAGGATTGTTGTCATTCAAAAAAATATATTTTTTCACCAACCATTATTATTTATAAACTTCTTGGTAACCTAAAATTCACCATAAAAAGGTTACCGAGATTTATTTTTTGGAAAAGATAGAGTACCAACAGTATTATTCTCCATTTTTACAATAATTCTAATAAATTAATTAGGGTTTGTTAGAATATATTAATTAATAGTACATGGTACTCAATTCAAGACACTACAATTCCCCAATCCAATCAAAATGGGACAGAAAGTAGTGTCGAGAGATAAAAAGAAACCATTGAAGAATGATTCCCTATTGTGTAATGTTAATAAATATATCCATTTAATATAAAACAATATTGTAAAAGTTTAAAGGGAATATCTATATTATTTTAAAATAATTTATCTTTAAAAACACATAGAAAAACAAGAAAACATGTAGAAAAAATTTAAAATATTATGACTCAATCTCTATGTGACTAAACTCCTCAGTCCATATTCATTTCATGGATCTAAAAACCAGCACACAAAAATAATAGTGTCTTAATTTTTCCAACATCACGTATAATTAAATCGACACATTCTCCATAATGTACAAGTAGATGGTGTGTATAAACACAATAGAATTTTTCTAATACTCTTAAAAAACCAAGCATGAGTTATCCAAACTTGCATTTTTAGTGAAATGTTTTATAAAATATTAATATAACCAGTTTATCAAATCTATTAAAAATATTTAATTTCCCTATTTAGTCATAGAATAAGGTAATAATGATATTAGTGGAATATAATCCATAATTATAATAATAAGTAGAAGATATTAACATAACAAGGAATAATAATAAAAATCAAAACCATCAAGGCAGAATCATGAGCCTCTATATGATGAAACATAAATTATTCATAACAAGTATATTATAAATAGACTATATGGTTTCCAAGGATTGTTATTAAAATATATTCTATTTTCTATGTAATGATACCTATTTGTAACATCCATTGAATTGGTATCATTGGTATATAGAGTAGTGTAGTCTGCCAATAATTAAAAAAAGGATGGATAAGATAAACTAAAAAGAAAAATTCCACATGATAATATTTATAAACAAGCTAAAATGAACCAACACCCACCTAGTTATATTTATATTTGATATAATTTCAAGACTAAATGCCCATCCCTAGGTTTTTAGAAAATAGAAGAACATCAAGTATGTCCTTATGGACCCTATAATAAACCACATTCTCAACGACCAATAAAAAACAACAAATAAGTCCAGCAACAGTCAAAACTTACAATGGAAATATAATTATCTTTTTCGAATATATAATCAAAACGCACTTTCTATGACTTAATTTCAAAACCAAAACTCTTACAATTAAAACCATAAAAAATCCTCTAACTCATTATTTTTAATGAATTTTATAACACAAAAAACCATTGGAAATCATTTTTTAAATCCATAATTCAAATATAATTCCACTGAAATGAAGAAAAATCCACAGTTAATAAATAAAAAAGATGTATATCAATTATTATAGTTAATAATGAATTAATATTTTAAATAAGTGAATTTTTTAAACCAAAATATTTTGATTTATTATAATGTCATGTCATAATAATGATTATTTTAATTTACACTAAAAATATATGTATAGATTATCCCTAGTTTTGAATAGATTTAATTATCCTACAAATATTCACTTTCTATGGAAATTTCACAAACCCTCAATATGAATATCATTACAGGAATAAGCACTAAGTCCTTACAATAATAGATATTATTAAATTATTTGTTATAAATCATATCAATCAAATTATCTCTAGAGGAAAATAAAAAAATTCATGAAAATAAACATGGACAATGTGTTATTCAGGTATGAATCATGTTATTTCACATAGTGCCCATGTGACATTAAATATTAATGTTAATTTCCCTCAAAGACTTAAAAAACACCTAGAATGATTAAAATGTACCTATAAATTCTATAGTTTCAAGGTACTTATGAAGTATTGTTCAAAGGAAAATTATATGGGGTTTTGAATGGGCCCCTATTTAATTTTGGCATGGGAAAGCCAAATGCCATAAATAAATTCCTATATACAAAATTTCAAGGATGATAGAATTATCAGATTTATGGAACTGATATGTTATCAAACACAATGATTTTTAATAAATCATATAAAGTTGTTTATTTTACAAAATTCAATGTTTGAAATTCTCTTATAATCCCCCAATTCAGAGTTCCTTTACCATGCCTTCACTGTAGAATAATTCTATGGATGTTGTGAGACATCGATGGAAATTAGACTATACCAATAAGGGGTTAATAAAAAATATAGAGTACTAACATTATAAAATAAAAAATATATCTCATATGTTAGATTTGATTTGAAATTCTTCTTAAAAATAGAGTCAGCCTTGTACATACAAAACCAATACATTCCCCATATTCCTTATATCAAATCCATAATATTATATCATTATTTTCTAGATCATAATTCACAAATTCCATTATCCAAATATTATTATCATTTAAAAATAATTAATCCACATTAATATAATTCAACTATTATAATATCAAAATCTCTATCTTAATTTTATAAATTAATTTTCACAAATCATTATGATATATGTCAATAATACCATCAATTAATCCATAAAAATATCCTCTTAATAACACTAATAAATATTCTGTCAAATACATGCCAATAAATTAATATATCTAACCCATAACTCAATGTCAACATATCAACATTAATTAAAATTATATAACACATTAACCCATTTAATTATTTATTTACAAAAAGAATGTAATATTAGGAATGTTATTTTGTAATTAAATAATAAAAACATAACATGACTCCTTTTCACGAACACATTAATTATTGAACCAAGTACTTAATTCACCATAATAGGCATTTGTGCTACACTGTACAACCCTCAAAACCCTTTAAAATACTCAATTTCACCTCCAAACCATCCAAAAATTAATTCATTTCAAAAATAGTCTTTACATACAATGATCATGACCCAACCCCTTAGGAGGCTAGTGGGATTCGATCATTGTAACTCAAAGATGAGGAGTGGTTAGCTAACCACTCATCTCAGCAAATTCCTTCAAATTTATAATGAACACTTTATAGATAATTATATAGTCAGAAAATAAATGAAATTTAAAAGACTTTTTCATGTAAATGAATAAAATAATTATATTAAATTATAATAAAATATATTAATTATATTTAAAATTCATGTTATGATTTATTATAAATAAATATATTACTAATTGTTAATAATATTTAAATGTCATTAATTTTTTAAATGAAATATTATTTTATATAAATTCCAAATTATTTTTAGTTTTTATATATATTTAAATGTTATTAAATTTTAAATATATTTATACTTATATATATATATATATTTTAATTAATTATATTTTTTTAAAAACATAATTAATTAAGTTTCTAATTTAAATAATTAGTTATATTATTGAAAATATTTCTAACAATATATATATGTACAATTTTTTATTAGGTTTATAAAAAATATATAATTTGATATTTAAAAATTAAATTAATTAGGTAATTTATAGTTATATATATAATTACATTATAAAATATTACAAAAAATATATAAATATAAATATAAAAATAAAAATATTATAAATTATATTAAAATACAATTAAAATTGTTATATATTATTTTTTGTATATTTAAAATAGTTTTATTAATTAATAAATGAAAAAAATAATGTAACTTGTTTCATATAAATACATATTAATAATATTTTATAAAAAAAATTAAGTAAAAAATAAAAAATAAGTATTAATGTTTTTGTATTCATATTTAATGTAATATCATCAATTACAAATATATATATATATATATATATATATATGATTCAATATATATATATATATATATTTATAATTATTTATATTTAAATAAAATAAAATTTCCTATATATTTTTATTTATATTTAAAAATAATATTATATATATTATTATTATATAAATTAAATAAATTATTAATTATATGTAGAAAAAATATTAACTAGAATGACCAAAATGTATTATTAATAATAATGAAATACTGACATTTTAATTTTAAATAAATATTAACAATTATTTCAATTACTAAAATAAATAGTTATGTATGTATTTATCCAAATGTATTATTCAGAAAGGGTACAAACTATTTATTTTAAAACCCAATCCCAAGATCTGGAATAATTTATTATTAAAAAATCATGGACACAGAGTACATGGGGTTGCGAAATCATAATAATAAGAACCACTAGTAAACAAACAAAGGGAATGTGAAAAACAATAAACATGCATTCTCTAATCTAAGAGAAAAAAGTGTGATATATTTTTTATGTCACCATCTCCTATTCCATGACCCAGGATGACTTATCGGTTGTTTACTACTATTCTATTTATTAGGAGACAATCACAATGTAGAATTTTTTTCATATTCGATGACTTGAAGTCGTCCTTAGATTGTGAACCATTATCAGGGGCAATAAATACATTCATAAAATTAATAAAATCAACACATGATATCCCCATATCCCCTTTGGGGATTCGATTTATAAAGGCTATATGATCAGCCCCTCCTACATCACTCTAAAAAATTAATTCATGGGATAATTTAACATTCATAGCCTTTTCAAAAAATAGGTATTTGTGAGTAAGACCCCAACCTCTTGTTTGATAACATCTACTTTGGGAGTTAGATGAATAGTTCTCTCCACTAACCCCATTTTGTATGTAACACCATGAAATATATTATCATATTCAATATTAAAAGAACAACATTTAGAAAAATTAAAATACTCATGTATGGTAAAACAATCATTTCTTATCACCTAATTCACCGTAGAAAGTACATAAGGTTGTGTAAACCCTGCAATAAGAAACTCTACCTATTGTTTCATGTTCATTTGAGAGAAATTTGTATCTCCATGTTTGAACTACAAAACCCTTATAGTCTTAGTTGGATATTAAGAATCATCAGAATTTTTCTTTAGTGACCTAAATTTAATAGCTATAACATATAACTCTTGACCTACAACCATGAAACCCACATGTTTTGATGCATCCAAGATGAAGGGGTCTATGAAATCGTTTATGTATGAGTTCTATCATTGTCCTTTATTATAGAATCCATATATCCAACATCAAATGTGGAAGATTCATTGGTCTGGAGGGACTAGAGAAATATAACTTGTCCACATTTTCCATGTCTTTCGATTGATTTACACCCCTCAATTTCATATTTTATTTTCTATAACTAGAATTAAAAAAATCATCCTAAATTTTTTTCTAATTCTTGTCAGAAACAATAATTTATTATAACAGGACTTTCGTGAAATCTTCGTTAGCCTCTTCAAGTGACTTATGAGTATCCTTTCTTACACTAGGTTTTGGAGTATAATTAAAAAAATCCTTGGAAATAATCCTTCCCATGGACACACCAATGATCCAATCATATATCTTTTCATGGATAGATTTAGTCACAATACTACACACTACCAAACACTAATCAATATGAAAATCAGATGTGATCCTCTAGGGAATACACCAATTCGTAAACCCAAATTTAATAAAAAAACCAACCCTTTTTGTATTTTAACAAAACCCATTTATAGTAATACCAGCGTTACGAGGTTTATTCACCATACTTGTAGGGTCATAAAAACAATGAGGTAAAAAATCCTGAACATGATTTTGATAAAAGTCATAATTTCCTGAGTTGGCCCACTAGGACCCACATGGTTGGCTATAACCTGAGTGTGAGAACCCCAATCTCACGTCTAACAATCCATGGTTTGAAACTAACATAGAGTAGGATTATAAAAAATATGGCACACATTAGCCTATAGTAATTTTACACATGCACACATCTCGATGAACAAAGATTCTAAAAGTAAATTGAAAGTGATACCAATGAATGCATTCATATACATTCCCACAACCATAGTATAAAAAGTATTAGAAAACATAATGAAAAAATACAAGCCCACTAAAACTATAAATACATTCAAATATACTCAGAAGGATGGGAATTATTTCTAATGCAACATCTATAGTAACATCGACCTATCTTGCCTAACATTATGCTCCCCCTACTTCCAGTCATCCAAATACTCCGTAAAAAGGTTTGTCCTCAGAATAATACATGATATGTGTGGGAAGAGACCATGTAGTGGTGAGTATAATAATTCCAATTAGGACAACATAAAATAAAAAAACAAAAAACATCAATATTAAAAATCACATCAAAATATTGGTAAGTCAATAATGGTATGAAACATAATGATAAATGGATAAAAACCCATATATGTTCATAACAAAAAACTGGCCTCAAGATTTCTCAACTAACACCACCATTCCAAGGATTATGGTAATCGATTCAATGTAATTATCATATGGTAGGAATCAATCTTTGATCAGTTATATCATTTAATAATAGCATTTAATAGGTCATCCTCATCTTCCCTCACTATTCTGTACTTTCTAGACCTCTCAAGATCATGCTTCCCAGATTAGGGATCACACACAAGCCCACTAGGGAGCGCCACCAACACTATAGAATCAAAATAATATATAGGTGACCGATTCGTGGTTCATGGTTGTTACACCAATACCATAACCCCACATAGAAAAAAAATTATTTTAGAAGATCCCACACTAGTTCTAGAGGGGCATACATAGAACCCTATACGAGAAAGAACCATTGAGGGGATCCCTATCCAAATTTTAGGACATAATTCAACACTGTACCCTCTTTAAAATAGATTAATGAATCACCATGAAAATAAATTTTTCTATAATGATGGAATTAATGGATTTAACTTTCTTTAAAAATTGTACATGGTGTGTACTAGGAGTACACGATGTCTTCCGCCCACCTAGGGGTCTTATCATGTGTCACCATCTCACATGGAATGTAAAACTCATATTCACAATATGTAATTGATGGGTATATGACATGTAGAGGATTTGTTGAAAATCAACATGCTGCCAACCCATTCTCATGCACACCTTTTTATACCCGCGTACTTCGGGTTGTGCCCATGTATTGTGGTCGTACCCATGTGTTGGGTTGTGTCCGAGTACTTGGTCGTTACCATGTACTATACCAAAGTCTATGTTACTAGACAAGTCCATGACTTTGTACCTTTTGTGGTATACACAAAGCTTCCATCATTGTGTCATGTATTGTGTACTATTCTTCATTAGGTTTATACCATAGTGTCATCGCCATGGACTCCAAATGATGTGTATATCCGGACTATATGCTGTGTATTGTTGGATTTTCTAGAATCTCACGGTTCATTAACTCTCCTCCCAATTTCAATACCATTGAAATTAATCATTCCCATGAAACATGGATTAGGTCTCGATTGAGCCTTACTTTCAACAGTGACCAAAGCCTAGCCTTCAACCTGCTTCGATCACCACCGTCCTCACAACATGCAATTATCACTATGATTCAATTTTTTTTAGTAATCCTCCATCATAATTGCACCTAGATCTCAACCTTTATTGTGAACCCATACCCATAATATTGATCTGTTTCACAAATGAGAAATTTTACAATGATCGAATACCCAATATTCATCATTCCACTAGCTAATGAAATCGCCTTCAAAGAATGTGAAATGAGACATAGGAGAAATAAAAAAAATAAAACATGAGGAATGAATCTTGATTATTTTTTTGATCAATATTTGACTCATTGTCTTTAGAATGGAAAAAAAATATTAATAATCAAATAAATAATAAATTCTCAAATCCTAGGTAAATAAACCTGCACCCATATTACGATCGACCCATAAATCAATCTGTTGGATGATTTGATTGGAATTGATTATGGTATAATAATACATAGAATAAATTCAAATAATATATTATACAAACTCATGTCAGATCAAAATTTGATGATGAACGGTCACACATTGACGTCACGGGAAATATCCAAAACCTGGATTGTCGAAATGATCCACAATCATGATCTCAATTCATTTGTTGTACACCATGTGTTCATACAATGAATCCTCTCATGGTCCAAGTCTAATGAATATAACCATATGATTTGTATATAATCATATATTTATAGTGGATTTCAAGGTTGTTTCATAAACACATAATATGATTTCCCATTTGAGTCCCTATTTAGGATTTATTCCACTTTTATAGGGAAACTATCATTATATGACATCAAGATTTTTAACGTTTTTATAATATCCATGTTAGGATCATTAGGGATCATATTATCTCATTGTCTTAGTTCTTGGATATAAAATATTTATTATAAATATTACAAATCATTACATATAAAAATAGAGATGTTACATTCTCCCCAAAAATTTGATTAATACCTGAAAGATAGAAAAATAATACTCAAAATGTTGGGGGTACTGAGCTCTAATATCATTCTCCTACTCCTTGGTACTATCCCGATGATTATATGCAACTAATAATCACACACTAAGGGATTCAATTTCCATTGATGTATAATCTCTTAGGTATCCTCGATATCTATCGAGAACTCTAGAAAGGTATCACTATCCTAGATGTCCACATCACCTCAGTCAATATAAATCAATGAGTTAGATATATATCGCCTCAATTGTGAAAAAATAATGATGTTGTATCTGCAATCAAATAACAATTGTAGGGGAAATTGGTACACCACCTCATAGACCCTATGCATTATATGGAAATGGAAAATGAATATTAGATATAACATATCACCATGTCTAAATATAGAAAATACATATTGACGTGATACCTTAATAAACACATTGCCTCCCTCCTCAAACTCCAAAGGCCTCCATAATCAATCTACATAATAATTATGTTTGTTCTAGTTAGTGATCATTTTCTCCAGGATGATCTACTCCTTCACTACCATAGCTCAAACCAACTCAAAGCCTATAATTGTTGACTCACATGTGTTTATACAACATCGTGGTGACCAATAGTTTCATGCATAAATGTAACTGAATGGTGCCATATAGATGGTGGAATAGTAACTATTGTTGTAAGGAAACTCAACTATGGGTAGGTGATTCAACTAAATATAGCCTAAGTCTAAGATAAAACCTCACAACATGTCCTCCAATACCTTAGATGATCTCTTAGTCTATCCATTCAACCTATAACCCTTTCCATAATCATGACATGAAAAGTGAATCATGGTATAAAAACCCATCAAGGGATCTATATGGATCTAGAATATCTCTTATATGTAATGGTGTCCCAATCTCTCTACTGAACTATACTCTTGATTAGATAGGAAGTGGGATGACATGATGAGTCATTCTATGATCACCCAAATGTTTTCATGCCCATTATGAATCCATGGAAGCCCTATCAAGATGTACATAGATATACCAAACCACTTCCACTCGAGAAATATACGGGGTTTAGATAAAATTCTTGGAACCTAGTTCTTATCCATCACATACTGACATGTGAGCCATCAGGAGAAATATTTTGTTATACATTTAATCATACATGGCCTCTAAAACTAATTTTTATGGTCTTGGTACATATTTACACACCTGGACGTGCTGTGAATAAGTATTTATGAAACTCCCTTGGAACCTCCTCACACAATACCATTTCTACCATCACATGTTCTATGAAAATGATGACATGCTCCCCACCTTTAAAAAATACTTTAGGATCAAATATATATGTACGTTTTGTCCCATAGTCATTATCACAATAATATTCCTCCCTAGCACACTATAGAAGTATTCATGTGACAACCATTAATTAGTGGAAAGTTGAAACATCCTCATCCATAAGAGAAAACATTAATAAGGCTAACTACTCTATTGGCTCAACTAACTATTATTTACCTTATCACTAGAAGATAGAATCTACCACCGCATTCCCCTTCCTAGATGAATAGACTATCTCAATGTTATAATATTGTAAAAACTATATAAATCACCTATGTAGGAAGATAAGATCTTTCTAGGAGAATATATAATTATGAATCTTATGGTTATAATAGATTATTTACTAGTCATGTATAATGTTGTGTCACTGTATTATTATGAAGTAGAATACCAATGTTAACTCTTGATCATGGGTCACATAGTTATTCTCATTTAATTATAATATCCCATAACCATATGAAATCACATCCTACCTCTGCATTAGAATGAAACTATGTTTTGTATATGAGGTATCAAAAAACACTACATAATCAACACCCTCCTCTAGAAATATTAAGATGGGGGTTCACATAAACATCTTGCCCAAATTCTGAAAATACTAATGATATATATCCATCCAAATGAATGGATTCCCTTTCTAAATCAAGGTATAAAAAGGTGTTGAAATCCTAGAGAAATAATCAATGAATATCTTATTATAGCCTATGAATCTAAGGAATGTTAAAAAATCCATCACGATCTTGTGTGATCCTAAGATAAAACGGTCTAAACCTTTTTTGGGTATACTACTATACCGTTTGTTGAGATGACTTATAAAAAAAGTGGACCTCTCATATCCTGAAATAAAACATTAAGAGCTAACTATAATGCTAGTTCTCTTAGAGTATTTCTAGTACCATTCTCATGTTCCTCGCATTCTCCTCCTCAAATTCCATGTAAAATAGTATATCATTGATGAATATCGACATAATCTAGTCAAAGAGATGATTAAATATTATATTAATGAGTTCCATGAACATTGTTGGGGTGTTCATCACACCTAATTGAATCACCAAGTAATCATATTTACCACAATGCCAAAAAAATATCATCTTTATTATATCCTCATATTGTACTCGAATTAGGGGATATCTTGATCTTAGTTCAATCATTAAGAACCAACATCCCCAATAAATAGGTTGTAGAGGATTTCAATCATCAATAACATATAATTAATCATCACAGAATCCAGGTTTTTTTGTGCATGTTTATATTTTCTTTAATTTGATTTAATGTGATTTTTTTTGATTACTTTTTCATTTCGCTGTTTTAAAACATGTCGGTATTTATTTTACATCAACTTCTACGGTTATACGATTTGCATGAAACATGATTATATGGAAATATAAAATGTTTATCTTGATTTCATTAGTTTACATAAAAGTCTAAAAATTTCGTTTGAATGTACTTTTAATTACATGAAGTTATGATATTCTGTTTTATAGTATCAGTTTTTCCAGAATTATTTTTTCTTCTGTTTTTTAATGATTTCAGGATCTGTAGATGTCTGTTTTAAATGATTATTTTTTTGATGGAAAGATAAAAAGTTTTTCTACACATCATTAGTTTTGACCAAAATCTGAATCGGCTGTTAAGATCCCGTAAATATTCGTTGAAGTTTGTAAAAACATTCTGTCCAGATTTTTCGTCCAAAAGCAGGGTTCATTTTTGTTACAAAAGTAGGGTTCATTTTTGTTACAAAAGTAGGGTTCATTTTGGTTACAAAAGTAGGGTTCATTTTTGTTACAAAAGTAGGGTTCATTTTTGTTACAAAAGTATGGTTCATTTTTGTTAAAAAAGTAGGGTTCATTTTTTGTTACAAAAGAAGGGTTCATTTTTGTTACAAAAGTAGGGTTCTTTTTTGTTACAAAAGTAGGGTTCATTTTTTTTGTATCGCAAAAGTATTGTTCATACCCTATGTTACTGTTCATACCCTACGTTACTGTTCATACCCTACATTACTGTTCATACACTACGTTACGGTTTCGTTCACTCGGATGTTTCCGTCCACTCGGAAGTTACTATTCACTCGGATGTTACTATTCATCCGAAGTTACTATTCATCCAAAGTTACTATTCACCCGAAGTTACTATTCATTCAGAAGTTACTGTTCATTCTGACGTTACTGTTCATCCCGTGCAATTTTTGAAAAATTGATTTTCTGTAAATATATTGATTATTTTTTGACGATTTTTTTTAAAATCATCATTAAATATAATGATTATTATCGAAGAGTTTTTAGTTTTTTTGGTGCTATATTTAGAGAGAAATTTTAATAATGTTTTCAACGTCTTTTGCAAATAAATTGGGACGTTTCAAGATTGTTTAAATTCAAAAGATTGAATTTAATTTTAGAATCTGCTGCTAGTTTTCAAGAATAGTTTTGACTACTTTTAAATCATTTTAAATGGATTTAAAATTCTGTGTTGAATCATTCAATGCTTTTATTATTCTTGAAGACTTATTCAAAATATATTGAATTCCTATTCTACGGGAATAAAAAGGCAACTGTGCTGCTATTTTCATGGAGATTTTTATGGGAGCTTTTGAATCAATTAATTTTGAATATCCTAAGGAAGCGGAGCTGCTGCACCTGATAGATATTTTTTCTCTATATATATATATCATTCTCTCTTGCCGGAAAAAGAACGACACAATACAAAGAGAAAGTGTTGTGAACTTTGAATCTGCTGTGCATTTGCAATGTCCTGTGACACTCTGCTTTACCACCTTCTCATTCTCTCAAACGCTTAATTAATTCTTCTACGACAACATTTTCAATGACGAGACGTGCTGATCTAAACCTCAAGAACCAATACACGTGCTTTATTTTTTTATCTTCTCTTTCGTCTAGTTCTGAGTCTGTAACACTACATTCCATCTCTCACACACACTCTATTTTTCTGTTTATGCTTTTGCACATAAAAGCATTATTTGTTATTCTTCGGGTTGTGACTCCCGGATTCTAAAGTCAGGATCTTAGGGTTGTGACTCCCTGTATCTAAAGTCAAGACTGTTTGGGTTGTGACTCTCAGTATCTAAAGTCAGGTTGTAAGGGTTGTGACTCCCCACACAAAAGTCAGTGTCGTGGTTATCCCTCCACTAGAAAAGGATTTTGTAATTGGGTTATGATTACCCTTTAGAAATCATTTTTAGTGCACACGTATCTCTCGCCGAGTAGAGAGGTATAAGAGTATGAGTAGGCCCACTTTGGAACAAAATACTATAAAAAACATCTTTGTGTTATTTACTTTTTCCGCTGCTAATTAAATTTATTAATTAACTTTGATAATTAATTTATTTGATTTTAAATTATTTAATCTGGTCTATTCACCCCCCCTCTAGACCATATGTCATTACCCTGTCCGACCTAAAAATTGTTATCAGAGGGTAACCTTCTTAAGAATAGATTTGTTCTATCTTTATATTTCATTATACCAAAGACTGGTACCATTGGTTGTTCCTTAAGGAATTTATCCAACCAATTTTTTTTTGTCTTCTTATATATTATTCTGTACTAACCTATTCCTAGGCCTCACAGTACAAGGATAACGATCTTATAAGATGGCAGGATTGAACCCGAATGAAGCTTGGATTCCTCAGAAGCCACCACATTTTGATGGCAATGATTATGGATACTGGAGATCCCGGATGGAGGCTTACCTCAAACAGTTGAGCATTGAGCACTGGTCTATCATGTCAAAACAATACACACTGCCTGAAGCTGATCCAGATACACTTACAGAAATTGATGCTACTAGATATGTCTTAAATTAAAAATTCGTTAATATTTTATATTGTGCTATTAATAGAAGGGTTTTTAGTCATGTGTCTTAGTGCAAGACAACTCATGATATTTGAATGATTTTGCAAGTTACTCACCTTGGATCTGACAAATTGATCCGAACCAAGCTTGGAATGCTTCGTGCTGAGTATAAAGACTTCAAGATGGGTAAAGATGAAACTATAAACCAAATTTTCCATAGATTCACAAGCATTGTGAATGGAATTAATTCACTTGGGGAATCTCTGAGAAATCCTATACTTGTTGAAAGAGTCCTACGAGCATTACCAAAGAAATGGCATGCAAAGAAGGTTGCCATTGATGAAAGCAAGAACTTAAAAGAGTACACACTTGATGAATTAATTGGATCACTACTCCAATATGAACTGGAACTGAAGAACATAGCTGATGAGGAGACAACAAAAAGAAAAGGTGTGGCATTTATGTCTGTAAATATTATTTCTAATAATTCTTCTGATTCTGATCTTCAGGATATTGAAAAGGAAGACATGGCTCAGATTGTAACTGGCATCTACAAAAGAATGAAAAAGAAAGGTTTCAAAAACCAGTTTAGTAGAAATACTCAAAAAGAAAAATATAAGGGAGATAAGAAAGGTGATACAAATTACAATGCTTTAGATGTAACTTGTTATGAGAGCAGAAAGAAAGGACATATAAAACCTGATTTCCCTAAACTAAAGAATAAAGACAAATTCAAAAAGAATGATAGAAAGGCATTGACAACCAGCTGGAGTTGTACTGAAAAATCTAATTCTAGTGAACAATCTGGAAATGACAAAGAATCTGCTAACTTGTTTTTCATGGCATCACTGGATAAGGTTTCTAATTCTAGTTATCATTCTGAATGTTCTGATTTTGAATATGAATCTGATAACCCCAATACTTTTGAATTTAATAATGAAATTTAAAGATTAAGAAAAGTTATTTTCAAAGCTGCCTATTTATATAATAAACTAAAAGAAGATAATGAAATACTTATTTCTGAAAATAAATTAATTTTACAAGAAAATAAAAATTTAACAAACACTACTTCTGCTTCTCACTCAACAGTTTATGATAATTTGAAAACTGCTCAAGATTTGAATGAGAAATTAAAAAGGGAAGTTGAATGTCTTAAATAAAATTTATCTGATTTTATTCAAGGTCGTAAAAAATATCATGAGATGATGTCTTTGACTAAATCTGATAAAAATAAATATGGTTTTGGTTATGATACAAGATTTCATCAAATGTATAAAACCTTTTTTGTTAAAAGTAAAAATGATTGTTCATCAACTGTTACTTGTTTTAAATGTGGCATGAATGGTCACTATGCCAATGACTGCTCACTTAGATTTAAACAATATTTGGGATTTACAAAAACTAATATTTCTAAATCCTTGTTATCGAGAGTACCTTACAATACATGTTTAAATTCTGTATGGGTACCTAAAAATTTTATTACTAATCCTATTGGACCCAAAGTAGCCTG
The DNA here is from genome assembly GCA_963277665.1 of Viscum album. Lineage (NCBI taxonomy): Eukaryota > Viridiplantae > Streptophyta > Magnoliopsida > Santalales > Viscaceae > Viscum > Viscum album. Next base: position 1,648,347,616 of record OY728133.1, read on the forward strand.
GGTACCAAAATAGTTGATTAATTGATTTTTGTAGGAAAAATGCCTTGGATGTCTCAAGAAAGACATATGGTACATGGATAGTGGATGCTATAGGCATATGACCGGAGACCCATCAAAGATTAAATATTACAACACATGTGATGGAGGCACTGTTGCTTTTGGAGACAATTCCAAAGGCAAAGTAAAAGGTTTTGGTAAAGTTGATATTTCTAATTCTATATTTATTTCCAAAGTTTTATATGTTGATGGTTTAAAACATAATTTAATTAGTATATCACAATTATGTGATGATGGAATCGAAGTAAAATTTCAAAATGATAAATGTTTAGTTTTTACAGATGATTCTTTATTATTTTATGCTAATCGAAAAGATAATATTTATATTATTGATTTTGCTGAACTAACTATTAAACATGTAAAGTGTTAGAATGCTGTACAGAATGACAACATCCTTTGGCATAAACATTTAGGACATGTTAATTTTAGATTTTTACATAAGCTCTCAAATCATGAGAATGTTTTATAGCTTCCTTCTTTGAAGAAAAAACAACTTCATGTTTGTGACGCCTGCATGAAAGGGAAGCAACACAAAATTTCTTTTAGACCTATCAATCAGATAATTACTATTAAGCCTTTACAGTTAGTACATCTTGATTTATTTTGTCCAACTCAAATTTCTAGTCTTGGTGGTAAGAAATATACCTTAGTTATTGTTGATGATTATAGTAGATTTACTTGGGTATATTTTCTAGCTCATAAAAATGATACTTTGTCTAAATTTATTACATACTCTAAATTATTCCAAAATGAAAAAGGTTTTATGATTATTTCTATTCGTAGTGATATAAGAGGTGAATTTCATAAATTATATTTTGAAAAATTCTGTGAAAAGAATGGATATTTTCATAATTTCTCTGCTCCTAGAACACCACAACAAAATGGTGTTGTAGAACGGAAAAATAGAACTCTTATCGAAATGGCTCGAACTATGTTAAGTGAATATAATTTGCCTAGATATTTTTGGGCTGAGGCTGTTTTTTCTGCATGATATATTTCAAATAGAATTCTTATTAGACCTTTTCTAAAGAAAACTCCTTATGAATTATTCAAAAATAAAAAGCCAAAAGTTGGTTATTTTAGAGTTTTTGGCTGTAAAGTTTTTATTTTAAATTCAAAGGATAATTTAGATAAATTTGATGCTAAAAGTGATGAAGTTTTTTTCTTGGTCATTCTAATAATAGTAAATCTTATAGAGTTTATAATAAAAGAACGATGGTTATTGAAGAATCTGTTCATGTTATGTTTGATGAAAATAATGTTAAAATAAAATCTTGATTCTAATGTTATTGATGATGAGTTTAGAGATTTTAATTTTGGTGAAGATATTCCTCAAGATAATAATAAATTAATTGAGGGGGAGCATACTCCTTCTCAACATGATCCAAGATCATGGAAGATTCACAAAGATCATCCTGTTGAAAATGTAATTGGCAAAGTTGATTCTGGTATCAAAACGAGAAATTCTATTTTAAATTATTGTGCCTATTCTGCTTTTATTTCTGATTTTGTTCCTGTTAATATTAATGATGATTTGAAATATGCAAACTTGATTGTTTCTATGTAAGATGAATTAAATCAGTTTGTTAGAAATAATGTTTGGACTTTAGTAGAATTGCCTAAAGATAAGCAGGTAATTGGAACTAAGTGGATCTTTAGAAACAAGCTGGATGAATCTGGACAGATTGTCAAAAACAAAGCCAGTGTAACACCCCAAGCTTCTACGGTACGCTTCTCTTTGAATAATGTGATAGCGTGTGTTGTACGCAACACCGAGTTCTAACACACCATAACTAATCAAACTAGCCGTTATGAATAGTAATAACTACCTTTTGAAATTATATATATTTTATATTTAAAAATGGACTTCATTTTTGGATTCGGAATATCTAATTTAGCCTAAGGTGAAATTTTGGTACATTTCGGATAACTTTCATATTTTGATGAATAGTGAAAATTACTAAGTTTTAATTAAAAACAACTTTTTTAATCAAAATAATTAATAGTGATAAATTATGAATTTGAGTGGTTTTAAAGTATATTTAGAATATATTTTTACCATTTAATATAATGTTAGTCATTGGACATAATTTTACAATTAAACCGAACATAAACGAGTGTCAATCTTTTGATAGTTATTATCTCTTAAAAACACGCTTTTTGTTTTGACAGCGAGAATTAATTTTAAATTAATTTCTGCCACTTCTGTGTTTTGAATTTAGGAAAATGGATTCCATATTTGTAATCAGGATGTTCAAATTGTGTAAATAGGTAACTTTTATTTTTAGACATTTTGAATAATTACTGCGGTAAATATTTTATTTACCATGGTTAAGGGTAAATCCGGTAAATAAGGGTTAAAAAATAATATTATAATAATACTAAATTACCCTAAAACGTTTCTTAACCCTATTTGTTGATACATGGTAGACCATGGGAATCTTTGGGTCTATTTTGGGACCCCATGGATCCACTTGTAAGTGATAACGACACTTTATTTTAATTAAGTTAAAATGAATACAAAAATGACACAAGCATATATATTTTAGAAAAACAATTGTTACATAGGGTTATATATGTTGGATTTTAGATTATAAATATTAATTAGAAATCTAAAAAGATTTCCTACATAATTATATTTTATTTATAATTTTTAGACATTAAATAATTTATTTTATTTATGACACAATGATGATGCAGTAATTACTATAATAGTGAAAAATTAAAATAATTGATATTATAAATACCAAAATAAATATAATATGAAACTTTTAATGAATTAAACTAATTTTCTAGGATAATATGCTATATTAGGATTGATTTAATTGACTTTTTTCGAAGTAATCAATCTGTTATGAGTTTCACAAAAATCAACTATTGAATAGTGTCAAAATTGACATAAAAGAGTTCTTAAAAAATATATTATATTATTAATTGATATTAAATTCCTAAAAATCTAAGGTTCGGCCAAGAGACTTATATCATGATAGGTTCATCATTAATGTACCACTTGGGGGTCTCTTGGATGTATATAGTAAGTTTATTAACCATATTATATAAAAATACAAAGAGACATTGTAAAAGTGAAACTAATTAACTTAGAGTTAATACTTAAAGATAAGGTTAATATAAGTACCCAAACCTGTCTAAATTATATTGGTTGAGTGGTTTTCGACCTATCCCCACCTTAACCTTTGAATAATATGCTTTGGAGCCATTATAAACCGAATATTAATTTATTATAAATTAATATTTCTAGCTTTTCCAAAGGTGCCCCTCACCCCTCTTATAAAAGGGCACTCCTCCTTCTCATTTCTTCACACCTTCAAAGCCTTTTAGTTCGGACAAACTCTACCCAAATACTCTCCCAACATCCCTCACTACAACCTAGAGGCCTTAGTTTTATCAGAAATCCAACCTAAGGAGCCCTTTTGATCAAATCAAAAGGAAGAACCCGAAGAAGAGGTAATGATTTCACCACCCTTTTCTAAGTTCATTTCTTCTTCCACTTCTTCTTCCTTTGTTCTTACCATTCTAAAATAATAACTCCAGTATCTCACATATACTGTGATGTTATTATAAGTATGGTACAACCATATTCAGTATTCTATCCACCCTTTGAATAACATTTCACCATACGTGCGTACGTACGGCTTACCGTCTCCACGTCGTGGTGTAATTGTTATTCAATATAATATTATTTGGATGGGTATAATAATGATGTTTAACTCATGTAAATAATAAATATAACATGTTAATGATTCTGTATATATGATATACCATCCATTTATATATTATTTTAATATCAAAAGAATGATATTGTCGCTCGTGCGTACGTACGAACTACCGTCTCCACGAACGCGATGAGATTCATTCTCCATCGTATCCATTCAAGTATAATTATCATTTGATGATTTAAAAATGATGTTTAAGGACTATATATCATTCTGGATATGAATAAGATACAACAACCATGGCTTATGTAACAAAACATATAAAAGAAAATGAGTAAGTTAACTCCCGAAACGACGATAATTCTAAGATATTATTAACAAATCAATGTTAAAAGATCATATATGATATCATATTATTACATATGATTCTTTTATAATTTAATAAAAACTATTTCACCATTATACAGGAGGTTAACCTACCCCAACCAAGGAAAAGTACAAGGTAAGGGTTATTTCACAATCTCTTCATTATCCGAGGTTGTTTATATGTAATAATCTACTGGGATCTCTTTATCATCCACATCCATGTTTTCTTAAAAATGTATTTCAAAACATTTTTTTATTATTTACAAGAATATGGGTTAAAGTCATTTATACCCTTGTTTTACTTGTTATAAGAGGTTTATGAAGGAATCTTTCCGTCGTTTTCAAAACAAGGTCATTTTTAACCTTTTCGACAGAATTAAGGTAAGAATGTTTTTTTTAACTTATACGGCGGGTGCGACTATTTTCCGCCATTATAAAATCTTCAAAGCTTCCCTTACAAGATTATAAGAATATTTTCAAAGAAAATGTTTTATTTTATATGGATCTTAAATGATTTCAAAATAAAAGGAGATATTTCTTTAAAAAGAATATTTATTTCATCTATGTCAACATCCTTTGATGGATTTTAAGATTATTTGAAGTTGATTTATTATGATACAAAACTTCTATATTGTATTGAAGGTTTTGTGATATGTTTGACTGTGGATGTGCTATTTTTATACCATTCATAGTTTATGGTGAAAGTATTGACATTTCAAATGCTAGTTTTAATATGAATGTTTATGTTATGTTTAAACCTTTTCATATGGGAATGCATTGGACTTAATATGTGACGGGTGGAGCCCGCTACAGCTCCTCGATGCATCGGTAGGTCTCATGAGACAAACTAGTGTCTTGGCACAAGGCCTTGACAAAATCTTATTTGTAGTCTTGGCACGAGGCCTTGGCTATGTGGTTATGATAGTCTGGCATTATGCATTCCAACATTATGAAAGTGGTTATTTATTTTTGCATGTGATTATTCGATTAGTAGAATATCCATGTGAATAAGTAAATGGCATTATTTCATTTTATTTATGCCATACCATGTTGAAAGTTCATATTTAAAAGGATTTTGTTTTAGTTATACATTACCTTAAATGTTTATTCTTATTTATGAAAGTTTCCGCTATATTGTTATCCTTACTGGGCATTTGAGCTCACCCCTTTTCTATGTTTTATTTTTCCTAGGATGTGAAGAAGTAAGTTATGAATGACCTGCAGGGATTTTATGAGGGGTTAATAGTGTGGATTGTGGAAACATTATGTTGTTTTAGTAGTTTTTCATTTTATGATGTAATGTAAAACTTATGAATATATCTAGTGTTTCCAAGGCTACTAAACCAATCGGTCTTTCGAGATTTGATCTTTCTTGTGATCATGCCAATGTTATGTAATAATGCACCGACTCTGGGTAACTGGGGTCGGGGCGTTACAGTTGGTATCAGAGGAAGTTTAGTACAAACCTTGGAAGCTAGATTTAGATAAACTCTGATTAGAGCACGTAGACCTAAGATGAACTTTGAGGATTAGTATAGAAGAACTTCCTAGAATTTTGGTATTGTAGAGATTTTGTGAGTTTTCCAAGCAATACATCCCTGTCTGGATACGAGCAGGTAGAGGCGGCTCTGGCACAGATGTACCTAGGGGTAAAACCCGAAAACACCGCTTTGAGCTAGACTCGAACAGGAACTGGTGCACGACAACGGGCCTTGCTGCACTCTTGGTTACGACACTCCCGGGGGATATGCTTAGGATAACTCTCATTTTCTTTACAAATCATTTTGAAAGGATTATGAGTATATACTTCCTCAAAGAAAACATTCTTATGATTATGGATTATATCCATAAATAGTTCAATTTATGTTAAGTGTTTTATAAGTATTGGATTATGTATTTTGATTCATAAACTGATCTAGTTTATGCCATTGTTTAGAAATGGTGCCTAGTGGAAGAAATGGAAACCGTATCAATGCACGCACTCCATGTAGGGATTGCCCTCCTGCTCAAGATAATTATAGTGGGGCTGGTGATGCAACTGGTGCTGATCAGCTAATCACCATACTGAGGCAACTTACTTAGGTTATGAATAATAACCTTACCCGTATGGAGCACCCTGATCCGCAGCATGGAGGATCAATTTTAGATCGATTCATGAGGCAAAAACCACCAATGTTCAATGGGAATACAAATCCCTTAGTAGCTGAGCAATGGATATTTTCCCTAGAGAAAATATTTCAGGCTTTGGGGAGCAGTGAAAGGGAAAAAGTTATCATGGCAGTTTACCGCCTCACTGGAGATGCTGATCAATGGTGGTCATTGATTCAAAATACGAAGGAAGATGATGAAGTATCAAATATGGAATGGAGGGAGTTCAAAGATCTGTTTTTAGAAAAATACTTCCCTCGCGACCATCGAGCAGATATGGAAAGGCAATTTCTGAGTCTGAGACAAAAGGAGGATGAGAATGTCACAAAGTATGAGGCTAACTTTACAAGGTTAGCGAGGTACGCTGGTGATTATATTCGTAACCCAAGAAGTAAGATTGATCGTTTCTTTGATGGGTTAAAACCATTTCTCCTTCGAGCGTTAGTCTCACAATCCTTTTCATCGTACGAAGACATTGTCTCATGTGCTATCAAGACCGAAAAGGAATTCTCTAAGTCTTATGACTTTAAAGCAAATCAAGAGAAGAAGAGACCTGCTGATCAATCTGGGAATGGAAATAAGGGGAAGAAGGGAAAGGTTGAATATCCATCTTGTGGTAAATGCGGGAAGAAACATCCTGGTACTTGCTTGAAGGGAATGGGAGTCTGTTACAAGTGTGGTGAAAAAGGCCACCAAGCTCATGATTGCAAGGGGAAGAAGGAAGCTACCAACATTCAGTGCTACAATTGCAGGGAGATGGGGCATTATGCAAATTCATGTCCTAAGCGTCAGGAGAACTTACCTCAGAAAAGGCCAAGGGATCAAGGCCAGGCTTATGCTATCACTACTGCTGAGGTAGAAGCTCCGAAAGACGTGGTGGCAGGTAATTTAATAGTTTCCTCAAGTTTAGCAAATGCATTATTTGATTCTGGATCATCGCATTGTTTCATATCTTCCCAGTTTTCTAAGAAAATTAGATATTTCCAATTTGATTTAATAAGGGAGTTGTCAGTTAAAACTCCTAAGGGAAGTATCGTTGCAACAAAGTTTTGTGAATCAGTCCCCATTAGAGCACATAAATTTTCTTTATCTGCTGATTTCATCGTCATACCTATGATTGAGTTTGATATAATCCTCGGTATGGACTGGCTTTCGGACTATGATGCGAAGATTTATTGTAAGAAGAAAGAGGTTACGATTCTTGATGATAATGATAAGGAGCACCTTATTTTTAGAGCAGAATCTTCACCACCTAATTCTTATTTAGATCCACCCCCAGTAGCTCAACTTAATTCAATTATTGGGGAGGAAGAGAATGAAATAACTGTCGGTGAGGAAAGGAATGTTCAAATAGAGGATGTACCTGTTGTGAAAGAATTTGTAGATGTATTTCCGGAAGATTTACCTGGACATCCTCCAGAACGAGAAGTTGAGTTTTCTATTGATTTGATTCCTGGATCAAGGCCTATATCGAAGACCCCTTATAGAATGGCCACTGTAGAGTTAGTCGAACTAAAGAAACAACTAGAGGAATTGAGTAATAAGGTATTTATTCGCCCTAGTGTTTCTCCATGGGGAGCCCCTGTTCTTTTTGTTAAAAAGAAAGATGGATCTATGAGGTTATGTATCGACTACAGGGAGATCAATGCTATAACGATAAAGAACAAGTATCCCCTACCTCGTATTGATGATTTATTTGACCAACTGCATGGAGCTCAATACTTTTCAAAGATTGACCTTCGATCTGGATACCATCAGTTGTGTGTGAAGAAGGAAGACATTCCGAAAACAGCATTTCGAACCAGGTACGGGCATTACGAGTTTACTGTAATGCCGTTTGGATTGACTAATGCACCCTCTGTATTCATGGATCTAATGAATAGAGTTTTCAAGGAGTATCTCGATGAATTTGTGGTGGTATTTATTGATGATATCTTGGTATACTCCAAAACCTACGAAGATCATGAAAATCACTTGCGCATTATCTTGAAGACTCTGAGGAGGCATGAATTATATGGGAAGTTTAGCAAGTGTGAATTCTGGCTTCAGGAGATTTCTTTTCTTGGCCATATTGTCTCTAAAGATGGAATCTCTGTTGATCCTTCTAAGACCAAGGCAATCCAAGAATGGCCAGCACCTACGAGTATAACTGAGGTACGTAGTTTTATTGGTTTGACAGGTTATTATCGACGTTTCGTCCAGAATTTTGCCCGATTGGCTAACCCATTAACGAAGCTCACATGTAAAGGGGTTAAATTTGTTTGGACAAAAGAGTGTGAAGAATGTTTCGAAGAAATGAAGAGAAGATTATTCAATGCTCCTATATTGACTCTACCATTGGGGAATGATGGGTTCGTTATTTATAGTGATGCATCGAAGAAAGGACTTGGCTGTGTCCTTATGCAGAATGATAGAGTTATTGCCTATGCATCACGACAGTTGAAAATTCATGAACAAAACTATCCTACTCATGATCTCGAGTTAGCAGTAGTGATCTTTGCTTTGAAGATATGGAGGCACTACCTCTATGGTGAAAAATGTGAGATTTATACTGATCACAAGAGTTTGAAGTATATTTTCTCACAAAAAGAACTCAACATGAGGCAAAGGAGATGGCTTGAATTACTCAAGGATTATGATTGTACGATACACTACCACCCAGGGAAGGCAAACAAGGTGGAAGATGCTTTGAGTAGAAAAGACCCTGGAGTTTTGAACAATATGAGAATTGAAAGGGATCCAATTTTCATGGATCTAGTGAAGATAGACATGGGAATAACCAGGGAAGGTGAAACATCAATGCTTTTTCAAATGGTTGCCAAACCATCTTTACTAGAAAGGATTAAGAGTTCTCAGACCGATGATGAAGAATTCCAAAAGAAGATTAAAGCTGTGAATGATGGGAGATTGAGAGACTTTGTGTATGAAGATGGAATTTTGAAATTCGGGAAGAGACTTTGTGTTCCCAATATACCTGATCTAAAAAGGGAATTGCTGGATGATGCTCATAGTTCCAATTTCTCTATACACCCTGGGAGCACCAAAATGTATAGAGATTTGAAGGAACATTTTTGGTGGGACAACATGAAGAGGGAGATTGCTGATTTTGTGTCAAGATGTATGGTTTGTCAACAAGTGAAAGCTGGAAGGCAACAGCCTGGAGGAGTCATGCAACCTCTTCCCATACCGGAGTGGAAATGGGACAATGTTACGATGGACTTTGTCATGGGGCTACCAAAGACTCCTAGAAGGAACGATGCAATATGGGTTATTGTTGATCGTCTTACCAAGACAGCACATTTTCTTTCTATAAGAGAAGATCTACCCCTGGAACGTCTAGCAAGACTATATATTAATGAAGTTGTGAGACTTCATGGAGTACCCCTATCGATTTTTTCTGATCGTGATCCCCGTTTTACTTCAAGATTCTGGAAAAGTCTTCAGAAATCCCTGGATACTGAACTTCATTTGAGCACTGCTTACCACCCTCAGACAGACGGACAATCAGAACGGACTATTCAAACCTTAGAAGACATGTTGAGATCTTGCTCACTTGACTTTCAGGGTATGTGGGATCAATATTTACCTTTGTTAGAATTTTCCTATAACAATAGCTTCCATTCGAGTATTCAGATGGCACCATATGAAGCGTTATACGGAAAGAGATGTCGTACACTAACCTGTTGGGATGACGTTGGTGAAAGAAAACTTGTAGGCCCAGAACTGGTGGAGGAAACGGTGGAAAAGGTGAAAGTAATCCAAAATCACATCAAAGCAGCTCAAAGTAGGCAGAAGAGCTATGCCGATAATCGAAGGAAGGATTTGGAATTTCAAGTCGGTGATCATGTTTTTCTGAAGGTATCTCCGTGGAAGGGAGTCATACGTTTTGGTAAGAAAGGTAAATTGAGTCCCAGGTACATCGGACCTTTCGAAATTCTAGAACGAATTGGGGTTGTAGCTTACCGATTGACAATGCCGCCAAGTCTCTCCAAAGTTCACGATGTGTTCCACGTATCTCTATTGAGGAAATACATGCCTGATCCGACGCATGTACTCACCTATGAGGAATTAGAACTGGAACCCGATCTGTCTTATTGCGAAGAGCCCGTCAAGATTCTTGATACGAGAGAACAAGTGCTGAGAAACCGGACGACGCGTCTGGTAAAAGTTTTGTGGAGAAACCATAAGATGGAAGAGGCAACGTGGGAACCCAAGGAACTTATGATGAAGAACCACCCGAGTCTTTTTATGCAGTAATACCCTAGAAATTGCGAGGACGCAATTATTTGAAGGAGGGGAGAATGTAACACCCCAAGCTTCTACGGTACGCTTCTCTTTGAATAATGTGATAGCGTGTGTTGTACGCAACACCGAGTTCTAACACACCATAACTAATCAAACTAGCCGTTATGAATAGTAATACCTACTTTTTGAAATTATATATATTTTATATTTGAAAATGGACTTCATTTTTGGATTCGTAATATCTAATTTAGCCTAAGGTGAAATTTTGGTACATTTCGGATAACTTTCATATTTTGATGAATAGTGAAAATTACTAAGTTTTAATTAAAAACAACTTTTTTAATCAAAATAATTAATAGTGATAAATTATGAATTTGAGTGGTTTTAAAGTATATTTAGAATAGATTTTTACCATTTAATATAATGTTGGTCATTGGACATAATTTTACAATTAAACCGAACATAAACGAGTGTCAATCTTTTGATAGTTATTATCTCTTAAAAGCACGTTTTTTGTTTTGACAGCGAGAATTAATTTTAAATTAATTTCTGCCACTTCTGTGTTTTGAATTTAGGAAAATGGATTCCATATTTGGAATCAGGATGTTCAAATTGTGTAAATAGGTAACTTTTATTTTTAGACATTTTGAATAATTACTGCGGTAAATATTTTATTTACCATGGTTAAGGGTAAATCCGGTAAATAAGGGTTAAAAAATAATATTATAATAATACTAAATTACCCTAAAACGTGTCTTAACCCTATTGGTTGATACATGGTCGACCATGGGAATCTTTGGGTCTATTTTGGGACCCCATGGATCCACTTGTAAGTGATAATGACACTTTATTTTAATTAAGTTAAAATGAATACAAAAATGACACAAGCATATATCTTTTAGATAAACAATTGTTACATAGGGTTATATATGTTGGATTTTAGATTATAAATATTCATTATAAAGATAAAAAGATTTCCTACATAATGATATTTTATTTATAATTTTTAGACATTAAATAATTTATTTTATTTATGACACAATGATGATGAAGTAATTACTATAATAGTGAAAAATTAAAATAATTGATATTTTAAATACCCAAATAAATATAATATGAAACTTTTAATGAATTAAACTAATTTTCTAGGATAATATGATATATTAGGATTGATTTAATTGACTTTGTTCGAAGTAATCAATCTGTTATGAGTTTCACAAAAATCAACTATTGAATAATGTCAAAATTGACATAAAAGAGTTCTTAAAACAAATATTATATTATTAATTGATATTAAATTCCTAAAAATCTAAGGTTCGGCCAAGAGACTTATATCATGATAGGTTCATCATTAATGTACCACTTGGGGGTCTCTTGGATGTATATAGTAAGTTTATTAACCATATTATATAAAAATACAAAGAGACATTGTAAAAGTGAAACTAATTAACTTAGAGTTAATACTTAAAGATAAGGTTAATATAAGTACCCAAACCTATCTAAATTCTATTGGTTGAGTGGTTTTCGACCTATCCCCACCTTAAACTTTGAATAATATGCTTTGGAGCCATTATAAACCGAATATGAATTTATTATAAATTAATATTTCTAGCTTTTCCAAAGGTGCCCCTCACCCCTCTTATAAAAGGGCACTCCTCCTTCTCATTTCTTCACACCTTCAAAGCCTTTTGGTTCGGCCAAACTCTGCCCAAATACTCTCCCAACATCCTTCACTACAACCTAGAGGCCTTAGTTTGATCATAAAGCCAACCTAAGGAGCCCTTTTGATCAAATCAAAAGGAAGAACCCGAAGAAGAGGTAATGATTTCACCACCCTTTTCTAAGTTCATTTCTTCTTCCACTTCTTCTTCCTTTGTTCTTACCATTCTAAAATAATAACTCCAGTATCTCACCTATAATGTGATGTTATTATAAGTATGGTACAACCATATTCAGTATTCTATCCACCCTTTGAATAACATGTCACCATACGTGCGTACGTACGGCTTACCGTCTCCACGTCGTGGTGTAATTGTTATTCAATATAATATTATTTGGATGGGTATAATAATGATGTGTAACTCATGTAAATAATAAATATAACATGTTAATGATTCTGTATATATGATATAACATCCATTTATATATTATTTTAATATCAAAAGAATGATATTGTCGCTCGTGCGTACGTACGGACTACCGTCTCCACGAACGCGATGAGATTCATTCTCCATCGTATCCATTCAAGTATAATTATCATTTGATGATTTAAAAATGATGTTTAAGGACTAGATATCATTCTGGATATGAATAAGACACAACAACCATGGCTTATGTAACAAAACATATAAAAGAAAATGAGTAAGTTAACTCCCGAAACGACGATAATTCAAAGATATTATTAACAAATCAATGTTAAAAGATCATATATGATATCATATTATTCTATATGATTCTTTTATAATTTAATAACAACTATTTCACCATTATACAGGAGGTTAACCTACCCCAACCAAGGAAAAGTACAAGGTAAGGGTTATTTCACAATCTCTTCATTATCCGAGGTTGTTTATATGTAATAATCTATTGGGATCTCTTTATCATCCACATCCATGTTTTCTTAAAAATGTATTTCAAAACATTTTTTATTATTTACAAGAATATGGGTTAAAGTCATTTATACCCTTGTTTGACTTGTTATAAGAGGTTTATGAAGGAATATTTCCGTCGTTTTCAAAACAAGGTCATTTTTAACCTTTTCGACAGAATTAAGGTAAGAATGTTTTTTTAACTTATACGGAGGGTGCGGCTATTTTCCGCCATTATAAAATCTTCAAAGCTTCCCTTACAAGCTTATAAGAATATTTTCAAAGAAAATGTTTTATTTTATATGGATCTTAAATGATTTCAAAATAAAAGGAGATATTTCTTTAAAAAGAATATTGATTTCATCTATGTCAACATCCTTTGATGGATTTTAAGATTATTTGAAGTTGATTTATTATGATACAAAACTTATATATTGTATTGAAGGTTTTGTGATATGTTTGACTGTGGATGTGCTATTTTTATACCATTCATAGTTTATGGTGAAAGTATTGACATTTCATATGCTAGTTTTAATATGAATGTTTATGTTATGTTTAAACCTTTTCATATGGGAATGCATTGGACTTAATATGTGACGGGTGGAGCCCACTACAGCTCCTCGATGCATCGGTAGGTCTCATGAGACAAACTAGTGTCTTGGCACAAGGCCTTGACAAAATCTTATTTGTAGTCTTGGCACGAGGCCTTGGCTATGTGGTTATGATAGTCTGGCATTATGCATTCCAACATTATGAAAGTGGTTATTGATTTTTGCATGTGATTATTCGATTAGTAGAATATCCATGTGAATAAGTAAATGGAATTATTTCATTTTATTTATGCCATACCATGTTGAAAGTTCATATTTAAAAGGCTTTTGTTTTAGTTATACATTGCCTTAAATGTTTATTCTTATTTATGAAAGTTTCCGCTATATTGTTATCCTTACTGGGCATTTGAGCTCACCCCTTTTCTATGTTTTATTTTTCCCAGGATGTGAAGAAGTAAGTTATGAATGACCTGCAGGGATTTTATGAGGGGTTAATAGTGTGGATTGTGGAAACATTATGTTGTTGTAGTAGTTTTTCATTTTATGATGTAATGTAAAACTTATGAATATATCTAGTGTTTCCAAGGCTACTAAACCAATCGGTCTTTCGAGATTTGATCTTTCTTGTGATCATGCCAATGTTATGTAATAATGCACCGACTCTGGGTAACTGGGGTCGGGGCATTACAGCCAGACTTGTTGCTCAAGGATACTCTCAAGAAGAAGGTATAGACTTTGAAGATTCTTTTGCACCTGTTTTCAGGTTAGAGGCAATTAGAATTCTGTTAGATTTTGCGTGTTTTCAAGGTTTTAAATTATATCAAATGGATGTAAAAAGCGCTTTCTTAAATGTTTTTATTACTAAAGAAGTTTATGTTTCTCAACCCCCCAGTTTTGAAAATGAAAAATTTCCCAACCATGTTTTTAAATTATCTAAAGCTTTATACGGTCTCAAACAAGCACCTCGTGCTTGGTATGAAAGACTTTCTTTATTTTTATTAAAAAATGGTTTCAAGAAAGGCAATGTTGATCCCACTCATTTTATTAAAAGTTCTTCTGATGATATTTTGATTGTTCAGATCTATGTTAATGATATCGTTTTTGGTTCATCTAGTGAAATACTCTATAATGATTTTTATTTATTAATGTCTTCTGAATTTGACATGAGTTTAATGGGAGAATTAAAATTATTTCTAGGACTTCAAATTTCTCAAAGGAAAGATGGAATTTTTCTTAATCAATCTAAGTATGCTAAAGATTTAGTTAAACGATTTGGTCTTGATTCCTCTAAATCCATGAAAACTCCTATGGGTACTAATTGTAAATTTGATAGTGATGCATCTGGTAAATCGGTTAATTTTACAGTTTATAGTGGTATGATAGGTAGCTTGCTATATTTAACTGCATCTAGACCTGATATCATTTTCAGTGTTTGTTTATGTGATAGATTTCAAGCTGATCAAAAAGAATGTCATATCGAAGCTGTAAAAAGAATAATTAGATATGTTAAAGGAACTATTGATTCTGGTTTATTTTATCAAAAACATATCTATTTTGATTTAACATCTTATTCTGATTCTGATTTTGGAGGCTGTAGAATTGACCGAAAAAGTACATCAGGTATGTGTAATTTTTGGGGAAAATATTTAATTTCCTGGTCATCTAAGAAACAATTCTCTGTTGCTTTATCTACTGCAGAAGCTGAGTATATCTCTGCTGCTAGTAGTTGTGCTCAAAGTTTATGGATCAAGCAACCTTTATGTGATTTCGGTGTTTATCTTGATAAAATACCTATTTATTGTGATAATACATCTACAATTTCTATTTCTAAAAACCCCTTACAAAATTCTAGAACAAAACATATTGATCCTAGATTTCATTTCATTCGAGATCATGTGAATAAGGGTGATATTATTTTAGAATTTATTCCTTCTGAAAATCAGCTTGCAGATATTTTTACAAAGCCTTTAGACTCTGCACAGTTTGAGAAAATAAAATTTTCTCTTGGTATGTTGGAATTTTAAATTTTATTTGCTGCATTTGTTTAGGGGGAGCATGTTTTCACTTTTTGTTTATTTACAAAAAGGGGTAGAAGTTTTGGTTTTAATGAGAAGTTTTGGGGAGAAGGTTTGGGGAGAAATAATTTGGATTTAATCTTTTTAAAACTTTATTTATGGTTTAAATGTTTTTGTTTTGTAATCAAACAAAAAGGGGGAGATTGTTTGTGCATGTGCATATTTCCTTTAATTTGATTTCATGTGATTTTGTTTGATTACTTTTTCATTTCGCTGTTTTAAAACATTTCGGTATTTATTTTACTTCAACTTCTACTGTTATCCGATTTTTCTGAAACTTGATTCTATGGAATGAAAAAATGTTTATCTTGATTTCATTAGTTTACATCAAAGTCTAAAAATTTCGTTTGAATGTACTTTTAATTACATGAAGTTATGATAGTCTGTTTTATAGTAGCTGTTTTTACAGAATTATTTTTTCTTCTGTTTTTAATGATTTTAGGATCTGTAGATTTCGGTTTTAAATGATTATTTTTTTGGAAAGATAAAATGTTTTTCTACAAATCATTAGTTTTGACCAAAGTCTGAATCGGCTGTTAAGATCCCTTAAAAATTCGTTGAAGTTTTTAAAAACATTGTGTCCAGATTTTTCGTCCAAAAGTAGGGTTCATTTTTGTTACAAAAGTAGGGTTAATTTTTGTTACAAATGTAGGGTTCATTTTGGTTACAAAGGTAGGGTTCATTTTTGTTACAAAAGTAGGGTTCATTTTTGTTACAAAAGTAGGGTTCATTTTTGTTACAAAAGTAGGGTTCATTTTTGTTACAAAAGTAGGGTTCATTTTTTCTTACAAAAGTAGGGTTCATTTTTGATACAAAAGAAGGGTTCTTTTTTGTTACAAAATTAGGGTTCATTTTTTTTGTATCGCAAAAGTACTGTTCATACCATACGTTACTGTTCATACCCTACGTTACTGTTCATACCCTACGTTACTGTTCATACCCTACGTTACTATTCATACCCTACGTTACGGTTTCGTTCACTCGGAAGTTACCGTCCACTCGGAAGTTACTATTCACTCGGAAGTTACTATTCATCCAAAGTTACTATTCATCCGATGTTACTATTCATCCGTAGTTACTGTTCATTCTGAAGTTACAATTCAACCCGTGCAATTTTTTAAAAATTGATTTTCTGTAAATATATTGATTATTTTTTGACAATTTTTTTTAAAATTATCATTAAATATAAAGATTATTATCGAAGAGTTTTTAGTTTTTTTTGGTGCTATATTTAGAGAGAAATTTTAATAATGTTTTCAACGTCTTTTGCAAATAAAATGGGACATTTCAAGATTGTTTAAATTCAAATGTATGAATTAATTTCAGAATCTGCTTCTAGTTTTCAGAAACTGTTTTGACTACGTTTAAATCATTTTAAATGGATTTAAAATTCTGTATTGAATCATTCAATGCTTTTATTATTCTGGAAGACTTATTCAAAATATTTTGAATTCCTATTCTACGGGAATAAAAAGGAAACTGTGCTGCTATTTTCATGGAGATATTTATGGGAGCTTTTGACTCAATTAATTTTGAATATCCTAAGTAAGCGGAGCTGCTGCACATGCTAGATATTTTTTCTCTATATATATATCATTCTCTTTTACAGAAAAAAGAACGACACAATACAAAGAGAAAGTGCTGTGAACTTTGAATCTGCTGTGCATTTGCAACATCCTGTGACACTCTGCTTTACCACCTGCTCCTTCTCTCAAACGCTGAATTAATTCTGCTATGACTACATTTTCATTGATGAGACGTGCTGATCTAAACCTCAAGAACCAGTACCTATTCTTTATTTTTTTTATCTTCTCTTTCATCTGGTTCTAAGTATGTAACACTACTTCCCATCTCTCACACACACTCTGTTTTTCTGTTTATGCTTTTGCACATAAAAGCATTATTAGATATTCTTCGGGCTGTGACTCCCGGATTCTAATGTCAGGATCTTAGTGTTGTGACTCCCTGTATCTAAAGTCAAGACCGTTTGGGTTGTGACTCCCAGTATCTAAAGTCAGGTTGTAAGGGTTGTGACTCCCCACACAAAAGGCAGTGTCGTGGTTATCCCTCCACTAGGAAAGGATTTTGTAATTGGGTTATGATTCCCCATTAAAAATCATTTTTAGTGCACACGTATCTCTCGCCGAGTAGAGAGGTATAAGAGTAGAGTAGGCCCACTTTGGACTGAACTACTATTAAAAACATCCTTGCGTTATTTACTTTTTCCGCTGCTAATTAAATTTAATAATTAACTTTGATAATTAATTTATTTGATTTTAAATTTTATAATCTGGTCTATTCACCCCCCCTCTAGACCATCTTCCATTACCCTGTCCGACCTAACAGGTTTAGCCGACAATAATCCTCACTCAAACTCAAGGTCCTATTCACCTTCATGGCGAACAAAATTAGGGCTACTCGAGGTGATAAATTGTGTTTTAAAAATCCATTCCTTTTGAAGTCATCCAACAACACCCTTAGCTAATTGACAATTCTGGGATCCATCTGGAATGTTGAAAAAGATTTCATGTTAGGCCCAGAGAAATATTGAATGAAAAAATATATCTCTCAGTGTTGAGGAAATCCCAAAATATTCTCAAGGAATACTTCCTCATATTTCACCACCACTATTGAAAGCTAAGAGCCTATAGTATTCATTGATCATTGGGATATACTAGATAAATGGTGGGTAATCAGCAATACCCTGTTACGCATGATAATAACTTCTCTTCAGTGTTTACTTATAATCATTTAGACTTCTCATATATTGATATAACACCTTTTTAGATAGATATTCATTTCATTTCACAAACACATTCATGAGGGCTATAATAGTTTAGTGCCATAAGAAACATGGAACATAAAATTCCCAATTCATGGAGGATATTCATTGTCTCCCATAAATATCTTCCCATTTTTTACTCCATTTTAAAAACCCTTCATCATAACATTACGAATGGAAGTAAAAAGAGGGTGGGATCAAATTCCATTTAAGTGTTTGCAAGATAGATAAGTAAGAATATCAAGAGATAATGTTAAGAGAATATGATAATAACATTTGTAAAGAATACCTTGCATAACAATGGTGATAATTTGAATCATGGAATAAATATGGGAGGTTCATAATAAATGAATCACAAGAAAATAAAATAACATGAATAATGATAGAACAACGATGGCATAAGTCATTGAATCTGTTAAAGACAAGTAATAATAAAAAAATAATTTCCATATTAGTCATGTCTCACATCCAAGACCATCTTAGAAGGAAAAGTACTTTACAAAACAAGGTTCACTCCCCGTTCCAACCCTGTCATACTAAACAAAGTTCACTACCTATTCTAGACATATCATACTGAACAAGGGTCAATCACAATTCTCTCCTTGTTTTACTAAACATGTTTACTCCCCAATCATATCCTATCATAATGATCCATGTTCACTCCACATTCTTGTAGGTTCTTACTAGACCATGTTCCGTCCTCATTTGTGTCCTGTCTTACTAATTAAATTTCACTCGCCAGTCAAATCAGGTTTTACTTAAATAAGTTCACTCACCATCCATGTATTTTCTTAAAAAACTAGGTTCACATCACATTTCATTACTATATTATTGAACTATGTTCACTCCCCATTCCATTCTTTTTTATCTTACAAGATTTAAATATTCTCCCAATAAATTGAAAGGAGATATAGGTCCCACCCATAATTGGTTATAACATATCCATTTTCATTGTTTATAATGTGACCACCCTCAAATAATGGAAATAATATATATGTGTTCACAAGATAATAACAAATTATATATTCAAAACCCATGAAATAAATTGGGTTTGATAAAAAATTCATTATGATATAAACTATGGAAAAAATAGGTTTTATAATCATTACAAAATTTCATCAAATAATAAAACATGGAAAAATGGAATTCATAAAAATTTTATCTTGGCATAACTTGTGAATGAGAAATGGGGGTCATACATATATTTTCATCACAAACATAAACCATGCAGAAAAATAATTAGATTGGTATCCTTAGATCATATCCCCAATAAAGAATAAGTGACCTCAAATAATGTCACCATAGATGTAAAATAGTTTTGAACAACTACATGAGACATTTCTTGATGAAAAAAATGGTTTCTTTGAAAATTAACTTTTAAAACAGAAAACCTTATGAAAATAATTTTCATTTAAATAATCCATTGAAACTTATAAATTAAAATTTAAAAATAATTTAAAACATTTCGTGTGGAAAATATCCTATCTTTTTTGAAAATAATTACTAAAAGATAAAACACTTTCAAAAAACTTCTCACATTGAAATAATTTATCTAAAATATAAAAATTTCAAAAATAATAAGTAAATAATTTTATTTGAAAATAAAATTGTAAAATTGTAAAGGAATCATGAAATCATTGAGTGGGCATGATAGTGGGAAATACTTTTTATGTTGTGCATGGTAAGAAGAAATGTTCTTTTTACATTTCCTATAAAATCAAAATAGGAATTGTTTGGAAAACAACATGAAGATTAATTTCAAAACCTTTTTGAAAAAATTAACAACATGGGTAAATATTACATTTAATAATTATCGGATAAAAAAAATTTAAATGTTATAGAAAACATGATTTTTGACGGTGAAAATTTTTCGTCCAAAAGGATGATTTTTCAAAACAAAATCTTGAAACATTTAGTACATAATGAGTGGAAAAGGAAGAGAAAAAAATTATTCTAATTACATAAATTGTGGACAAGAAAATTCATTAGTTTCATTAAAGATAGGTAATACTATTTCATAATTAGATTCATAATTTCAAACAATCCTGATAAGTGATGGTATTATAATATAAAACACATACAACAATGGTATCTCCGAATCACATGTCCCATGAAAGAATAGAATTAAATGGGAATTAAAATATAATTACAATATATATATTAATGATATAAAATGTCTAATGGAAATTATAGAAACTACATTGAAGCGGATATGTGCATCCCAGAGTAGGGAAATTGAGGGAAAAATTCCATATCAATTATCTCACTTTTGAACTGTAAACCCTAGAAAAGAGAGATTCTGAAATGGATATGTAAACCATAATATATTTTAAGAAAATAATTGTATAGACGTGGAAATTTGAATGGAAATTTTTTCTTAATATTATTTAAAATTTTACGAGTCCGCAGTTTTGACGGCACCTGATTCCAAGACCCGGTGTGCCCGGAATAAATTTATAAAGTTTAGCTCATGTACGTTTAGTGAACAAATGAGCGGGGTTTTCTATATTTTAAACCGGTGCTCGGAAACAAAATCTAAGGGCACAAATAAACTCGCCACGCCAATAATTGGTTTAGGGGACCTTCACCGTGGTTGCGTTTTCTCGAGTAGAGAAGCAAAAATTTGTGGATTATTTGAGGAATGAATAAAATGGTGAAACAATTTTATTTTTTTATTGATGGTGGTAAAATCCACCAAGTGGTGGTTTGAGGTAGGGGGCCACCACACCATAACCTCTCATGTGTGGTTAGAGTGGTGGGGCCCACCCTCACATAACCTTCCTTGGAGGATTAATAGGTGGGGCCCACCCGACCTCTCTAACTCCCTTGAACTCCCAATTATTGTGGGATGTCAACTCTCTAGCTTCCTTTCATTAATGTGCCTATCAATTAATGAATTATTTAATTAAGTAGAGCAACATAATTTTTTTTGAATCCTTTTGAATTCTTTCCAACCAATTTAAAATATTAGTTAGTCTATTATTTTTGGTTGGCAACTTTCATTATTCGTGGGAGAGATCTTGAGAGGATTTAGAAGGAAGTGTTCTTCTCCAATTAAGAACACCTTTATACCAATGAACAACCGTAGAGGAACGTCGTCTTCACCTTTGATCTTTGGCTTAATCAAAGGAGTAGAATCCACCTGAAAGGAACTCCAACGCCAATGAGCCTTCCTTCTCTATCTCCGCAAAAAGTATGGAGACGGCGTCACCTCCTCGGACGCACCCCATCGTCCATGGAATCGACACACGATCTATGAATTGTTGTTCTCCGCAACACCTGACATGCAATGTCAATTAATGAGGTAGGGGTTTGTTGTTTTTACAGTCATGTTTAAATTTTCTCTGCCGTTCTTCGTTGTTTAATACCCGCCTGTTATCGGAGTAACGGGAGGAGGCCGGACCACACAAACACGGCCGACCCTCCTCCCTTGTGATTGTTGTTTCTGTTGCGGATTAGAGTAGGGTAACGCTGTGCCGTTGCACTGAGTGGGAATGATGAACCGTGACCGGTGTTGGTCACGACGAAGAATCGCGACGCTGGAGCGCCGCGCTGCTGCAAACGAGAAAGGTCGTGGCCGGAGTCGGGCCGTGACGGAGGGGCATGACGCCGTCACGCTGTGCCAATCAAATGAAGGTTACGGCCTTTGGCTGTGGCAGAATAGAAGAGAAGCGGTCCTACTGGCTACGGCGGAAGTACCAGAGGCGGCCGGAATCCCGGCCGCCGGCACCAGGATGAGCGGGACCCCGCAGTCCTGTGGTAGGAAGAACGGCCGGCGCTGGCCGGCCGTTCCAGGACAATGCCAGGGGTTGCAACCCCCGACGGATTGGGTCAACGCGGCCCACAATTGGGGTCGCCAGTTTCATTCAAGGGGGGCGATGCACTCCCCCCCTTTTCGTGCTCGCGTAGTGCGCACAGACCGGGGGTTTTGTCCCCCGGTGGAAAAAGTTAAGGGCGGCCAACATGGGGGCCGCCATTCAATAAACAAAAAGGGGGAAGCCCCCCCCCTTCTATGATTGTTTGGCGCACCCATGCCGGCCTGTGCTGCTCCGCCGGCCCACGCCGCCGGGCCATGTTGCGCCGGTCGGGCCAGACCTGGACCTCGTTCGGGCCCAGACCCCTTGTATTCGGACAAGTTCCATTCGTAAGCCCATAACATGGGCTGCAGACTTTCGATTGATGGACCGTCAGTTGTGATGCGATCCTTGGATCGAGGCGTTAGTTTCGATATACTATACTCAAGATTTACGAGAACATTGTGTTCGGTCGGGTTGGTTCGAACACGAAACCAACCGGGCCCTCGGAGCGGAATCACTTATATCTTGAGCATTGGACGTCCGATTGATGTGTTGTTGACTTTGTTGGATTTTTCATAGTGAGACGAACCATTTGGCTTACTTCACTCAAGTATTGGCCGCAGTTGGAATACGGTTGGGTTGGTTTTGACTTAAAAACCAACTGGGCCCCTGAATGAAAATGCCAATAACTCTCAGATCGGACGTCCGATTGACGTGCCGTCTGTCGCGTTGAGTTCTTTTTGACATGACAGAACATTGAGATACAACAAATCTGATCTATGTGACATTTTATATATTGAAACCTTTGGCTCTTGGAGCAGATCCTCTCGGAATGAGCGTGCTGTGTGCGGGAACCCTAGAGCTGGATGCGATGGCATCGACTTCTGTACTGGAATCCTCCGTGGGTTCGACGATGACAACGATGACTACTGAATCAGTGTGGGTCCGGTTCTGTGTGGACCAGCTCTAGGTGATCCTTTGTGGGTCAGCACATACTGGTTCTATGTGGACCAGCGCTCAACGATCCCGTGTTGGTCATCACATACCGGTTCTGTGTGGACCAGCACTCGGTGATCCCGTGTGGGTCAGCGCATACCGGTTCTATGTGGACCAGTGCTCAGCGATCCCTGTGGGTCAGTGTATACCGGTTATGTATGGAGAAGGTACTATATGGACTAGCGCTCAGCGATCCAATGTGTTTCAATGCATACTGATCCCATGTGGGCCATTGCTGGGGTTAGTACTAATCGATCCTATGTGGGTCCAACAGCTTAGATGATTCAGTGACTACAACTGATCATCTTCCTCTATTGTGGCATACCTGCGTGAGATGATTATTGACTATCAATCATTATCATCGATATGATTGACTAAGTATCTTGTGTGGATGTTTTCTTGTGTGGTTGAATTTTGGTGTAGATAATTTTTCTTTGTGGACCAGTAGTGTTATCCTTGGTGCACCTTACTGTTTTCATATGTGGACCAGTAGAGATATCCTGTGTGGACCTATACTGTTTTCTTGTGTAGACAAGTACTGTTATTCTGTGTGGACCTGTACTATTTTCCTGTGTGGACCAGAAGTGATATCCTGTGTGGACCTGTAATGTTTTCTTGTGTGGACCAGTAGTGTTATCCTGTGTGGAACTGTACTGTTTTCCTGTGTGGACCAGTAGTGTTATCCTGTGTGGACCTGTACTGTTATCCTATGTGGACCAGTAATGTTATCCTACGTGGACCTGTACTATTTTCCAGTGTGAACCAGTAGTGTTATCCTGTGTGGACCTGTACTATTTTCCTATGAGGACCAGAAGTGATATCCTGTGTGGACCTGTGCTGTTTTCCTATGTGGACCAGTACTGTTATCCTGTGTGGACCTGTACTGTTTTCATGTGTGGACTAGTAGTGTTATCCTGTGTGGACCTGTACTATTCTCTTATGTGGAATACGACTGGTAGTGGTCCCCTGTGTGGATTGCTAATGCTTTCCTGTGTGGAATGGGTTGTACTTAAACTCTTGAGATGGAGCTGAGCAGAAACTGATAGCTTTGGTATATGTATGGGCATATACGTAAGTAGTGTTGGATGTTACTTCGTGATCATATCTTTTATTGTGGTTATCCATTTTGGTTTCTGGGAGACCTTCGGGGGTCTCGGGGTCCCTACTAAGTAGCGTATACTCACCCCTACATGGGAATTGCCCGCACTGCATTGTGTTGGTTTCAGATGATGGACAACACTGGTCGAGGTTGAGGCTTGTAGAGCTGGATGGTACCTGGAGGTGGATCTGATGCCAACTCTATACCCGAAGGTGGTTCTTACGACATGTCGGTACCCGGAGGTGGATCACACAACAAGTCGGTACCCGGAGGTGGACCCCACGACGAGACGGTACCCGTAAGAGGACATCACGACGGACAGTACACGACGGTGACAGACAGACATAGAGATCTGAGGTGGCTATATGTACCTACCCATCAGGTAGGAACTCCGGAGGGCGATCCAGGAGAAGCTTGTCAATTTCATGTTATTTGTCTTTTTCTTGTACACTCAGTTTGGGATTGTATACTGGCCCACTTACTTTTCCGCACTTGCTTGTACATTCAGTTAACATAGCATTTACATCCGCTTGTACTCTGGATGTGTGTGTTTATGTTTAAAAGAGGCAATGCCTTCTCGGTTATAGGGATTTACGCCTCTGGTGCTAGTCACCAGCCTCTGGCCTATTGAAGGTAGGCTTGGGGTAGTTACGACACGGGCCCCGGGGGACGGGTTGTGACAATAATCATAATATGATTTCATAGTATGAATATAAAAATATCAAATAAATTGATGGTGATTATTACATATATCTCGTGAAAGGAAAAATTGTGATGGAAATTCCTTACCATATGTTTTGACATCCTTCTAACCTATTTGAACCTCATGTATAATAAATATATGTTTATAGTTACTTTATTACTGAACCATAATTATATATATCATTTCATATATTATTTACATAATTACCATTATTACATACTTATTAACAATTATAGGTTAAAGTCGCATTTTGGGTAATATCAGCTAGGTTTTTCTTATATGATTTGATTTTTATTTTTTGTCCTCATACTTTAATCATGGTTCCATGAAACACAAAATAATAATAATTACATAATAATAATCACTATTCATCAATTATACTTTTAATACCAATAATGAAATATGGTTTTGATTAAATCAATACATAATGATCTGAGAGACGGTAGGTCATACGTACGCATGAGTAACATTCAATTATTCAATAAAATTTATGTAAAAAAGAATAAAAATTTATTATATTTTCATAATGATAATAAAACTATAAAAAATATTATTTATTTACATATATTTATATATATCATACACGTGGTGTGGTGATGAAAAGTATGTCACATCACATCGTTGAAGCGGTAGTCCACATGTACTTGAGTAGTTTTATCATATTTTATTGCGTGAAAAGGTATAAAAAAATATATATTATATTATAATAATTATAAATATGTCATAAGTATCATAATTATTTCATTTATATCACATACTATTGTTATCATTAACCCTTATCACCTTCCATGTAAAGCGTGAACATATCATATCGATTCACGAGGCGGTAGTTTGCTGTAAAGATGAGTGACATTATCATATTCTCAAAAATGGAAAACATAAAGGAATGTATGATATAATAATTATATAAGAATAATAATATCATAAATACCATATATAAAAAATAAAATAATCATTATATCAAACCTTTAGTGGTGGTAATGGAAAAATTAAGGACATCTATTATGAGGCAGTAGTCTACCGTACACATGAATGATGATTTTGTAACCCATTTAATGGAATTGAATATGGTTATAGTTCTTGAGAATAACATAAAAAATATAATTATATGGACTATAATATTATTATTATATAATCATGATATAATAATAATTCAATAATGTTGATAAATAAATAAAATAATCATTCCCATTGAAGAACGTTACCTCTTCTTTGGGTATTATCCTCAATGTTGCACTAAAGCCTTATTAGGTTGTATTTATTCAATAAAGAAGGCTTATAAAATGGGAGAGGAGAGTATTTTGGATGTTATGTGGTCAGGTATTGGCTAAAAAAGTGCTGTGATAGTGTGAATAAGGGAGGAGAGGGTGTGGCCTTATATATGTGAGGGAGTTGGAAAAATTTAAATTGTTTAAAAGAATTGATTGCTCCCACATTTTTCATATGTAAAAAGGTTCCAAAATGGACCATTTACAAACATTTTTGGTTACATGTTATATTTATTTCCATAAAATATGTTTTATAAATTTTTATATGTTATGTGTACCCTTTTCCTTTTAGTTCAACACCCGATAAACAAAAAATTACCATTACTGTAGTCATTAATTTTTATAGAATGTACAATTCATTATGATAAAAAATTATGATGAACATATTTAAAATTAAAAATTATAATGATTCCAATTATAATAAATTATTCAAAATTAAATTCACATAATTTGAATACTTTAATTTAAAAATTAATCTCGTAGACGCGATAAGAAAAAATTGTTTTATAGGGAAAATATTTAAATGATTAAAAGGTTTTTATATCACAATTATATATATGAAATTAATTAAAATGACCTAATATGGATTATGTTTTATAATATCTAACTAATTTCACTTTAATACCAATTGAATAATATAATATAACTTTATTAATTATTTAAACCAAAAAAATAAAAAAAATTATTTTTAAAATTAGTTTGCACGAAAAAAATACAAAAATATTTTTTAAAATTTCTTTAAGGGTAATATTGTATTTATAATAATCTATTGTCTAGAAAACACATAATATGAATATTAAATATTATATTTAATATATATAATATTTATATTTCATTAAAATAATTCACAATTAGTATTTTTTTATTCAGGTAATGTAGAACACATTTTTTTATTATACAAAATATTTTTTAGAAGAAGATTTCAATTATTTTAATATAGTTTTTATTTTCATTTATAATTAATTTATCACAAATTTATTTATTAAATATACATGTAAAATCCATATTATCATATATTTTTTAATCCTATTCATTCCCACAATTCCAATATCTAGTTGATAACTATCATATTAAATAAATATATTTTAATTGTATGACATGTTTTGTTTAAACTCAGTGTTCTATGTAATGCAAGATAAACATGGTATTGTGTGTAACATGATACAAAATTATTGATTCATTTACTTGTAGTTAAATTATTGTTTTTTTCCACAAAGAATATGGAATCATTAAATCATTTTTAAAAAATATTTTCACAAAATCATAGTGTGTTACATTATACCCCCATTAAAAATAAATTCACCTTTAAAATTCATCTCACCCATTAAAGGATTAAAATTTGAAAAAATTCTATCATAAAAACCCACCGAATACAAAATAAAAAAATTCATTAAAAATGAAAATTTTGAAGCACAGCAAATTCCCAATTTAACTCATAATTAGGTTTCTATATAGGATTATATAAGTGGGAAATGAGAACCTTAACATAGAAGAGAAAACTAACACCCATATAATAATGGATATTGGTATTGAAAATTTATAAAATAAATTTGGATGATCAAGAGAGGTTAATGATCAAAAATCCATAAAATAGAGAAGCTTGCAAAAGGTCATTGATATCATCAAAAATGATTATTACAAGACAAATTTTTATTTCAATACCCTTTTCCTAATGTTGAATAATTTTCTTGAGAAGATATACATACAAGATTTTATTCCATTTCATGAGAACAATATCACCCTTTGATTGTTACATGGTAAATGTCAACTTCATATTTTACTCCATAACATTTTAGTAAATTTCTTAATTCCCAAAGTACCAATGGATCATATGATCCATAATGAATTAAAATTCATTATTTCTATATGAATTAAAAATAATACTGTTAAATAATAAATTACTCTCTAAAACATCATAAAAATATAAACATAAACCATTTCATAAATTGTTAACCTTATTAACCTTTTTAATGATTAAAATCTATAACATGATAAATAAGGTCACTAGATTTATCAAAATCCACCATAAATCATAAAGTTTCTTTTTATTTTTACTGACTAATCATGTTAATACCTTCAACATAAATTATATTAATGGTTGGTAGTAAATATAATTACTATGTTAACTTAATGAAATAATGAGTTCTTCTTCAATCCATGATTACCAATATATTATTGAACATATTATATAGATCCAATAATGTTGTAACTCCATCTGTAATAACATAAACCAATTTTTCAACAAATACTTTATTAGTTTTGAGGTCATAAATTTTATCCAATTTAAATTATCAATATAAATAATCTTGTTATCGAAAATAATTTGCATTTTATCAATCTCAGGAACATATTATGGTTTATAGACCCATAATAACCTTGCCATTAAGTATCTTTTCTAGTCCATGAACACCATTTAACATATTTTTTCAAATTCTAATTGAAAAATTATAAACTAAACAATACATATATATTTCATGATTCACATAACATAATAGTTGAATTCAAATACATTAATATATCAATCATCTCACTTCATTCTGAAAAAATGAACTAGGCTTCATCATCATTATCTATAGAATTTTTTTCCTTTCATGTGTCATTTGTAGTCTCTTCCCAATCAACGATACCATTAATCATTCCACCTTGATGACATTATTCACAATCATTCACCATAGAAAAGTTATCTTCATAATTTTCATTCTTTACACATTTAACGAACCCATGCATTGAAATTATTTTAGGGAGACCAATATTCCAATTTATTCATTAACCAAAATCTTCATTTTTAAATTTTATTTACATTATTTGTGTTTTTTCAATATAAAAAACATTTTTCCATTCCTCTATGACATTCACTTTGGTGTTTCTTCCAACATTATCGACACATAGACTTATGAATCTTCTTTCCTCCATGGTCTATAATACTCTAAATTTTAGTGAACTCTTTACTTCTCTTCTTTTGTGAGTCGATGATTTGGTTAAGGTATATATTATTAACAGTGTTATGTGAAGATTTATTAGGCATAATTACATCATACATTACTCTAGTCATCATCCCATTTGTATACTCATCAAAAAATTGTCCATCACATAAAATGTTAACCTAGTTTCTAATATTTTCCACCATTGAATAAGAAAAAAAATCATATTTTTTGAGAGACAATAATCCTTGTGGAAAGCCACATAATCATTAAAAAATCTCTTATGATGTAGAAATTATTACACATTTATTTAAGTATATGAAACCTTATGCTTAACCGTGGTAATGCATGAATATTATCTATTTAAATCCATCTTAATGGTTTATGATGTGTATTTTAGTTTCCAAAGTATATACACCATGAGTTCCAAACTAGGTGTCCATCAATGCTCATTGTCATGCACCAGTTCCCAATCAAGTATAACATAATAAGTGTTTTTCAGTGCTGACACCCCTAGGTAATTCCATGGCAAATCCACAATCACTTTTTGAATATATACATGATTGTATTTCTAGGAAACCACTCACTCTATCCTACACCAAAATCCAATGAAATTTTCATATACATGGACTCATCCTTATTCTATTCCATTGGTAAATCCCATGAAATATCCATAGATATATCCCTAGTCATATCACTAATTTTTTATCATCCTAGTTCCAAAATTTGAACTAAAAATTTCTTCTAATACAAACTATAATGACACAGGCTTTTCATAAATGGATATTACATATTTTTAGATAAATATTCATTACATTGCACAAAAACATTCCTAAGGACTATAATAGTTTAGTTCTTTTCAAAACATGGGACAAAACATTATAAATACATTGAATATGTTTAATGTCTCCCATACATATCTTCCCCTTTTAGACTCCTTAAAATCCTATCTTCAAAACCTGGGGAAAGAAATCATTAGAAAGGGTGATTCCAGATTCCTAGTAAGTGTAAATAAAGGCGATATGTATGCATAACATGATCAAAAGGGCATGAGAACTTGGGAATATCATTTGAATAGTATAATCAACATATCAGAGATCATAATCTTGAATTATAGAATAAATACTGGTAGTTAATATGATATAAATCATAATAAAGCCAAAGAACATGATCCATGAGATAATAACATCAATATATGATGTGGAATACATGATATCCCTATAGGGTGTCATTAAATACCATATGATATGGAATTTATATATTTAAAAAATGAATCTTAAAAAAATAAACTATAGGGTAGTATTGGATAAGAAATTATATGGTCAAATCCATAGAGGCATGGTTGGAGAAAATATTAATTAAATAACAAAGACCTCAAATATTTTCCATTTTTAGAAGTTAAATATATGATACTGGACATGTGATTGATGATGAATATGGGAAATGAATACAAAAATTGTTGTTGTGAATGAAATAATTCATGTTCAGGGGAAATCAAGGAATGTAATAATTTATTAACAAATATACAGTCATCAGAATCAGGTTCTAGAGAGTATAATGGTCTTGGTAAATAGTCTCCATCCAAATTTCTCCATTTCTCAGGCTTAGTTACTTCACATTGAAATGAATGTGTAACCTAAAACAATATTTAAACATTAGGATGAATCAATGTTTAGGGTCATGGTGAAATTTTAATCCCTGACCTCAAATAAATGGTATTCAATAAACATTGTCAATGGTCATGCTAAAATAAAGAATGAAATCAAACCCACTTCCAAACCACACACACAATGGTCATGCAAAAATAAATCATGGAAGGGAGAAAATGATGAACTAATTTAACATCTATACATAAATTTCAATAAATGAAAAAAACTCATCAAATCAATCCCCATTCATCACAAACACCTTGACATAATGAATTTACAAACATATGCAAGCTATGAGAGGGTGTAATAAAAGAATGAATAAAAACTATAGAAAGGTGGTGAATAAGAGCTCCATAGTGAATCACATCGTCCAAATGGAGTCCATTGTCAAGGATCCCTATGAAGCACTCCAATTTAGCAGATGAGGGCGTGGTTTTATAAGGGTATTTTTCAGACCCTCGGCCACCAATATATCTCAATCATCTATTTTTTTCATTTCTTAATATGCTCAGGGTGAAAAAAATTTCAAGACATGTTTTTTACATCAGCAATGACTTTTATGTGTATATATCTCTATAGAATGTTCAAATCGTGTATAATGAACATGATGTGTAGTATATTTTCACAACATGTATTCTTTCATAACTTTTTTTAGTGGTCATTACTTCCAAATAAACTCACGTGGTTTAATGAAATACATGATGTGTAAATAACATTTTCTAGGATCTCGAGCTTCACAACATTTTCAAAATTCCAGTGTTTCACTAATTTACATTGCTCTTGGAAAGAAGTGTCTTTTATCTCCTTTTTTATGTATTGGTTATATCCTTCTACTAAACACAAAACAAGTCAAACCATTCACAATTTGGAAATATTCATCAATTTAATATTGAAATCAATACAATAAAATAACATAAAATGTGTGCATGATATATAATAATTAATAAACATCAGAATAAAAAATTATTTCTATATTATTAATGGATCACTTACAGGATAGTCATTGAAGGAATGTTTGTTACCAAAATAGGTTCTCTCTAAATTCTATGCTTATCGTATTAAATTTAGTTTACTTACCATTCCATTTATGACTTAATAAATTGGGCTCAATCCCCAGTCCAATCCCATATTACTGGAACTATTTCAATCCATGTTCTAGTACTATAATACTAAATTGATTTCACTCTACATTCCAGTCATGTCTTATTGAAATAGGTGAACCCCTTATTCTAATCTTTTATTCTTGAGTCAATTTCACTCCACATTCCAATCATATCTCATTGAACTGAGTTCACTCTTTATTCCAGTCTTGTCTTATTGAACCGAGTTCACTCCCCATTCCACTCCTATATTATTAAGGTATGTTAAATACCCATTATAGTCCTATTCATCTCATATGAAATATATATTTATATAATTCATTGTAGGGAGATATATGTCCCGCACATCATTGGATATAATGTAACCATTTTCCCTGGTTATAACGTTACCATCGTCACATAATGAAAATCATTCATATGTTTTCCACAAGATTGAAAAAATTTCATCATATCTAAACCCACGAAATGAAATAGATTTCATAATGATTTCATAATAGCATTAATGTCCAAAATAACTAGGTTTCAAAATCATTTTATCATTTAACCAAAGCATAACCCATTGAAAAATTATCTAGTTTTATAATTTTTTTTCATGGTCTAAACTGTGAAAGAGAAATAGGTTTCATAATTTTTTCTCATAAGAAAAATAAAACATTAATAGAAATAATAAGAATGGAATTCTTGTATCATATCCCCTATATTGCATATGTAACCTCAATGAATCTCATCTTTTATGGAATATAATTTTGAAAGACTATAAGGGTCATTTCTTAGGGAAAATATATTTTCATCAAAAATCGATTTTAAAACATAAAACATATAAATAATAATTATTT
This sequence comes from Viscum album, assembly GCA_963277665.1. Lineage (NCBI taxonomy): Eukaryota > Viridiplantae > Streptophyta > Magnoliopsida > Santalales > Viscaceae > Viscum > Viscum album. Next base: position 1,648,380,471 of record OY728133.1, read on the forward strand.
AAGATACAATTTAAAACATATAATGTAATATTTTAAAAATTATTTAAAACAAATTTTTTATAAAATATCCTATCTTATTTGACATATGATTTTATAACATAAAATAGTTTCAAAATCCTTTTCCTTTGGAAATAATATATTTAAAATAAAAAAATTTCTAAATATGAATGAAATCATTTTATCTAGAAATAACATTATAAAGATGCAATGTAATCCTGAAATCATTATGTATTCATGAAAATGATAAATACTATTCATTTTGTTCATGTTAAATACAATGATTCCTTTCACATTTTCGGTAAATGAAAAATGGGGATTGTTTAAAAAATGACATGAATATTCTATTAATTTTTATAAATTTAAAAACCAGATAATATTTATTTTAATAATTATTATATAATAATTAATTATTTTCAAGAATATATTAAAAAACATGGTTATAGAGGAAAAATAATTTTCGACTCGAAAGAAGATTTTTGATAAAGACATCAATTTAAAATATTTAGTACATAAAGAGAGAAAAATGAAAAAATAACATCAATTATCATGAAATAAAAAGAGGATAATAAATTTTTTTTTTTTAGAAATATATCAAAATGTCTCCTCTTTAGAAGCAATAATCATAAATAAAATTGAAAAATGAAGAGATTGTAACATAGAACTCCTACAACTTTGGTAACATTTTTTTGTATGCCCCATGAAATAATATTTATAATTGAAGAGTATATTATCATTAAATGAATTATAAGTATATAAAAATATTTAATATTTGAAATATATACAACTTATAAAAGAGGATTGGTGCATAAATTTTATTATGGCTCAAAGAAAGAAAATTGAGACCAAAATCCCATATTGATTTGTTATATTTTGAATTATAATCACCTTGCATGAGAGATCGCCAATTATATATGTCAAAAAAAACATTTTTCAAGAAAATAATAATAATAAAAACTCATGGGATACATATACACCACATGAAATAAGTGTGTGGATAATATGACATGTGTATCACAAAAGTAAAAAGTGAGATTGAAATCCCTTAACTTAAGTATCGGCTTCCATCACACTAATTACAAACTCATATATATTAAATATTAGTTTATTATAAATTTAATAAAGGAAAATAATTTAATATATCATGCAATATATTATTTTCTTAAGTCCTTTAATTAACTATTTATTATAAATTCTAGGTTAATGTTAGGTTTTTGGTAATAACCACTGCGTTTTTCATGTATGTTTTGCTGTGTTATTTTTGTTAATATTACATTGATCATGTTTCCATAATTTAAATAATAGTAATCATAAAATACTTATCATATTTATACATTAAATATGCTTTCAATTCCATTCCCTAAATAGATTTTTGAGAAATGGAGTAAGTTATGATCATGGAGATGTTATTCAATGTGCTTGCCTGAGTAGTTTCCATTCATAAAAGATCATTAAATAATGGTGGTAAGTAATATATTATCATTAAAAAATTATAATAATATCATAGAACATATTATTTATTTAAATATAGTTATACATATCATACTTGTGGTGTGGTTATGAATATGGAGTCGCATCGCTTCGGGATGGCGGTACTCCACACATATACGAGTCATGTTACCATCTTTTATTGAGTGAAATTTTAAGAAAAAAATGATATAAATCATCATTTCTGACTGATGAATATGTCATGAATATCATAATTTTTTCATATATATCACATATATTCATTAAATTTTACCCTTACCACTTTCTATGTAAACCATGAATTAATCACATCACTTCATTAGGCTGTAGTCCACTATACTCCCGAGAAATATTGTTATATACCAAAAAATGGAAATCATAATGAAATTTGTGATATAATTATTAAATAATATTATTATTATTTTAAATATTATATATAGGCAACAAATACATCAGTATGAATGAATTTTGGTGATTTTTGTGGAAAATAATGAGATGAGTTCGTGAGGCAGATGTCCACCATAAACACTCATGATAATTTTATAACCCATTTTATGGAATTAGAGATGGATTTATGTCTTAAAATTAACATAAAAAAATTTATATGGAATATATTGAGTTTTTTATAAAATAATCATATTATAATAATTAATTAAGGTGGAGAAATAATGAAAATAAATATGCTCAATGAAGAACATTATCTCTTCTTTAGGTATTCTCCCAATTTTCTCACTAAATTATTCCTAGGTTGGTTCTATTCCAAAAATATGCATTCTACGATAAGGTTAGGTATGTTGGGAATTGATTTGGGTTTGTTTTTGTCGAAAAAAATATGTGTTATGGAATGAAAAATGAAGGATATGGGATATACTTTTTTATGGTTGAAAAAGGACTGACTTGTTATTTTTGAAAATAATTGAGTGTCACTACTGGAAATAAGAACTATACATATGGTTTTGGGAAAACTGTATTTACAGTTCACTAATTGGGACTTATACCAATAGTTTGGCCAAAACCGTTGGTATAGGTCACTAATTTGAAGCTATACCAAAAGTAAGTTAAGTTAGTAAGTTATGTTAGTGGTTAGGTCATTTAATCACAAACTAGAGGTGATTGAATCAAAACCAACCAAATTATTCTTTTTTGAGTTACATACAAGAATGTTCTTATAGAACAGTTGGTATTGATTTTCATATTACTTATACCAACGGTTTGGAAAATCATTTGTATAGGTCTATACCAATGGTTTTCCCAAAACTGTTGTTATAGACCAATCCCTACAACATACTAGCCTACAGTTCTCCTACCCATTGGTATAGGCTACACCAACTATTTGGAGGCCTATACAAATCGTTCCAAACCATTGGTATATGGTATTTTTAATTTAGAGCATAGAATAATTTTTCATATGTAAAAAGGGTAAAAAATAGACCACTTCCGAACCATAGAAGAATTAGGATCAGAATACATGTATCCAACAGTTTTTAGAATTCAGTATAGGTTATTTTCACCCTTATATGTTTTGATTAACACTTGGTAAACCCATTTTTAACTCAACCTAATAACAAATTTTTACTGCATTCAGTATTGATTTTATTAAAAAACTATCTTGAAATTATTATAAATTATACATTATTCTAATTCCAATTATGGAATCTGTTTTTAAAAATTCCATTCAAATAAGTGGGAAAATATAATTTTAAGTTATTCCAACAAATGTGATGATAAAGAATGTTTTTAATGAGAAAAAGTACACAATTTGAAAATGTTTTTAAATCAATATTCAATATGAAATTGTTAAAATTCAACTAATTTATATTAATTCATATAATGTTTAAATAATTTTATTTTGTATAAATTCAAAACATAATTTAACATTTTATTTTATTTAAACGAAAAATATGTTTTCAATTAAAATATTGTATTTTTACTAATAATCAAAAAATAAATATTTTTACAAAAATAACAATAAATTTTTAGTAAGATAATTTTTATAATTGGGTTAATTTTTTAAAAAATAAATTTTATTAAATTAGCAAAATTATTTTTAAAATATATACTCCATATAAGGTGAAACAATTGTTTTTAGAAAAATATTGTTTAAACCAAAAAAATTGATTTATTATTATCTATTTTTTTAAAAAAAATAATATGAATGTAAACATGATGATAAAATATATATACTATATATATTTCATTAAATTAATTCATTAAAATTTGTTTTTTTATTTTATTAATGTATAAAAGATAATTTTTCCAAAAAATAGTTTGTAGAAAAATGATTTCAAGTATTTTTAAATTGTTTTTATTTTCAATTATAATTAATTTGATGTAAATTAAATTTTTAAATATACATGTGTAGTAAATTCTTTCCTAAATTATTTAATCCTAATCACACATACTATTCAAAAGTCTAGTTGATAATTATCTTATTAAATAATATTTTTTTTTATTTTGTGATCTTTTTTTTAACTCAGAGTCGAGTAAAACATAAGTGAAGTTCAATATTGTCTAAAAAAAGCCAAACATAGCTCTATGTGTAATGGAAGATAAACATAGTGTTTTTTGTCACAAAAAATAATGAAATTATCAAATAATTTTGAAAAAAATAATTTCATAAAATAACTCGGTGTTACATTCCTTCCCACCCATAAAGGAAAACATTGATCTGTCACTATTAATACACCATGTCCCCGACCAATATAAATCAATATGGGTTTAAACTATGGATAAATAGTTTATACCTATTATGGAATCGTAAGGCCTCATCACTACCATGATTAAATCTCATAATAATTTATTTCATCAAAGAGCCATGTCACACCATTAATAGAATTGTGAGATCACTAATTAACCTTCGATAAGAGTCTCTAAGAATATGGGTTGAGCCATGTGTTCAATCATAATCCCTATGTCCTAAATGATAGAATAGAAGAAAAAGAGTGGATCACACCCATATTTAGTAATACTACATATAGAGAATAGAAGAAATATATCATAACAATAAAAAACCTAGGATCCATAGGGTCATCGACCTCTATATTTTACATCCATGCTTATATTTGATCACCATATCATTGAACTTGGCATAGAAAACCCGGGGGTTGTGATGGAAGAAGGTTAAACCTCGTGCCAACTATTTTTTCTCTGCCTACTCTTATGCCACATCCTCCACCCTATAGACATCCATGATCTTATCACTATCTCTGTCTAGGTGGTCCATCGAACATCTCTCTCTCAGTAGAAAGACAAGTCAGACAACCCTGAATGAGATGACATAGATCATTATAAGAGAAACACCAAATCTCTTTTCAAGGACTCAATCCATCATTAGAGCCTTTAATTTCTAATTCTAATTCATGGGATTGTCTCATTGAAGAGTCTCACAAGTATTGATCCATCTGAACATCATCAGATACCTGCTTCTGAGGTCCAAACTCTCGAGTGACCACTACTAGCACCTTCTATCGATGTATGCTCAACCAAGAAACTCTCCACTACTAAATCCCATTCATGTAGTCAAAAAAGGTGGGAATACAAAGTGATATTACTATAACCTTTATATCATTAACTTATCCCCAATCAAAAGTCTATTATTTGAACAATGTATCTCGAAAAACATCTAGATATTATCACCAAAGATTATTGAACCTCCCCGAATACTCTTCCATGGACACACTGACCTAATAAAACTAAATAATATCTTGGATGTGAACTGATTGTAATGTAGTTAGGTATAACTCTTCTATAATGAGATTATGAAAATAGCTCTAAGAGGGAGATATCTCATCAAGTTACAGGGTCACCCAACTCCACAATCACCTAACATATCTATGATGAATTTTTAATATAATGATAACAATATAATATGTAGGTGTCACCAATAAAAGAAAATTTGGATGACCACCTCCAGCCAGTCCTCAGATGGTTGGGGGTCTAGCTCACCCAAAAACCTGGGAGGTCACTACCTCTAAAACTCATGGAGTGCACTCATCCTGTACACATCCTTGGACTATACATTCAGTGAAATATATTTCTCAATAGGCGGTGTCATGAATAGAAAACAACCCAAATGTACCACTTCATATTCACGACCCAACACTAAAGCCTCACTACCTGGAATGTTGTCCACATGACCCTGAAATGGAATCATGGATAACTATATTCATGTAGGCATCCTAAAATAAACAAGACACACCATAGTCAATGTGAAAATTTTGGAAGCTAAATCAAGAATTAAATGGATACAAAAACCCATTCATATATGATGTATGCACCATTGTTTTCCCTCCAATTAGTTTCTAAATGTACTTAGTCATCATTTTTTAGAGTCATAGTGAAGGGATATGTCAAATTCCATATAAATATTAGACAACCTAGATTAAAAGACAACCTCAATACACTTTAATAATGTTTTCATAAATCCCATACCAAGCCACATAACTATACATAACACCATCTCTGGTCCTCTGGTAGAACTAAATTCCTTTGATTCCACTCGTTCAAAATCCAACCTATCTGGGCCACCCACCCTGTGATAAGCCATGTTTAAAAACCACATGTCTACATCCAATAGGCCAATAGATGGTGAAAAAACATTGAGTAAAAACATAACACATAAGAGAGGCATGAAACTAATTCACTAGTACAAATAAACATATATTGAAGACTTAACAATGTTGAAAAAATGTGAAACTAATTATAATTCATCCATATATCAAAAATTCTACAATTACTATACCAAAATTACTATAATGTATAAGGAATAAATAAAATCCCACCAAAATTGGGAATAAAGTCCAACATGCACCAAAATAGGGGATATAAATCATACGAAACAGTGATATGAACCCATATATTTCTATCCCAACACTATTCCCCTCTTGATACCCGCCCTCCGAGGACTCCATTAAAAAGTATGTCATCAGCATATGAAATGACATGTGTTGGTGGATCCTATCTAGGGGCCTGTATAATAATACTCCGTAGAACAAAATGAAATAGCCAAACCTAAATCATTAAGAGTATTAATATCATCAAAAAACATACATGTCAATTAAGATATGAGACATAATAATAAAAAAAGAAAAAACTAGATGTGATCATTACAAAAAATTATTCTCAAAAGGACATAACGAACATTATTAGATATAATATTTACATTACGGATTCAAGGAATTCATTTCCTGAGAGGAATCACTCAATAAGCTATGCTATCATTGATAAAACATATATGAGAGTCTGTGATTGTCTGTAATCATTATGAAGTAGTCGATGAATCTCCAAAAATCATGGTATCTAGGTAGGGGATCACACCATGAATTGTTGAGGGATTCCACGAACCATATTAAATCAAACATCTAGATATGGGATCAATTCTAGGTACAAGGTGTTCATGATTACACAGTGGTCCCAACCTAGTATGTAAGATATGTTAGGGGATCTCACCCTGGTCACACATGGGGATACACTAAACCCTATGTGAGAAAAAACACATAGATGGGATCCCAATGCTGTAATAAAGAAATAATGCTACATAGTATCTTTAATGGGATGGACTAATGAATCAAACTTAAAGAAAAATGGTCTATACTAAAGAAATAGAGGGCTTCAAACTACCTAAAAACATATACAGTGAGTACTAGGGGAACACGATGTGTTTTTCCATCGAAAGGATCTACCCAGGTCACACCATCTAAAAGATAAGGTAAAAATCTATACACAACATGTCTTTGATGGGTACATGATGTGTAGAGGTTATGATATAACTCAAAATTCTGCTAGACTATACCTGTTTACACTTGGATGATTCCATATATTTCATGCAACACCCATATACTATGGACATACTCATACACTGGGTCTTGTACGTGTACCAAGAAATGCCCATGTACTCAACCATTTCATGTGTGCTTGCCTATGTCTGTTCCCATGTACTATATGGGTTACATGCCGAGTGTCTATTACTGGGTCAGATGGGGTTTGATGTTTTATTAAAACTTATAGCCTAGCGCTACAACCTGGGACCCCACACCACTTGTAACTCTATCATACACGCCATATAACGCAGTATTTTATAGAATCTCATGGTTTCATCCCAACTCTTTTGATTACTCCATATACACCATTTCTCATTTCAAGTAAACATGAATGATGCCTTGATTGAGGCTCACTTTCATCGTTGACAAGAACCCAACCCTTATTACACTTGAATCACCACTATCATCGCATCATGCAATCACTGGATGTTTAAATGGGAAAGTGGGAATCACCGGTATAATTCGAACCCCCTATGAACATATTTATTCATTATAAAAACTCAATTTCACCCTTGATCAAAAACCTAAACCTTCGGTAGTGATCTGTTTCAGTGAAGAACAATCTCCCAATGATCAAATACAATGTATTCATCAAACCACCAGCAAAATAAATTAATGGTAATGAATTAGTGAAGAAACAAGGGGAGGAATACGCAAATAATAACATGAGCAATGATATTTATCCATTTTTCATACAGTACAAAATTCATTTACATTATAATTAATAAAGAATAGTAAAAAAACAAACAAATAGGAAATCCCCTGGTCCAAATTAAATAAACCCACACAGGGAACATGGGCGACCAGCAGATCTATCTATTTGTTGATTTTGATCACATTCATCATGAGATAACCAAATAGTGAATAAATCCATATAAAATACCATCATATCTTTGTTTAGATATATTTTTGACGAGGATTTTCCTAACATTAATTTCACTAGAGTGATCCACAACCATCGTTGGTGAAATAATCAACGATCACTATCTTGATCAATTTTCATTCCCCAAGATTTCCATTAATGGATACTATCACAATCCCAAGTATCTATAGATCACACAACAATTTAGTAATATCTACATATTTAAAGATGATTTTTAGGTCACTACGTTAACACATAATAAAATTAATTAATTAATTTATTACTTTAAAATTTATGCCTGTGACAATATTATATCAAAACACTCAATGTAAACAATGGTAATGTCACAACAATGATAAAAACCTCATTTTGGATTTGATGGAGTTATGAGATTTGTCATCGAACTCCCAATTCAGGATTTATTCCACTTCGTTAGGAAAACTACTCATGGGTAATATCAATATATTTAATATTTTTTTAATATCACTATCGGGGTCACCTAGCCTAGAATATCACTTTGTCTCAGAACCTATCTCCAATAATATTATTATAACAACTCCAATACATTACATGAAAAAAATTAGATACACAAAACATAATTTCAAACAACATTGTTCTATTATATAAGGCCCTAACATGTAGATCATTAATAAGGGGTCCCTTAGTGGGATATAATTTATAATTAATGGGAAATTAAATTTTAATGAAAAAATGCGATTTCATGATTTTTTAGTTAACAGAAAACAATTCTCTAAAGAATTCACTAATATAATTCAAATACAACTACATTTCATTCAATAATAAACTATTTTTTATAATTTTATTTAATTTTAAATGAATTTAATATAAATAATTATATGATAGTCATAAAAATAAGACTTCATAAATTAACCTAGACAAATAATCTAGAAATGTAGCAATAACTGGATTTTTCAGTCTCTCTGTTAAATTTAATTTTTTCCCAAATTTATATTGTAGTGTCCCAATGGATCTGTAGGTGCTATTCCATAGATTTGAATCCATTACGGAGTGATTTATTTCATGGATAAAGCATGGTTGAATTACATATCATTATCCAAAATTCTTTATGATCCTCAGCATTAAGGAAACAAATCCATCACCCTAGTCTCTAATCCATTGATTTATATCCTTTATATGAAATAAAATGTGGTAAAAACAATTTATATGGGAAGTCATTATCTAACTAGAAAAATATAAATTTAAAACAACATAATCTTAAAGACATATAACTTCTAAGAGAACCCGTTTTGGAAGGTAGGACTTTAAATTATAAAAATTTTACATTCTTCATGATCCTTCACGGATATCATTTGATTTTCTTAAATTAATGCCAATGATCCATTCTTCGTGATATTATTTTTTAGAGAGTTGAAAAATAAATCATTCCCAAGTCCATTATCAATAGTTTTACAAATATAGTAGGAAAAATGACATTTTTCCTTTGAGATCCTACCCTTATATATCAATTTTGGAATGTGAAAATATTTTCTCAAACTGGATGAAATATTTAATCCATAAAATGAATTTTGGACACTAATTAATGAATGATACCTTCCAATGATCTTTGTAGGGATAATGAAAACCATAGTTGGATCATAGTAATAATCGATATTGATATCCATTGATTCAATCCGTAGTCATCATTGAATTTATAATGAAAATAAGAAACCATAAAACAGGTTTGACATAAATTGAAACTGAAAAATGTATAATAAAATGAATGACATCTGTACCGTACACCATGGATAAAAATGAATACAATTTTAAGAAAAAATTATATGATGATCACTTGATAAGGACAAAATGAATCCTTCCTCTTATGTGAATCAATATTTCAACAAGTCATTGAATACTTGGGTTGTATTTCCCTTATGTCTAATGTATGATTTTATATCATGGTGGTAATTGGAGGAGGAGGATAAATCATTGAAATGAGGAAGCGATAATAATAGAATCCACATTAAGATGTTATTTTCAAGGCCTTAAGTCTATTTATATAGGAATCACTGATACTTCCAGATCCTTTCATGAATTTACATGAAAATTGTGAAACACACAATTAATAATAATTTTTACAAATATTTTAATCCATCAGTTAGTACTATATTTAATACAAATCTGAATTTGATTTCACATGAATTTAATTATATAAAACATTAATAATAATTAAATCCTTTCATAGATGAAAAATCAATTTTAAAAGAAAATATTTGACTTCCTGACTATATATTAGTACATGGTCACATATAGTATAAAAATTACCATATGAATAAATCAAAAAAATATATGATATTACTCATGTGAGTGGAATGATGTCCCATATCTTGTCATTCAATGTACTTGTCCAAGAAATCTGATATACGTTGTTAATATAAATATCATACCTTATTATATCCTCATATCATACATAATGATATAATCTTGCATATATATTACATAGATTAGGGATTAAGTTAACTATTTATAAATTTATCAGTTTTCTCTAAAGAATAATATATTTTATATAGTTTATCTTATCATATATAGTAATTTATAAAATAATATCCAAAAATTATTTTGCAAATTTCCTACAAAATATTTGGAAATATATAGTCACTTTCACAATGTATCACCTAATATGTAATATGTATGGTGTATCCAGCCAAGAATCCTTTTGGGTAAACCCAAATAAAATTATAGATTAGCTACCCAGTTTTAAAAAACATAAACCCTATTTAGTCACAATCAATTTGTGACTCAAAAAAACACTAAAGACTAATACAGTTCAACCAATAACGTCACCAAAATTGTCCTAATAAGTATTGATAAACATTACTAATGACTACGGGCTGGAGACAGATCAAGGTAACCAAATATAGAAACTGGGAAAAACTTCACCCTCTGAATGGTATATGATAATATTAAGTAATCTGAATCTCACATAAAATTACAAAAATATATATCATATGTAAAGAAAACCAAATTGGTCACATCCAACATCTTGATAAAAAGGTATCAATGAAAAACTGGACACTATAATCATGGAACCCAAATAAAACCATTGTTGTATCTCCTCATGACCATTAGTGACCACCAACCCAACCCATCATAAATATAACAAGAATAAGGTGAACTATCCATTATATGATTCTATTCCATTTTCTTGTATCCAACAAAACCAAGACTATAAAAACTGAACAGAAAATGTATAGTGTGAGAAGTAATGATTAGTAGGATACTGCAGCGAATTTATACAATAACTTTCCACATGAAAGCATTGGATATTTAAAAAAATATATTTATACAAAATATAAATAGAAATAATTTTCCCATTATAAATAATCATTGGGTTTTCTATTCAATATCATTAAATTCCATTCAAAATCATTCTATACTAATATTAAATGAGATTAACGACAACTCACATACCCATTAGTATAAAAAATTAATTTAAAACAGTTTTCACATATCAAAAACCATATCAATATTTAGTGGGATAGTAAGAATATCAAAATATCATGTGTATAACATATTCTTAAAGTATCCAAACTGGGAAATCTATGATGTGAGGGTGTAAAAAAAATATTCTAATTCTCACAAATAAATAGTATCCTGTATACATATCCCCTAATTTATTGGAACATTGGTCAATGTGATAGGATACCCACTATTGTCCATGGAATTATGTAATCATCCCATATAGATATATTAGTCCTATAGGGATAGTGCATATTTATTTTTACCATATACCCCAAGGTATCCCAATGGTCTATTCCACCATCATTAGATTCAAGGAAAACATAACAATGTTTCAGAAAAAATTTCCCTTCAAAAAATCCATTTCATATTTAAAACCAAAGGAATGAATAAAAAATTAAAGGCATGATAAGGGTTAGACTATAAGATAGATATACCTACATCATAATTTATAAAATAATTACACCATCTAGAAAGATGACTGGAGATAAATATATAATATTTTAATGAAACTAGATATGAATAAATCAAATTAATTATCTATATATGTGCTACATTAAGCGATCTAGTCCCATAAGACAACAAAATAAGAAAGAAAAAAAGAATAAAATATTTTTGAAAGGATCTCCATATCAGATTTCACCAATTAGAGATTCAATAATTTAATTGTAATCTAGATCAATCTATGAATATTGGAAAAGAAACAAATTTTTCACCATGGTGCCTCTAAAATGATATAAAATTGAATTGACTCATGGGATAAGGATTAAAATGGTTTATTGATCATTTTGGTTGAAAATGAAAATTTCAACCACTAAAACCTCCATGACCGGTGTGTCACTGGGGAGCTTCTAGATCATTGGGCGCCTGATGTTCCAATGAATGGTTAATGATAACCGAATGGTTAGCAAATGATATTCCACTAGCTAGCCAGTGACACTTCATTGACTAGCTGAGGAAAACACATTAACTATCTAGTATAAGACAACTAGTGTGGCGGTCGAATCCCACTGGTGGGAATGTGGAACCCACAGATCTATAAATACTTTTTCCACCTCATCTAGATAGCTAGTGGAGCATGGTAGCTAGATTTTGTAAAAGTTCTGCCACTAATATAAAAACACCTCTACAACTAATGCATGTCCTAAAACCTGAAAAATAAAAGAATAAATTATAGCCCCATACTGTGGTGTGAAAATTCTCCCAACTATAAAATACCTTTTTCTCTTGGATGGCTCAGGATCATGAACCTAATAAAAAAATAAGGCAATTTATACATCATCATGGACTCACACTCCAATGTTTAATGAATTTCCTTACAACACTTCCAACTCACTTAATCAAATGGGATCATCATTCCACACAAAACCATTTTATTATTGGATGTGGATGGTTGATTAGGAGTAGTAGGGAAGTAAGAATTTTTTTTTGATTAGGACTTAATAATTTTTTTTAATAGATGATTCTATTTGTGCATCAATTATAATAAAATGGGGGAATTATTGAAATTCTTGTAAGAATCCATCTGTGTTGTGCCACAGTGTTGGGTGGAGTAGTCATTATTGGATTTTTTTTCTCTCGAGGGATTCTCATAGGAGTGTTTGGATAATATAGAAATATTGGAGTATAGGACCTCAATTGAGGATACATACTTCATAGACATCAATTTCATAGGGTAATGTGCATGGAGCCAAGGATTCTGGAGTTTTTTCAGTGGATCATGCTACAAATGATGGTGGTGAGGTAATATATATGGTTCAATGTATGGTCCTGATCACTAATATGATATATAATTCTATTTTTAATACTAGTATTTTTCATTCTATTATATCTTTACAAGTTAATTCTGGACATGAGTTATCATCCATGTAGTTTACTATGTTTCTTTCCCTTGATAAACCACTAGGAATGAAAGTTTATTTCCTTAAATGATGCCCATAGTACACAATAGTTTTTTATCATTATGGAAATATGTGGGACATAATTATTCTATATATGATAAGATTCAATGTGATTCATTGCATGGAATAGCTAACCAGATTTTGATACCACATTGATTTATATTCATGATTTGTGTCTTTTACATCACCAAAGGAAGAGAAGAATATATTAACTGATGATTGGGAGTTAGGAGAAGGTAAAGTGGATCCAAACTTGATAAAATTGTGATTATTACAATACAGGTTATAGGATTGTATATTTTATAAGGATCAATGATATCCACTCTCCCATTACATTATTAATGGATATCTATCCAAAAACATTCCCACATGACATCATATATCTTTCCCCAGATAGAGGAGTTGACTTCAATATAGAACTCACTCTAAGTGAGGAACTAATTTTTATACCCTCGTATTTAATGACACCAATTTAGTTGAAAGAGATAAAAATATAACTCATGGACTAGGAACAAGAAAATTTTATTTATTTGAGTACATCCCCAAGGGTTTAACTTTTATTGTTCTCCAATACGATAGATGATTGTATTTGACTATATATAGATTAACAAAAGCTGAATCAGGTGAATATGAAGAAAAAATAACCTTTAATCAATTTTGATGATATCTTTAATTGATTGTGGGGAGCCCTAAGGTTACACAATATTAATCTCTAGATAGGATATTACTATTTGATGGTTTGAGAGTATAGAATTCCAATGTCATTGTTTTGGAGAAGGTGTAGGGTATATGATTTTTTTGTTATGATGTTTAGACAGAAAAATAAATTGGAAGTGTTGATGGACCGTAGGTAAAAGATCTTCCACCCATACCTCAATTCATTTTTCATGGTGTTTGTTAATAAAATCCTATTTTATTCATCAACCATAGAGTACATTAAAAGACATCTTGAGATAATCATGTTTACAATTTGAGCACATTGATTTTGTATAATATTTTTGAAGTTTTACATTGGAATTTAGTAGGTGAAATTCATTGGTCATATGTTTTTTATATTGGTATATCATTAGAACTCGAGAAAGTAGAGTTGGTGATATCATGGATACACCCCAAGAACATGTTTTATATTATAATCATTCGAGGAATATTAGGGTAATATTAATTGTTTTATTCATTAATTATCCCATTTATCATTACATATTACTAAATTGATGATGAAATTGGTGATGTTTCCATGTTCATATATGTGTGATAAGGTTTTTGATGAGTTGATGTGGAGGTTGACTATATCACCGATGCCGATTCATCATGATTATGGGATTGGATATGCTATTTTTTACAATTCTTATATAGTTTTTTAGGGAAATTATTGATAATAAGAGAAAAGGAGGTAACTTATTGGACATGTGAGCAATAACACCCTGAGAAGAACTATCCAACCCCTAAAATAAAGATATTAATCATGGTCTCTGCATTAATGTATTGATGACACTATCTCTTTATATAGAGGTTTATAGTCTATAATGGCCACTAGTGACTCTGATATATTATTACATAGCAGGATCTATATCTGAGTTAGTTGTTGTGGGTAGAGTACCTATATATGTTCCACTAAAATATGATATATGCCGAAGATAAAGGTAACATCATTAATGATTCTCTTAAATGTATGATGCATGTAGCTCAAAATCATACTCAATAACCTTTGTAGGAATAGTGGTGCCTGATGAGCTTATTAAATGTTTGGAGGATGAATGATTTCAAGGACCAGGGATCAATAAAAATTTCCCCATTATTAAAAAAAAATCATTTTTAGTGCACTAGGCGATGAAAAGTTATGAATCTGATCCAAAGTGTGTTGTGATGCACAAACAACTAGAAAGTGGTGACCCGATGCCTATGTGGTTGTTATATGATGATTAAATGATATGAATACATGGTATAGTTAAAGACACTTATTATATTGTGGATAATATATATATATTTTTTCATACATAAAAATGGGTGGTGTGTCTAAAAGTGACCACGATTTTCCATGTCTTTTGAAAATAGTTCATGTGTATAGGGAATAATATGGACATTTCTATATTCATTTTTTGAGGTCTTACGTGCCATAGGATAATGGATGAGCACAAATGTCTTAGTGGATTTATCTAGAAACTTCATATTCCCATGTGGAAGTGGGAATATGTTACAATAGACTTTGTGAAGGGGACACATAGGATCCCAAGGAGTCGTGACACTATTTGTGTTATTATAGTACAGATAAATAAATTTTCTCTTTTATTTATAATCCATGATACTCAATCAGTAGATTGTTTGGGAATACAGTGTGTTTGTGATATTGTACACTTTTGTGGAGTTACCTTTATATTTTTATCTGAGAGAGACACACATATTATATCATATTTTTATTATTGTTTATAGAAGTATATATGGGGTCACTTGATATTGAGGATTTCATACCATCCCCAAAAATATGGGTGCTCATAGAAGATAATTCATATGATAGAGGATGTATTTTTGAAATATGTATTTGAACATTTAAAAACATGAGATGACTACACCACCATGATTCGGTTCACATTTAACAAAAAATATCTGGATTTTATTTTGATGAATCCTTTTTAATATATTTATTATAGGCCAGGAAAATCACTGATTTGTTGAAATTATACCGGTGAAGAAATAGTTTTTGAGCCAAGTAAGTTACAAGATCCATCTAAGTGGGTTGAATTGATTTTGAGGAGGTTGATCACACCATAATAGAGATTGAGATCTTATTCCAATCATAAGAGTAGATCCCTTTATAGTTTATATAGTTGAAAATATTTTCTAAATAGTGAATCCTTTTTTGGGGAACTGATGCTTGAGAATGAAGTGGGAGAAAACACTATGATAATATAGACTCTTTAATATCACTGTGAAATTCAGAACAATTTCATACCATTTGAATATTTCTTTTCACTAATAAGGTATGAAATATTTTTTTCATGTGTCTCTACATTGGATGTTCATGATCTATCCTACATATATAACTTACTGTGAAAATTATTACCAAGATCCTAGTACACTTATGATTGATTTTCTATTTTATATTGTTAACCGGAGTGATAAATTACAATGATAGAAGATGATACAAAAATTTTAAATTCTTTGGAATCATGTATATATCCAAGAGGAGACATTGGAGTTGGAGGAATATGTTTAGGCTCATTGGCCTATCTTTAATGAGTAGAAACATTGAAGATACTTTTAAAGAAATATTGTTCACAAGAGGAGTATAACTATAACATCCACACAAAATTCAAGAAACAAGATGATTTAAGTTTATTAAATTATCTCATTTCTTTTTGGTTCATATTTGTATTAGTATTTAGGTGGTTGGATTTTAATATAAAGGTTATAAAAATTTATGAATGGAGAGATGTGTGGGGGATAGTCGTTATCTTTTATGGAAGACTGCCAATGACTATCCACTAGAGTAATAGTTATTATATAGTTTTTTGTAGACCCACAGGCCAACCCATTATTCAACTAGTTGGATAGTGGAGGATTGATTGGTGTATTATAAAACCACCTTATTAATATTTAATTCCACACAATATTTAGATTATTTAATAAAAAACTAAATCATATTTAATTATTTCAAACAAGATACCCTTTCCCTTGACACTTGAGGTTTCATATTCAACCATTGTATTTTCAGTGTTGGATCGGTCCAATGACTCTAGAACGGTATGTTATCTCTAGATCCACATCAAATTCATCATCTTCATTAAGAGATGTTCAGGTATCTATAATGTTTTTATGGAATATATTTTTATTCGATGATGATTTTTTCATGCATTGTATATCAGTAATGGATCCGTCTTGGTGACAATGAATCACGATCACATCTAGATCCACCTTCATCTGTGGACATATTATGGGTATGTTATTATTTATATAATTAATAGACCTATTAATTATAGAGGTTTTTTACTATAATAAAAATCCATTATAATTATATAATGATAGTTTTATGATCTCTTTGTAGATTGATGTTTGATTATACATGAGGATAAAATCCCTTTAATTGGAGTTAGATCCCTCATGAATGATGGAAATTTTTGAGTTAGTTATCATAGATAGATCATATTGAGACCTTATTTTTCTTGGATCTCTTCTTGGATCTATTTTTTGATAATATATTTATGGAAATGAATTTTTGTTGGATTGACCCTAGGTTTACATTTAGATTTGATGAGGAATTCAATATATATTCATTAATTGCTAATTGATATGGTGAAATAGAGAATTCTTCTTTGAAATTTCTTGGAAATTGTTCCATTGATAGACTTTGAGGGGTATGGAATTCTAGAACAACGTTTTTTATCATGTAATCTCTTCAAGTTTCTAGTCTAAACCTCATCTATCATGGAACTAAGACATGCACCCTTTGTGTGAGAACTAGTTTTCTATGGGATCACAACATAGTTCTATATTATATATATTGATGAATAATAGAGTAATTCATCAATGATCTTCAGGTATAATGTTACATACCATAAAGTGAGTTTTATATTATATTGTCATGGTATAACATTTGATTCTTGATAACCCATTACTGAAATGTGTTTACATTTGGGTGAGTGAGTAACCCTTGAAACCATGCATGATATGTGATCATATGATTTTTTTATAGCCTATTGAGAATTTTTCTTCATATTCCTTATTTTTCCATACAATGATACATAATTTTTATGGAATTTTATATCTCATGGAACATACCATAATATATATGTATTATTAGGTTGAACAAGTTTGGTTAGATAACCCCTTGGGGGAGAATCATGATGACATGTTGATAGATACAAAATATGGACCAGATCACAAATATTTTACCATTGTGGGAGTAGAACATGCATGGAAAATTAAAATAAATCAAATAAAAGATGAAATGTTAGATTTCCATATAGGGGTTCTGTGATTTCCCAATTACATAAGACATATGGGAGGGGGGTCTTACCTCTATCTGAGGATTATAACCACTATTCTAGTGGGGCATGTTGTGTTCTTATTAATAGAAACACTCAGACATAACATGTGTAATTTTATTAAAAGAGGATAATATGTATAGGAATAATGGGAATAGGGTTCCAGCTGAATTGGGGATGTGTGGCATGTCTTGCGATATGTGGTGGAATACATTGACTTCCTTACTAGCATTATGCCGATGTCAGTGGGGCCATGGTTCGTAAAATCAATGTTACTGCAGAATGAATTAGAACATGTATGTTGGTATGTTTATTATAACATTTAAAGACATCACAAAATACACTATAATATATTTATGTGAATTTATATTAATGAGGAATTTTTGGTATCCTACAGGGTTTATTACTCACACCTTATATGAGAATCTTAATGTATATATAAATTTCATGAACATGTATATAGTGAGTAGAAAAGTCGATATAAAAGTGTGTTAAATTGATGGAGGTTTGGAGTTGACGGTGATTCATGGGAATAGTAATTATTTTCATTACTACATTAATAAAATTATCTAGACTTGTCTTTATTAACACGAGGGGATATGGTCCCTCAACTGAGGACACTCAAAACATCACTATTAGTCAAAAAACTACTGCGTATAGGGATGTGATAATGAGTTTATAACATCAAATCGAACATAGTGATTTAGTTTGGGGTATTAGAATGTGTTATCAACATGGGTAAAACAATAATGAATCCCAAATTGGATGGCCATAACATCCATAGCGTTCTTCTGATCACCACAAGCTGGCAACAAGTAGTAGTATATCAATGAATTAAACATTGGAACAATTTTTCCATCGAACATATATATGATAACAAAAAAAAACAAGAGTGTCACAATAGATAACCAAAATATATATCATATTAAAAAATGGTTCTATAAAACATATAGATAAAAAAATATTAATAGACAACTGGAATACCATGGAAATGGAACCATAAGTAACCCATGGGTCAATATCCTTGAGACCATTAGTCACCACCATCCTAACCCATCGGAAAGGAAATACAAACTAAGATATTCATCATCTACTTTTCACTCATCACTTTTCATGTATCCTATAAAACTGAGGCTATTAACACCTAATTGAAAATGTAGCGAGAAATCATTAAATCTCAATAAGACACCACTATGAATATTTAAAATTTCTATAAACATGCTTCTATTAGTTTTTGAATAAAATTTATTTTTGAAACATTTCAAAAGAAATCATTTTGAATTTATAAATAATACATTGTTTTTATTTTAAAAATCATTCATTTCAATTCAAAAACATCCATATTTAGATAAACTAGGAAATATGACATACCACATATCTAATGCAATATAAATTCATTTATAAACTGTTTTAAGGAATCAATGACCATAATAAAGATAAAGTGAACTAATATTCCTATCAAAAGGCAATGTATGCAATGTAATAAGAGATCACCCAATGTTTGCAAAAATTGATGCAAGGGTGTATGATAGAATAAAAATAATACACAAATATGAATACTAGCCACCATACACGACTCTTAAATATTAATAACCTTAGTCCCTCAGAAAGGATACCCTAGAACACATAGAATCAAGGGAATATAACTTCATAATAGCTTAGTTCACCAGGGATATTACAAGTATAGTTTTACCCTATAACCAAAGGTATCCAAATGTGTTATTACATCATCATTATATTAAATCAAAATAAAAACCTCTTTATCAATCATTTTCCATGGGAAATATGTTTCAAATTCTTGCAAAAAATTTTATAAAAACATTTATATTGAAGTAACACTCTATTCCCATGTCAAGAAAATCATTTATTTTTTTAAACTATGTTTGATGAAATTTAACATACTTATCATCTGTATAAAATGGTTTTCATCATAAACAACTATTTTGAAAATAAAACATCTTCATAAAAGATTATAAAATAAATAAAATATTAAAATCCAATGGAAATAATCATAAGAGAATATGTAATTCCAAGGGTTATACCATAGGGTTGAGACACCAACATCATGATTGATTAAAATGAAATTTTCATCTAGATAAGAGATTGGATTAAAATAGGTTATATTATCAAGAACATAGATCCCTATAAAATATCATAAATTCTGTATATTTATACTTGATCCAAATATCTTGTCATACAATACGTCAAAATAATGGATAAGAAAATAAGAAAATGGATTATAAGGATCTACATACTAGATTACACCAAATAGATATCTAATCATTTAATTGGCATCGAGATCTATCAATTAGAAGTGGGGAACGTCAAAAATTGTCCCCATGGATCCTCTAAATCAAAAAAAAATTTAGTGTTGAGAGAGAAGGATTAGAGAGGTTATGTAAACATTTTGGGTGAAAATGGTACTTCTACCATTTCTAAACCAAATGGAAAATTATGTCACCAATTAGTTATTGGGTCTCATTTATAGGATCATATTCCTCTAGTGGATTGGAGATATCTAACATTATGGAAAATGGGTACATAAAGAAACTATATACCCACAAATCCTTCAAAAGTGGGAGGATGGACTCCCACTAGATGGTCGGTGGAACCTGATGACTTATAGAGATTTCTCCCGTCCATCAGCTATCTTGTAACCTTCTAATATCATCAACAATCCATACACCCCAATATTACTTATAAACTGTAGGATCGGAATATATGTTAAGATGCTCACAATACAAGAGGGGGGGGGGGTGGTGAATTGTACACTTTAAAAATTTCTTTAGAGAAAGAAAGTTTCAAGTTTAACAAAGTTAAACTAGGTAATTTAAAACACTTCTAACAAAAGTTAGAAAGATAAGATTCTACTTTAGAGTGTATAGAATCAAAATATATCAGAGTACAGGTGTTTGAAAATATAAAAGAGTTATATTTTCCTTACAGTACGTAAAACAGAAGAATATTAAAAAAAGTTCTTTTGACCCAAAGAAAAGGGTATCCAACAACCTTGGATAAAGGTGTCCCTTGGTTTATACTTACAAGAAAGTCGGTCTTAGCCACACCAGGTTAGGCCCTCGATACGAAGATCTGCTCTGTCTTGCTATCCCTGCAAGCCCTTAACTTCCAGGTAGTTGGAACCTCTGTCTTCCTATCCTCGGAAGCCCTCGATCATTAAGGTATTTGGTCACCTCTGTCTTCCTATCCCTGGAAGACCTCGAATGTAATCAGAAACATTCAAAATCACACGATGCCTGAGAGTTTATATGAGCCTCTCACTCTAGAATCACTTCAACAACACTTCAGCGATGTAGTCGAAGTAGAGATCAATAGATCGACATGGAGCTTTTCAAATGAGCTCATATTTATAGGTGAAGTTGGAACTGTCGGCTCCCTCCTACAACGGTCATATTTTCCTTGAATCTAGGAGGGACCTGTATACATGTATCTTATCCAATGGTTAGTTTCATAACAGAATGCACAACATCGTTTTGTAATAAAACAACTATAACAGAATGCACGACATCGTTTTATAAGATAGACGTAAGAAAATCTATAGTTTGTAATGAAATAAATTATAATTCATAATCTAACGAAATAATAGTTTGGATCCTAACCAAACTAGAATTCGGAATGTATAATGAAATTGATATTCTAATTCTATTTTGGTAGGAATTCGTAACCTAAATTCTGTAGGAATTCGGAGTTTGAATTTCCAAGGAAATTCGGATTCTGGTTTCTCCAGAATTCAGAACCTGATCTTTCAGAGTTTTGAGTAGACCATAATAATAGTTCGTAGTCAAACTATATTGAATATCGAAACTAAACTCAAAAAAGTTCGGATTTGAACTATAATGAAGTTAGGAGTCCAGAATTCGGAATGGAACTTTGTTATAGTCCGTATCTTGAATTCGGAATGGAAATTTGTCACAGTTCGTATCCGGAATTCGAAATGTAACTTTGTTACAGTTCTTATCCAGAATTTGGAACAGATCTTTGTAACAGTTTGTATCCGGAATTCAGAACAGAATATTGTTATAGTTCGTATCCGAAAATCAGAACGGAACTTTGTAACAGTTCGTATCCGGAATTCAGAACGGAACATTGTAACAGTTCATTTCCAGAATTCGGAGTGGAACTTTGTTACAGTTCTTGTACAGAATTCAGATCCTTAAGAGAATGCTTAATATCAAGGTATTATGTGGTTTCAAAATTTTGGTTATGATTTCGGATTTTGTACTAAGACATATTTACAATAAGTATAAGAAAAATATGGTTACGGTAACATTCTTAAAGGAAATTTTTCTTAGGGAAAGAAAAATATATTTGCTTAAAGATAAGGAGTTTGTGATTTTCAAAACCAGGTTAATACGAAGATAAGCAGGGATGGAAATGATCATAAAGAAATCCTTATTAACTTAACAAACTCCCCCTTACCTCAACAATCTCCCCCTTTTTGGAAAGCACAAACAACTTTGGAAAAGAATAAATGGTTTGAAAAATTTCATTAGGCATAGAAATTTAAAAACTTATCTCCCCCTTAGGCATTGAATCTCTAATGATTTTATTCTTGTTTTCCATAATAGAATTTAATTATTGTTGTAATGAAAATTTCAGTAACCATAGACTCTCCCTTATTTTAACATCTTACGTTTTCCTTCTTCAGATTAATTATTTTTCCATATTCTCCCCTTTTGTGATTTTCAAAAAAATATTGAGGTAATCGAAAAGTAATGAAGTACCAAAAAGATTAGAAACTGAATAATGCAAAGTACAAGAAAAATTTCATTAGATATTGAAAAAAAAATTTACTACAAAAGAACGTAATGACATTCATTTATCCTCTTTGTCCTTCGGAATCAGATTCTTTAACAAAGCCTTCAATTTCTTCATGTCCTTTTGGTCCTCCTCGACTTTCCTCTATAAGGCTACAATCCTGTCTTCTTGTTCATTCAAGGAAATTTCTTGATAATTTATGACTTCCAATTGCTTAACCATCTGTTCCTCATGCTGGATCTGTATATCTCTATCTCTCTTACATACTTCATATAAAGAATTCATCTTGACATTCAGATCCCTTTCTTCTTTGATACGAGAACTCTGTTCAATCACCAACTCTTCAGGAATATTCTTGATCTTACTGTCCTTTGTTTCAAAGGCATTTTGGAATTCAGTTTGGAAACATTCAAAATTATTCATCTCTTCTTCAAATTTCTTCGACCACATTGTTACTTTACTGCAAATTTTCTATGAATATCGTAATCCATAAAACAATTCTTGAAGTCTGCCTCAACCTTCACCACATTCTCCTTCAACATGTTCACTGATTCGGATTTCTGATTTAGTGAGTGTTGGAGCATTTGACATCGAGAATAGATATGAGGGAAAATTGGAATAACATTTACTAACATCTTCAACGACTGAATGATGAAGGCATTGCTCTCTGATGATGATTCTGAATATGAAACTTTACTTGGCGAATGCTCTTGTTATTGTAGCGCTAACTTACTTCTAGAAGTTCCTCCAGGATCTTTCTTTATAATCATATCCATTATTAGGGTTTCCATCATAACTTTCTTCCCCTTGTCAATTTTCAGAACTGATCCTTCATCAGGCATTTCATCCTATGTTTCTTCATCAGATTCTGAAAGATGCACTATCTGATCCCCATCTACCTTTACCATTTATCTTCCTTCTTTAACAAAGTCTTGCTCATGATCTTCTTCTTCTTCATCTTGATCTTCTTTGATTTCTTCCTCATATTTCTTTCCCAGAGTGTCTTTAACTGTTTCTTCCTTCTCATGATATTGCTCGACTTGCTTTATCAAAGTATCAAGATCTTCACTTTTTTCTTGGTCTTTTTCTTCTTCTTCTCTTTCCTCCGAAACTTTCTCTGCAACCTCTTCAACTATTTCTTGATCTTTTTCATGAATAAAAACTTAATCTTTCTCCCATTCTGGAGAGTAATTACCTTTACTTGGAGTTACAGGTAGAGGTTCTAAATGGAAAGTTTTTGGAACTGGTAATTTCCCAGAGGCTATCTCTGTGGCTTTCAACAATGACAGAACTATTTCCTCTTCTGACAGCTTCTTCTTCAGCTTCCTTAATTTCACTTCCTTCTATAATACATCAACAATTCTTTCATTTAATGCTTTAGATTCTGCAGGGTCCAATCTGAATTGGGAATCCCCCTCCTTACTATGCTCTTTCAATTTTCTCCACATAGCCACTAGCTCATTAGGATAAGAATTTTGCTTCTTTGTCTTCGGTGTAGCATATTCGGTTCCATCAACAACAGCTTTCTTAGCCTTTCTCTTCTTCACTGCTTTCATTGATGGTTCCGGTTTTTTCCACATTTTCCTGAACTGCCACGGCCTCTTCAGCAGTTAGGAGAACAAACATTCCGGATTCAGCAAAAAACTTCATCATCATTCTCTTCAGAGTTTCATCACTGATCAACATCAACATACAAGTCAGGATCGTGGACAAACAATCCACATTGAATGATTCTAATCAATTTACAATGAACTTAGATAACAAAACAAGAAACATTATAATCTAATATCTGAGATTTCCTTCCTTTAAATTCTTTAACGTGATCAGCACATGCCTCATTAGATTTATTTTTCTTAGATTTACCAAAAAATATAAGACATAAATGTTGCTTTTCATCAGATTATCCTTATCTCCCATTCTCGGAATGAGGAATCCTTTCACCCATAATTGAATAATTTTGTGGTTTGGAGAAAAATGTGAAAACTTGACTATTGTGGTATCATCCATCCCAAGGAACTTCAATGCATTCTCTTTATTAAAATATCCTATCTGATCAAGAAGTGTATAAGAGCAGAACTCAGCATCTCCCTCATACCTTAATCTAACCATTCTAGCCGCCTTAGAAAAATAATGTTTGTAAGTCCTACCATAAGACTTAAAAGAGAAAATCTCTCTACCATCTTCCATTTCCTTCTGAAATGAAATAGTCTCGAAGAATTCAATCAATAGATCAGAATAAACCGGATCCTGTGCTTCTTGTTTTTCTATAGAAACATCTTCTCATCCATTTAACCTTATATTCTTAGAAATGATAGAGTGTAACATGAAAAATTCTAGATCAACTAAATTTTCCCTGAAAATCAACCACATCGAAATCGGCTTTGAAGTTGACATGTCATGAGATGCTTCAGGAGACATTCGGATCTGAACTATAGAGTTCTGAAAGGAATGTCTTTCTGAGATTTGGAACGGGCTTTATGTAGAGAAGCAGGGGTTTGAGACGCCAAATCATTGAAAGATCAATATAGGATAGCCATTTACATAGGCAAAAATTTTGACCCTTCGACTTCCACATCCCATATAATGGTTGAAAAATTATCTGTTTTAATCTGACGGTTGAGAATGATCCCGAAGAAATATATGGATACGATCATTTGATGTTTTTAAGAAAAAAAATTATGTCTAATAAAAGTAGAGTAATCAATTTTTTTTTAAAGAAACTAAAAGCAATAAAAAAATTGATTATGAAACCTTGAGTAAAGAAATTTTACTTTTCGGATTTGCCAGGATTATCATTCGTAATAGTAATATTGCTTCTTGAATAAAATTTTAGTAAAAAAACATCACTACGAAAAACATAAAAAAAATTTGAGTACAAAAGCTTCTGTATGAAACCTTCATTACGAAAGTCCCAGTATGAAAATCTGAGTTTGAAAGTCTCAGTACGAAAAGTATGAGTCCGAAAAATATGAGTCCGAAAACTTTCGTTACGAAACATCTCGGTACGAAGCTTTTGTTATGAACAACTCGGTTCTGAATATTTTCATTACGAAAATATCATTTCCGAATTCTTTCATTATGAAAAAGTCAAGTACGAATGTTTTCATTACAAATGATTCAGTTATGAAAATTTTCATTACGAAAATATCAGATCCGAAAACTTCATTACAAAAATTCAGTTCTGAGAATTTCCATTAATGAAATTTCCAGTATGAAAATTTTGAATGCTGAAAATTTTAGTCACAAAACAGTTTTGGAAAAAAACAGAATATGAAAGACATTTGAAAAATAGAATATGAAAAGTAGAATACGAAAAACATAAACAGAATATGAATAAAATTGAAAAACAGTTACGAAAACAAAATTTATAACACTATCAGTCAAATGTAATCCCCCTATAAAAAGGAGTTTATTATTGTAAATAGATTTTCTAAACACGATGATAATGGTGGAATATTACCTTACAGTTATCATTCTTAACTTTTGTTTAATGTATTCAAATCTATCATAAGGTTATGATTTTTTTAAAATATCAGCAAGTTGATCTTGAGTTCTGATAAATTGTATAATAATATCTCTTTTAAGTGTGTAATAACGAAGAAAGTGATGCCTAATATCTATGTGTTTTGGAAGAGAGTGATGTGCAGGGTTTTTACTTACAGCAATGGCACTTGTGTAATCACAAAAAATTTGAGTTTTTTTAAAACTTAAGCCATAATCGATGAGTGTGTGTTGCATCCACAACACTTGAGCACAACAACTTCGAGCTGCTACATATTTAGCTTCAGCAGTGGACAGTGATACAGAATTTTGCTTCTTGAAAGACTAGGAAACAAATGAATCTCCTAATAAATGACATGTTCCGGATGTACTTTTTCTATCTATTATACACCCACAAAATTCAGCATCCGAAAAACTCTTTAAGATAAAATCATTTCAAGAGGTATAAAATAATCCTAAATCCATGGTTCCCTTTAAGTAGCGAAAAATTCTTTTCACTGCCTTTAAATGCGATTCCTTAGGGTTGGATTGATATCTTGCACATAAGCATACTGAAAACATCAAGTCATGTCAACTAGCTGTCAAGTATAATAAACTTCCTATCATACCTCTATAAGATGATTTATCAACTTGTTTCTCAGCTTCATCAAGGTCAAGTGTGTTTGAGGTACCAATGGGAGTACTTATACTTTTAGTATTGTCATAACCATACATCATAAGAAGATCATTAATATACTTATGTTGGGATATGTATGTTCCTTCTGGTTTTTGAGAAATTTGAAAACCATTGAAAAATGTTAACTCACCCATCATACTCATTTCAAACTCAGATTTTATTAGACTTGCAACGAAGTCTGTTAATGATTGTTGAGTTGAACCAAATATTATGTCATCAACATAAATTTGGACAATAAAAACATTTTTCTTATATTTCTTTATGAAAAGGGTTGGATCTACATTTCCCTTAACATAGTTATGTTGAAGTAAAAATCTTGTTTGTCTATCATACCTAGCTCGTGGGGCTTGTTTAAGGCCATACAAAGCTTTGGTAAGTCTAAATACATGATCAGGATGTTTTGTATCTTCAAATCTAGGAGGTTGTTCAACAAACACTTCCTCTTGAACATAACCGTTAAGAAAAACACATTTGACATCCATTTGAAAATGTTTATAGATAAAGAATGCGGCAAAGGCAATTAAGAAACGAATAGATTCAAGTCTAGATACTAGAGCATAGGTTTCTTCATAGTCTATTCCCTCTTGTTGACTATAACCATTAGCAACAAGTCTATCTTTGTTTCTAACAATGATTCTATTTTAATCACACTTATTTCTGAAGACCCATTTTACTCAAATAACAGAAGTTTTCTTAGGTCTCTCAACAAAGGTCCAGACTTTGTTCCTTTCGAATTTATTTAGTTCATCTTGCATGGATTTGATCCAATCATCATCACCAGAAGCTTCTTCAGTGCTTTTTGGTTCTAATTGGGAAAGGAATTCTAGATGTTCTACTTCATTCCTTAAGGGACGTCTAGTCCTTACAGGTTGATTTACATCACCAATGATACTATCACTGGGATGATTTTTAAGCAAAACTTGTCTTGGGTTTTGTAAAACTTTTTCATCAACATAGGGTAGGAAATCTTCTGGTTAATGTTTCAGAAGAATCTTGAACATTTTCTTTATCCGAAGGATTTTCTAACAAAGGTTGATAACCAGCTTTTGAAAACACATCCGATAATGTTGTTTGGGGTTGTTTAAAAAAAGGGATCGGTTTCATCAAATTTAACATGTACTGTTTCTTCAACAATACAAGTGTTTTTGTTAAAGACTCTATAAGCCTTAGAAGTTGTGGAGTAGCCTAAGAAAATTCCTTCATCAGATTTTGGTGAGAATTTGTTCAAGTTATCTTTAGTATTCAGAATTAATACCTTGGAACCAAAAAACTTGAAGTAAGAAAGTCTAGGTTTTCTACCATTCCATAACTCATAAGGGGGTTTATTATGAAAAGGTCTAATTAAAACTCGATTAATGGTATAACAAGCAGTACTTACATCTTCATCCCAAAAATGATTAGCTATAGAATATTCACTCAACATGGTTCCAGTTATCTCTTGAAAAATTCTATTTGTTCTTTCAACAACTCTGTTTTGTTGAGGTCTTCTTGGTGCTGGAAAGTTGTGAGTAATACCTTTTCTACTACAAAATGTTTCAAAATCTAAATTTTGAAATTTTCCTCCATGATCACTATGAATAGTTTTCAATGGATGGTTTTTCTCATTTCTAATATGGGCTCTAAAACTTTTGAAATAAGAAAAAGCTTCAGACTTATGTGTTAGAAAATAGACCCAGCTAAATATAGTGCAATCATCAACTAAGACAAATACAAAGTATTTCCCCCCAATACTTCCAGTTTTTGTTGGACCAAAAAGGTCTATGTGCACTAACTATAATGCATCAGTTGTTGAGACTTCACCGATTGATTTAAAACTAGTTTTATGTTGCTTTCCATATAGACAAGGATCACAAACTTTAGAAGAATCAAATCTAAGCTCTGGTAGATCTTTAACACGTTTCTTCTTAGAATGTTTACATATGTTCCTTATGTTAAAGTGTCCTAAACTTCTATTCCATATCCATGAATGGTCTTCCATTTCACTTAGGCAAGGTAGGTCTTCGCTCTTAAGGTCCTCTATGTTAAGTGTGTAAACATTCTCTTGCTTATGGATAGAGAGAATAAACTCTTCCTTGGAATTGTGTATGAAGCATTTATCATTCCTAAAATTCACAAGGTATCCTTCATCACATAATTTGGATTATGCTAATGAGGTTGTGATTAAGACCTTTTATAAACAAAACATTTGAAATCAAGGATTTACCAAGAAAAAAATGTTACCAATGCCATCGATTTATCCCTGGGCATTGTCTTCGAAGGTTACTTTTCCTCCTTTGATTTTGATAACCTTTTCAAAATTGTTTTTGCTACAAGTCATGTGATGGGAACATCCACTATCCATGTAATATATGATGCTATTGGTAATTTTATCATCCTGAAAAAGAGAAAATGATTAGAAATTCAGAATCCAAACTTGCTTAGATCCACGATTTTCAGATAATAAAATTTTTCGGAACCCAGATTTTCTTAGTGAAATAGGCTTTGTGAAAACCGAGTGATTGGGTTTTGTTTAATGAACAATATTTTTCCCAATGACCACCACATTGACACTTGGTTAAGAATGGGGCACTTTGTGGAACAAAATAGATGTTACTGAAAGATGGATTTTTATTAGTATTACAAAATCCAGATCTGTTTCTTGAAGGACGTATTTTTGAATACATTTTGTCAAAGTTTTCATTACCATGGGTAATGTTTGACAAACAATTCTTTAAGGAGAATATTTCAGATTTTTGTTTTACAACCAAATTTCTATCCTCAAGAATAATTTCCTTAGGGTTAGGTTTTTCTTCAAAAACTTTTATTTTTAAAACATCATCCATAAGATTTTTTTGAAAGTTCTTCCTATTCAGAATCAACTTTCTCAAGTTCATTAGAAATTTTTTCTAACAAACTATCTTTACACCTAAGATCTTCAGAAATATCTAAAATCACTTGGGTAAGAATTTCTTCTCCAGCATTTTCCTAGTCTAATTTCATAGAAATCTTTCAATTTTTAGCTTCATGTAATTTGGAAAATCTAGCGACTTCTTCATATGAAGGTTCTTCATTTTCAGAAGATGATGTATCTTCATTTGAAGTAATATCTCTAGAGTAGTAATTCTTATCTAGAGATATGTTTGTTAAAGCCTTGGAAGAGCATACCTTGGCCATATGACAAGTATTAGGGAAGGATGTATTTGCATAGAATCTCATATTCCTTTGAGCTGATGAATTAGATTCCGATGAGTCTCTATCTGAAGAATCTCGACAGCTAGCACTCCAGATAGTATTTGTATTAAGACTTTTCTTAGAATTTCCTTTGTAATATCTCTTCCTGATTCATTCAGAATGTCTTTCTTTTCTTTCTTTCTTTTTGAGCAAGGGGAAATCTGGTCTAATGTGGCCAGCTTTCTTGCATTTGTAACACATCACCTATGAATTTTTCTTGTCCTTTCTATCCATATTATACTTGGACTGAAAGTTTCTTTGACCAGCAATCTTACTCATCCTCTGAGAAATATTGGCTAGTTCATTTTCTGATATATCACTCTCACTTGATTCGGATTGAACAGTAACTTTCTTATACTTCGATCTTGTAACTCTTTCTGGAGTCTTAGCTGTCATATGATTTTTTGTAGTTGTAAAAGAAATGGTTCCATTACCATTCATTTTATTTATGTTGTCAACATCTCTCTTCATGCGAGTCTCATGTTGTAGAAGAGTTCCAAATACTCCATCTAATGAAATCTTTGTAACCTTCCTATTATCATCAATAGCTGTCCTCTTAGACTCCCATTCATTTGGAATGATATCAATGGTCTTGTCCACTAAAGCTTCATCATCATGTCTTTTATCTCCCATAGATTGACGCTATTAACAATTATCATAAATCTTTGTTGGACTTTGGTGATAGGTTCTCCATAAGGAATGTTGAACCCATGATACTCTGCTCTCAACATAGCTCTTTAGGTTTCTATCACTTTGGATGTTCCAAATTGCATAACCTCTAACCTCTTCCATATGCAGATAGCTATTTGACATGAAGATATTTGCCTATATATGTTATGGGTCATAGCACATAAGAGAGTATTGCGTACCTTGTAGTTTAGTTGGTACTCATGCTTTTCCTGATTGGTAAATGTACTTACTTACATGTCTGGTATCTTGTAACCTCCAGTCAGCATTACAACGCTATCTAAACCGGTATTGATAATGAACGTCTTCATTCTATCTCTCCAATATTCATAATCATTACCATCAAAAATTGGTGGTCTGGTAGGGTTTCGATTGTCTATTGATCCAACTGGCAATCCTTCTATCTTTAACAAACTTGGGAAACAAAAATTATCAGTAATAAAGAGTTCGTAACCACAAAGTTCGTAATCAATAGTTCGGAATGACAAAGTTCGTAACTAGACAATTCAAAATATAAAAATTTATTGCAGAAAAACAAATTTGGAATGGGGATTTCCGGAATGACAAAGTTTGTAACTAGTAATTCGGAACAAAACAATATTTCATAAGCAAGGAAGATAAGTAAAGAAGAAAGTGTGATAAACAATGACCTCTAATCAATTGTTAAATTGATATGGTGTTTGAGGTAAAAACCATAGCTTCTACCAAATGTAAGATTGGTACAGGTATGTATGAGGTTTCCACCCTCTAATACCAATTGTAGGATCGAAATATATGTTACGATGCTCACAATACAAGAGGGGGGGGGGGGGGTTAATTGTACACTTTAAAAATTTCCTTATAGAAGGAAAGTTTCTTTTTAAAAAAAGTTAAACTAGGTAATTCACAAACACTTATAACAAAAGTTAGCAAGATAGGATTTAACCTTAGAGCATATAGAATCTAAATATATCAGAGTACAAGTGTAAGGAAATATAAAAGAGTTATATATTCCTTACAGTATGTAAAACAATGGAATATTAACAAAAGTTCTTTTGACCCAAAGAGAATGGTATCCAACAACCTTGGATAACGGTGTCCTTTGGTTTATACTTCCAAGAACGTATGTCTTACCCATACCAGGGTAAGCCCTCGATACGTATATCGACTCTGTCTTGCTATCCACGCAAGCCCTTAACATCCAGATAGTTGTCACCTCTGTCTTCCTATCCTAAGAATCCCTCAATAATTAAGGTAGTCAGTCTCCTCTGTCTTCCTATCCCTAGAATCCCTTTAATGTAATCAGAAACATTCGAAATCGCATGAATCCTGAGAGTTTATATGATCTGCTAACTATAGAATCACTTCAACAGCACTTCAGCGTAGTAGTCGAAGTCGAGATCAATCGATCGATATGGAGCTTTTCAAATGAGCTCTTATTTATAGGTGAAGTTGGAATGGTCATCTCCCTCCTCCAACGGTCATACATTCCTTGAATCTCGGAGGGACCTGTACACATGTAACTTAACCAGTTGTTAGTTTCATAATAGAAATCATGACATAGTTTTGTAATAAAACAACTACAACAGAATGCACGACATCGTTTTATAAGATTGGCATAAGAAAATTTATAGTTTGTAATGAAAGAAATAAGAGTTCATAATCTAACAAAAAAATAGTTCAGATCCTAACCAAACTATAATTTGAAATGTATATGGAAATTTATATTCGAATTCTGTTTTGGTAGGAATTCGTAACCTGAATTCTGTAAAAATTCGGAGTTTTAATTTCTAGGTAAATTCGGATTCTGGTTTCTCCAGAATTCCGAACCTGAACTTTCAAAGTTCGGAGATGACCTTAATAATATTTTTTAGTCAAACAATATTGAAGATGGGAACTGAACTCAAAAAAGTTCGGATTTGAACTATAATGATGTTTGGAGTCCAGATTTCGGAATGGAACTTTGTTAAAGTTCGTATCCGGAATTCGGAATGGAAATTTGTTACAGTTCGTATCCGGAATTCGGAAGGGAATATTGTTACAGTTCGTATCCGGAATTCGAAATGGAAATTTGTAACAGTTCGTATCTGAAATTTGAAACAAGCCTTTGTTACAGTTCATATCCAAAATTCGGAACGGAACATTGTAACAGTTCGTATCCGGAATTCGGAACGGAACTTTGTAACAGTTCATTTCCAGAATTTGGTGTTGAACTTTATTACAGTTCCTATCCAAAATTCAGATCCTTAACAGAATTCTTTATATCAAGGTATTATGTGGTTCAGAAATTTTGGTTATGATTGTAGATTTTGTACTTAGACAGTTTTACAATAAGTATAAGAAAAATATGGTTAGGGTAACTTTCTTAAAGGAAATTTTTCTTAGGGAAAGAAAAATATATTTCCTTAAAGATAAGGTGTTTGTGATTTTCAAAACCAGGTTAATCCTAAGATAAGTAGGGATGGAAAAGTTCATAAGGAAATCCTTATTAACTTAATAAACTCCCCCTTACCTCAACATAAACAACTTGAAAACCTGAATGAAAATAACAAAAAAGAAATCCATACCTGGTCCCACGTACCAGAGATAGAAAAAAATCTTTTACAACATCAAAATAAAATATAAATTCAATAATTAATAATTTCTTGCATTGATTAGTTATTCTATAAATGGATTAGCCATGATATATATAAAATAAACATATCTTGTTATCAATTTCTCCCACCTGTATCATACAAAGGTAAGCATAATTGAGGTAATGTATTTAATAAAGGGTTTCAAAAAACATATATTGTTATTTTTTTAAAAAAACCATTATTTTATATTAGTTTTCATGTTTCGATCATATATATATATATATATGTGTGTGTAGAATTATTCATATTTATACATTTGACATGGATTTTCCATTAATAATAATAAAAATCATTATACTAATAAAACATAAATTTTTCTAATTTTATAGGAATCACTACTAAATTTTTTAGAAATATTTCAAATGAATATTTGGACAATATGTTTATTTAATGGGATATTTGAATCACATAATATAGATCACCATATTGATAGATAAAACAATAACAACTATGATGTTTTTAATTTTTAGCTAAATATAAAAGAAAATTTTGTTGATAAAATTTATTAGATGTTAAATAAAAGTCTACCTGTACATAGATAAAAAATTCATGGTAAAATTCATTGAATAAAACTACAAAAACAAGAAATTATGTCCTATAATTATGCACATATTTTTATTATAGTTCATTCCTTTTTACCCATCTCTGAATATACATGAAAAATGAAGCACAATTTTTTTTGAAGAAAGTAATAATTAGGATGGAGGTATTATTCAACCATGTATAATAGATATTTAGTAATTTTGATATCCATAATTATGTTCATTATTAATCTTTGATAAAATTACTAATAATACATAACAATAGATTATGACTTAAAAACAACCAAAACAACCATATATTTAAATAAGAATGTCCAATGGACATGAAATTTATATATTTGAATTTATATATATATATATATATGTTTAAAAAATAAATTGGTCAATGATAATGTGATCTTAAATGTGATATTGGACTGTTAACATGGTCGATATAATTATTGGGAATAAAACACACATGTTGGTAAATAATTACATTTCCATGAAACCAATTCAAAAATATAGAAATTTAAAAATATAGGAGGATATATTGGAAATACCACACCTTGATCAGGGTATGGGAGGATCTTCTGTAATGTAGTTTCCACTAGTGAGGCCTCTCATATAAAATTCATTTACATCCATTTCATTCAATATATTTATTAAATTTCAAATTTATTGTAATGTTTTTTAAACATGATTTAATGTTTCTATATAAAAAATTCATCCAATATCAATTTTTAGTTTAATTATTTGTTCTTGAATTTGTTTTAATTCATTTTTTGTCCCTATGATCACCCACATTAAATTTCATTTAATTGTTTCTCTTTTATTTTTAATATGTGTGTTTATGTTTTTGTGAACATAATCATTTATATTTTCCAATTTTTGTAATTTAAAAAAAATCAACCTATAATAATATATTCAACATTTTAATGGATGAGTAAGATAATGTTTTGAGTTTGTAAAAAAGGTATAGATAAAATGTGATTGGGATATTTACATGTTTTATATTCAATAAAATTAACATTGTGAAACTTATTGAGATATATGAAGGGTTTGTGATCTATTATTCAACATGTATTCAATCTATTTTTGGAACCACAAACACAATAGTTCATGAATCATTGAATATAATATTAATAGTATTGTATTATATTCAACTCCCTTGTAGAGACAGGTATTAAATTAAAAACATTTAGGTTTTGTTTTAAATCATATTCCGATATAGATATAATGTTTTTTCAAAACATTTTAAGGATGAAAAATATTATAAGTCATAAATTACCAATATTAACGTCACCACAATATATATTAAATTTGTTTATTAATCAAAATTTAATAGTTCATTTAATTTATAACTATGAAATACCAAACCTATTTATTTTAAAGATTAAAAACATAATTGATTGAATAAAATCTTATAATAGATAAGTATTTATACTGAGTGATTCCATAAAACTATGGTAGTGGATGAATAATTTAATTGTTGATAGGAAAAAATCAGAAATACTTCAATAATCATAGGATACCTTTTCACATCATATTAAATAACAATGTGGCATTGAGTATTTATATCACATATAGTCGCTAATGCATCCATGATTCTCCAAGTATAGACTGACTAGATAAATAAAAACCTAAAATTCTATTCAACCTAATAGATAAGAAAATCTTGTGTTCCTCGTCTATTAGATAGGCATATCACATGCCATATACATGGGTATGGTCACAAAATACATCGATATATCTCAATTTTGATTCTAAATATTATACACTTTAAAGAGAGAAAAAAACCAATATTGGATAACCTAAATTTATTCTATGATAAAAAAATACCAATCCAACCCCTAATTAGCTTAGTATAAATTATAGAATAATAATGGAATCAAATAATAAAGGTTAACATTCTATTTTTCTTTTCTAATATTATTAAATTATTAAATTACAATATTAAACATGAACATCTAGTATTTCAAATACATAGTGTATTACATAGTTTATATAATTCATGTGTTATCCAACATAATAAAAATTCATTTTATATCTCATTAATATATTTAATATCTTTATAAACCATTAATACAGTTAACAATATATATATAATCTCTTTTAATATATCCCATATAAGTGACTACTAGAATGGTTTATATTTGTTGTATTTTTAAATTATTTTTAAACACATTGCATCATTAAATAATTATTATGAAATATTTATGTAAATATATGATAAAAAAACATCCAATATACTCTATTAGTCTCTAAAACATATAAATAATTTTATTTTTGTAATTAAGATACTATGAATTAGATTCATAATATCCGATAATATTAACATCGTATTCTAGATACTTTACATCAAAAAATTAAAGGTTATAATGTTAATTAGTTTTATTTTCTACTCCAATCGTTTATATGTTCATCGTTATCATCATATGATTATTATATAGAAATTTTTATATGTAATTGTATTTGTAACTAAATATAAGTCTTTTAAGGTTTATATAATAACATTCTGAAAACCTAAAATGATATCCTATAAAATTCACATAAATTGACTGATATAATAATTTATTTATTATTTACATGATAGGATCATTATAGGTACATCTACAATCAGGGGGGGTATGATTGGTAAATATTTTATCTAACATAAATTATTTAATTTAAAATAGTAAAAATTAGGAATTGGAGCCTTTGTTACAAGTTAGTAAAAATGTATCATTCTTGATTGACATATAATATGCATCTATATGCAATTAATTTAAATTAGTAAAGTATATCCCATGTGTTTTTTAATGGTTTATCTTCGATGTGGGGAACCTAATTCTTACTATGATCACATTTCACCAAGTCGTGGATTCTCTTTCTAAAGTTTTATCATCTTGTACAAGTCAATTTAACAATGATCATTCTTATACAATTTTTAGCATTATATATGGGTGATCATTCGAAATATTACACATGTGAATGTAATATTTTTCTATTAGGTTCATCATACCTTCTCTTATGAGTTATCAGATACACATTCTCCTTCTCGAAGTAGATTACATGTTTGCGGAGGATGTCACTCCATTACCAAAATTTGAACATCTTCATCAACTCAGAGTCTTTGAAATATTTTTAATCTTTAATAAAAAATGTAAAATTGAAATTGATTTTACTATTTAGATTTTTTAATTTAAAAATTGTTTACTGGAAACTCAAATAAAACGCAAATGTGATTCAATAAAAAAGTATTTTATGGAAACATATATAATTGGCCCACCCTAATTATTCTTCACGAATTACATCCCATAAAATCATATATATAATATATAAACTAAATAAAACTACTCTTAAATCATTATTGGTGATCAAAAAACTGATATTGGGGGTTTTCATTGCCACTAAAAATTTTATCTCATAGGACTACTACTTTTACTTCTTATTTGAACAAATGTAATAGATAGTGCATCAGGGACATGTTTATAAACAAAAATTCCCCCACTATATTTTTCCCTCTTTTTCAATACACAGTAGGTCCGACTTTATAGTATACCAATGTATCTCTTTAGATTTTTACTCATAGGAATTGGTTCTCTTGTATTTTTAGCACTTCTTCATCAATTTGGTATTTCATGATTACAGATTTTCAACAAAAAAATGTACAACTATCTATTATATATTTTATTCCTCTCTTCTCAATAACAATATCAATTAATTAAAATTATTTTTTATTTGTGGGGAATTTTACAATTTTAATAAATGAAAATATTTAATACATTTCATTCATGAAAAATACATTTTCACAACAACAGATTTTGTATCATGATCTTCTATTTATAAATGATTGTATCAAAAGGAATTATAAAAAAATATATCTTTTTAATTTCTCCCTTAGTTTAATATATGTTATTTTATTTTATATTTTTTGATTGAGTTTCTATTATAATTAAAAAATAGTCATATTAGATCATATTAAAGTATTATTCATATCAATATAAAAAATATATCATTGTAACACTTTTTTCTTGGACCATTAATTATTAAGACATGAGAGATTCTATGAAAACAAGTATATGATGAAATTATGTAGCCTGATGCATTTGGAAAACATTGGGCTAAATGATATATGCCCAAACTGCACAGTAGACTGAAAATTTGACCAGATTATAATAGAGATGGCAATGATAAACTAATATAGAAATATAGTAGTTAATACATTGATATAGTTACTATATCATTTCAACTCTCTGAGGTAGTGATACTAAATCTCCATAAACTTCTATCCATTATTCATTCTTCTATGATGATCTTATAATGCAATTGGTGGAAAAATTTTAACATATTTTTTATAAGCTCATTTTATATAGTTTCTCTGTGTGAAAAACCTTTAAAATATCCCTATAATTATACTCCATAAATTAAGTGGTCGCCCTCTGATTAGATATATGTATCATTTACGAAACTATATAAATTAATTTTTCTGGAAATCTTATTATCGTTATTTAATTTTATTATCTACAAACCATTCCATTGCTACGACTCCCAATGTTTTTCATAACAATATAGACCTCAAGAATAAGTCTATAAATAATATCTAGAATATCAAAACTCGACTAATATTATTATTTAGAAATTATAATAATGAATTATTGATTATTAAAACACTAAAAATGAATGATGTATCTAATCTCATTGTTGAGAATGTGAAATTAAAAAAAAAGTTTTTACTGGAGTTTCTATATTATATAACAGGAAACATAGTTCGTCTCTTGATAGAAAACATGGTCATTTATTTAAAAGGAATGTTTTTATTAATAAAAGTTAAATGAAATTTTTCATATATTAGATTTTTTATATATGATGAAATAATAAATAAACATCCAATAAAATAAAGCAGAACTTAACAAATTTGATTAAGCGTGATCAAACCAAGAAAATATCAAGATGCTTATCTTTAATTGATTCAAGAGATAAGGTTTTTATTTTTTAATCCATGTTTTATCACAACTATAACATTATTGGTACTAATTTTATACGGACACCTCCTAGGGTTTGTTTCGAATAAAAAAATGACCCAACGACTACCACCGATGATAACGATATTTGTGTATTCCTGCATAACAAAACTCACTAAGGAAACACCTGAAGAACTTGACATGTTATCCTGATTAGTATATTATTTCCATGTGTTACCATAATATGAAATTACATGTCTTTTAAGGTTTCTATGATAATTCAATCTACCATAATTAACCACACAAACACTGTGATTGAATGAGAAAATAAAAAGTGTATAATGATGTGTGAAACATCACATGAATGGGTACACCCAAACATTATCATTTTAGTTGAGTATGAAATAGTAGTATATAACTAAATTAAATAATAATATAGGATTAAAAAACACCATATAAAGTTGGAATTAAATTTATCATTCAAATATTACAAACAAGAAGCTGAGAATTTACATCACATTCCTATAAAGGTGATCATAAAGAGTTTAGAACTCCATTGAAGGGGAGGAAGCCATGGATATTGAAGAAAAACTTACCAAAGCCTTTAATAATACATGATTGTATATAAAGCCTATATAATGAGATTTTTTAGTGTTTTATGGGAAAATTCATCAAAATTTCTACAAAATTATAAAGTGTCTATGAGACTACGTGACTATTCATGGAAATCTTCTCCCTGGATTTTTTTGGTTAGTTGACTGAACAAAATGCTTTTAATAGACATGAATAAAACAAATTATGTGATATGAAAATTCAGCACTCATACTGCCTCTGTGTTGTGTGTATCTCAATCCAATAACCTGGTTCCAGAGTCTTGTGTTTAGTAAACAATCTCATTATAATTGATAGGGTATAATATTTGAATAATAGAATCATTCATAGACTAAAAGGGTAGTTGTAACAAAATTAAAAATACTTTTTAAAAAAATTATCACAATATTTCTTCAATATGACCTTTTGTATTTGTTGATAACCCTTGTAAAAAACATTTCAAATCTCAGAAAATTTTCCACAACACAAATTTTGTATACAACCGATGTTTTTTGAAATTTATCAAAACACATCCCCTCTCAAAAAAATAGTTTCTTAACACAACACTACTATATAAAGTAATGTTTTGGTGTATTTCCATCCCTCAGTGACATACATGTTTTATGTCCATGTATAGAAAAACACCCATAACATTTATCTTTTCCTCACTTTTCTTTTTATATCCCCTATTTTAGGAAACCACAACCTTTGATACAGAAAATAAATATATGCAATGACTTATTATAATGTATAATGTCGTTACATTATCTCTGCCTTTGTCAGCATAATCTAAAGTACAATGGGGGTACCTTCTTTATAAGGATTAGGAAGTCATGGGAGGAAGCTGAACATGAAGTTGTAGCCTGAA
This sequence comes from Viscum album, assembly GCA_963277665.1. NCBI lineage: Eukaryota > Viridiplantae > Streptophyta > Magnoliopsida > Santalales > Viscaceae > Viscum > Viscum album. Next base: position 1,648,421,361 of record OY728133.1, read on the forward strand.
TTCCATAAAACATTCTTTTGACATTGATTTTGTAAAGATATCAGATATCTAATACTTTTTTAAAATGCAGTACAACATAAATATCTAGTAATAAATATATCTTTTATAAAGTTAATATTTATGTCAATGAGTCTGCATCATGAATGTTGTAAAATATTTTAATCATGATAAATTTTATTATGATTATCACAATAAATCATTAATGGTTTAAAAAATTCTAAATTAAAATAATCCAGCTGAACATTCATCCATAACATTTGGGCATAAGATTGAGTAGCTACAAAATATCAAGATTCCGGTCTGCTTAATGTTACTGAACATTTTTTCTTACTATTCCAACTCACACAATATTCACAAAAGAAAAATGTTTCTCATGATGTATATTTTCTATCATTACATTCTTCAGCCCAATTAACATCAGTATAACAATGAATATTCACCTAAATATTCCTTTTGTATAATAACTCATGTTAATTTGTTCCTTAATCATATTTCAAAATCCTTTTTCATAACAACATATGTGATTTTTTTAGATTACATTGATACGTGGAACCCAAAATCATAGAATAAATTATATCAGGAATTGTACCTTTATAGTAAATAAGACATTTTAATAACTTTTAAAAGACTTTATGAATTAAAATTATTTCAAATTCATATTTACTCAACTATGACCTAACTGAAATTGGATTTGAAACTTATTTGGATTATTCCATCCCGAACATCATTAACAATTCCCTAAAATAGTTTTCTTGAGATATGAAAATGTATTATTAATTTTGTTTGATCTTCTAAGAAAAGGATGAATGTTAATTATCTAGTCATAGATATTTTAAAAATAATCTTCATTTACATAGAAAATGTTTCAATGAAATTTTATATATAAAGCAAAAAATTATATCATCAACATAAACCATTTAATTATATTTTTGAAGTTAAAATCTTTCAAATATTTGTTTCTATCAACATTATCTTTAGAAAAGTTCAACATTTTAATACAGTTGTCACGTTTGTAATAACAAGCACGTCATTATAGTTTCATCCCATACATTGCATTCTTCAATTTTAAAAATTTATTTTCATCCACAATAAGTATATAACCACAAGGTTGTTAAATGTAAACTTATTACTCAATATCACGTTATTTACAATATGACTTTACATCCATCTTATAATCTTTTCAATTCCAATAAGAATACTCTGTAAGAAACATTCTTATAGTTTGTAGCCTTAAAATGGTGGAAAAGATTCATGAAAAAAAACCTTCCACCTATGAATATCATTTACAAATAAGCTTAGATTTGTTTCCTAAAACTGCTACACGTTGATTTTATTTGTATCTCTAAACCAACTTGGTTCTGATAATTATTCTATTTTATAGATGGAGAACAAACTCTCATTTTTCATTATTATTAATTTGATCCAACCCTAAATTTATAAAACCCACCCATTCTTTTTTTTAATATAATATGAAACAGATTTTGTTTCAACTTTGGATATATGTAATGTATGATATTCTAATCTCAACTTCCTTATGAATTGAACCAGAGCATTATGATTCCTAATATTATTTTTTTTCAGATAAAACTTTTTTTAAGGTAGTAAATTTCAATGTTTCTTTCCCTATTGAAATTTACTCATCAGAAAATTCATCTAAATCATGATAAGGATATTTTGAATTACTTTAATTATTTTTGGAAATCATCAGTTTATCTTCATAAGAATGCTCTACAAATTTTGTTAATTATTTTTTATTATCAATTAATTTCACTTTATATGAGTCTAATAACATTTGTAAATGTTTTTTCTATAATTTGTAACTTCCTTGATTTGTTTAATAACCCATAAAATTTTCTTCATAATCTTTCTCATCAAACATTCCATAATATTGTATTTTTAACAAACATTTAGTTCCAAAAAATTTATGTATTTCAATGAATGATTTTTTATTATTCCTAATTTCATAAGGAGTATTGTTTGATTCTATTCTAAAAAAACATCAATTTTGAATATGTATAATAATAATAATAGTTTCTCTAAAATAAAACATGGAATGTTTGAATTATGCTGGCATAATTATTCCCATTTCTAGCATGCAACTATTATTTATTTTTGTTAATAAATTTTTTTATGGAGTATAAGGAGTACTATACTAATGTTTGATAACATGATTTCTCAGAAATTGCTAAAAATCGCTGATTGTGAATTCAGTACCATTATCTGTTATCTACATTTAAATATAATCCCCCGTTTCATTATCCACTTCATTTCTGAAAATCATAAACTTTTTCATAGCTTCTCAATTCTGTTTCAAAAACATGATTTGTGTTAGTCGAGTGAAATCATCAATAAATGTGATAATGTATAAATATCCATTTGATTATTTATTTGACTTCATACCACATAAGTTGTATTGAATAAGATAAAGAGGTCTTGTAAAATAGATTTTAATTCATCATGACTTTTTTCTTTCATCAATCATTTCTGGAATGTAATACAAACATCATCATCTCTTCTTTTCAATTCTATCATATTCTAAATAGTATCAACTGTATAATGATTATTCATGTTTTTCTTCATAAGGGTTCCAAGTCTTCTGTGGCATTATTTGTTTTTATTTTCATCACTAAAGTTACATGAATTTATAAATTATTCTATTTAAAATAGATTCCCACTGGTTCATTAAAATTTTTAGAAACTTTTCCATATTTCATAATTTTTACTGTACAAAATTATTTTGAAAAAATATATTTTCCCTCTTCAAAATGTTGACTTAAACAATATATGTTATATTGTACCCCATTATAAAAAAACTTTTTTTTTCATCTTTTCAGATTCAATCTCAGTCGTCTTGATTCGCTTAATTTTTAAGAATATATAGTTACCAAAGCTAACATCTTTTCTATCATGACTTTCAATATGTTTTTCAATTATTATGTCACCTTTAATATGTTATGTCAATAAACTATCATTTATCCATGGTTTTTTCCTTTTACATTATCTCTAATCTATCTCATCAATAAAATAACTTTCCACAACATTCTTCGTTTCATCATCCATTTATTTTTCTCTTATAAAGAAATTTTTCTAGGAGTGTCATATATCTCTTAACATGATGATGGCCTGCCGACATCTTCCACAAACTTGTTTTAGATGATCAAATATTTTTTTTAAATCTTCTAAAATGTCTAGAATTTACTTTATAAACTATTTGTAGACTATGAATGTTACTCATTTTATATCCACAATTTAATATACATTGTTTAAATATTATTCTAGGTAGATATATGTTCTGTGAGTAATTATATCCCCTATATACATTGATTACAGAACACCAACAATAGCCATAAAATACTAATTTTCTATTAATGAAATATCATTCATTGCAGAATCCCTATTGATGTTAGTAACATCTTTTATCTATAACATACATAGGACATGTACAATCTTTTCATTTGAGTATCTTTTAATATTTTGTAGATTTTATAGGTTTCTCAATTCATTTCCCCACCCAGGCATTCCCTATATTTTTTTCCAAAACATGAAATTATAATAGAATCAAATGAAACGTTATTGTTTGTAAGAGAAGAATTCACCTGATTCACATAATGAGCCTTTTCAGTATCATTAGAAGTCCCATATTTTATTTATGAATCATTGTTGAAGTTTTAATTCAACTTCCTTAATGTAATTATTGACTCAATATGTTTTGAATGAATCTTGTTACCTTTTTATTTTATAGATTCTTGATTCATACATTGTTCGTCAATCACATTTCCATATACATCAATTCATTATTAGTATCATAAAACCCTTTTTATGTATTCTTCCTCCTACAAGATGACATATTATATTCCATAAAAAAAATTATTCACAATATTTCTTCACAGCTCTAACATATTTCATTAAATTTTTTTTCTAAAAACATGAAAAAATTTCTATTATGAGTTGATACTTTAATAATATTCTTCACCACTTTCTTCAATATCCTAGTAATCTTTTGTTTTATAAAAATATTAAATGAAGTATTTAAATTTCTATACACATTCATATTCATAATTATATTTGTTCATTTAGTATAATTATACATTCTTACTCAAAATACTTTTTTTGTTTCCAGTAAACTTGTTCTTTTATTTATTAGAAGACTTTGCTTCCTTATCATTTTTGTTCAACTTCATCGATCATGGTTTTTTAGAAGAATCACCATGATATTCTACAATGTTCTTCTGGTAGAAATTAATAGAAAAATTTATAATTATACTATAGTCAAAAAAATTGAGAGTTACTTTACCTTGACATTTTCTCCTTTCCTCTCTAATAGATTTTAGATATAAGTGACATGATTTTTTTTCATTCAACTCATCATCTTCAATCTTATAACTCACAAGGATCAGTATCTTCAACATATTTTATTTACATCATTCTCATAGTTTCAAAATCTATTTCATCTTTCATCATCTTTTTAAACATTCGAGCATTCCTCATTTCATAAGCTACAAGAATGTTATGTAATTAATCAAGAGATAAATCTTCCTTATCATATATATAATAAAATTTAAAATCAAACATTTCTTGAAGGATTCTCAGATGTTTTTTCACAATTGAAAAATCATCCAAGACATAGCTGAATCATCTTATATCGCAAATAAATTCATTTACTGTGGAAATTATTAATCAATTGTTTCTTCATCTCTCACTTAGTTGTCTTCATACTTAATGTGATAAATATAAAACATTGATTTATTATTAATATTATTTAATTTGAATACACATTCCATCTTATCCCACATACCTTTTAAAGAATTATGTCACACCAACTGCTATTAAATATTCACAAATAAGGACATAAGGGTAGAATCTTTAGCTTTCCCATCAACTTAATAAATTTTCTAATCAGAAAACGTCATAGGATAAAATTTCTCAATAGGTGGAAATCCACTAGTAGAATCATCAAAAACATTCAAACATAAGATATTGTAGATAAGTAATCATCCTATTTTTTACACCCATAAAAATGTTTTCCATCAAATATAGGAATTAATCTATTTTTTACATTATTAACATTATCCATGATATAGATTCAACAAGGGATCCTAGCACTGATACCAATTGAAGTTACAAAATATCAAATAACAACTCAGAGTGGGGGGAATCATTTTTCAACTTTTTAAATATTTCAAAACTTTTAGAAACATAATCCCTACAATCTATTATGATATATTTCCTTAACAACTTTTAGTAATTACTCATGCATTAAAATGTATTAATGTATGTAAATAAGACAACATTTACACCATTATTCCTTAGTGTGAGAACCTAAATTCATTCAAAATCTACTCCTGGGGGTCTGTGAAAATACATTTTTATGAAGATGTGATTAACAAATGTAAGAAATGTTGTTAAAAACATTATATCTTCTAATAACAAATATTATACTTTCCCCCATCCATTTTTACTATTTGGAAACATGAAAGTTGATCCAAACAATGAAATAATATTTTTGAAACATCTCAATAATTTCTTAGTCCATTTCCTTAGTCCAATTTCGATGGATCTATTTTTCTCTATCTGATGAGTCTAGATCGTATTATATAAATACGATGAGGTTGGATTTAATTGTCACAATGAAAAGAGGCTAGATATGATTCTCAATCTGAAAAACTCAAACTCTTCAACAAATTATCAATATAATAATTCTTCAATCATATATTAAATTTCAGTTTCAATTCTCTAGGAATTCTCCTTTTACATTTATGTGAATGTTATCAATGAATAAATTATCTGAGGTAGTATTTAGAGGTTAATTAGAAATGAAGGAGTAGGAAAAAAAAAACACTTTTCTTGTTTCCTCATATTTCAAAATCACTAAAAATATATTTCATTTAAACATAAAAATTGAGTTCATAAAAACTCCATTGATTTCTCTGAGATATACACAAAATTGAATTACAATTTTGATCTCTTCAAATCTTCCTAAAACATCTAGAATTTTATTTTTGAGTATATATTGTAATCATCTCATTATGAATTTTTTTTCATTCTAAAATCATTCCAAATTATATTTCCTTCTTAGTGTATTATGATGGAATTGAAATTATGATAGAAATCCCATTATGATAATTTTTCTATAATGAAAAAATTATTCAACAATGAATCCATTTAGAAAATATTTTATTTCTCAAATTTCCTCATCTTCATAGAATCTGACTTCTAGATCCTATCTTCTAAAACATTCTTCCATCGATGGATTTATTAATAATTATGTATTCCCCATTATTATTAAATTCTAATTATTATAGAATTTACATTATTATGTAATTTTACACTCTGTAATTTTTGAATTTCTTTAATCATCTCATCAATTTATTCAAAATCATTTATCATGAAATTTTCATGATTAGTGAGAACTCTATGATAAGAAACACATCATATGACATAAATTAGAATGTTTGAGGACTTCATAACATCTGATTTTACAATCTTTAATGAACCTATACAACATAATTATGACTTCTTCACACAACAACATCATTATATACTTTATATCTATGATTAAAAATATCAATAATATCCAACATACAATAAATTTTACCTCTTATTCATTTGGATATCATGATCTTAAATGTCATGTTGATGGACCAGAATATGATAAAGTTTCTAGTTAATAACATCATCCTTCTAACTACTTTTGTGTTCAGTGTAACTCAATTTGAATCTTGGCTTTGGTAACTTGTGTCAAGAGAACGACCTCATTAATGTTGACATGGTCTTATCCATAAATAAAAAACACATTCTTAAAAAACATTTTGTAAAAATATCAAAAAACGTTTCTAATTTATTTTAACCCAAACGTATTTGATATATATATATATGTATATTATTTATATATATTCATAAAATATTATTTTATTAGATAAACATTTAGGGCTAAAATTTATATCTCTAATTATTTTTTTTCAAATCTAAATATGAAATGATAAGGTACTAGTTTTATAAGTTCATGTTTTAGTGCTAATAAAAGGAGCCTTTATCAACACTATTTAAAAGCATTCATAAATTCCATCACTACTTTTACGAAAATTTTAAATAGTTTTTTATTATAAAACAATTATTGATTTATATATTCTTTAAATAAACTTATACATGAATTCTGGTATATAATGAAAATTATAATGTACACATTATAAAATCATTGATTTTAAAATTGATTATATTTTTATTTTTTTAAAATAATTATATTTGGCTATAACCTTATTTACAAGGTTGATATATAGTATTTTCAGAATTGAAATGTTTATGGACTCATAAAATAAAATAATGATATTTTGGTATGGAAGATGATAAAAATTATAAATTGTATGATTTTGAATGATACAGATGTTTTTTTGCAGAGCTTTACTTTCAAAAAGTAGTAAGATTTGATTGGTGGGAAAAAAGATAAATGATATCATTATAAATAATATGTTATATTCTATAAATAAAGAGTATCTGAGGATACAATTTTGGGAATATAGAGAAATAATTACTCTTGTATGATAAGGGTTGGAGATTGAAAATCCACATGTATTGGGTATATCAATTTTTAGGATGAAAGTGACACTTCTAATGTTGTTAAGGCTCTTCATATGAGAAGGATTAATGAAAAATAATGGCATGTTCGTAAAAAAATCAGAAAAATTTAATATGAAATATTAATTAATGAAATAAATTTAATTTATTATAATATATGTTTTTGTAAAATGATAAAAAAATGAAAATATATAAAAAAAATATTTATGATAACATTTATGAGGAAAAAAACAAGTAAATTTCCTCACAATTTAGTAGTATTACTTATAGAAATGTATTCAATAATCCTAATCTGTTTATTAATGTTACAAGATTTATGGAATTTCCAATTCATAATGGTTCATCTTGAGAATGAATTGATTAATAGAAAAAATATTAAATACCAAACCAATTAATATTGATCTGTAATATTGTAATGATAATATGGGTGGATGGTTTAAATATTAGTATTCTAAAATATTGCTTATAGGTATAACACCTATCATTTCTCCACAAATGTAAATGTGTGATCTATGTAATCTAACTCTTGGTAGACTAACACATAGGGCCAAAAAACACTTAATATTTTCTATTCATATAATATATTTTAGTATCATAAAAAATGGTTCTTGACATGAGGGTTTATGGTACTATAATGCCTAATTTTTGTGTCTAATGATAAGTCAGTAAGAAAAATAGACACATTTTGTACAATATAACCCACTAATAATAATAATGTTGCAATATATTATTCTTATGTGGATGGAGTTTCATTACCTTTGGAGGGGATTCTGTTCCTTCATGAGATATGTTGAAATTGAATAGATGTTATCTTGAAGTTATAATGGTTTGAATGATATTTATTTACATAGTGATGTTGGAATATTTTACAAGTCAATTTTCACATTAAATATTCATGATGGTAAATTTATTTCATATATTGGTAAATTTTCATTGGTTATGTAAGTGATGGTGAATTAATATTATCAAAAGTTCAACATTTATTGTATATTATAATACGATAGATTGTTGTCTCCCATTTCATTGTGAGTACATGGTGTGGGAGGTAGTTTAGGGTGGAGGAGGTAAATATAACGTTGGTATACATCTACAAAGTTGAGTCATGATGTCAGTTATTTGGTTCTGATCATGAATTGTTTTTGAGGAGTTAATTGTTTTTGGGAAGAACCAGAGTAATTCTGCACTGCAAATATTCATGATATGAAGGAAATATTAATGGTATAAATGATATTATACTTTATAAGATCTAGTAATATTTATTTTTTATGTTTGTTAGACATGAGTCATTTATGACCTGAGGAAACCTATCACAATATGAATTGTTGGAAACTAAAATGTTTCATGATGTAAAATAACTTACACACTATGAATTGGTATTTTTTGTGATATATCAATCCAAAACACTATCTAAATTTTCATGTTTTTTATCATTCTCCTAGAACCATTGATGACCATAGGTTTTATTTTGGATATACTTGACCCCATTTTTGCTGGACATATCCATCTTCATTATTATTTTAATCCCTTATAATCTATGGTAAAAATACATCATCAATTTGTTGTGCTTGTTTTATTTTTATCCTACTTGATTACTCTTACCAATTATGAGACATGGATCTTGGCTTGTTTTTAGTGATGATACGAAAGTGAAATCCAAAAGTGCTATTCCCACTATAGTTTTTAGAGTATTTATATTAGACCAACATGTAGGAAAAATGCTTCTCATATATATTTATTAACATTTAAGTACTATTATAGTTTTATTTGTTATTTATATGTGTATTGTACAATTTTATTATTATATTTACATTTTATTTTTGATATGGGAATGAATATGATAGATTTAGTAATTTTTTTCCTTATATATAGTAGGTACGTACATTTTCATATCATGATACTTGATTATATTTAGTATACAACCTCCTATATATTTATTTGATACCCTCTATGGTAATTTCCAACTTGAGGACTACTAACTATGGGACTCAAAAGTCATACTCACTTCATGTGCTTGGACATGAGGGTTTTATGGTGGGGTATGGTTGTGATAGAAATGAAAATGGTGAATTGTTCCAATGTAATAATAATATATTATTTTATATATTTTATATATTTCATTTTTGTTAGAGAGGAAACAAAAATAAACATGCATCCTCTGTATAGTATAATAACACTTCTTAAAAGAGTTATGTATTTATATTTTTTATGAATGTGAAGTATTCATCTTGATTAATGTAATTTATTATGGTCAATCGTTTTATATTTATTTCATAAATGAAATTGACCCTTACTTCTCCTATCAAAATTTATAAAGAGTAGAGAAGTGACGATCAAAAGGGTGAGTACTTATTATGGAACATAAAAATTAAATTTTAATGTGGTATACTATTTAATCATATGTTAGGGTATTCTCAAATTATTTGTTTCAAATTTATATTTAAATTATTTAAATATTGATGTTGATTGATAATCATTGAATTAGTGAAACAAGAGAGTTCATTCAAATCCATGATGATGGATAAAATATAAAACCAATCGAAATGGTGGGACATATTAGAGCTGTGGGAAGAAGGGACATGTAAAAATGTGATATAAGTTAATTACCAAAAGATTTAAGTAGTTAATTAGTGTACATTACTATCGAGAGATATCAAAATAAATTGATTATTATTATTGATTGTCCCATGGCGTTATATAATGTTAGATATATTCCAATAATTAAAATAAATTTAATATCTATTGGATAAGTTTATGATAATTGATATTGTGTCATATTTGTGGGGGATCATGAGAAATCCCTAATCATTTTAGGGTTGTAGTATAAGGTGTGAAGACCAAAACATTTCACTTGATTAATGATTCAAAGAAAATTGTGACAACATTAAATTTAGAGGAAAATTCCTAAACCTCTCACAATATATTGGTTCATATAGGTGAATAAGAAATTAAGGTTCTTATAATGAAGTTATTTCAACCATATATAAAACAATATTACATTATATTTTGTGAATATTCTAAAAAAATATAGAAGAAAAATGTTTTCATTATTAAGGAAGGAAGAACACCAAAGCCATGAATGCTGTAGACTAAACATTATGATGTATTAAAACCTATTCTATTATATTATATTGTTATATTAATTTAATATTTTACATTAATTTATGAATAAAATGTAATGTAAAAATTTATATTTTGAAAATGATGTATAATATTTCTTCTATATTTTTTTAAATAGAATAGCTTTGGAGGGAATGAAATAGGGTTGATGGTGATGTGTTTGCGATATAAAAATGATAAAACATATGTTTGAAAAGTTAGTAATCTAATTATATGTTATTGACATATAATTTATTTTAAACCAAATATTTATTATTTGATTTTATTTTTGAGATCATTGGATTTAATTGATAATTTCACTAGAATATTTAAATATTTCTGTAAATGTATAAAATTATGAATCTTATTGATTTAATATATTTTTTGTAATACACTTAATTGAGAGTTATTAGTAATCCCTTGAATTTATTTTAAATGTTAAAAATATTGTTTTAAAAAAACAATGTTATGGAAGTTGAATAGATTTGGAATTATCATAGTTTAGAATATCATTAAAATTTTTCAATAGAGGCATTTGTTTTATATATGAAATATTAATGATAGATTAGGTGGATGTATTTAATGAGTTGATTTTTCCTCTGAATTAATGACGTTGAAAAGGAAATATTTTAAAATACAACATAATATTACAAATTATTGTTGAATAATAAGATCAAGATATTTTTGAAATAATAAGGATAAACATATAGAATATTATTAGAGAAATTGGATAAAAGAGTATTAATTGCATAAATAATTCTGAGTAATATGTTAAATTATATGAATGTTTATGATTTTAAGTATACATAAGATATTTTCTCCCATTATATAAGGAAAATTATTTTTTCACTGGGTTGTATATAGGAAATTCTATAAGGTCAACAAAATTGATGTGTAATATATTTTTGATATTTAAGAAACTCTATATATATGATGTGATATATAATGAATTTAACTTTTTTATTTAATTAGAGAAAATTATCCCTAGGGTAGGTATGATTTTTGGAATTGTGTAAGACTTTATACGTATTTATATTTTTAAAACATATGAAATTTGATGATATATAATGCATTTAGGAGCTTTAATTTTGATATGTATGGTTTTTGGGTCTTACATAAGGATTTATACTCTAAGAAACTCAACATCTTATAAAATATATTGTGGATAATGTGTATGATTTATTTCCCTCAGTACTCAAAACACTTAAATATAGTGTTTACTTATTAAAAATAATGTTTTAATATGAATCTCTTGTTACATGTGTTTCTAATATTTTCAAAAACACTTCAGATGAAATGTCTTCATGGTAATCATGTTAATGCTTCATATATTTTGTGTATCCTTGAAGAACTATAAGAATATTTCCAAATGTGAATTAATTTCCAAAATCTTGAGAGAACAAGGTCACATTTTAGTTTTCAGATGTACTTCGGAATAGAATACTCAATGTATAAATTTATGGGGAACATAAAATTGGATAGAATAAAATAAAATAAAAGTATAGTATATCATACAATGTTTTCTACAATGAAGTCATCGTACGAACCAAGGAAGAAATGGATAACCTATTTAAGAAGATAGAGTGGTTGTGAATGCAAAAAGGAGGAGATGTCAAAGTGTCAAAGTCAATTTTCTTTTCATATATTTTATAAATCATTATTATTCCTTTATTACATGCCTACAAATGGAGTGTTAAAACATATTTAGTGATGGGGATCCATGGGATATAAAATTTATTATACAACATGAGTCTAAATATAAAAAAAATTATTTTAAAGGTACATGATGATAGTTATTATTAATATAATTATTAATTGAACGAATTTATATTTCATTAATATTTAAATACATTGTTTTCTAATTGGGAAATTATATTCATTTTTCCTTATATTTTATCTCACCATATCTAATACCATGGGTTCGTTCTTCTGAGGAATAATTTATTAATTATTCATATAATGCAGTATGGCACATTAACGTTCTAGATTTATCATTATTTCCATCACCCGATTTGGAGTTTATTGAGTGATTTAGGGAGATCCCACAGTTATCTTCCCATAATAACTAGATGAAGGATCTTTTGGAAGTGATAACTACTACTTTAGATGTCACACTCATTACCAACATTTGATTAGAGTGTATGAATTATAGATTCCCACAATGGTCAAATTTCAAAATATTTATTAATAAATATATGTCTAAGATTGTATATAAATCCATAGTACAACCCCTAAACAAATCACTTTTTCTATTACTTAAATCAATTTCAATTATTTACTATTCTATATTTATTAATTTTTATAAATAAAATAAAACTCTCATTTTTTCATACAATTTTTGATCAAATGATTTTTCATCCCTCCTTAGAAAATACATTTAGACACTAGTATATAATAGTTTGAACTTTGGTAATGTATATATCTTTTCACCACATTGTGATCACTATTCAATAGAATAACATCATTACATGGGAGGAGGTGTTAAATATAATTGTATTAATTATCATAATTCATTCTCGCACTAACCATCATATCTATAATGATATATAGATTGAGATAAACATCATAAATAAACATATAAGTCATTATATATGATATTATATTGAAAATATTGTAGTTTCATACTTTAGTGGAATATTAAGTGTTCACTTTTTATTTAAGACCATGGATAAAAATCTAATCAAAACACATACAGATGATTATGAAACATATTTTATTAATCATATCAATTAAATGGTCATTGAAATAGTCCAATTTGACTACCACAATTTTTTTAAAAAAATTTCAATTACATATAGGTTAGGATCCTAACAATTTTATCAAGGAATTCCCCCTACGAGAGCTACACATAAGAAAAGAGGTGTGGATATAGATCATGTCAAATAGAGGTCGATTATATATTCTAATAAAGGATAACCAAATAATGGTTGTATATATGAAAACATATAGTAGTCATTTAATGTGGGGACCATGATAGATGTTTTCTATAGATATTATTTCCATATCAAAGAATCATTGCTATAAAAGGTTATTTTTCATTATAAAATCCATAGGAGAAAAACTCAATGTGTATAGCAATAGATTTAAGAAGTAAAGTATGTGTTTTCGAATCTGATAAATAGAGGAAAATCACATCATAGTTCTTGTCTACAATGCTTTATAGATATTTATATAAATATACTAGATTTACAATCACATGTAGTTTTGATTGAAGTGTCCCTATTGAAGATAAAGGATTGATTAAAAATATTACTAAAAACATTATATTACTTTGGTAGAAGAGAAACTAGTATAAGTGTAGTTAATTATGTATGGTCTATTAAATCATATTTACTAGAGTGTGAAATTATGGAAATATTGACTTTATATATGTGAAAGGATCTTATAAAATCATCTGATCAACTCACACTACTGAAGATATGATGTCTTAAATTTTCTAAAAATATTTATATTAACCAATCTGGTCAATTGAATAAAGAATATGAATTAATCCCATTAAATTGTGGAAATTATAAAATATTAATGAAATATATAGAGACACTTCCATAGAATAATTTTAATTTCGAAGACAACAAAATGATGATATACTATCCTTTTAACAATAATATAATAAACTTATGGAATTATATAAACCCTTCATGTAACATTATAATAAATAAGCCTTCCAACCACACCGTTATAAGAAAAATAAGTACTTTGAATAGTCTTAAACTAGCTTTCAAGAACATCTATAGAACCAACTAGATCATATGATTGAAAATAAAAAAATTTGACATTAATGAATTAAAGAATTTGATATGAATTCCTATGGAAACGATGAAAAATCACTTATGAAAACTTCTATCAAACCCCTTTAAAAATTAAAATATAAATGCACATGAAGTATGAATTAGGGTAAGAAAGGAGAACCATTATATTCAAAATCCAAATCTATATCTTCTCAAGGTGTGTACTTTTGAAGAAGAAGATAATATTGAAAATAGTAAGAAGAAATCAGAACCACCAACACTAAAGTATCTTAGGTAAAAAGAAAACTATACACTAACATTTCCGTCAAAAAATGGTCTAATTTAATAAGATATAGGAGGAGTAAATACAAATATAAATTATAAAGACATTTAATGTTGTTGGAATCTGCATAACTATTTTTGTAACACTAAAAAATATTATCAAATTTATTATGTCCCTTCATGAACATTAAATGAAGAAAAGAATACATTGACGAAATGAGAGAATGAACTTATGAAGGAATGCTTAGCCTTGATCAAACCACAAAATTAAACCAAATATCAAGGGCATAAGAACATTTTTTATTCCTTTTACAATAGAATATATATATTTCATAGTTTAATAGTATGATATGGTGGATTCTATTAATTTATTTCCATAATATCTATTTTTTTATTTAAATATTCGTGAGTTCAAACCAATATGTTTTTTTCTAAATTATGAAATAGATCCATGAAATTCCTATTAGGAGTTCCTAAATATATATTAGTTAGAGCATAGAATATGAAATTTTTAGTTGAAATCTATGTTTTAAACATAGAATATAAAGGATTCCTTCTCAGTCACCCATCCCTTATGGATCACCATTCTTAAAAATAGAAAAAACAATCATACATTTTAATGAAGTCACTATATTAATAGATCTTTGTTACAATTTTATACAATTTTATTATTTTTGATTCTATAAAATATACATAGGAATTGAAAATATTTTTTAAATTGTATGATACTTATGAGTCTAATACATGTGAGAAAAAGAGTTTGTTATTATAAATTTTGAGATTCAGTAACCAATTAATTTTTAAAATTTCTATAAGAAAAATTTGTGAGGAATCAACAAATATTGTTCAATAACTTGATGATAAGGTAACTGCTAGTTAACTTTCGGTATATTATTATTTATTAAATACGGAAGTATATGATATTTTATCTAATATATTGGATGTTCTGAGGATTGTGGGATGTAAACCAAATATTCTATCAAATAAAGTCCAACACCTAAAATGGAATTGAAACAATTTCTATATATTTCGAAGTATATATTTATAATAGAGGAAAATAATGTTACAATAATTGTTTCTAGAAGCAAACCATGAAATTAAAAACATTTGATAAATCATTTTCGAAAACTGTGAGAGATTTAGACTTGAAATTAGGATACATTCTGAAAATCATTCAAAAATATGTAATCATAGAAATATTCAAGAAAATAATGAATAATCTATTATGAAAAAATATATGAAAATTTATAAAATTATTATCAAAATTATTAATGAATAAATTGAGATTCTATTATATAATGGAATTATTTACCTAATTTATAATTCACAATAGGCCATGGTAATTCATTTTGTTCCAAAATAATATAGACTTTTCATTATGAAAAATGAATTAAATGAAATAAATCCATTGTGAGACCCAAATAATTTTAAAGTATATAGTATCAATATAAAAATAAATTCATTCAAATGAAAATACTGATTACTTGTATCTTTGTTGAATAAATACTAGGCATCATATCATAGAAAACCTATTACTACTTTTTAAATGGATTTTAAATATACTGACATGTTCTCAATGTACCTAAGGACTAAAAAAAGTCTCACATATGTTAATATTATGATAATTTATTTTACATTAGAACACAATCTAGATTATAAAATACTCCTAGTATATTTCCTTGATACATTTTGACAACATTCCATGATTTTGTTTAGTATTAAATTAAAGTTTTACATGATGATTTTATTATTATTAGAAGATTACTCGATCTAAATTTTAAAAATTTAGATACTTTCATGAAAAAATAATCCCTTATTTAGTATATTGATGGTTTTATTTTTTTCATTAACGTGAAATTTTCCCAAGATATGTAATTTAAAAAAGTGGTATTGATGTTGATAAATATTAATGTTATGTTATCAATACATTAACTTACCCAGTATTTTTGAAAAAATGAAGATCTATTTTTTTACATGATTTTATTTACATAAGATTCATCATGGATTTTTTATGACTGATTTTCGACTATCCAAACTACTTTCCAAATATCCATTTTTGAATTTTAATGGTCATTATATATATGATTTTAGTGAGTTGAAGAGTAAAATAACTACACTATTAGTTATACAACTACATAACTATTTACATTCATTTCAGATACATTATAGGTTTAAAAAATAAATTTGGAGTAGTGTTCTCTTTAAAATAGAGGATGAAAATATTTTATTGTATATTCTTCTGTAACAATGGATACAACAAAAAAACCTTATAAAACTACTAGAAAAAATATTTAATATCTATTTTTTTTTCTCAAGATAAATTTATGTCATATAAATATTGTAATACAGTTTTATCTTATCTTAAAATATAGACAATAGATATATTAGAAGGACAGTAGATGAAAATCTAATTCTATTAATTTAGATACTTTTATTATAGGATTTTAATTTAGAGTCAAAGGACTAATTTGGATCTATATATCATGTTTCTGATCACTTGAGTAGGGAAGCCCATGCAGGTGCAGTAGAAATTATAGATAAAGATCCATTTAATGAATTCATTCGAAGTGAAAACATTATTCTATTGAAGGATTAGTACCATGGTTATAATTGGTAATCTTTATAGTAAATACACAAATGATATTACATTTCAATCCAAAAAATGTTTTTAAACTCAAATATAGATATTTTTTATAAAAAAAATTTACCTTCAGATATTTTGTAATAATAAAATTATTAATATATATATTCTTGAATGTATGGTATGACTTGTACTAGATTATTTACATAAATTGTCATGTTAATGGGACTTTGGTCCTCAAAAAATTGACAAGAACGATAGAGAATCTAAAATTTACTAACCCACACTATTTAACGGTCACCAATTTTTTTTAACCAAGGTGAGAAATGTCATTTATCTTGAATTGTTTTAAAGTGAAAAAATATTACTCATTTATTAATGTGTTTTTATAAAATATTTGATGTAATGGTCATATATTTTAGGGGACCCTGTTTAATTTGGTTATTAAAGCATCATTTTAGCTGTAGATTTTTTTTCCAAATGGGTGGAGGTTAAAGAAATGAAAACTAATTATTCAACTACTATTTTTTTCTTTTTAGGGGTTATATATTTGATAGATATTGAATCCAAAGTAAAATCATCAGTGACTAAGGAACCCACCTTTTCATTATGATCATGAATTTTATAATGAAGAAGTATGCAATCACCCAAAAAACATCAAAAAACTACCATCTAAAACAAATGGATAAGATGATATATCTAATAAAGATGATAATGAAATCCAATAAAAATATAAAATATTAGAGAAACAGTCTAGATGAAACCATATGGGATTACCAAAGTGAGTATAAAATCCTAATTAGAATGAGACCATACCAGTTGATCAGTGAAAAAATATTTCATCTACTCATGAAGAGAGAATAGAATGAGTAATGGGTATCTATAAAAATAAATATGGATCTAGATAAACATATAAAAGTTAAGAAAATTCAAATTCAAGAATCAGAATGAATGATGTAAGATTACATTATGAATTATAAAATTTACAAGGAAATAATAATAGAGGAAAATGACAATGAGATTAAATAAAAATAATTTACCATGGAAATTATATTTTTTTACATTGAGAGGCAAATTGATTCCAAATACACTTCATTATAGAAGAGAATCTCCATTTACCATCACAAATAAGAATCCATCTAGTTCTATGTGGATTGTTAAGAAATTAGAAAAGAAAAAAGTCATTATAAATAGAAGAATAGTAATTAAATATCCTGAAACTTTTTGATAATAACTAAATAATTATATCACACTCCTCCACACATTATAGCTGTAAAAAAATATTAAATTATAAGTTAAATTAGTTACTTTTTAATAAATGTATTTTATTTAGTTGTTATCCCCGTTGTAATGTTTTTTGGAAAATCAATTTTTATTAATTGAGTTATGATAATCATATTAGACCTTAATGTTTGGTATATTATAAAAATTGATTATTTTATGTGTTATGTTATTTCTTAACTTTTTTACAATGTGAGTCTTTTTTATTTATTTGTTTACATTAAGGTGTATGTTTCCCATATGGGATATTGAAAACAAAATAGTTATTTCCTTGAGTTTTAATATTTCATTATGAATTTATTTATTCCATTATTTGGTAATAATATGTTATGTTTTCTTCCTCTATTTGGAAAAAGTGTTTTGTTAAAATGAATGTTTTTTACACTTTTTAAAATGTGAGTTTTGAGTACACATATTTCTAAAATAGTAAAATATGTTTTTTCCAATAACTTTCATAAGCCATATATTCATATCTAAATTTCAATAAGATAAAACTAATGTAACATCAAGGAACTATTATTTGTATTTATTTTAAAAATTAATGGTTTTCAATGATTTTACACTTCATATTCTGAACTAGGACTTTGGAGGTGACCTGTAACATCTTCATTTATGTTAATGTTAAAAATGTTATCTAAAATTTTATTTATGATTTAACATTAACTTTCCTTATAAATTAAAATTAATTTACACAAAAGGGGATACATTTTAAGGATTTATTCACTAATAATTTTTTATATTTTGGGGGTTTTAACTCACGGTATCAAACAATTTGGTTCTTGATCCCTTCTTACATGATACCAAGTGATGCATTCTTTTTCAAGGATTTTTCACATCATGGTTAACATACTTCTAGGTTTCTTTTGTTATAATGAGGTTATATAATTTAAATCCATAAACTATCATTCTCTAGATAAATTATTATCATGTTATTTCAATGTTAACATAGTTATAAACTCATTTCTCAGTACGGAGTCTGCATCACATTTTTCATGATTCCTATTAAGAAATGTTACCATAAAAAGTATTATTTATTTTTTTGATATAGGGAAATTTATTGGTGTAATGTATGTTCTAATAATAATATGGAAGATTATTTTCATGTTCATTCTATATATGTTAACCATCCACCATATTTCTCTAAATATGATATTCCCTTGTTTTCCATTTTGTTTACATGGGGAAGTGTATTACAATTCTATATGATGTTATTCTAATATAAAAGTTTTTCGATGGACATACAACTATAATATGAAACGGGATTCTCCATCCACGACAATATGGGATTGTTTTCCTAAACTACCACTTCTGTTTCAGAATCCATCTATTATCCGGATGCTTGGAATTATGGTCGGTCGCTAAATTTTTTCTGATAGTAGAACTCGGGCAGTTTGCCAACCGATCTATCTGAGGATTTGCATCGAAGTGGATATCTCCAGTCCCCCAGTTCACTCTTTGTTTATTGCTATGGGTGAGGAGTTCAGGTATAAAAATCAGTGGTTTTTGAGTCCTGGCTTGATTTCTGCTCCCGGTGCTTCAAAATTGGACATCATCAGCAAAAGTGTAGAGGTAGGAAGTTGATTCTGAAGGCTGCCGAGGGTGTGCAGGCCGGTGTGGTGCCCTATTTTTAGCAGCAGCATCAGGGTCTAGTGGCGGGGTCTAGTCCTAGTATTGCAGAATAGGGCATCGTGAAATTGTCGGTGGAGAAGTCTGAGAACCTGATAGTTGCTACGGTGTATGAAAGACTGAAACACGATCCGGGGTTGTGCAATCTAGGAGCATCGGCTACCAAGGGCAGTGCAAAGTTTATAGGTGATGTAATTGAAGGTCTAGTGACACATCAAGACACGACTGATCACTGAGGTTGCAAAGAGGACATACAAGAGTCTAGGAAAGGTGGATCGAATGAAAGCAGTGGAGGGAGGGTGAGAATTCAATCTGGAATGAGATAAATTCCTAGGAAAGAGTCTCCAGACATCGAGCATTCTACTGAAGGTCTATCCATTGATGTTGAACAGCAAGGTCAGGGCTCTGAGGACACCAACAACCAGCCTCAATCTAGAGGGCATGTATTTGAGCATCACAAAATGCCAGATATGACAGTACCCTCGTGCAGTGTTGTCCCTGTGGAAGGCAATATCATGGAGGCCAAGGATTCTGGAATTGCACTTCAGGGGAAGTCATTTTACAAGCTGCTACAGATTCACTGCATGGACAAAGAAGGCAAGAGGGAGTTAGTGTCTTGGGGCCCTTGGATCCAAACATTCCCATTCATAACTCCCCTTCCCTTTAGGTTGGGAGAGAGGGGAAGAAGAATGGCTTGGAGGTCAAAACAGGAAAGGCAGAGTTTTGGTGCAGGCCGAGGCCCCCTAAAGAAGAATCAGGGGTGGAGTAGAAAAACTGTTATGATGGTCTGACAGATCAAGAACAAACACTAACACGGGAGGAAGATCCAGTTGATGATGGGTATAGACAAGTCTCATCGGAAAGTGTGGAACATTTCCAAGGGAAAGGCCCTCACAGCCCATAAAGGAAGAAGGGGGAAAAAGGAAAGCATGACTCAGGGAAATGTATTTTGGTCCAGGGGAAAAATCCAAGGGACACAAAGACTACTCTTACTTTCCTAAACCGATGGAAACCATGTCCACCATGAAAGGCGGAAACAAGGAAAGGAAAGGCCTACAAGAAAGGGAATGTGGAGACCCAAGAAAAAAACCAAGAGTGATGGAAGAAGAGGCAGGGGATTGTCTGATGCTCATCCTCCACTCCAAGGAAGAAATGATTGAAAAATTCTTTCAGCCCAATGCCTCAAATGAATACATTTTAAGAATTTATGGAAGAAGGTTGAATGTTGATGCCACCGAGAAGCAAGAAGTGTGGATAGACAAGCAGGACCGAATCATTGGTCGGGGCTTCAATCAATACAAAATCACCTTGGAGGAATTCATTCAGATAATGGAAAAAATGGTTACTCACCTTGAAGAACTCATCAAAGTAGATCCAGACACTCATGTTAGTACTCTGCACTGGGAACTATATCGAGTGTCTGACTCAAATAACCCTAGTCTTGTGTTTAACCATCTTGTGATCTTTTTTAGTATGTAGTGGTTTTTGTTTTTTGTACAATGGTTTCCCACATGTCCTTAAAGTGGATTCATAATAAAAATTTATTTTGGAGGAAGGAAAAAAATAAAAAATAAATAATAATAATATAGAAGTTTGTTGAAATTTTGACTATGTATTGTAGGACAACTAAAATTATTTCTCTTGATGAGTTATTAACATTTTATCCCATATATTAATATGTAGAAAAGTATTGACATTATATATATTTTACTCCAATGCAAATTATTGTTTGAAAAACTGATTATGTATTATTTATTTAATATATCATATGATGAATGATTTATACATAAAAAACTTTACGGTGGGTAATTAAATTATATAGAGACTTGATGCATTAGTAGATCTCATGAGACAAATTTCTTTGGGTATTTTTCTGTAATCCCACGCAAAACAATTTATTACCATGACGGCGAGACCTTGATGTTTATGATCATGATATCTTTGCTTATAGTATAGGATTAGAATTCCTACATTATTTATTTCATCACAAGGGAAATATTAATTATTATCTATAGGGTCTATTTATTTTCATTTCTATCCACCGATATATTATTCTCCCAATATTAGTTTATTATTAAATTTTTATGATTACATATAATTTTAATAATTTATATTCCTTTTTTATTACATGATGAACTCAAAAATATGTTTTCCATTGCCATATGTTTTGTGACACAACTTTTTATATTTCGTTTCCCAATGTTTATTAATAAAAATGATAGACATAATATTTATAACAAGATATATTTTTAGATAATTTTTGGGTGATGATTAAAATAATATCCCCCAACCTGCTACTCCTACACATGACAAATATATGTTGTCTACATGATCTTATGCATGCCTCCTCATTTTTAGAGGATACTAAATAGATTCTATGGTGTATGTAATATAGTGGGAATACTATATCCTATGGTATAGAGTAGTAGTAATAGAAGAATAATATAACAAATCAAGCATTAACAATAACAAGAATAAAGTATAGAACACAGAATATAAATAATAATAAATACAGTATAATGTCAGACTAAATTTATGTAAAAGAAATGATGATTGTATTATGAGAAAAGTCTAAAAAAACTCAGCAATCGTAACCAAATAATATGATCTAAACCCCATATCAGTCTCATATCCAAGATTCAATCCATCTAGTATGTAATTAATCAATATCTATTCCTTTTTCTTTTTCTAGATCTATGACCACGAAATCTTCTTGGGTACCAAACGATGGTTAACTATTGTCTGATTACAACTCAGTAAGTCAACACCCATGGTGTCTAAATAGTACAATCTGAATATATAGTTTGTAAAATAAAGCAACACAATAGTACATTAATTAATTAATTTATAATAAGCATCAAATAAACATGTTGACCCTCAGGATCAAGGTTGACACCTTGATTATGGAAACAATATTTGGCATAATGCTTGATATCATTGTTATGTGGGGGATCCTTTTTCATTAAGATAGTTTAACTAAACCATTGGATGATACTTTTGAGTATGGAATAATTTTCTAAATCATATCCCAAGTAGCCATTTCATAATGGACTCTAAAATTATGATAGAATAACTCACTTCTTACCAAAGTGATCAATGCCGGGTGGAAAGTTACCATTTCTTACTAGATCCTTAGAATATTATAGATCCAAATATGTGCACCCATGAAAATTTTTCCCACAATGGTCAATTTAATATTTATAAAATTCACACAATGGAATTTTAGTCTTCTCTAGTGCCAATTACGTGTTCCTATGGTACACTTCAAAACCTTGGGAAAAAGTATCAAGTAACCATTCCTAGTTTTCAACAAGACAAATGAATAACATTATGTTTGGTGGATTTCATTTCATTAGGATGAATATCAAATGGTACGAATCATGTAGCCAAACATCCACATGTTTTGAAGTTGTCGTAAGAAGTTATCATAATCTAGGTTAGTCAATTATTCAAATCAGCAATACGTAAGCCATTTTCTCACCAAAGGTTTGTTCAATTCTATTATAATGATGAATTGATATTGTTTCATGATGTTTTCATAATTAAAAAATCTCTAAATTTATGAAAATTTCATATTAATCATGGATTCTATTTATTCATTGATTCAAGGATATGATCACCTCTCTGGTGGCCACAAGTAAAGACTCTACACCAGTGAACCTGATAAGATCAACGAGGGTGTGGGTTAATTATATGAAATTCATTAATATATAAAATATCTAATTTTTTTAGTTCTCATGTACAATGTTCCAGTCAAATTCCACATAATGATCAAACAAGATAAATTGAAACAGACATTGAATAGTTTTTCAAGACCGCCATCTTCAAAAGCATAGAAGGTGTGGAAAATCCCTCAATGTTCAAGGTAGTGGTTATATTCCTCCGTCGTTCCCTATAATGAATCAATGAAAATTATTAATAATTGGTGCTCCATAAATATGTAGGAAAATAATTCACATGCCATGGTTACCTCATGAAAATAAAATGAGACAATAAGTGGAAGAATTGTCATAAGGATTAACTTCAAACCATAAATTCAAAATGTTATGATCCAAGAAAACATAACTTCTTATTCAGATAGGACATATTAGTGGAATCCATTGAAGGGATATAGTTAGAAAAGGGAAACATGATATTAGGTTTTTCAGCCAGAGGTGGTTTAAAATTACTATGGCCATTCTAAAATCTTGATGTGAACAGGGGATGTACATTGAGAATGAACCAATACCTATATACACAAAAAAGAAGTCACATTGAAGTAAAAAGAAAAATAAACTAATTTCACATCATGAATAACATACATGATGTGAGTTCTCATTTCACGAACTTCCCATATAACATTTTGTACATGTATGGATTTATGGGATCATAATCATAATATTAATGAAATGAATATATATAATGGGGTTGCCCCAAAAATTTACATCATGAATTGGGTAATCACAACATTAACTTTTTTTGTAGCTAGAAATTCCATCCATCCTCCAAATTCCTACTAGAAAAATGAAAACCAAAGTAACCATATCCAAAAAATGTTTAAACAAATGAAAACACAACTAAAAGTGGTTTACTGAACTCTAGGATGTTTGAAACCATAATGTGATGGTATCTTACGTCCTCCAACCACATAACAGTTCATCATCGAGATTTTCTCCAAAGCATCTAAGTGGGTATCTACAAACAGGTCTTGCCACCATGTTAATTATCATATTTTATCACTAAGGCATCTTCTTGAACATTACCATGAGTCCATCACAACCATATTAGATGTATGATTATCCACTGAATATTATTCTTACTACAGTCCCTGATGCAGACCGTATGCTCATCTAAAGGAATATCTACATCCATTTTGATTTCATCAATCCCAACCATGTTGCAAGGGTAAAGATGATTTGAATGAATATGTGAAATGTTAAAAAAATTATTCATGGAATTTTAGTACCATGGAGTGGCCAAATGGTAGGCCACTGGACCAACCCATTCCACTATTTAAAACAACCTAAAAAATATAGTTGTTATCTTCAATTTTTTTCTGATATGGTGTGGGAGAAGACTAGATAAAAAAAAATGGAAAATTAAATGAATAACCTAAAACTATAGAGATAAAAACAAATGTTTTTTATATTATTTCAATAAACTCTTCATGGTTACCAACTAATTCTTTATTAACAATATCTGCTCTGATTTCAACAACGTGTGACTAGTTATAATGAGTGAAGACTAACTTTCCTCTAACCACTAAAGTGGAGAACAAAATGAACATCTATTTAAATCCTTGAAAGGTACCATTTGAATTTTTTTATATGATATTTTTATAAGAAAAATTGAAAAGTTCCAAATGTTTATCCAATGAACCACTGAAAACCAAAACACATGCAAGCAACATATCCTCTAGAATCTGAATGATCTTCTCATATTGGCTACATGTTTTGGGAAGATAGGATGTAATATGAAGAATATATGTAACGCCCCGACCCCAGAATCCTGGAGTCGGTGAATTATTACATAACATTGGAATTATCACAAAAGATCAAGTCTCGAAAGACCAATTAGTTCAGTAGCCTTGGAAGTACTAGATACATTTATAAGGTTTATATTACATCATAAAATGAAAAACTATGACAATATTGTTTCCATATACCACACTCAAATCCCCTCAGACTACCCCTGCAGGTATGTCATAAATTAATTCTTCACATCCTAGGAAAACAAAAAACATAGAAAGGGACGAGCACAAATGCTCAGTAAGGATAACAATATAGTGGAAATTTTCATAAATAAGCATAAACATTTAAGGTAGTGTATAAGACTAGAAAAAAAGCCTCTTAAACTTGAACGTAAGCATAATATGGAAATGATAAAATGAAATAATGCCATTTAAATATTCAAATGGATATTATAGTAGTCGAATAATCACATGCAATATCAATAACCACATTTATAATGATGGAATGAATAATTTCAGACTATCATAACTACATAGCCAGGGCCTCGTTCCAAGACTACAAATAAGATTTTTTCAATGCCTCGTGAAAAAAAACTAGTTTGTCTAATGAGACCTACCGATGCATTGAGAAGATATAGCGGGATCCACCCATCACATAATAAGTCCAATGCATTCCTCATATAAAAAGTTTGAAATATTACATAAACATTCGTATTAATACAAGCATATGAAATTTCAATACATTATACACAAACTATGAAAGGAAAAGAATTAGAACATCCACAATCAAACATAAATCATTCAATACAATATGGACGATTGTATTGTAACAGATAAACCTCAGCCGATAGTAATTAATAATATTGACATAGATGAATATAACCATCAAAATTATTTGAGATAAATATCCCACATTTCTTAAAATCATTTAAAAGTCACACTATTTTTCAATAAGACATTTAAAAATAGATATTTGAATCAAAGTGTCCCATACCACTTTGAAAAATTCAAAATGAGTTTTAATTTTAAAACATTAATGTCTATATAAATATATCATTAAAACCATTTTTAAATCATCGTCATTTATGAGAATGATTTAAAATATTAAATCATTAAAACATTTAAAATGATATTTTATTTAGAGTTTATAACCAAAAGAGAGACACTTGAATACAAATAATTGAAGTAATCAAAACTTTTAAATATCATGAGAATAAAGGGATTCATGATATACTATGTCAAAGTTCATTATATACACCATATAAAAGTGAATTGGTGTATAACAAACAAGAAGTATCAACGGAATGTAATTTGGGATGAATTCTCTTATAATGATCGTACCATTAGGTTAAGGATAAATAAATGACATAATTATGTGTGACAAATATAAATATACTCAATATGATTTAATATTCAGTGTATATCAATCAGAGGACATTCACACATATTCTTGTAAAAACAACACCGGTGAATTGTATGTTTAACTCAATAAATGATGATTGAGTTAAAATTACTCTTATCAAGTTCATATTGACGACTTGAGAATTTATCAATGGAGTGATTATGTGTATAAAAATTATATCCATAGAAAGCGTAGTGGAAATTATGACATAAAAAAATGAATAGTGATTCCACACATAATCATGGAGTAAATTAATAAATGATGTATGCATAAAGCCAAATGAGTAAAAATAGAAATTTCAAAATCCTTTATCGATTTAGTAACATACAAAACATACATCCATGAAAGAATGATCATACAATGATTATGTAAATATCCATAAATTAATGTATATTACACAATAAATACAATCATGGGCAGTACACACACCACATGCAATAAATAAGTGGTGAACAATTGTTTTCTCATGGAATTAAAAGTGAGATACGAAACCCCATTACTTTGTACTTTTTCTTTGGTCGAGGGTAGGTTAACCACTTTTATAATGGTAAAATAATTGTTATTTAATTATAAAAGAATCATATGCATTAATATGATATCATATATGATCATTTATCATTGATTTGTTAAAAAAATCGAAGTATTATCATCATTTCGGGTGTTAACGGGTTCATTTTCCTTTTTATTCTTTGTTATGTGAGAAATATTTGTTATGATTGGTACAAATATAATTCATATCCAGAATGATATCAAGTGCATAAGCATTATCTATAATCATCAAATGAGAATTATACTTGAATGTATATGATGGGGAATGAATCTCATCGCGTTTTTGGAGACGGTAGTCCGTACGTACGCACGAGTGACAATATCATTATTTTAATATTAAAATAATATATAATTGGATGTTATAAAATATATAAAGAATTATTATAATGTTATATTTTTTATTTAAATGAATTATACATCATTATTATACCCATCTAAATAATAATATGTTGAATAACAATTACACCATGACGTGGAGACGGTAGTCCGTACGTTCGCACGTATAGTGGAATATCAATCAAGGGATGGATAGAATAATGAATTTGGTTGTTCTGTATTTATAATAACATCTCAATATATAGAATATACTGGAGATATTACTTATTCACATGGATATTATACTAGTTGAATAATCACATGAAATATCAATAACCACTTTCATTATGATGGAATGCATAATGCCAGACTATCATAACCACGTAGCCAGGGCCTCGTGCCAGGACTACAAATAAGATTTTTTCAAGGCCTCCTGCCAAGACAGTAGTTTGTCACATGAGACCTACAGATGCATCGAGGAGTTATAGAGGGATCCACCCATCACTTACTAAGTCCAATGCAATCATCATATGAAATGTTTGAAACAAAACATAAACATTCGTATTAAAACTAGCATACGAAATGTCAATACATTATCCACAAAATATGAATGGTATAGAAATAGCAAATCCACTGTCAATCATAAATCATTCAATACAATATGGAAGATTTTATTGTAACAGATTAACATCAGTAGGGAATAATGAATGATATTGACTTTGATGAAAATAACCATCAAAATTATGTGACTGAAATATCCCCCTTTACATGAAATCATTTAAAAGACACACTATTTGTCAATATGACATTTAAAAATATATTTTTGAATCAAAGTGTCCCATACCACATTGAAACATTCAAAAGTAGTTTTAATTTTAAAACATTAATGAACATATAAATAAATCATTAAAATCAGTTTTAAAACATCGACATTAATGAGAAATATTTAAAATAATAAATCATTAAAACATTTAAAATGATATTTTAGTTTGAGTTCCTAACCAAAAGAGAGACACTTGATTACAAATAATTGAAGTAATCAAAACTTTTTAATATCATGAAAATAAATGGATTAATGATATATTATGTCAATGATAATTATATAGACCATATAAAAGTGAATTGATGTATAACAACCAAGAAGTCTCAATGGAATGTATTTTGATATGAAATCTCTTATAAAGACCGTACCATTATGTTAAGAATAAATCAATGAAATAATTATGTGTGACAAATATAAATACACTCAATATGATTTGATATTTAGTGTAAATCAATCAGAGGACATTCACACATATTCTTATAAATACAACACCGATGAATTGGATGTTTTACTCAATAAATGAAGATTGTGTTAAAATTACTCTTATCAAGTTCATATTGATGACATGAGAATTTATAAATGGAGTGATTATGTGTATCAAAATTATATCCATAGAAAGGGTAGTGTAAATTATGACATAATCCAATGAATAGTGATTCCACACATAATCATGTAGTAAAATAATCAATGATGTATGCGCAAAGCCAAATGAGTGGAAATTGAAATTTCAAAATCCCATATCGATTTAGTAACATACAAATCATACAACCACGAAATAATGATAAAACAATGATAATGTAAATATCCATATATTAATGTATATTACACAGTGAATACAATCATGGGCAGTACACACACCACAAGCAATAAATAAGTGGAGAGAAATGGAATTCTCATGGAATTAAAAGTTAGATAAAAAACCCACTTACATTGTACTTTTTCCTTGTTAGAGGGTAGGTTAACCTCCTGTATAATGGTGAAATGATTATTATTGAATTATAAAAGAATCATATGCATTAATATGATATCATATACGATCTTTTAACATTTATTTGTTAATAATATCTTAGTATTGTCGTCATTTTGGGTGTTAATGTGTTCATTTTCCATAATATTCATTCTTATGTGAACCATATCTGTTATGAATGGTACGTATATAATTCATATTTAGAATGATATCAAGTCCTTCAAAATTATTTTTAATCATCAAATGATAATTATACTTGAATGGATACGATGGGGAATGAATCACATCATGTTCGTGAAGACGATATTCCGTACGTACACACGAGCGACACTATCATTCTTTTAATATTAAAATAATATATAATCAGATGTTATATCATATATAATGAATCATTATAATGTTATATTTATTATTTAAATGAACTATAAATCATTATTATACCCAACTAAATAATAATATATTGAATAATAATTAAATCACGACGTCGAGACGGCAGTCTGTACGTATACACATATGGTGGCATATCATTTAAATAATGGATAGAATAATGAATTTGGTTGTCACATATTTAAAATAACATAACAGTATATAGAATATAATGGTGTTATTATTTTATATAGGAAATAACAGTGAAGAATATGTTGAAAAAAAAGGAACTTGAAAAAGGGTGGGGAAAACATTACTTCTTCTTCAGGTTCTTCCTGTTGATTTGATCAAGAGGGCTCCATAGGTTGGCTTTATGATCAAAATAAGGCCTCTATGTTTTATTGAGGGAAGTCGGGAGAGTATTTGGGCAAGGTTTAGCTGATCCAAATGACTTTAAATGTGTGAAGAATTGATTAGAAGTGGTTTCCTTTTATAAGGGGGAGGAGGGGCTCTTTAAGAAAAACGTAAAGTATTAATTTATAATAAATTTATATTAGGATTATAATGGAACCAAAGATGATTATTCATACTCTAATGAAGGGATGGGTCTAAATAATTTCATCCAATAGATTTTAGACAGGTTTGGGTCATTATAAAAACCTTATCATTTAGTTTTAACTCTTAGTTAATTAGTTTGTCATTTACCAAGTCTCTTGGTGTTTTTTTATTATATAGTTAATAAACATAATATATACATCCAAGCGACCCCCAAGTGGTCCATTAATAATAAACCTATCATTATATAAGACCTTTTTCCAAACCATATATTTTTAGGAATAGAATATGAATTAATAATATAATATTAGATTTAAAAAGTCTTTTATGTCAATTTTAAAACTATTGGGTATTTGTTTTTGATAAATTCATAACAGTATTATTACTTTGAAGAAAATTAATTTAACCAATCCAAATATGTCCTATTAACCTATTGAATTATTTTAATTCATAAAAAGTCTCATATTTCATATATTTGGTTATTTTAAAGATAAATTATTATAATATTTCATTAATTAGGTAATTACTGCATCACCATTGTGTCATAAATAAATAAAATTATTTAATGTCTAAAAATTATAAATAAAATATCATTATGTAGGAAATTTTTTTATATTTTTTATGTATATTTACAATATAATTTATCTTATGTATATTTCTATATTAAATTTTTCTTTGTAATTAATCATTGATTTTAACTCTTTTAACTCTTCTTTAATTAAATAATAATAAATGTCCTAATCTAATTAAAGTGGACATAAATTATAATATTTTATTCTTAAGAATGTTTTTGGTCAAGATAAACTTGTTCAATAGAATTAGGACATGTGTTATGGTAATATTAATATCATTTTTACCCTTAATTACCCTATTTACATTTAACCATGGTAAATAAAAGTAAAAAGTTACTATTTTACAAAAATTATTTTCATCTCATTGAACCAAATTTTACATTCTGATATTAACCGTGTCTCTTGAATATTTGAAATTCCATTAACAGAAGTGATAAAATTATGTTTTATGTGAATTAGAAAATTCTCCTAGGAGTTGGATAAAAGACGGTGAAAAGTTCAATAAATTTTTTATATATCTACAATTAATATAAATTGACTCTAATAATTAAATTGAACATATATTGTTATTATGTATCTATTTTATCCTAAAATAAATTTAAATATAATAAATAACTATTTAAATAAAATGTCGTGTTTAACTAATAACTCAGTGTTTTCACTATTAATCAAAATTTATATGTTTTTAGAAAAATACCAAAAATTCATCCTAAGATAATTTTGATATTCAGAATTCAAAATTGATTTCTATTTTAACAATTTCAAAAAATAGAAGTGGTATTAATTAATTTAAAATTTATTCATGTTGTTAGAACAATGTGCATATTTTTAAGAAATGATAACTATCAAAAGATTGACAGTTGCTTATGACCAGTTTAAATGTGAAATTATGTCCAATGACCAACATTGGATTAAATTAAAAATATAATCTAATTATAATTTAAAATCACTCAGATGCATAATTTTTCACAATTAATAATTTTTATTAAAAAAGTTGTTTTTAATTAAAATTTAGTAATTTTAACTATTCATCAAAATATGAAATTTATTAGAAAAGTACAAAAAATTCACCATAAGATAATTTCGATATTCCAAATCCAAAAATAAAGTTATTTTTGAATGATAAAATATATAAAATGTCATAAAGTGGATATTACTATTCATAAAGGCTAGTTTGATTGGTTGTGGTGTGTTAGAATCTCGATGTGTCGTACAATGCAATCCATTACATTATTCAAAGGGAAACGTACCATGGAAGCTTGGGGTGTTACAATATATGATCCCAAATACTTATAAATACCCTTCTAAAATTGATATCTGAATCTATGATCATAATTAGAAATTACATTCATTAATCATCATGAATTAAAATGTTCTCTCACATGTAGAGACTACATAGATCTATGATGTTAATGGTATCCATGATTCATATGAATATGGATACCATATCAATTCGATCCATGATCACCCATACAACATCATTTTGAGTTTATATGGCAAATATTATCCTGAATTAAAATTTCACACCATCTCACTTCAATTCTGAAATGGGTAGAGGCCGCAACAACCAAACAGTTTTATGATGTTCGACCTTCACCTGTTGATTGGTGAAATGTCATGCCAAAAATATTGAAAAGTCATTTTTTAGTCCTATAAACAATTACTATATAAATATATCATGTTATATAAGACTTAAACAACGATGTACCACTGATTTAGATGCATGAATCTCCTTCATCAGCTACTCTTGTATAACAATAAGAACCCATAAAGGAAAATGTATAAGAACCACATTGTATATACTCAGAGTCCATCCAGATGGTGGATCCTAACTATATAACCTATACACTAAATATAATCCATACTAAAAATAACAAAACACTGGATTCACACACTCTCTAATAACGAGTATAGCATATATAGAGGCCGAAGTTACTCATCCATGGGACTCATAAACAATTATATTCATGTTCTCAAAGAGTTCTATAAATTCAAAGTAATAACAAGAATACCATATTAACTATGTCTATGTCATCTATCTCAAAGAATCAATATTTCCCCTTTTTATAGTGTAGGGAATCTCAATGATGAATGATTA
Source organism: Viscum album (assembly GCA_963277665.1). NCBI lineage: Eukaryota > Viridiplantae > Streptophyta > Magnoliopsida > Santalales > Viscaceae > Viscum > Viscum album. The sequence goes on from OY728133.1 coordinate 1,648,454,623, forward strand.
ATGATACTGGATCCACCTTTTTCTGTTAATGGTTTAACAATTCAAAGAAAAGATATATTTGAGGCATTTATGTTTTGTGTAAACAAAAACCCCATCAACCAAGAGATTGTGTCTCTAATATCTTGGGAATGTACCAATTCATCTATATAATGATTAAGAGTTGAGTTATTCATATCATGAGGACTCAACTACTTGGAGCCATAAGCAATCACTAAGTAATACCACATTAGAGCTGCTCTATGCCCATCTTGAAAATAATTGTAATACATGGTACATTACACACACCAAACAGGTATGGTGAAGATCAATACTGATTTTATCATATTATTCAGCTACTGTAAAACTCTATTAATATCATCTAACTTAAAAATTACCCATTTTTGGTTATCATAGAGATCCACATTACTAAATGGGAGGATTCCTGAGTAAAATTTCCGTATTAGAATGCTATAACTAGAAATATCTATATCACAGAGACATACAAGAGATTATTTTAATATACCATGACAAAAACCTTTTATGGGACTACTAAAACTCCAAACACTAATAGAATATTACTCATGGAATTAATTGAATCAATCTAGAAGATACATTTGGATTTCTAAACTAAAAAATTGTGACCTATCAATGTACTCAAGATGATTTCATGTTGTAGAGCATGACCATTTATAAATTTATGGTACACTAATATTCCATCGATGAAAATTACTACAAACTGATTCATAAAAAGAATTAAATAACCAACTAATAACTTCTATGAATACCACATCTGTGTCATTAGTATGAACGACATCTTTATGAAGTCATAAAATCCATAAATGTTGCAACAAGAAAATTTGGTTATGTATAATGGTATCACCCATAAATGATGGTACTATGACCACATGCCAATCTTACAAAATATCCTTTAAATTATCACCTGATAGAATAAACCATCTATACAAAAAATAGGATAGTTGTTCTTGAACATCATCTGGTTTAGTCTACGATAATCTTTACATATGTTCATAGTAATAATAGTATTATTTTTGGAAAAGTAAAGGAGACCCCCATAGTGATATACATGGTCATTTGAATCATTTAACTTCTATATATTCTAATTGAACATTCCAATCATGAATCTACGCTAGTGAAATCTTGTTAAGTCGGATAGAAACTATCTTATCTCTAGCTACCAACTCGACCATGAACTCAAAATCCCACATGAGTAATAAAATAGAGAATTATTCCGGAAATATGTCATGAAAATGGTCTATTTGTTGGAAAAAAGGATAAATTATCGTATCCACACTATAAAAAATAATGTGTTCCATCATATATTGGAGACAATCCAACTTACTCTGATTCATTCCTATAGGACTTTCCGAGATATATCATTCACCTTAGTCAATATAGCTTCCCCTTTTGAAGATAGGAAGGTAAAAACCAACTGATAATAATTTATATGAGACTAGTATTGATCTAAAATATCTATACCATGAATAAAATCTAATTATTTCATTTCCCACATAAATAACTCCCTAAAGAATCTATAGACAATTATTTCAAGAGAACATCAATTTTCATATGATATTATCTGACTGCACTTCCAAAAACATTTCAATTGTCATAACTACATCTAATATCTCCACATCCAAGGTCAAAATATTTTCAAATTCACTACATAAAAAGTAATTTTATGATACTATATCAAATAAAAAACAATAAATGGATGATTATATAAGAATTATACAATTTAGGGTTGATGTTAAAACATATAATCTATTCATATTTGAATTTATAACAGATAGTTAAAATTCCAATATAATATTTGATCTAGTATATGAACCTTTTGTTGTTCCATATATAAGGAAGTACCACTCCTATGATGGGACAAGATCTTGCCTGCCTCATCCTGAGTATCTAGGGGAACACCATCAACATATCTACTAATGTGTAGATAATTCCTTTCAAAAATCTAGTGCTTGTCCAGATACCCATCCATTTTTCTTGTATTTTGTGCTCCAGAAAAAAATATAATGATAGCTTATCTTACCACAAGAATTACACTACATAGTGGGGGAATGAAACTAGGGGTCCATGTGTCCAAACCCTGTACACTGAAATCTCTACTACAAGATGGTGTTTATAGATGGATTCCCACTACCCTGGATACTTTTTTCACTACAAACATATATGTAACCATCGTTGTAGTGGTTCATGAAACTTAAAGTATAACCATTATATAACCTTGATAAATTTTCTTGGTCATTGATTGTGGCCTCTCATAGATTTTATTCTATTATGAAAGCCTCATTAATCATGTCAACGATGCTTATCAATATAAATACATTCACTTATGCCCTTATCTCACAATGAATCCCATTATAGAAATATTTCTCCCAAGTTAGCTCATTAGCCACTAAGGAATGATACAATACTAGTACGTTGGTGAAAAATACTACATAGACAATAACATACCCACCGTCTTGTGTTAGATTCATGAACTATTAAACCCTTTCATCCTGAAATGTCATTGAATAGATGTGGTTTAATAACTTTTAATCAATGAAATTCTATGTTAGATCCACTTTCTGATCATCTTTCCCCAAAATTTCCCACAATGTCATGGTTAGTCATCATAACATATAAGAATCATGCCTCAACATCCTATTATTGGGTGTATCAATGTGATTGAATATCATCTTGACTGAATTGATCCAGAACGCAGCTACCATAAGGATACCCCCTAGTGAATGTTGATATGTATTACATATAGAACGATCTCGTTAGACCAGACATTGAATGTATTGTGATGATAATCTCTATTTCCCTAGTTTTCATGAACCTTATGAACTTTTCAAGGAGTTGATCATCTATATAGATCATTAGATCTATAGGATGTTTTTGCTCAACTGTTACCGGAGTATGAAGAATTCTCTTTTCTTGATGCTCAACTCAATGATAGAACAATTTAATTTTGCCTAAAAAATTCAAAAAACTACCTAGAACATGGGTTTCTCATCATGATCAACAATAATATTAATGAATAATAGATAACCATGAACTCTATAATATTATTGAAATGTAAATTGGAATAATATAATAATTTATTTCATTTATTTTTATCATGAATTTAAAAGGATTAAATTTCATAGTTTATATAGGAAGATATGTCACGTGAAATAATTTTTTCCCTAACACAACCAATTAATGAGAACATAAATCCGTAAATTACTACAATGATTCATGTATTCTAATTTTATGTCGTATTATCTGATGATAAACATCTCAATAAATAGTAACATAACGCAATATTTTTTTCACCTCTAGGTGAAATAACATCAAAACTATAGTAATAGAACCTCATGAACATCAAGCCCATATTTGAGAACTTAATTTTCCCCTATTCATGGGTTAACAAATTCCATGAATGTGATCATTTACAAGCCTAAAAATTCAAAGGATAATATCTACGTTTCATAAATAGTAAAAAAAATAGAAGGCAACAATCTATTTTACCACATTGAATAATCACATGACACTTTAGTCCCTCAATAGTCTCATATATACCAGCCAATGTCCACATGGATTCATACATTACACACTAGTCCCTCAATATTACATTTATTTTTATCAAGAATATAATGGAATTAAATTTCATAGTTAATATAGGAAGATATGTCACATGGTATAATTTTTTCTTTAACATGAACAATTAATGTGAACATAAATCCATACATTACTACCATGATTCAAGTATACTCATCTTATGTCGTATTATCAGATGAGAAACATCTCATTAAATTTTAACATCACACAATATGTGAATCACCAATGGGTGAAATAACATAAAAACTGTAGAAATAGAGCACCATGAACATCAAACCCATATTTGAGAACTCAATTTTTTCTCCCATTCATGGGTCAACTACTTCCACGAATGAGATTATTTTCAAGACCAAAAATTCATATGATCATTTCTATGTTACATAAATTGTAAAAAAATAGAATACACCAACCTATTAAACAACTATGAATAATCTCGTGACACAGTAGTCCCTTAATAATCTCATCTATAGTAGCCACATGTCCTCATGCATTCCTCCCCAAGTGATAAGGGATTCTAGATAATGGAGAGGGTGTAAGGAACATACGGGGGAGACTATACCAACTAGTACAAAGTTGAAAAAAAATTGAATAATATAAATAATCAAGCAGACACCGCAACTAAATTTAGGAAAACCAAAAAATCCAAAACATAATTAATACACTGCATTTTAATGTTTAGTGTAAATAAACGAAGTGTTGATAGTTATAGAATAATTTAATAAAAAAAATCAATAAAATACACCAAATACAGTGACATGGAACCCATTAGCAATCTTGTTTCCAAGCTCCAACCCATCTGGGAAGCATTTAATTAACATTTGGAACTTTCTCGATGTCCATACCAATAACCATGAAATCTATCTTAGTATCAAATGGAGTGACAAATAAATTGTGAGAACAACTCATTAGGCTGACACACATGGTTTATAAAAAATGTACAATAAATATATAGTGAATGAAATAAATTGATAAACATGGGTATTAATTAATAAATTAATACTAATCATTTAATAAATTTCTCACCTTTGGTATAGGTTGACATAGGGGTCTCCCAAATGTAGCTCAAAACAATTATGGATATCTCTGTCATGTATTTTATTAACCTATATCATGAAGGATCACTCAAACATTTAGATGATTCCCCTAAGACATGATAAATTTATATTATCATATATCATGTTACCATTTCAAACTAGACCCTTAGACTATTATTGCGCCACTTTTGTCTTCTCATAGTGCATGCAACCATGGGAAAAGTAACCATATCATACTATACCTTTATACTATGATAGATCCACAAATGTGTTCCCTTATCACACTTCTAAACCAATTGAAATTCTAAATGTCAAAACATTTCATACTGAACTATAATATTTTTCCAGAGCCGCTTACAGGATCCCTTGTAGAACTTTAAGACCATGGAAAAAACAAGTATCATGTAATTATTACAAATTACTAAAAAGCCAAAACATATCTAGTAATTTGGTGGAGTCTTCATCATTATGATGGATCACCATTGGTAGGAATCAATTAAAGAATCATAAACAAGATTTAATGTTATCTTATGCTTAGTTTGTAAATTCTTTCAATTACCAATTTTTCATCCACTTATTCTCAACTGGTGGATTCTCATACATTAGGATGAATAAAAGATATCATATCTTATCATGTCCTAAATTATCACATCTCCCAAGTTATAACAAATTCATAGTAATAATGTATTTTTACACATTATAAATTCAAGGGTAGTATCATATATTTAGTGTCTACAAGTCCAATCTCAAATGTAATGGACCCATCAAGATCCATGGGGAAGTATAATTATGTGAAATTCCATAGAAATGAATTATTAAAAAAATTATTGATCATGACAATGGACTTCCAGTGATATCACACTTATTTCACATCCATTATAAAACAAAATAGCCATTAGGTAGTTGTTTTAGACAACACAAATCAAAAGAAATGATGAAATACGAAATCAATCAGTGTATGAATAAACAATCACCTTCTTCGATCCTTCCCTTTAATGAAACCATGAGGAATATTCAAGAATAACATAAAAATAATATTTGGGTAAAATATTCTATACATGGTTTCCACATTTATTAAAAATGTGGCAAGGAGTGGAAAAAGGATAATAAATATTACCAACAAGCTCTTGATCTAAACTGTTATGATCCAATGGCACATAACATGCCGTTCAAAGAATTATTCAAAGAGGTGTTCATGGAAGGGCTATAGTCCGAAGAAGGAATGTGATATTAGTATTATCATCCACTATACATACATGATTTACCCAAAATATATTATTTATTGTGACAATGATGACCTAGATCCTAGTGAATTATATATGGAACACCAAGTTGGGTTTATAAACTATATTGAGAAAGTAATATGAATGATGAATTCTTTACTTTACTATATTCTATAACACCATGAACATATCTGGTTAGTGACGTTGGAGTGGGAGGATAAATATTTAGGATTAATGGTCTGATTTATTGTAGTAGAACTATTTATGACACTTTATAAGGTAGAAAATTATTTATAGGGGTGGAGGAATTGTAATGTCATCACATAAATCATGATAAAAGACATTTTTTATTAAATTCTATAATCTATTTTTTAATTCATATTTTTAATTGGTGTGTAGGAGGATGGTTTTTAGTATAAAATATACAAGAATTGATGATTGAATAGATGTTTAGTGGCATATCTATGAAATGGATATAACATTTTCACCGGCTAGAGACTAGAGTTATGGAATGTCTATAGTTTTATAAAAACCCACAATTTATCTTGTGGTGTCACCTCTGAAATGGTGGAGTATTCTTACGTGTGTAATAAATTAACCTCCTGATTTTTTTATTCCACCCATTTTTAGCATATATAATTAAAAAATCCAACAATGTTATCATATTTATAATTTTATACCACCTCTATTGACTCTTGAGACTTCTCATTCTTCCCTTTCATTTTCAATGTTGGATCATTTTGGTGTAACTAGTATGGTCATTTATCTATAGATATACATCAAATTACTCATATTCGTTAAGATAGGTGGATGAATCTATATCGGATCTATGGATTATTTGTTAATTTGATTTTGATATCTTCCATCAATTATAAATCAGTGATAGATTTATAATGTAGATGATGAATCTTGATAAAATCAAGATCTAACTTATACTAAGGGTATCTTATGGGAATGTGACTATAGGTCACCTTCATTGACCTCATATTGACTTAACATTTATGATAGAATAATTATCCATTATAATGATCTAATATGAGCTTCATGATCCCTGGGTAGATGGATGGTGGAATCGATATAAAAATGACATTCACTTTTTTGCAGTTAGATCACCCATGAACGATGGAAATTTCTATTTTATTTATCATTGATCAATCATCTTGAGATATTATTCTTCTTGAACCTCATCTTGCTTCTATTTTGTGATAGTAGATTGATGGTGATTGATGAATGTTGGTTAAAACATAGGTTCTCTTTTAGATTTTACAAGTAATTCAGGATCTATTTATTAATATCCAACAAATATAGAGAATTGTTTTGTTCTTATTTGATAAATATTCACTCCAGTTCCATTTAAAGAATCTATGGGGTATGTGATTCTTGAACCACCCTTATTGAAAAATAAAATCATTAGATTTCTATTCTAAATGTATTATTTTTTGGAATCCAAATATACATCCTTATTGTAAAAACTAGTTTTTTCTATGGGTGCCCATCATGGTTCCATCATTAATCCAGTGATTAATATTAGAGTTCTTCATCTTAGATATTTATGAATGATGTTCCTTACTATAAAGGGCCTTTCATATGGAATTTTCAATCCATAATTGTTTATTCTTCATAACACATGATTGATATGGGTTTACATTTGGGTGAGGGAGTGACCCCTGAGACCATGCTTGATATATGATCATATGATTTGTGTGTAACATATTGAGAGATTTTATAGACATTCCTTATTGTTTAATTCTCTCATACTTGTTTCATTGAGTTTTTATCACCCCATAGAACATTTCGTGACATATTAGTATGATTAGTTTGTGGAGTTTCAGTAAGAATACCCCTTGTAGAGGAAGCATAATGACCGCTACAAACTATGGATTGTGTGATGGTATAGGCAAGATCAAATTTTTTTACTAAAAAATGATTAGAAAATGCAAAGGAATTGAGAATCCTTAAATCACAAGCTAAAATGGGATAATTCCAATGTTGGCTGATGTGATTATACAATTACTTAATGCTTTTTAGGTGGGACATACCATTAGTAATGTCTAATGACCGCCATTATGGTGGGGTATAATGTTTTCCTATTAATGACCTCCATCAGGGTCGGGCATGGGGAATTTTATTTAAGGTGTGTCTTGTGGACATTAATGATAGGAATAGGGTGAAAAATGATGCTCGGATGTGAGAAATTTCTTCTGATATATTTTTATATATATTGGAATCATTACAATAATCATGTTTAAGTAGTTGGGGATGAGGTTCCAAAAATCATGGTTAGTGAAAACTGACTTATCACATAGTATGTTTCTTATAAAATATAATTTATGACATTACATGCACTATTTTGTATTTTTCATAGTTTTTCTAATGAGGCATTGCTGGTGTCCCACTAGGATGATTACTCCAAATCTATATGTGAAGCTTGATGTACATATATACATTATGACCATGGATCTATATAATAAAAAAGACCATATGTAAAGAAGGTAGAGTGATGAAGGATTGGAGTCTGAGGTGATGTCATGACATACTCTAGATTATTTATAATAAATTTATTTAATTTTTTATAGATTACATGGTTTGAGTTTCATCATTTGGGAGTCCTTGGTTTAATTTCATGTACAACATCTACGAGGCCAATTATTATTTCAATGATTATATATTTCCCAAATTTATTTCATGTTATAATCTTTTAGTTTTCTTTATGGACATTGGGGAGATAGTCTATAAACTTATGACACTTTCACCATCATTATAATTTGAGAACCTCTTACATTTGGGGAGTTGAGCATAAGGAAACACATAATATTAACATGAACATGGTGATTCTGTCCAAGGCATTACAAAGTTGATTCAACCTAGATAAATCAATAATGACACCTAATGTATCCCACCATAATGCCGGAAGAGCATTACCAATTGACAATGTTTGGAGATAATCACTAGTCTATCAAGTCAAAAATGTGGGAACAATTTCACTCTTCAACATAAATATAATAAGATGAAATATTAAGTGTGTCATAACAGATAACTAGATTATATCTCATATAACAAACAAACAAACCAACAATGTCACATAACATATATGGACACCAATTTTTATAAAAATAACCATAAGAACATTAACATGGAACCTGAATCAACCCATGGGTCTATCTCATCTTAGACATAAGTCTCCCTCACCACAACTCATAATAGAGGAAATAACGACTAGAAGAGTTATATTATACATGATTCTCATCACATTTCTTATATCCCAGGAAATGAAGGGAAAAAAGTCCTGAACAAAAATGCAGGGTGTGATCATTAACACATAGTAGGATACCATGAATAATGTATGAAATTTCTATACACATGGATCCATTAGTTCATAAATTAAAAATATCACTATTTTTTTAAAATAAATAACATTCTATTTTTAATTCATCATTTGGTTTGTTTTTTCTTCCAAAAAACCTGAAATTCAATTCCAAATAATTCCATTTTACAATAAATAATTCAATATTACATATCACATATCCAATGGCATATGAATATAAAATAAACAATTTTAAACAATCAAGAAACATATCAATATCATGTGAACTAATAAGTATATCAAACGGTCCTGATAGTAATGTCATATCCAATCAACCAAAGAGGAAAATCCATGGCACAATGGTCGAAGAAACTAAACCACAATTAAACAAAATGTAATTCTAGTCGGCATACATGACTCTTAATTTTTACGAACCACAATTCATCACAAATGCCACTATAGCATACATGATATTAAAGGAAACTCCATTAGGAATAACATACCATAATTGGGTAATTCAATGTTTTTCATTACACTATAACCTAAGATATTTCAATGTGGTATTACATTATAATTATATTTATTGAAATCAAAACATGTTTCATAGAACATCTTCCATTCAAAAAACATTTCAAATGCATGAAATATTTTGATAAATACATTAATAGATTAATAGCATCCCGATCCCATTCTAAAAACCCCATTTTATTCTAAAGATCATCTTTTATGATATTTAACAAAAATATCACATGTTTCAAATGATTTTCAAATATAACCGCATTTTATTATAACAAATATTTTCCTTATAAATTTCATAAAATATTCAATATTCAAAACCAATGGAAATAATCATAAGAGAAGAATTTATTTGAATGGTTATACCATATCATTTAGACACATACCTAAAGCTAGATGAAAAAATTGTTTTCTTCTAGGAATAAAAATTAGACATGAATTTATTAGATTATCATGAACCTAGATAAAAAACCACATTAGAAATCCATGTTAATTCAAGATCAATTGTCTTGTCAAAAAATACATCAAAATCATAGACAAGAAACAATGAAAATGGATTTGAAAAGAACTACATAATAAATTACAACCAATTGAGATACAATAATTCAAATGAAATCAAGATCTATAAAATATATGTGGAGAATAGCAAAAACTAACAACATGAATTTTCTAAACTAAGAGAAAAAATTTTGGTTGATAGAGAATGGCTATAGAGGGTATAAAATCATTTTGGGTGAAAATTATACTTTCACCAATTCTAAACAACGCACCCAACAACATCTCTAACTAGGAAATTGGAAACATCGGTGGGCTCATGGTAATCTAGTCGGCTAGTGACTGCCCACTAAATGGATGTTGAGAACAAGATTAACATGTTTAGCTCTAGGTACTCCACCAGTGAAATAGTGGATTCCCAATAGTGGGTTGATGGAATTTATAGACCTATAGAGGTTTTACCCACCCCTATCGGCTAGTTAGTGGCATCCTTCTAGCACCAATAATCTATTCACCTCACTCTCACTTATATGCTACTTAGAAAATGAAAATAAATTAAAAAGAGAGAGATCAAAACCATGTCCCATATAATAGTGTGAAAAAACAACTAAATCATTGAAATAAAATATAAATTCGTTAATTTAAAAATGTAAATAAAGTGTAGTCAAGATACAATGGTATCAATCCTAATCTCCATCAAATAAAAGTATCTTGATAAAAGTTTCCACCAACTACATCATATAAATCCATTGATAATTGATGTGTTGAATTTGATTATGGATTTCAAAACAATACTATTTTTAAATTATCACTAAAACCAATTATTTTCAATTACTGTTCATTTGTTGATAATATATATATATATATATGTTAAGATTCAACTATTTAGGAGGAATTTGTCTATTTTTAATTATTAAATTCATTGTACTAATAAAATTAAATTATTCTTATTATATATGATTCTTGACTCATATTTTTTAAAAAAATTCAACTACATAATCGTATAAATTTTCAGTTTTATAGTCGACTTGATTCCTATAATATGGACCACTTGATTAATAAAGAAAAAAAAATAAATATGTATGATGTTTTCAGTTTTGGGCATAATAAAGAAGTAAAAATACAAAAGATACATTAGTTCGTTTTAAATAATAATACACCTGTACATGGATTAAAATTTAATTGGAAAATTCATCTACAAAAATTTAAAAAGAATAAATTAAGTCCCATAATTCTATATATGTTTTTATTATAGTAAACTATGTTTCACATAACCCCAAATATAAAATAAAAATATTGATCAAATTTTTTATAAAAAAATAAAAAAATATGAGGAAGGTAATATTGAACTACGTATAGATGATTTTTGGACATTTTCATAGCCATAAATGTGTTGATAATTAATCCTTGAATAAATTCATAATAATAAAGAACAATTGCACATTACATACAAAAACAACCATAATAACTAGATATTTGAATAATTTATTGTAATGGAAAATAAATTTAAATGAAAAACATTTAAAATAGACATATATAATTTTTTTTAAAAAATAGTCTAAAATAATACAATCATTATTATGACATTGACATGATAACATATACTATAATGTTGGGGGAAGCAAGACCACCCATTGGGAAATAATCACATGCCCATTAATCCTTTTCAAAAAGACGAAACTTCAAAAATATTGGAGGATATATAAAAAATTCCACACCTTCTTCAAGGATTGGGAGGATATTCCATTCTTTAGTTTTATCCATAAAGGTCTGTCCTCTACTGTTCTTTTACAACCTTTCCTTTTACTTTATTTATTTTAGATTCATAATTATTATAAAATGGTTTGTATATTAATGAATGTTTCATTATTAAATAATATTCCAACAAAATTTCTATAGTTTTATTTTTTTGTTTTTGAATTAGTTTTATATCTACTTGTAACCCTTTCATCAACCAGATATAAATCTCATTTAATTTTTTGTTCAATTATTTTTTGTATGTTTGTGTTATATTTATTTAACATAAAATTTTATATTATACCATTTTTTTATTTTATCATGAAAATAAACATAGAAAAACATATTCAAAAATTTAATGTCTTAGTGAACTAACCATTTGGATGAGTTATAATGGGAAGGATAAAATGTGATTCAGATTATTAAATGTTTTTTGTATAAAATAAATAACATTGAGCAACATAATAATATATATGATGGTATAATGACATATTTATTTACACATATTCATTAGATTATTAGAACCACCAATGTAATGTTCATGAATTTTTGAACTTTTTATAAATATGAATATATTATATTCAATATCCTTGTTCTGGCTTTGATTAAATTCTATACTAGTGTATTTTTATTAATATCTTCTTGAGTTATAGATGTTATTTTTTAAAAAATATATTTTATGGCATAATGATATCATAAGCCTTAAATTAACAATATTAACATCACCCCAATCCATATCAAATTATTTTACTAGTTACAATTTAGAAGTAAATTCAATTTATCATGGTGAAAAATATCCCCCCATTATTTTAAAGATGAACATATACAATTTATTCCTAAAAATAGTAATATACATTATGATTTGACATGATTTATTATATCATTATTTTTATTGAGAACATATAGTTTGATGTATGATTGGAAAAAATTATACAACATTCAATAATCATATAATCCATTTTCCCTAGAAATTATGTAACAATGTGACATAAATTATTTCAATAATATATAGTCATTCATAAAGTCTCGATTCTCAAAGTATTTACTGACATGATAGATGAACACATCACATGTCATTTGATCACATATAATATCTCATACATTCTTGAATATTAGAGTATATACTAACTAATACTATTTTATTAGTAAATTATGAAATATGTGTTTTCATGTGGTTTGGGATCAATGTGGGATACCTACTAATTGTTGTGATTGAGTTTCTCCAAGTCATTGATTCTCCAAAAATATATTTATTTTAATGTAAATGTCGGTATGATAAGGATCATTCTGATACCAAATTCACTTTTCATGTGTTTGATTATTCAAAATAGAACACATATTAATGTAATATTATTTCAGTAGGTTCTTCATAATTTTAATGGTTTGTTTTTTGTTATATGTTCATCATTATTTAATTAGATCACATTTAATCTAGGGATTTCATTCCATTAAAATATATATTATATTATTCCTAAAATTAGAGTATTAGAATTATTTTAATATTCAATAACATAAATCAAAAAGTGATATTTTCATTTTCTAATAGCATTATTTTTTTCGTGAAACTGTTCACAAGAAACTCAAATCAAGATCAAATGTGTTCGAGTCATAAAAATATTCTATATAAACTATTATAATTTGTGTTCCTTAATATTCATCAAGAATTAAAGCTCATGTAAAATGGTCTATCATATATATATTTAACTACACTACTATTGAATCATACCTTCTGATTAAAACACCAAAAGTAGGTTCGTTTTCATTTTCAAAACAAGAAGTATTTCAGAGGATTAATACTTTTACTTCTTATTTAAATATTAGTAACATGTAGTGCAATAAGGTTTTTTTTGTGAACCAGCCTTCTCTACTTCATTCATCCATCATGGTTGATACATAGGAGGTCTGTATTTATAGTTTATTAATTTAACACCTCATCTTTTTCCTCATTGGAACTACAACTCTTGATATCTCAATACTTATTTCTATATAAGGAATTTCATGATTCTTCAGTTTTAACACACAATGTACAATTCTGTCTTCTATATTTTTTTTTCATTTCATAAAACTCCCAACTATATAAATGACATAGTTTTTATTTTTGGTGATTTGAAAATTTCCATAAATGTAAACATTTAAGACATTACATGAAAGACAAAATCACTTGCACATCATCAAAATCTCATATGTGATCTCTTTTTTTTATTATTGACTTTCTAAATGAGAATTATAAAAACAACCTACCATTTTATTTATATCTGAGTTATATATTTCTTCATCAATTTAATATAATTATTTTAGTTTCTTATCTTCATTAAATACATTCGTCGTAGATCATAATGAATAACTATTCAAATCAAAAAAAATATACAATTGTAGCACTTATAGCTTGGATCATTCTTATTAGGAAAAGAGAGATTACATGGAAACTAGTATATTATAAAATTATGTAGACCAATCAATTTAAATGATGATAGGCTAAATGATAGCTTCAGAAAATACACACTAGATCACAACAATGACTAGATTTTACTATAGAAAACCAAGAGTCTTTTACCGGGCACTATAGTAGCGTTGACTATAACATGTATACTATAACATCTCATAATTTGGAGATAATATTATTGTAGATACACAGATATCCATCCACATGCCACTGTAGCATAGTAACCTTGTATTATTTTTGGAGGCACAATTTCATCATCCTACTTATGAGCACATTCATGATAGAGTTTCAACATGTGTGAAACTCTGAATATCTCTATGTAATTATACTATTAAAAATAATGATGTTTTATAAAACTCTATGGATGTAATAATAATTTCCAAACCCACTTAATGTTATTTGTCTTTTTAAATTATTACCATTTTTTATTGCATTTTTTTCTTCATTTGAAGACATTTTTATTTCTATGAATCCGAATATTTTTTACAACAGTCTAACCCTCATGACTAATCTTGTAAATAAAAGCTACAATATCAACAATCACATAATGTTATCTTTTAGCAATTATCACAATGATTTTGTGACATTTAAAACAATAAATAATGATAGATTTATCATTCTATTAAATTCAATATATATGAAATCTATAATTTTAGTATTTTAGTCTATATAATTTATTTTCCTTCTATATGAGTTAGCCTTGATATCATTTGAATCATTCTTGAAGACCAAAATTTATCTCACCTATTCGACTTATATAATAATTATTTTATAATGTTTTATAATTTTATGAATATATATTGCATCATCTGTTTTATCATTCATTTTGGTCACAAAATATTCATTTCCAAATATAGTAAATTTGACATAATAATAAATATAACCATGATCTTCAAAAATAAACTAAATTAAATCCTGATTTTCTAACGGATAACAATATAAATATGTTTCTTATAGTTAAATGACATATATTTTATTAAAAAAATTATTTCAACATAAGATTTTCAATTATATAATCTTCTTTAAATTTTTGATAGTTGATAAACCATATGTGGATATGTATTAACCTTAAAATTACATATCTTAACCTTGAGGCGTCAGGGAAAACCATATAAGTGAATGACTCAACCATAAACTATAATTTTCATGACCTTATAAATAGATACTAATCCTTATGAAGACATGGATAAACATTATGTGAACTAGTTTACACCACTATACAGTGTCTATAAAAATATTTCTCTCCTTATAATACAAAATTTATGATATATGTTTCAACCTTATATAATGATTTTACCAACCTTAATAGTATAGAATATCCCAAACTTATAAGGTATGAACTCAGGCATAAAATAATTTCAGGACATAAACAATTTTTCATTATTCTATATGAATATAATTAATTTAACTTAGCACTAAATGTATTCTCATTTAATCCTTTACTTAGGCCATATAAAACCATCATTCAAGTGATATTTAAAAGTATATTTTATAAAAAAAAATATGATAGATAAGTAAATTATGGTTTCTCCACAACCTCAATCATTCTTATCAACAAATTTGTGGTTATTTTAATTGTTTTAAAAATATCTTATAAAATGTATCCATCATACAAACAAGTCTATTTATAGATTCTTAATTCTAGGTTCTTCTATTTTAAATATTATATTTATGGCCTCTTTATTAATTTTATTTTACCTGTGGAATATCTAAATAAAAATTATATTTTAATCCCCCCTACAAATTTTTTTCTAAATAGTTGTTTGTGGGAAATAATTCCATTGCCATATATTTTGGGAGGAACACTTTTTGATTGGACACTCAATCAAATTTCCATGTACTCCAATATGTGTTTTTATATTTTTATTAAAAAAAATTCATTAACAAACCATTGGAAAAATTAATTTAATACATTTATAAACTTATTAATGTCCAATCATACTATTAGGGGTCTCTTAGAAACTAATATTTCCCTATTGTTTCATGATACCAAATGAAAACATATTTGGGTTATGAAATGATGACAAATTTATTTTAATGAGAATTTATAAAAAAAGACAATATTTCCAAATATATATATATTTTAAAAATATTTATTTAGAGATTTATTTTGAAAAGAATATTTATTTTGTAAATATTTCACGGATATGAAATAGAAATTATTTCCACCCTATTTTAACAAATATACTGTACAATGAATTTTATCCAATGAAAACAAATTTAAATCCACACCTATTTTACAAAGCTCAATATCCTCATTCATGTTGTTGATTACTCAACAATTATATCCAAGTTTCCCGAGATCAAACCAAGGTAAGGAAATATTTTTCAGTTACATAGCAGCACTATGGCAGGCACTGTAGTTGGTACTCTTCAATACAATAGTAGTAAAAACTATTTATCTATTTGGGCTTTAGGGCCACCATTAGTTCCTCATTTCCTTCATGCCACCCAGGGTTTTGGGCCAGTAAGGATTTCAAGAAACCTCCAATCCATTAGGTAACCTCAACGTCTTCATTCCACCTCATGACCTTCAAGAAACTTGATATTGTGCTTAAATGAACCAGAAAGGATCTATAAGGAGAAAAGTCCAGATGATGATTCCATGCGGGAAAATTCTGTAGAGTAGAGATAAAAGATTTTGAAAAATGAGTGGGTTGGAAAATTTCCATCAGGACTAGAATGTGCATAAATGGGAAGCCTTGGAAATCACATATACGAAGGTGGATAGCTGACATCATGATTTAGGCATTGGGGATGAGAAGTTTTAAGTAGTTATTGTTTGGATGAATTCTTAAAAGACATTTGTGTCATGTAATGTCATGAAGCCTATAGACCATGTAAGAATTCCCCATAATCCCTTAAAAGGGTGATTATAAAAATGATTAAAAATAGTTGGGCTTTGGGCCATTTGGGGGTTTACCTAAATTTTAAACCATGTTATACAACTGATTTAAATCAAAACCACATATGTCCAAAAAACCATCTATTTTTTATGATTCCATCCATTTTTACGAATATCTATTATCATATAATACAAAATTATATGAAAATAAATAATATATATTCATAAAAAATTAATGATTTTAAATGATCGTCAAAATACAAACCCAAAAAATAACAACATTTATTCCATCACTTAAATGCATACTTTCATAGTTTACTATATTATCATAATCAATTTTGGACTCATGTGTATTTATAGAACAAATAGAGCATGTAATTGTTATTATATACCTTTTAGTACATATGAAATGATATCTATGAAATATTAACATATAAAAAATATCTAATGGGATTATTTTTAACATTGAGGTATTTGATTAAATCTCACAAACATTGACTAGAATTTATACAATGGATGAAATTTCCCTCATTGAATCAACCGTTAGGATTCAATATCCTCAAATATCTATTAAAATACCATGTTTTCTACTTAAAAAATAGTTTTTAATTTTATAATTCTAACTTTTACCTAATCTCACTATATATACAACACTTGATCATGGAAGAACATTTTCTCGCTTAGTTATCCACCCAATATTAGGAGATTGAATAATATTTTATTAAATATATTCCTCTTTATGTTCAATATAATCATTCAAACCCATTTTAATGTAATAAAAAATGAAATGAATATCAAGACCTTGACATAGAGGAGAACCATTCCCTCCCCATTATACAAATACAAAATAACAATGATCATATTATTGGAAAATGAATTTACTTCATGTAGCATCCAAATAATTTCATTAAAACCTCAAACTATTCATGAATTTAATATTATTTATAGAAACTTTTGAAGATATCAATCATACTGAATTCAAATATTTCTTCATGTCTATTTTTCAATATTCGCCTCATGAGCACTTATATTATTTTGGTGGCATCAAAAAATCATTCAAATTCATACCATAAGTACGTAGATTAATTTATTTAAAATATTCATTATGTATCTTCTCATGAAGGGATTTCTCTAACACATAAAGTTTTTATTCGAGTTTGATAACATAATTTTATGTTTTTATACTATTGTTATCAGTTACTAATATTATGTCATTATTTATTTATGATTGGTATGAAATAAATATTTGATGATTATTTTATTTTATCTATAAAATATTCTTTATTCAATGATGTTTATAGATTTAATATCATTTAATAAATAATAATTTTAATTTTTCTCATACTAAAATGATTACCCATTTGTATATAAAATAAATTAATTAGATGTATATGATCTATATTTCATCTTGACTAATCTCAAATAAAATTGTAACACAGTTCAATACATTATCATGCTGAAAATTATGTCACTATTTTAAAATATGACTCTTATATGATTTATTGGATAACTATTTATTATAATCCATCATATATATTTACTCAACTTGATTCCCTGGGTATCCTAACCATTTGGGTTTATCTACTAAGTAATCAAAAAAATCACAACAAAAATCATTAAATAATGGCATGGGCCATGTGTACCTAACATAACCCAAACAAGATAGCATATGGCCACATAATGTTATATATAACTGATACTGAGTTATCATGGTGTTGAATTTTTTCCCTGTAATGGAATTTGACTCTAAGTATTTTTATACTAGATTTTTTTAATATATTACAATCTTATTTGTAATATTCCAATTATATTCATGTATGTTTCTAGTGATTTTATTTTTTAACCACAATTCCTTCGACCGTATCAATATTTATATACCATCTGGATCATTATATATGTACACAACTCATAAATTTTTTTACATATCCAAATATAAAAATGAAATTTTATTTAAACTTATATAACTGAATAATAGTCCCAAGGTACATTAAAACATTTCATATAAAGTCCAAGAATTATATTAAATAATCAATCACCATAAGAGTAAGAATTATGCGATATGTAGATAACCCTCACTTTTCTTGAGAAAATCTATGGTCTCAATCTAGTGATTAATCATACCTAATGTACCAAAAACCATGTTTTTTTAATCATGTTAGACTTCAAAGGTACCAAAAATTATATTTATTTTCATAGCCTCATTATAATCTAAAATAAAGATATAATAAAATTAAATCAAATATCATACATAACATATAGATCGTTATATGAAGGTTTGACAAATTATAGAGGCTACTTAACGCTCTAAGTAAAAACATAAAACCATTTAAAATATATGATTTATAACAGTGAATAATTTAATTAATGAGATAACTAAATGAATAATTCATAAATTTATACATTACATAAAAAATTATTAACAATTTATAATAAATAAATTATAAAAAATTTATAATTTAGCCAACAATTATAAGAATTCCAATATTAAATAAATATAAAATGATTATGTTTAATTATAATATTAATTTCATTATATTATACATTATTTTTAATTATCATAAATATATAATATTTCAAATCGGAAAATCATATATTTTATATCAATAATATATAAATTTTACATAATCCAAATATCATATATCTAATATTATTTCATCCATGACCATATTAATTTATCAAAACACTTTTTGATATGGTCAACATAATTTCTCAAATAAGGACATTATTTTGAGCATCTGAAATGTATAATTAAGAATATTTCAAAATTTTATAAAATAAAATTTCTATTTTCTATTATTTTTTAATTAATAAATATTTTAAAAATTCCATAATAATTTATATATTATAAATTTATATCAAAATCATAATTCATCCTATATAAAAAAATTATATTCCAATAATATAAATTAATATTATGAATATTTCTTTAGTTTATTTTTTTTAATATTTAGTTATTGATCATTATGATTTTTGTTTTAATTATGTTATAAAAACATAATAAGTTAAATATATATGGAATAATTTGTTTTTGATATTTTTTATAAATTCTAAATCATTTAATTAAATTCAAAATAAAAAAGAATATATGATGTTTTATGATATACAATGTGTTCTAATATGTGATTGCATTGAAAAGCTACATCACCAGTAACAATATACCTTTCATGACCTGGTGATAATAATTGCAATCAATCAAATTCGATTATATATTCAATATCATAATTCTTGAGTGAGTTAAAAATGATACCATTCATTATTATTTCCATGTGGTGGCTGACGATATCACTATTAACAAATAAGTATCATATTTTACAATATATATAATATATTTTCAATAATAAATGAATTTTGTTTATTTATAATTGTTTCTGACGCTTTCGCTGGGGCGCGTGTGACCTTCCGTGGACGGCACGTAGTTGTGGCCCCGCATACCTGCTTTCAATGGCGGGCATCATTCGTTCCTTGTTCAGGGACATTTTCTCCTTGATCGAAACTTGGATGATGGGATGTCGGTTCCTCCTTTCGTGGATTCCTCCTCGGAACATGTCACCTAGTCCGGGTCTCCCTCATAGATTTAATACATTTTTCGTGAAACACTTCCCAGTGCCATATCTTCATGGATGCCAATTAATTACGCTGCTTCGGTCAGGACATTCCAAAGGGTCCTATCAGTGCAGTAACCTTCAGTTGTGGGAGTAGTCACGTCGAGGCATCATTAACATGTCTGAACATTGGGGAATTAGTGTGTCTGTCTTTAGTCCCTTATTTCAGGGATTCATGAGGGCACAGAATTTCGAGGCATCCCACATCGAACGCGGGGAATTTCATATTCCATAGTCATGTATCTGAGTTTTCCTCAGCTTCTTATGCTTAGCACAGGTTATGTGGCAAGTTTAACATCCTGCAAAGGCAGATCAGACTAATAGGAAAACCAAATTTAGTGGATCAGATTGAGAACCCCCAGAGGGAACATCGATGTCGGGGCCAACATGTCGGCATCATCATGAATATTATGGAACGGAATGAAGTGGAATGATCTCACCAGGACATGGCGGACCGGGTGGGTATCAGGATGGATGACGGTGGTGATGGGCTTAAGTCTCTAAGAGACATCCTACGTATCCCCGTGGCGAGGAATCAAATTCCACTTAGTTCAAAGAAATGGAGCTTAAACTATGAGGCGGCCCAAGGATAGTGGGGTCGATAAAACGACGTGAAATGACCAGGGGTTTAGGTGGGCTTGAACCTCTTGGAGGTTTCCTATGTACCATGCAATATCACAGATCAAAGACAATGTAGTTCAGATTTGATGCTGGAAAGCCAATGTGATGGAGGACCGGGGGCTCCATTGGTGATGGGCTTGAACCCCGTGGAGGCTTCCTACATACCAGGCATAGCACGGATCAATGACCTCGTAGTTAAAAATGATGGGGCTTACACACTGAGACGGCCCGTGATTGTGGAAGAACAGACATGAATGCGATCGAGATGACCAGGTGGTGGGCTTGAACCTCTTTGAGGCTTCCTACGTATCATTCTTAGCACAGATCTAAGACCACGTAGTTCAGGTATAAAGTTTAAATGCCATGATGGACGTGGGTAGATAGTTTAATCCTCTTGTTGGACGATGGTATACAGTTTAAACGTCATTTTATAGGAGGTTATACAGTTTAAATGTCATGTTGGATGAGGGTATACAGTTTAAACGTCATGTTGGATGAGGGTATACTGTTTAAACATCATGCTTGAAGAGTGTATACAGTTTAAATGACATGCTGGATGAGGGTAGAACTCGACGTGAAACTACTGAGTGGTGGTCTCGAACATCATGGAGGCTTCCTATGTACAATGCTTATCACAGATCAAAGTCCACATAGTTCATTAGGATGGGGATTACGCTCTGACGCGGCCTTTGAAAAAGTCACAGTCGATGCATTCTCTAATACCACGTGAGTCATACTCGGTGTGAGAAACAAGAGGCATCAAGGACCAGCCAATCACGTTGCGAAGGGTGCATCCGTGATAAATCGATAGGGAATTATGCGTTAGGTGGCCCTTGGTGCTGGGACATACTCCAAGATGGAGGCCCAAGGTGCGACAAAGCGCGTAAGGGATGTATGGAGGAGGTGCATGGGTGCAACATTCCACAGGAGGGGCTAGGGGCTTAATTCCAAGGTGAAGGCCCTAGGCGCGACAAAGCACAGCGTGAAAGTATAGAGGAGGTGCAAGGGTGAAACCTTCCGCAAGAGAGGATTGGGGCTTACATCGAAGGTGGAGGCGCTAGGTGAGAAAATGCACAGTGGGAAAGTACAGATGAGTTGCATGGGTGAATCCTTCTACAAGAGTGGCCAAAGTGGCTGCCCTGCTCTTCCACGGTCAAACTCCACCACAAGAAGGAGGATATAATCCCCTGTGGAGACCAGTGGGCTTGCGGAATGTCCATGGTGGGGGTACCCCATGTGAAAGGCATGGGACGATGTCACAGTTTAATACTAAGTGTTGAGGACAAGGTGATTGGCAGTTTAACGCCCTGCATCTTAGACGAGAAGGGTTTACTCCGCACCCCTAGGTCTTACATAACCGGTACCCTCTACCCCATATAGGAGGGAAGGCATCGAGAAGGCCGTATAAGTGTGGTGTCGCAGATCGAACCACTAAGGGGTTTAAATTAGCGTTGCTATGAGAAGAAGCAATTGCCATTAGTGTGCCTATACGAAGAGGCATTAGGCGAAGCAACACTACGGGAGGTGGTGTCCAGGGGACTTTGAAATCAAATCATGCAAACCTAGAGGGCCGCACTAGAGGAGAGATTTCCAGGCCAAGGGGTCCACAGGAAAGGGCCTTGTGGAGCTTGGTTGCTTGCTTATGTGAGGACACTTGCATGGGAATGTACTTCGCGGAGTGGGGTGCCTTTGCCTCAGCATGGGGAATGGGTGGTGCTTCGCAAAGTGGAATGGTATTCACAGAGTACCTCCTCACAATGCTTAGGTACCTTGCCAAGAAAAGTGTCTCTAAGAAATGTGCTTCACGAATTACTGTGTCCCTGCCATTTCATGTGGATCACATGTACAAGATTGGTGTTTTGTGAAGCATAAACGCTCTGCGACTACCCGGGTCTCTTAAGGGATCCCCCTTCCTTCGCGAATGCACTTGGGCTTTGCGAAAGGAATCCATCTCAGATGGGTGGTCATGATGAGACCAGGTGGTGGTGCTTCACGAAGCAAACATACCTCCCGTAGCTCATGATTTTCTGAGAAGAAGAATGCTTCACGATTCAGGAAAGAAAAATCCGAAATTTCGGAACGTCAATCTAGAGAGCTTAGTGGGGTCTTGGTATTTATAGGTAATGTGTGCCGCAATGTAGAGCTCACGCGGTGAGAAGGGGCCTCAGATGCTTCACGGTGGGTCGTGAACGTCAACCGGGATCGCGAAGGGTTACCACCTCCTACCCTTTGTGGTGGGTCGCGAACGTCAGGGGCGTTCGCGGAGGGTTCCGCCTCCTGTTCTTTACAGTGGGTTGAGTACCTCAGGGGCGTTCGCTGAGCATTATCGCCTCTTGAGAATCTTGGCGGCTCACGAACGTCAGGGGAATTCATGGACGGTTCCGCATCCTATGTTTTGCGGCGGGTCGCGAATGTCTTGGGCTTTCACGGAGTGTTACCGAATATTGAGCTTCATGGCGGTCACGGTGCTCGGGGTCCTCCACGTCAGAGCTTCGCGAGGCAGTGCGCATGGCTGTTCTTCATCACTTATTTCTTCAAATATTTTTTGGTGCCAACAAATGCCCCCCCTCAGACTTGGAGCCATGGAGGGATCATTGGTCGATGTCTAAGTGAAATCGGCAAAATCCTCTGGGGATCGCGGTGCTGACTCGCGAGGCGGGCGGGCGAGGTGGGTAGGGGTCGTGTGATTCTTATGCACTGTGAATCTCCATGAGGGAAGGATGCACGCGTGATGCTCTGAGGGTCAGCGACTATAAAAGGGGGGCTGGCCTCTCTTTCCCTTTTCCTTTATCCGCGACTTTTTCTTTTTGTGCTCTCGATTCGCGAAGCTCCGCATACTTCGCGTCTGCTCATCACGAATCGTGCTTCACTGCGATTGCGAGTCTCCAAATATGTGACTGTGCTAAGCATTCTTCTGCTTCCGGCCCAAAGCCAGGCTCTATGTCTGTGCTTTGCGACCTAGCTCAACGAGAGTGAATTGAAGACGATCTTCATGGCCGGACCTGAGAATTTGCCTATGTCCTGAAACCCAATGTCCCATTAGGATACTGCGCTTGGGGTTCTTTCCGATGCTGCCCGGATGGATAAGATGGCCAACTATTTGGGCCTGTGGGAGCTGATACGAAGCCATTGAGACCATGAGTCTCTAACAGATCTCTTTTCAGAGAGTCAAAAGAACTATCTGTTGTGCAAGAAGCAGACCTTGTATAGAATTGTTATGAAGGATGACGTCTTCATCCCTAAGAAGAGAAGGGATGAACTAGCTTGCTGGTTCAGAAGCACGCCATGCTAGCATCAGTGGTTCCGGGCGGCTGATGGTCACGCCCAAGAGGGGTTCATCATGTCACCATCGACTGCCAGTACAACCATCTGAACAACATCAATAGGAAGCTGTTGAGACAGGAGACATCCCCTCCCATGTACTGCACCATCTTGAAGACAACTCTAAGGGATTCAATGAAGGGGTGGTCCGATGAGTGGGACCTACTTTAGGGCGGCAACATCACCAATGATTGAGCATGGTACTACTGGGTAGGTGCCTCATGCGAGGAGTTCGGGGCCGAGTTGAGGAGTGTGGGCTTCTTTGAGGAGGAATGGTGTTCTCAATTCCACATTAATCAACCGAAGAAGCTAATGTTGGAGATGATTAGAAAGTTGTCATCTGGGACCAACACTTTTCACCTACACCATGGGGAGGTGCACATTAGTCTGTGGGATTTCCATCATATTTTAGGGGTCCTGATCTTGGAGGCCATGTATGACGAGTTCATCCCCGTCATGAGTCCAGGAGAGGACCCGGAGAAGATTTTGTGGCTGGTGCTGGAATTGATGGGATTGGTCCCTGGAGAGGACAAGGAAGTGGTGAGGGATATCCACTTTAAGTGGTAGTTCAAGCATTTCCTCATCCTCCCGGAGGATAGAGAGTTCCCTCTGAGGCCTCGAACTTTTCCGAAGGGGGCTCAATGAGGCATGGAGCACCCGTACTAGCGTCTCTTGGAGGACAACCAATGGAAGACCTAGGGCTTCAGTGTCAATACTGAACAATAGCCAATAGTCATGTTAGAGGCGTTTATCACTACCATTATCTACGTTTGGATCCTACCGTTGAGGGATACCAACATGGGGGTGCGACCTAGCTCGTTCATCATGGCGTTCATGCTAGCCACGGGACGACAGGTCAATCTGGGGATCTTGATGCTCGCCAGGCTATACAGGATGTTGTGACACGTCAGCGAGGGCATGAAACTACCGAGGATATGCGGTCACATCTACCTTCTGTATGGGTGGATCGCAGTGCACATCAGGGGGGTTTACGAATATCCAAAACCCATCTCGCCACTGGGGTTGAGATTCCACCCCTCCATTATGAATGCTGCTTGGAGATTCCCAATAAAGCTAACCGTACCAATGGCGTTGAAACGAGTATGGAAGGTGAATGAGTTTATCTTATATCTGTTTCCATTGCCAATAGGGTTGCTCACCGATGATGGTCAGAAAACGGAATAGAACCAGGCATATATCATGTCCTTTTGAGGAAGAGTCCTGGTGGCATGGGTCGATCGCGAGACGCTTTGCGAACCGTACACCCCGCATCACATTGCGTGGCAATTTTGGTGCCTGGAGTGGCTGACCCTGCAGGTCTACATGGGGGTGCATCTTGAGGAGCACCCATGTGTAATGAAGTAACTGTGGATAATGTTCACATAGGAAGATGAGAAAATGATAATGACATTGACTTTATCCACTTCCTCCTTTAGGATATTAATGGAGTACACCCTCACCTGGGAGGCAGCATACCTGGGAGAGATGTTGAAGCCACCCACCGTTCGAGCCATTGATGGCAGGCCTCCCCTATCCCAAGGTCGGGGTTGGAGGGAAGCTCCGGCCTCTCGCGGTGGTGGGGCTGAGTAGTGACGACACCTGCAGCAGTCAAGGAGAAGGCAGTGGCAGAAGATATCAACACGGTTGTAGACTCGGTGGTCCCGGCAGAGTAGAGTCATCTGGAGGGTCGGTCGCCAAGGGGATTCCGCAGAAAATCCACCCTAGCTCCGGTAAAGAGGTTTCGCCATATTATCATGCCAGAAGATGTTGTCTTCCTAGGAGACATGAACATTTGGGATATCAACCATCAATTCCTCATCCCACCTAAGATGTGGCAACAACTGAATCGTCTCAGGATGGAGTTACCAGGCATAGGCCCAATTTGGGCCGGTTTCACGGTGTCTTCGACGGATGCGGAGCAATACTTGGACAAACTAGAGTACTATGTCCACTCCAGTGGTGTCCCCTACCCAATGACAGACTGAGTGATGGTACTTATAGATCAGATGGTTCCCCCACAATTGTCAACTACTGAGATGAGGGAGCACTTCCCCCTGCCAGAACAATCAGGCAAATCCTCTTAGGAAAATAGGGCCGGTGGAGGGAATCCGTTGGAGGAGGTTGAAGTCGGAGATCAAGACTTTGATAATGACGACTTTTTAGAGGTTCTCAAGGTCTCAATCCGAACTTATTTCCCCATGGTCCTCTCTCAGGCCACTATGGGTCTCTCATGAGCATGTAAACCGTGCAGGAGGAACTCGTACGCAGATCGCGCTCTCGCTCCTCAGTATGTGACAACGCACTACATTCGATATCTGATCCTACGGCTGCATCCAGTTCAGTGTCTGGCGGGCTGGGGCATCTGAGGTGGCTCTTCCAGAATCCTCGGACCTTCGGAAAATAGACGGAGGGACAAGCATAGTGGTCCCATCAGTATCGGCTCAAGAGAAGCATGAGGAGTTCGATATTTGTAAGTTCCCTCCACTGGATTCATTGTTGTCATGTTGCGCCAACTGGCATATCTGTTCATCCATGTTGCGTACAGTTCTACGTCTGACATGGGATGCTGCGACAATGCTGGTTGGGATGTCTGGTGGTATACCTCCTAGGGGCATGACGGTATTGGTGGAGATAGTCACCTCGCCTACCCAAGCGGCTGCGCTTCCTGTAGTCGGCAAGACAACCAGCGGGGTCGTGCCTGAGGTTATTGGGGTGGGATCCAATGATGAGGATCAACCGGCTGACCCATGTCTCATCACGCCTGCTCTGGTATTGGATGTCAAGCCGAATTTAATGCCAGACGCTGATCCTGTTGAAGACTTTCGGCGGGCGTATCCAGCATCCGAGCCTGCCGATCACGCGGACTGGGATGAAACAACCTTCAATAAAGAGGACATCATAATAGTATGTAACTGATCATGGAAGCTAATCGCTCGCTTCATCAAGAACACCCCCAAGCACCATGGCTGAATGAAATAGACAGACTTTGCTCGTGGCTGCGCGAGTTGTGCACTGGGTGAGAGGATGCCCAGCATCCGTACTTGCTGTAAGAAAATCTAATGGAAGATAGGATCTAGGAGAATGATTTCAGGATCAGTGTAGGCTGGAAATGGAGGAAGTATGCAAACATCAAGAAGCTCCGGGAGGCAGAGAATGGGGTATATCTACTGTAGATATGGGAAGATGAGCACTCTGCCTCTCTCAATGCACAGTTTGAGCTGATCCTGCGACTAAAGGCCCAGCTAGTGGAGGCCGTGAAAAGCCTGGAGCAGGTTTCTGGAGAGATGGCTATCATTCTGGCTCACCTGGAGAGGGCCCAAGTTGGGGCTGATGAACTGCGCCCCATCGTCGTTGAAGAAGAGTGGGAGCTGGGTCGGTGACAACAATTCTTGGATTCCCTAAGTAGGAGGGTGGCGGAGCTGCAATGCTCTTTTGACAGGGTCAATCCATTCATTGGGGAAATTGACCCTCAAGTACAATAATAATCACAATATATTTAAATGTACTTATGTGCTTTGATCAATTTTTTTCTTTTCAGCTCCCGTAGCATGCACGAATTCCATTGTGGTTGCATCCTTACAGTGTTTGCGGAACGTCTGTCTACAATAATCCAAGTTCATGTAAGTCGGGCCCTACGTGAGAGACAAGATATAGTCACCTCATCGTTCCATTCAAACATAAAAGTGTAGACTAGGATTTGGTCATCTGGGGTTAGGATAACCAATCAGATTTTCTAAGAAATATGAGGGACATGGCTGGAGAAAGAAGTTCTCAGAAAATCCAAATTACAATTTTTTCAACGTACTCTTGTGCACGAGTGGTGCAATGCCAGGTGCACTAAAATCGGTCAAATAGATGGGAATTGGCATTGTGAATTATGATACCCATGATTTGGAACATTGCGGTGGTGGAGTGACAATAATGGGTGACCATTAACCGTGGCGTAAAAACGACGTCCTTACTGCATTATACTGTAGTGGAACAATAAATGGGGGAAAACGTTAACAATGTTAGAAACACGGGGCCTAGATAAAATATCATCGATCAGTCTTTCGAGAAGTTGGATGAAGACAACAGGCGGAACGTTGGCCTAGGACAGAAGGTAGACCATAGGTCAAGCATCCATAATCTTAGGGGGTTCCTCCAAATATGATGATTCTTCCAGAACGTTGGTCCAAGACAGCAGGCAGACCATAGGTCAAGCATTTGTACTATTAGTGGATTCCTATAGATATAAAATAGAACGAGAGTCTGACTGAGGGGCATGTAAAGCGTGCAATATGGAGTGAGGGTTTGTTCAAACAGAATCCAACACTCATGAAATTATGCCACTATGGTGGGAGTATGGTAGATGGGTGCATCAGTTTGATAATAGATCATTATTTCATTCAAACAGGGCCTCTCTGGCGAGGGGGTCTGTCACATCGCAACATCATTGTGGGGCATCATGAATTTATTCAGGGCAGATTTATAGTGGAACTTCATTACGAGGGGTCCATCCAGGGTGGCCGAAAAGGGGAATAACAAGATCTACAACTCTTAGGGGATGGACCCTAGGCAATATACCTGGGTGTCCCTATGTATCCCATGAGAACGGGAATTAGGCCAAACGTAGTTATGGAAGCACAGTTTAACGTCATGTAGGATGATGAGAAGCCCAGTTGAACCATTACACATCCTACTAAAACCACCAAGCCCACGAGAGCCATGATCGATGTGGGAAACAAGAAGTGATGGAGAAAATTCCCAACACAAGAAAATACATGATAGGGTGAGGGAACACTGGATGAATACCTCCCCAATTGTAGAGACCCGAAGCCTGACGTACATAGACATTACATTAATTTTGCGGAATACTTAATACATAACAAAAATAGACACACAAGGACCGTAATAGATTAGTGTCTTTGGAAACTCAGAACATAATCTTCTAATCATGGTTAAAGAACTTCAACATATCTCATAAAGATCTTACCCTTTTGTTTTCTTACCTAAAACCTTTCTTTAAATCCTGGGGAAATGAAAACATATAAAGGGTGAGCTCAAATGCTCAGTAAGGGTAAACATAGAGAACATAAAACAATCCATTACTTTTGAATGCAAAAACATGAACATAAAATATAATCATCAAAATCATGAGCAAAGACATAAATCTTGGGAGAACCTATGGAATATATCAATAAGAAACATTAATCCTGATAAAATAGCATGGGAATAATACATGTAATTGTTGCATTCATTAAGCACTTGTTATGTTTTCCATAGTAGACAAGGAATTGCTGCCAAGACCATCTTGGTGGACAAAGTCTATTTCTGAATTTAGTTCACTCCTCGTTCTAGTCCTGTAATACTGAACCAGATTAACTTATCATTCCAGCCATGTCTAACTCATGAGATATAAATCTTTACCCAATGCATTGGAGGGAGATATAGGTCCCACCCATCTCATAATGAAATCTTTCTTACTTGTGCCACAATATAAACATACAACATTCATAATAACCCAACAAATAAAATGGGTTTCATAAATATCATCACATAATCCATATAAAAGAAATAGATATCATTTCATAATAAGGAAAGTGAAATCATTTAATCATAGAGACATTATACTTGAAACATACACATATGAAATAATTTCATCTAAGATGGAAAATGGTTTTGATAAAACACTTGAAATGAATTCTTGACGAAAATATCTTTTCTTCTTTAAAAATAATTTTCTTTTCACAAAAAAGTCATTCAATTTTAAAAGAAAAGGATTTTTTTTTGAATATAGTCATGAATTTTTTTGGAGGAAACTTCATGAAAATAAGGCTTTATAAAACCGTAAATATCCATTCATGCCATATAAGTTAAAAATAACATTCTCTTCGTACTTTTGTCGGAAAAGTCAAAAAGTACCTCGTAAAAGAAATATTCCTTTCATACCATGTAGTAAAAGTAAAAAATGGGTAAAAAGGACTTTATACATACATGAAACAATTTTTAGAAAATAGGTACATGGATTATAAATATAACCCCAGTAAATACTTATGAATTAAACAATCTCAGATAAAAACGAGATTGAAAAAGGTATCCCTTACCTTATATTAGATATGCTTTGTACGTATTCGAACCTTCTGTATAATGATTTAAATAATGTAATTGACTTATTATATAATCATATTCATTGTTATGATATCATATATGGTTCACTTATGACTTTATATTACCTGTTCTTTTGTAAATTCTAGGTTAAAGAAGTGTTTTGGGTAAAATCGTTTCATTTATCGTAGGCATTTGGACTTGTTCTTATTGACATTATTATTACTCATATTATGATTTAATTACATATAGATTATAAAACATGATTTATATATCATATCTATTCAATATATATATATATATATAATTTATAGATAAATGAAATGAAAGACACAATTCATGGAGACGGTAGTCCGTACGTACGCATGAACGTTGTTTTCCTTTCCTTATTGTATTGTAAAAAAGTAAGTAGATGACACAAAATTATATATACATAAATCCAGTAGATTTATCATGTCATATATTTCATTTTTATTCATTATATACATTTTATAATCATTCTTTAATGGTTAACATAGAGAATGAATCTTATCGCGTCGTGGAGACGGTATTCCGGACGTACGCACGAGTGATGATATCGTTCCCATGGTCGTGGAATTGTGTAGAAGTGTATGTATACTATTTCAGAATCAATATCAATTTATAATAATCACATATAGTTATTCTTTACACCATTATACACATCCAAGTAATGTGGTGGTGGAAAACAGATTACACCACGGCTTGGAGACGGTATTCCGTACGTACGCACGCGCAGTGATTTAATTTTTCTATAGGATGGATAGAAGGTGAAATACGGTTATTTCATATTTATAATAACATATCAGTATATTATAGATTCTTATGTTATTAATTTATAATGAAAAAACTAAAGAAGAAGAAGTTGAAGAAGAAAGAAATTGAAAATGATCGGTAATGGATATTACCTCTTCTTTGGAACGCCTCTTCTTAACCTCCTCTTTGGGAACTAAAGATGGTCTTTGAAGAAGACCAGGACCACTAAGATTATTTTAGGGAAGTGGAGAAGAGATTTTGGTAGGGTTTTTCTGATCATTAATGATCAAATTGGTGTGAGGTGGAGATGGAGTAGGTGCCCTTTAAAAGGGAGGAGAGGGGCACCTTAGGAAAATCTCAAAATATTATTTTATATTAAAGTCACATTCAGTTTTTAATGGTTCCAAAGGGTCTTATTTCGAAGATAAAGTGGGGATGGGTATAAATCCTCTCATCCAATAGGTTTTAGACAAGTTTAGGTTATTATTTTAACCTTATCAATTAGATTTAACTTTAAGTTAAATAATTGAACTTTTACCGTGTCTTTTTTGTTTTCTTACACTATATGGTTAATAAACATACCTTAACAAGCCAAAAAAACCCCAAGTGGTTTATTATTAATATATTTATCCATATCTAACTCATTTGGCCGACCCTAAGATTTTTAGGAATAAAATAACAATTATTAATATAATATTTGTTTTAATAACTAATTTATGTTAATTTTGACACTATTTGGTACATGATTTTTGTGAAAATCATAACAGAATGATAAGTTCAAAACAAGTTAATTATATCAACACTAACATGTCATATTAAACTAGAAAATTAGTGTAAGTCATAAAAAGTCTCAAATTACATTTATTTGGGAATTTATAACATCAATTATGTTATTATTTTCTAAATAAGGTAATTACTGCATCATCGTTGTGTCATAAATAAATTAAATTATTTAAAGTCTAAAAATTATAAATAAAATATATTTATGTAGGAAATATTTTTATATTTCTAATGAATATTTATAATCGAATTTATCTTATGTATAACCCTATAGTAAAAATGTTTTAGTTATTAAACATTGATTTTAACTATTTTAACTCTACTTTAAATACAATAATATTAAATGCCCTAATCTAATCCAAGTAGACCTAAATGGTCATATTATATTTATAAGGTTATTTTTGGTCGATATAAAGTTTTCCAATTAAATTAGTACATTTGTTAGGGTAATAGTAATATCATTTTTACCTTTAATTGCCTTATTTACTATTAACCGCAGTAAATAAAAGTAAAAAGTTACTATTCACCCAAAATAATTTTCGTCTCATTGAACCACATTTTACATACTGATATCAACCGTGTCTCTCAGGGTTTTGAAATTCCATTCACATAAGTGGTAAAATTAAGTTTTATGAAAAATTCAGTTTTTTAACTACCACTTAGTGATTTCAATATTCATCAAAAATTGAATGTTTTCAGAAAAATGCCAAAAATTCACCCTAGGATAATTTTGGTATTTCAAATCCAAAAATGAAGTCCATTTTGAATGATAAAATTTATATAATCTCAAAAAGTGGTTATTACTATTCATAACCGCTAGTTTATATAATATTTTAATAATATATCATTGTTTAGTGATACCTGGTATTGCGTACAACACACGCTATTGAGGAAGGTCGCGATTGTGTGTAATGAAATCCATGTCGGGGTTGAGTGTAGTGCAAGACTCCTTTTTTGTTGCGTATAAATAAATCCAACCATATTTCATATATATATACACACTCAATTTTATATTAAATAACTACTATCAAACAAACATGAAATTGTGTTTAACACGATCCAATATTAGTGATGCGTATATTGCAAGCTAATACGGCGTTGCGTATAGCGCAAGATAATTTTGGAGTAGTGTACAACACAAGACATTAATGAAATTAAAAAGAATAATTCTTATAAAATCTCTGGATTTTACATTCTACCCCCCTTAAAAAAAATTCCCCGTCAAAATTCATCAGGGTTAAAAATGGATTACTACTTGAAATTTTCATTAATAAAAACCCACATCATAAAAAGAGAATATAAAAACATATCATTAAAAAATAAAGAATGAATTATAACATTTACGAAAATTAACTAATCACTGGGTTTCCACATAGGTGAAAATATGGATATGGAAGAGAAATTTAACTATCAAGTTCTGATGTAGAGTGGTAGAGAACATTGCTATGAAAAAGCCAACAATCACAAATCCATAGATTTGTTATGATCTAAGGTACCATCGGATTCATCCGATATAAAAGGACTAGGACAACATTTTTAATATCCTTTCCCTAAAGTTCAAAATATTAATTAGAAGAAATAATTACATGATTTTTGTAATATCTCACTTTTGTTTTTTGCTTTGAACAATTTCCACTTCATCTCTTAATGAAATGAAGTTGAATTTGTCTTCAGTGAAGTGTTAGCAGATCAAGAGATAGAATGATAAATAATTTCATCTATCTAAAACAAAAGGATAGAAAAAGTTATTAAATATTCACAAGTCCATATATAGTAAGATTAATCACATATAGTTCCTAAAATGGAATTATACTTCATATATCATACTGATTAAAATAATAAACCTAGTTTCTACTAACCAGGGACTTCCTGTAGGCCAGT
Organism: Viscum album; assembly: GCA_963277665.1. NCBI lineage: Eukaryota > Viridiplantae > Streptophyta > Magnoliopsida > Santalales > Viscaceae > Viscum > Viscum album. The sequence continues at coordinate 1,648,488,877 of OY728133.1, forward strand.
GATAGGTGATAAAGGCATGTTGCACTTCGGTTGTGGGATCGATTCCCACAGCCTTGTCTGACGCGATGGGTTATCACACGTCTTATGGGTTTTCCCTTTTTCTAAAAATACACTATTATAACATTCCTGCAATAAAATCGAAAAAAGTTCTAGCCTTAAACAATACTATTTGATGTCTAACATAATCCATTTCAAATCATTAGGCTTATCCTAAATACTTTTGTCCAATCTTATAGTATAAAGAAAACAATTACAAGAAATGTCATCTACCGAGCATTTGAATACCATCATTTATCCCTGATATATCTTGTTGATCACATTCCAATCAGGTGAATTCTTTAATAATGTATTCTCTTGAGAATGTATACCCATTGAACATTAGTGAAAACACGAATGCTGCCAAAATCCCAAAAAAATTTATATACTCAAACCATGATATCACTTTGTCCTTATATTAGTCATGAGCTCATTAATACTATCAAAAATATTATTTTCTCTTTATCCCTTCATTATGTGCATATCATCTTCATTACAAACATATTTCAACCACTTTTCATGGTTACCGGTACACTATTATTATTGAAAACCAATACATAGATATTTCAAAACTCCACGATACCATAAATGAGATTCCATGATACTATTTTGAAATCCCATTCCCTAAACAATTAATCATTACACAACACCATTTTCATTCTCAACATGACAAATAGTGATTGCATGTGACTTCCAATTATCCTTTGCCTTAAGTGGTTGCTCACGTTGATCATCATTAGCCCTTGGATTTGGGTATTGATTAGCATAATGTCCCATTTCCTTTCACTTGAAGCATTGAAGTGTTGGTGGTTCATTTTCTATAGTCTTTTCTTTAGCAACCCTTTTTACATTACATCGATACTCAGCTGCTCGATGACCATCTTTTCCAACCTTAATACATTTTCTAGTCCCTTTAAGAAAATCTCCACCAAGCTTATTTCCACACATTGAGCATAAAGAAACATTCATCTTCTTTTCAACATTATCCTATGATTTCTCCTTGAACTCCACCTTTAGTTTCTTATCAAAACCATGAGATGGATATGTAACACCAACTTCCATTTCTACCTTGATAGAACAATGAACAATTTCTTCATAGCTACTGAAGTGTTTTATAGCTAATGCCCTTCGAAGACTTGGTTTTAAGCCACTGAAAAATCTATCAACTTTACTTTCAGGTTGGATGATAAAGCCAGATGCATACCCTGCAAGCCTTGTAAAATTCGCTTCGTATATACCAAAGGATTCATCATCCTTATTCTTAAGCTCAAGGAAATCCTTGTCCATCATTGGTCTAAGAATACGAGGGAAGTACTTTTTGAAAAATAAGTTCTTGAACTCATCCCATTCCATGGATTCAATTTCATCTTGGGGCCTTCTATTCTTGATAAGATTCCACCATTGACCAGCTTCACCTTCCCAATGATATACTGCTAAGATGACATTATCATGTTCAGAACATTGGAGAACTGAAAATATATTTTTAGTAGTACTGATCCATTGTTCAGCAACTAATGGATCAGTAGACTCACTGAATGAGGGTGGACGCTGCCTCGTGATGGATTCAACAGAATATTGTTCCCTTTTATGCTCATTTGGATGTCCTGATTGATTCATAGCTTGTGTAAGTATAGAAATAAGATTCTTCACTCCATCTCCCATAAAATTAGTTTGTTTAGGAGGACAATCATTGCATTGTCCATTACATTGTTCAACACGGTTCCTTCGGGTTCCATCCATCGTCTAAAACCAAAAAAGAATAGTGTTAGAGGAAAAAATCATGCTAAGTAAAATAACATATTAAAGGGGAGTACCTTCAATATCTAACATCTTAGGTGATATTCTAAGATGGTTACCATAATTCTAAAACTATAACCTATACTTATAATTATCCTTAGGAACATTACTAAACCTTAAGGAAATCCCTAGACATACCTTAGAAATATCTCTAGGGATATCACTAATGTTCTCACATCCTAGTTTCCAAAGGTTGAATAATCCATTCCTCTGACACCAACTGTAGAGATCTGAAGCCAGACGTACATAGACATTACATTACTTTTGTGGAATACTTAATACATATCAAAAATAGACACATAAGGACCGTAATAGTTTAGTGTCTTTGGAAACTCGGAACATAATCTTCTAATCGTGGTGAAAGATCTTCAACATCACCCATAATGATCTTCCCCTTTTGTTTTCTTACATAAAAACTTTCATTAAATCTCAGGGAAAAGAAAACATATAAATGGTGAGCTCAAATGCTCAGTAAGGGTAAACATAGAGAACATAAAACAATCCATAACTTTTGAATGCAAAAACTTGATATTAAAATATAAAGATAAAAATATTGAGCAAAGACATAAATCTTGGTAGTACGTAAGGCATATATCATAAAGAAACAGTAATCCTGATAAAATACCATGGGAATAAAACATGTAAATGTGGCATTCTTTAAGCACTTGTTATGATTTCCATAGTAGCCAAGGCATTGCTTCCAAGACCATCTTGGTGGACAAAGTCTCTTTCTGAATCGAGTTCACTCCTCGTTCCAGTCCTATAATACTGAACCAGATTAACTTACCATTCCAGCCATGTCTATCTCATGAGATATAAATCATTACCCAATGCATTGGAGGGAGATATAGGTCCCACCCATCTCATACTGAAATCATTCTTACTTATGCCACAAAATAAACATAAAACATTCATAATAACCCAAAGAATAAAATGGGTTTATAAATATCATCACATCATCAAATAACCCATATAAAAGAAATATATATCATTTCATAATAAGGAAAGTAAAATCATGTAAATCATACAGACATTATACTTGAAACATACACAAATGAAATATTATCATCTTAGATGGAAAATGGTTTTGATAAAACACTTGAAATGAATTCTTGAGGAAAATATCATTTCTTCTTTAAAAATCAATTTTTTCCACAAAATGTAATGAAATTTTAAAGGAAAAGGATTTTGTTGAAAATAGTCATGAAATATTTTGGACGAAACTTAATGAAAATAAGGCTTTATAAAACCGTAAAAATCCTTTCATGTCGTATAAGTTAAAAATAACATTCTCCTCGTACTTTTGTAAGAAAAGTCAAAAAGTACCTCATAAAAGAAATATTCATTTCATTCCATGTAGTAAAAGTAAAAAATGACTTTATACATACATGAAACCATTTTTACAAAATATGTACATGGATGATAAATATAACGCCAGTAAATACTTAAGAATTAAACAATCTCGGATAAAAACGATATTGAAAAAGGTATCCCTTACCTTATGTATGATATGCTTTGTATGTATCCAAAACTCCTGTATAATGATTTATATAATGTCAATGACTTATTACAGAATCATATTCATTGTTATGAAATCATATATGGTTCACTTATAACTTTATATTACCCGTTCTTTTGTAAATTTGAGGTTAAAGAAGCATTTTGGGTAAAATCGTTTCATTTATCGTAGGCATTTGGACTTGTTGTTCGTGACATTATTATTACTTATATCATGATTTACATACTTACAGAATATAAAACATGATTTATATATCATATCTATCTAGTATATATATATATAATAGATATATAAATGAAATGAAACACACCGTTCATGGAGACAGTAGTCCGTACATACGCATGAACGTTGTTTTCCATTCCTTATTGTCTTGAATGAAAGTATGTAGATGACACACATATATATATATACATAATTCCAGTAGATTTATCATGTCATATATTTCATTATTATTCATTATATACATTTTATAATCATTCTTGAATGGTTAACATGGAGAATGAATCTAATCGCGTCGTGGAGACGGTATTCCGTACGTACGCACGAGCGATGATATCGTTCCCATGGTCGTGGAATTGAGTTGAAGTGTATGTATACTATTTCAGAATCAATATCACTTTATAATAATTACATATAGTTATTCTTTACACCATTATACCCATCCAAGTAAGGTGGTGGTGGAAAACAGATTACAACACGGAGTGGAGACGGTATTCCGTACGTACGCACGCACAGTGATTTCATTTTTCCGTAGGATGGATAGACTGTGAAATATGGTTGTTTCATATTTATAATAACATATCAGTATATTAGAGATACTGATGTTATTACATTATAATTAAATAACTAATGAAGAATAAGTTGAAGAAGAATGAAATAGAAAATGATCGGTAATGGATATTACCCTTTCTTTGAAACGCCTCTTCTTATCCTCTTCTTTGTGCACTAAAGATGGTCTTTGAAGAAGACCAGGACCTCTAGGATTATTCTAGGGATGTGGAGAAGAGATTTAGGAAGGAGTTGAGTGAGATTTAATACTAAAATTGGTGTTATGAAAAGAGGGAGGAGGTGCCCTTTTATAAGGGAGGAGAGGGGCACCTTAGGAAAATCTAAAAATATTATTTTATATTAAAGTCACATTCGGTTTATAATGGTTCCAAAGGGTCTTATTTCGAAGATAAAGTGGGTATGTGTCAAAATCATCTCATCCAATATGTTTTAGACAAGTTTAGGTTATTATTTTGTCCTTATCAATTACATTTATCTCTAAGTTAAATAATTTAACTTTTCCCGTGTCTTTCTGTTTTTTTACACTATATGGTAAATAAACATACCATAACAAGACAAAAGAACCCAAAGTGGTTTATTATTTAAATATATATCAATATTTAACTCATTTGGCCGAACCATATATTTTTAGGAATAAAATAACAATTATTATTATAATATTTTTTTTAAAAATTAATTTATTTCAATTTTAAAACTATGTAGTACATGATTATTGTGAAAATCATAAAAGAATGATAAGTTCAAACCAAGTAAATTAAATCAACTGTAACATGTCATATTAACCTAGAAAATTAGTGGAAGTCATAAAAAGTCTCAAATTGCATTTATTTGGGAATTTATAACATCAATTATGTTAATATTTTCTAAATAAGCTAATTAATATATCATCGTTGTGCCGTAAATAAATTAAATTATTTAAAGTCTAAAAATTATAAATAAAATATCATTATGTATGAAATCAGTTTATCTTTCTAATGAATATTTATAATCTAATTTAGCTTATGTATAACCCAATATTAAAAATGTTTTAGTTATTAAAATTTGATTTTAACTATTTTAACTCTTCTTTAAATAAATTAATATTAAATGTTCTAATCTAATCCAAGTGGACCTAAATGGTCATATTATAATAATAAGGTTGTTTTTGGTCTAAATAAACTTGTCCAATAGAATTATTACTTGTGTTATGGTAATAGTAATATCATTTTTACCTTTAATTACTCTATTTACTATTAACTGCGGTAAATAAAAGTAAAAAGTTACTATTCACCAAAAATTATTTTCATCTCATTTAACCACATTTTACATACTGATATCAACCATGTCTCTCGTATTTTTGAAATTCCATTCACAGAAGTGGTAAAATTATGTTTTATGAAAAATTCAGTTTTATAACTACCACTTAGTGATTTCACTATTCATCAATAATTGAAAATTTCAGAAAAATGCCAAAAATTCACCCTAGGATAATTTCGGTATTCCGAATATAAAAATGAAGTCCATTTTGAATGATAAAATTTATTAAATTTCAATGTGTGGTTATTACTATTCATAAAAGCTAGTTTATATAATATTTTAATAATATATCATTGTTTTGTGAAACCCGGTATTGCGTACAACGCACGCTATCGAGGAAGGTATCGATTGCGTGTAATGAAAGCCAAGCCAGGGTTGCGTGTAGTGCAAGACTCCTTTTTTGTTGCGTATAACTGAATCCAACCATATATAATATATATATATACACTCAATTTTCCATTAAATAACTACTATCAAACAAACATGAAATTGTGTTTAACACGATCCAAGATTAGTGTTGCGTATACTGCAAGCTAATACGGTGTTGCGTATAGTGCAAGATAATTTTGGAGTAGTGTACAACACATGAAATTAATGAAATTAAAAAGAATAATTCTTATAAAATCCCGGGTTGTTACACAAATGATGTTAACACGTCCATGTGGGGGGATCATAGTTTATGGTTATAAAGCTCAGATCGTGAGGGGATCTTAGTTTATAGTCATAGAGCTCAGACCATAGGTGCATCTTAGTTTATGGTCTTAAAGATCAGATTGTGGGGAGCCCCAAAGAACGCTTCATTGCAGCTTTATACCCCTGATATGCAAAGGTGAACTGAGGGATGGTGTCGAGAGTGCCACGATTCTACCATGATAGGATGAGAGGTAGAGAACCTAATGTGAATCACGCAACCAACATTCAAGGACTGAAGGGGCCATCGTAACGATATGGGAGTACTGTTGACCGTTGTGGAAAAGCAGCATCGATATCGCACTGACTGGTGGTGGAGTTAGTGTAACGAAATGGGAGTGCTACTGACCATGGTGGAAAAGCAGCATCGATATCGCACTGATCTATGGTTGAGTTGGCGTAACGACATGGGAGTGATATTGACCATGAAGGAAAATCAGCATCGATATCGCACTGACCGGTGGTGGAGTCGGCGTAATGACATGGAAGTGCTACTAACCGTGGCTGAAAAGCAGGCATCGATATTTTACTGACCAATGGTGGAGTCGGCATAACGACATGGGAGTGCTACTGACCTTGATGGAAAAGCAGCATCGATATTTCCCTGACCGGTGGTGGGAGAAACAACCAAGCATCAACCACTGATGATATTCGAGCGGGCTTTTTATCAATTTTTATCTGAAAACCCTTAGGGGAATTGGCCCGTATCAGTAGGAGAGACCTTAGGTGATGTATCCAAACCGTTCATTGGGGTCCCTCCTGGGGTGGAAGGTAATGAAAGCTCGAATGAAGGGGAGAAAAAAGCTTGACAAGTGGAAGGAACTTGGCCAAGTCGAACCTAACACTCTTGGTAATAAACCAGAGTACTCTTAAGACATGGTTGAACCACTACAAAGAGTCAATGGACTCGACTTTATGTTGACCAAGATATGGACGATTCCCGGGAGAAGGGGAAATATTCAAGAGGTAGGGTTGGACCTAATGATTACACACTCGGGTGGTCCTATGTATCCCATAAGGATGGGAATCAAGCCACACATTCTTCTAGAAGTGCAGTTTAACCTCATGCGGGACAATAAGGGGAATTTCTTCCAGGAATCTTCATGGCGCAACAGATAACCCATTGGGAATGGGAATATGATCCGGCATCGCACCGCAAAATCTGAGTAAAGTCACGGGCCAAGGGGCCCGAGAAGGCCAAGGGGCCTAAGGATGGGACTCAGTCAAGAATTCCTAACCATCATTCAGTTTAAAGCCTTTCAGGGAGGACGAGCAGTAGTATAAGGTAATGCTAGACCGAATAAAGATCTTTGTTTATGGTCTTAGAGCTCAGACCAAGGGGTGCCCAGATGTAGGGCCAAATATATTTTAGGGTCATGCAGGGACCTGATAAAGATTTTAGTTTTAGATCTTAGAGATCGGAACAAGGCGTGCCCATGTGTAGGGCCAAATACAGTTTAGGGTCGTGCAAGGACCTGATGAAGTTCATAGTTTTAGGTCTTATATCTCGGACCAAGGTCTGAAGAAAAATTGCTGAGTAAGTGTGGACCTCAACCCAATCCCTATGCCCACCTGAGTTAAACTCGGTTCGGGAAACAAGGGGGGGGGTATCCTTATCACTATACATGGAACGTTCATCTAAGAGATGTCGGTGAATGGCCTCGAAGTACACCATAACATGGATTTGATCCCATAACGTGCAGATGCGCATTGTGGAATAGAACCAAGAGCTTCGAAACTCGACATGGAAATGATGAAGTGAAGGAGGATATGAATCGTGTAACCAACATTTTGGGCTGATGTAGACGGCGTAACGACATGGGAGTACTACTAACCATGGCCGAAAATCAGCATCAATATCGCATTGACCGGTGGTGGGAGCAACAGACGAGCATCGACCGCTGACGATATTCGTGCGGTATTTTTATCGACTTATTGTCTGAATCCCAAGGGGACATCGGCCAGTACCAGCTGGAGAGACCTTAAGTGATGTATCAAGGCCGTTCTTGGGGGTCCCTCTGGGTGTGAGAAATAATGGAAGCCCTGACAAAGGGAAACACGATGCCTGAAAAGCAGAGAAACATGTACAACCAGAGTCCGACATTCCAGGTAATAACCTAAGTACCCTTAGGCACATCGGTGAACCGCCAAAAAGGGTCGGTGAGATGACTCAGGAGGGAGAGTAGGCCAAGGGGCCAAAGTGGATAGAGAATCCCGAGAGTTGGGGCTGGAACCGATGTTTAGACATCATAGTGGTCCTACGTATCCCATAACGATGGAAATCAGGCCACACATAGATCACGATATGAAGTTTAACGTCATGTAGGACGAAGAGGAGAGTGAGGAACTCCTGAATGAAGGAGGAACGTGGTACGGGAAACAATCCGACGTGAAGGAGGACATAATCCCATGTTACACCATACACCACTCACAAATGGGGACATGGGTTAGGGTCCCGAAGAGGGCGAAGGGCCTGATAGTTTGTGCTTTGGTCAGGAAGTCCTGACAGGCTTGCAGTTTAACGTCTTGCAGTAAGGACAAAGGTCATAGGAATAGGATTCCATGGACATTGGAGTTGTGCGGTACGACAATTAAACCATCGCTAATGAGGACATAATCTCGCTCGGTTGTACACCAAGATACGAACATGGGCTAGGAGCCCGAAAAGGACATGGGGCCTGAGGCTGATCCTTAGTCAGGAAGACCTGACTAGCTTGTAGTTTAACGTCTTGCTCCGAGGACGAGGACAACGGGCTCGAAAAGGGCCAAGGGGCCTGTGGATGGACCTCAGTCAGGGGATGTGTACTACATAGCCAGTAACATGATATGAATGAGGACATAAACCCATGCTATTCCATACACCCCATCCCCCTTATAGGAGAACCGGGGACATAGGCCCGACCATCAGCACTACCCGAAGGGAAGTTTATCGCCTCAGTGTGGGACAGGACGAACCACTGCACTCGATGTAAGTTTGGGGTGAAAGTGTTCACCCTGCCATATGTCTTTGACCTGAGGGGAAGATTTCGGCATTTGGGGTGGGCCGACAGACGAAATTTCTGAGCGTTCTTACGTATCACATAAGGGTGGGAATCAATCCATACGTAGTTCTTGAAGGCCATGATGTTTAACATTGTGCAGTAAAGATGTGGAAGGATAGAAGAACGAGAGTGGGCCTATGGCGTAGCCATTATAATCCTCATATGAGTGGGGCTAAAGAAGCTTACTCCTCATCGTGCGAGGACTCTCCGAGAAAAATATACCCGAGGGGGAACAATCAAAGGGAAGAGACTGGGTTGGCCCCATGACGGGACGACTGAGCATTCCTACATATCCCATTAGGATGGGAATCAAGATGTACGTAGTTCATGATTCACAGTTTAATTTCATGTGGGATGAGGTACAGTTTCACGTCATGCGGGACGGGAAGCACATCTCATCAGAAGACATGTGCGGTAAGGAGGGTTACCCGACGTAAATGAGGACATAATCCCATGCTACGTCGTACAATCCCGCGAGAGAGTCTACATCATGGAAGGCCACGGGCCTCGGCCAGGAAGGACTGAACGGCTTGCAATTTAACGTCCTGCAGTAAGGACGAGGTCCAGGAGGGCCCAAAAAGTCCACGAGGCCTGATAAATCCATGGTCAGGGGATGTATACAGCATGACCAGTAACCCGGCATGAATGGGGACATAATACCATTCTACGCCATACACCACCCTATAGAGAACCAGTGCTGGGGCCCAAAAAGGTCAAGGGGCCTGAAAAAGCCACTGGGCTTGAGTTGGTGCTTCGGTCCAAGGAGGCCTGACCAGTTTGTAGTTTATCGTCTTGCAGCAAGGATGATGGTCAGGGTCCCGAAAAGGGTCGAGGGGCCTTATGTTGGACCTCGGTCAGGGGATGTGTATGGCATAGAAAAAAAACCAACGTTAATGAGGACATATTCCCGCACCACACCGTATAATCCCATCATGGAGGACCTTGGCCAGGGGCATGAGAAGGCCAAGGGGCCTTGGTCAGGAAGGCCTGCCCAGCTTGCAGTTTAATTCCTTTCAGCAAGGAAGAAGGTGCATTTTAAGGTCGTGCGAGACCATGGGGACCCAAATGTATGGACAAATGCTATTTAAGGTAATCCATGACTATACCGTTTATGGTTTTGTGCGACCATAATGCGCATTTTATGGTCGTGCAGGACCATGCCGTTTAAGGTCATGCAAGACCATAATGTTCAGTTTGCGATCTTGCAGGAAAATTAAAAGATCTTAGTTTTAGGTCATATAGCTCGGAACATGGGGATATATTAGATTATTGCCTTAGAACTCAGACCATGGGGTCATCTTAGATTATGGTCTTAGAGCTCAGATAGTTGGGATATCTTAGATTATGGTCTTAGAGCTCAGACCACAGGAGGTTCTTAATTTATGGCCTTAGAGCTCGGACCGTGGGATTCAAGAAAAATATTGCTTGAGGAACTTGGTGTTGGTGGGAGGGGTCATGCGCTCACCATCCATGGTCACCAAGGAGTATTCTCCATTGGGGTAAACATTACTAATGACGTAAGGTCTCTCCCATTTGGACTCCATATTAGGTGGTTTCTTTCTAGGGATCATCGGAGCTAGGAGGGCCAATACCAGGTCACCCTGAAGAAAGGAGGGAAGGTGGGCCTTCTTGTTGAAGGCTCTAGCTATCTTATTCTAATGTCATTCAAGACTGTATAGGGCACGAAGCCTGTTCTCGTCCAGTGCTTCCAACTCAGCTATACAGATTTAAGCCACCTTGTCTGGCGCTCACTGGTTATAGACTATAGTGCGTAAGGAAGAGAGCTGGAACTCGTTGGGTAGGATGGCCTCATAACCATACAACAGGGTATATGGAGTCACCTGGGTGGAATTGTGAGTCTTCATCCAATAAGCCCAGAGTCTGTTGGGGATCTTGTCCAGCCAAATTTTCTTATTCTGACCAACCATTTTCTGCAGAATGATGGAGAGGGTTTTGTTGAACAACTAAATATTTCTATTCACCTTCACATGATTGCAGGAGTTATGGTTAGAACGGATATTTCACTTAGTATACAATTTCTTCATCTTGGCTGCTCGGAAGTTGGTGTCGTTATCGGTGAGAACAATGTGAGAGACTCTGAACTGGTAGATGAAATGTAAGCTCATGAAGTCAACGATGGTATGGGCCTTGACCACATTTAGTGGAATTTCTTCTTCCCACTTGGAGAGGAAATCTGTAGCGGTCAGGATGAACCTGCACCAGTGAGCTGTCGTCGGTGGATATAGTCCCACGTCATCGAGTCCCCACACCGCAGTGAGCCAAGAGTACTTGGTAGAGTGGAGTGGCACTGTCGGTTTATGCAGGATGTTAGTATGTAATTGGAATGTGTGGATTCTCGTGGAAAACTCAATAAAATCATTGATCATAGAGGGCTAGAAGAAACCCAATCTCTGGATCTGTGTGGGAAAAATTTGGCCTAACATGGCGGGCACCGCAGGAACCGGCTTGAACCTCTTGCATAACGTGAGAGGTCTCGACTCCTTGAATGCAATAGAGGATAACACCATAGAAGCTCTGATTATTGAGGATCCGCTATAAACTGGGATTGATCTGAAGGGTAAACTGCAGCACGTGGCGTCAGATTCGCTCGCGCTCTGTTCGATCGTCTGGGAGGAAACCATTTTGGAGAAACTTGAAAAAAGGATTGCTTCAGTTGATAGTGGACTCATCCACTGCATCTAAAGACCATGGAGCTCCTGACGTGGGGGGTCGGGCGGTAAGATGGCTTACCCGCTGGCTGTCATCCTCCAATGTGGTGACAGGGGCAATGACTCTCCGGTGTGCCACATATATAATCAAGTCATTCTTCTCAGGTTCTATGAGTGACGCAGCTAAGCCGGCCAAGGCGTCCGCTCGACAATTTTGTGACTGATGGACATGGGTATCCTCTTGTCGAGAAGGGAACTATGCCATTAGGCGGAGGGTGCACTTCAACAATTGTAGGTGCTCTGGAATCCTAACGGCATAATCACCATTGACCAGCTCGATGACTTGTTTAGAATCACCTTTTACATGAAAATAGGGTACATCGATGTCAAGGGCCAGCTCGTGGCTGGTGATGAGATCTTGATACTTTAACTCATTGTTGGTGCATCCTTCTGACAACAAGAATGAGTATGGCAGGACAGCTTGCATTGGGTTGATGAAGACAATACCCAGACCTACTCTGTTGAGCTTAGGATCATTGTGCCTCCAACTGGTGGGACTCTAGGAGGCACCGTCGAAGTGCATTTTCCGGCATGAAATATTATGATCGACTAAGAGGATTGCCTCATCAGGAAAATATAGGTCCAGGGACTGACACGCAAATGCTGGATGGGCAGCTAGAAATTCTTCCAACGCCTGTCCTTTGATGGCCTTCTGGGGTAGGAACCTGATGTCGAACTTCTAGAGGATCACCGCCAACCGCGCTAGTCAACCAGTCAACATAAGTCTGTTCAAGATGTACTTCAGTGGGTCTACACGAGAGACCAACTGTACCTCATGGTGCTGCATGTAGTGCCACAATTTTTTTACGGCAAACATGAGCACAAGGAAGCTCTTTTCTACAGGGTAGAACCAGGTCCCTATGTTGAGGAGCATGCTTCTAAGGATGTAGAGGTTGTTCTCTGTCCCTTCACTATTCTTTTGGGCGAGAAGCGCTCCAAGGGACTGTTCCATGGCGGTCACGTAAAGAGCCATCAGCTTTCTAGAGACGGGTGGCATCAAGACCAGAGGTTAGAGTAGATTCTGCTATAATTTCTTGAAGGTGATCTGACACTCTTCATTCCATTCATAGGCGGAGCCTTTCTTCATGAGCCAGGAAAAAGGCTTACACATTCCATCCTGATTCGTAATGAATCAACGTATATAGGCTATGTGGCCTTGCAAACCTCGAAGCTCCCAAATATTACTAGGGGGGAATTTGGCTGATGGAGTGGATCATCTCTGGGACAATCTCTATGCCTCTGTACCTGACCACAAAGCCAAAGAAAATTCAGAAGGTTACCCCAAAATCACACATCAACGGGTTCATCTTCAGGTGGCGCGAGCAGAGGAAGCTGAACAATTTCTCAAGATCCTTTAGATGGTCTTGGCGCAGGTGAGATTTAACCACCAGATCATCCACATAGCACTACACCAATTTCCTACGAATAGGATTGAATATGCGGTGCATAGCCCGCTGATAGGTGTCACCTGCATTTTTCAGGGTGAAGATAATAACCTGGTAATAGAAGGTACGTTGGGGAGCCCTGAAGGCAGTGGACTCCTCATCTTCGGGGGCTATCTAGATTTAGTTGTACCCGGAATACCGATCCATGAAGGAGAGGGATTGGAAACATGTCATGGAATCAATCAACATATCTATCACTGGAAGGGGAAAATCATCAATCGGGCAGTAGCGGTTGAGATCACGGAAGTCGATACAGACTCTGATATGCCCATTCCTCTTCCTGACTGGCATAATGTTGGACAACCACTTAGGATACTGGACATCCTTGATGAAGGTAGCTTTGATGAGTTTGTCAACTTTGGCATCAACCATGTTACCGTGAGAAGGGTGCATCTTTCTGTGAGGCTGCTTGAACACACGATGGTTTGTCGGGAGACATAGGCGGTGGATGGCCACCTGAGGATCCAGTCCTGGAATCTCACCGAAACTCCACGCAAACACATCCCTATACTGTCTAAGATACTCTACATACCGCTGCTTCTCTTCAAGAGACATGGCAGCACTGATCAATTTCGGTCTCGGATCTGCTTCGCTACCAAGGTTCACATGTACAAGTTCATCGACTGTGGTAGATATTCCTTCCTCAAAAGTAGGGGGAGCATCGTCCAAATCCTTTTCTCCACCCGTGGAGAGTTCTTCCACGTGGGGAGTCATTTCTGAGCCACCAGACTGTAATGGGGAAATGGTTCCGGCTTGAGCGGTGGTGGTTATCAAATCTAGAGACTCACGCACCATTGAGATTATGGCGATGAAAGAGGTCGATCCAATTTCATCCGGTATTCAGCCCAAGCGGCCACGCTTGATGACATCGAAGAAGAAGTGGCGCATCAGCTTGAGCCGGTTGATTCCAGCCCGATGGAAGCAACATGTATGATGTACCACCATTTCCATGAGCCTGAAGTTCAGATACCCTATAGGGGTAAGAGGTTCTGAGATCACCTGGGTCTAGATGGTGTAGGAGTACGAGGTGATTTCCCGACGTCACGTGGACCCGGGAAGATGCCTTTCTCTAGTACCAGAAACAACCAAACACGACCCCATGTTGGGGTTGTAGCCTCTAATCGATATATCAGGAAGACTTAAGCATTTTCTAGACCTATCTAGGGATCGCTCGTGACAGGGGCGGGTTCATCCTCTCCCAACAAGATGTTCTTTTCCTTACACTCTTAATATTCGGCGTCCATATAGCGGGCTTCACAAGAGGAAAAAGAAGATGCATCTCCTTGTAGAACACCTAATCGACTATTGAGGGAGTATTTGCGGCATTGGTGGTACGACTAAGGGACTGTTGCATGCAGGTGGAGCCATTACTTTCCCATCAACATGTTATACACGGTGTCCTGGGAGACAACGATTAATTCGGTACTGGCTATTATACCGTTGAACTGGGTCTTCAATCAGATCATGCCAACTAGAGTTTTCTCGGTCCTGTCATACCCCTTGATTATGTGGTCAGAGGGAATTATATCATCCTCAGACAACCCAAACATCTGGAGTGCCCTTGTTGGGATTAGGTTAATCCCGAAACCCGTGTCGAAAAGGCAGAAGCGGACTTCCACACCGTTGAACTGTCCAGTGATGTACAGTGGGAGAATGTTGCCCTATATAGGTTGGTCTTCATCTTCACTAAGGAATGAGATAAATTCCTGACACTCGGCGTCCTCAATCGTCTCAATGTGGAAGGATTCAACAACTGCTACCTCCTTCTCGAACTAGAGCGTGCTATTTAAGGCCTCAGCAAGCGCCACACGCATTTCTGATGACATGCGAAGAGATTCAAGGATAGAGAGCCTTGAGGGAATGCCACTGAGGTGATTTAGAACATCGCACATTCGTGTCAAGAGCGAGCCACTTTTTATGGGAGGACTCTCTGCAATTTGAGAAACGGTAAGCCTTGCCTACTGGACCGGCGACAGACTGGTACTGGATACATCTCGCTGTCCGTGAGTCAGATCCTAAAGAGTGGATGTCAGGCTAGGATTGATGAACTGAGATTGGCCCATGTTTGGGCGAGACTGGCCATGGTATGGATGAGGCAGCTCTGCCATATCCAGTATCACAAATGATTATGGAGTTAAATCTGAGAGAACCAGATAAGGTTGCGCATGCTGAACTCTGCACTGAGCCTGTTGTATGGATTCAGAAGAATTCACAGACATGCTAAAAGTTCCCAATGACGTACCTTGACGACCTATGTGGTTGTAGTTCTGCCGACGTTGTCATCGACTGGGGAAGTTGGGGAGGCTCGCTATGTGTTCCCCCTCGTATGGAGTCATGTAGGGATTTACCATCTCAATGGTGTTAACCGAAGCATACCCCCAACTTTTTCTTGACAAATCATCCACCATCGGGCAGATTCTGTGAGGAATCCCCATCTTAGGGGGCATAAAAGTCACCGAAAGTGCGGGGTGAGGATGTCAACGGTGGAGCGGGTTTCATTTTATTATGTCGTCGCCGCTTGTCCTTTTTGGAAGAGTCCAGATGAGATGACGATGCAGAGGTACTGGTCGCTTCTTCTGAAAGCTCTGACTGATTTAGGTGTGCCCTAATGATACCATGGGCACAAGAAACTGCTTTTAGAGCCATCCAGTCGCCGTACTTCTAAGTCCCACGACTGGGAACCTGATGACACTCACCTTCGTCATCGCTAACAGTTTCTGACACCACGAAGACACCCTCCACTTATGCCATTGTCGGGCCCAGCCTGACTATGTTGTTATTGACCTGGTCATGGAGACAGTATTTAAACACAAATCAATTCTTGAGGGTGTGCCCTAGGAACCAGTGGTAGGGGAAGTAGTTGTGGTGATCAGTGAGATTTGCCTCTTCTGGATTTCTGCACTCAGACAAGCACATGATCCCCTGCTCTATGGAACTTTGGAAGTCACTGGGGACCTGATCCTCGTTAAACAAGTAAATTCGGTAACTTTTTTCTAGATAAGGGGCTCTGGGATCCTGACCTAGACGAGGGGTTGGAGGGGCTTGCCAAGGAGGCATAGGCTGATTGTCTCACCTAGGCGGTGGTGGCGCATTGCGTGGGGGAAACTGTCGGTTCTGAGGCGGCCGCTGCTGGGCAGGAGGTTGCGCCTGAAGTGGAGGACCCCTGTGTTGTTGCGGAGATGACACTACTGGTAGCATGTCTAGCTGCCTGGGGGCTTCTATATGGGCCACCACAGAGGGTTCAGCTTTGGCCCTCCTAGCCTGGATCATAGGTGGCAACAAACATGCTTGACTGGCATATTGCAGAGCTTCCTCAAGGATTTGGTTCTTATTTGCGAAGTCCTAGAACCCTCTTGTTTAGTTCTAGGTGATTAGTGATAGAACCGGCTCTGTTTTAACATTTTCTACACACATTGTTAGTAATTGCTTCTGGGTCAGTTGCATGTCAAGGGAGTACGTAAGGCCCTTCTACTGGGCGATGAAGTTCGTGACTCACTCATCAGGCCTTTCCTTGCACTTGTGGAGGTCAACGATAAGGGTATTTCACGTGGTGGAGCTAATCATGTACGAAGGCTACCGAAAAAGATCCTCACATCCAGTCTCTGATCCGATTGGGAGCTGGCTGTTCCAGATGAATGCAGGGCCCTCCAATGTCTGCACGAAATGCCAGAGCTTGGCGGCTTTCTACTATGCTGGGGTTCCCAACATGGGACCACACCTGGAGGAAAAGTGATCCAACTACTGAGGTGAGTCCCCATACCCATTGAAGGGTGGGAAGGCGGGGTTTCCAAAACCAGGAGGTGTAGGCATGTCATCCACCAACGCGAGATATGGTTTTCCATCTAGTGGGACTGCCACATACTGCGTTTCCAACACCTCGAGATGGGCGATGATCGCTGGTATATTATCATCCCGTTGGGGGTCCCTGTCTTGTTGGGGATCCCTGACCACGAGTTTGTTGTCAGGATCTTTAACACGGTTGACGAATTTAGCGGCTCCTGGAGCAAATGGCAGAATGGTTTGTGAGGCGGTTGGGGGAACCCAGGCTAGATTCCTCGAATTGCCTCACCGTTTAGGAGTGTTTGGAAAGATATACCGCGCCCTATTGTCGTGAGCTCCAGTTTCTACCCTGTCTTCTGGAAAAGCCTGATCATGGTTGGCCGAAGGCATCTCACTGGGGGGAAAGATTTCCAGCCCATGCTTTCCCGGCATGGGATTACCATAGTTGGGTTGCCGATCTACAACGCGTTCGACCAGGAGTTCGTCGACCATCCTCTTCTATTCAACTAGTTGTTGACGCAACGTGGTCTTTTCAGGATCTATGTCCGTATTCTTCACCGAGGTGTATGGGTCAGAGTTCATGGCAGCTTCGACGTGCTCCTTACCATTACTGACATTCCGGATGACCACCAATGACTCGGTGGGCACAGGGAGGCCCAAGAGTTTCCTCTACTGATTAGTAACCATCCCTGACGGGTCCAACAATAATGGTACACTTTAAGGGGCGAAGTCTCCGTCAAGAAACTTCATCTCATCTTCCTTGACCACTATGTCGACCATGTGGACAATAACACTTCTTGGGAAATTTTCCACAATGTCGCATAACGAACTGGGCTGCCGCTGGATGTGATAGAAAATTAGGGCGGCGTACTATCCCCAGCCACAAACTTGCAGATGGAGGATGGATTCCTTGATGATTCTGCAGAGTAATTTGAAACTTGGAACGCATTTCTGTTGCAGGGCTCTCTGCCGACCTGGTGAATCAGGGGGCTGGGCCATGGGGAGTGCAGCCAAATCAACATGGAAGAATCGCTCGCCGATTTCCTCAAGTTTTTGTTGGATCCTGTTGTACACCACCCGCTCATAACGAAGGTTGAAGTGCGTCGCCATAGGGTCTGGGGAAATCACACTAACTCATCCGGTTTGAGGGATTATAGCACACAGAAGTCTGACACTGCCGCGGGCCAGAATTTATCTGGGAAGTGGTCTGCTGTGAGAATGTTCCAAAAACTCCTGGGCTCGGATAAAGAGTTAGGCACCATATTGCCCCAATCATCGACCAGAGGAGGTTGTGGAACCGGTAGTGGTACTGAATCAGACTGCTTGGTCAGTATGCTGGGAGGGGAGAGTACGGCAGGTGAGCCGACTGAACGGCAAACTCCGTACCATCCTCGGAAGAGCAAGGTGACCTCATCAAAAAATCCTGGTAGGATGGGATAACAGTCAAGGCTTCAGGCCCATGGATCTCGGTTTCTGGCGATGCGTCATGTTGTTTCTCAGCCACCATCGTTCCCCAAAATAGCTCTCCATGCACTTTGGTTGAGGTAGAGGGCGCTTCCTGTGATTATGGTGGCGACAGCATGGTCGGAACCAATGGACTCTCATAATTCCCTCCTCTTGAATGTACCTATAGAGAGAGGCGGGAATACGGTGGACTTCGCATTCTGGCATGAAGAGGATAACATGCCTAGTTCCTGCCCCAATCCATGATGCAGAGGAGCGAGGGGAAGGTTCAATCACCGAGTCGTATTCCGCTTTGGAATCCTAGAAACAGGCTGGTATTATATCCGCTCGGGACTTCCTAGGATTCTTATTGTGGTGATGATGACCCATTGTCCTATTTTTAGATGGCTCTTCAGGGTAATGATGATTTATGGAGTGTAGTCTCGGGGCCGCGCTGGTGCCAGGGCGGAGAGGAAATCCTTTTGGGACAGCCGGGGTGCGAGGGGAACTGATGAAAATTTCAAAGGTGACATGGGGAGGACCTCAATGAACGCCACCTGTGCGGGCAGAACCCCTGTTGGAACTGGCAGAAGAATGGGGAGGACCGCCATGCTTGGCGCGGGAGGAGCGAGGTTGGCCTTCGCCCCTCTGGTTTCTAGGGAGAGGAGGACCTTCCCCTGTTACGGAGAGGACGTAGGAGGGACCCCCATGTTATAGAGGGACCAGATGGGCAGTGCCATCACATCAATAGACGGGCACAGAAGGAACTGCATACCTGGTGTGTTGGGTGTGGGAAATGCTTTCGCGTCGAGTATCACTTCCATGGGGCCGGTCATCATTCAGGTTGGGGGTATCATGGGACATACCACCATGAAGAGCATCAAAGTGTGGAAGGCCCATGATATGTTGAGTGGTAGTACATGGAGTGCCTCCATACGAGGTGACATCAGTGTGGATTAGTTCGCGGTGATCTCCACTCAGGCCTGCAACCCGGAGAGTCTACCCAACCTGCCCATGGGACAGTTGGGGCCTCGATCCCATTGCGGCGTATGAGTGTCCCTGCTCAGCGTCTGAATGGACTTCATGATGCACATCATCAGTGGATCGGGCCATAGTATCTTTTAATGTTGATACCCCTTGGAGGGAGTCCTCAGCACGGGCCCGACATTGTTGTCGTGTCAGGTGGGCCTGTGCAGGAGGTGTAGGGGCATAGCCTTCCTACTCCTCTGGCAAGGCAAGATGGTGGCAATGACATGGCCGGGTGGGTCCGCTTTCTTGTAGCTGTTGTATCGGAACCCTGGCCAGGTTTAACAAGAAATCACCTACCTCATCAGCATAAGGTAGGGAGTCATCAATGCATTCTGGGGACAAGCTCATGAAACGGTTGAACGTTGAAGTGGGGAGCAGGGGCTCCTTGTGTGGCCCTTGATGGATGTGTTGACAGCGAGGCCTAGATACCTCAAAGTCGAGGTGGGCCATATCTCGGGTTGGTATGACCCCTTCCTCTTCATACTTGTGCATGAGATCGTTGATAACCCTTCATTGGATGATCTCTAACGGGTATAGGGGCGTGAGCGCCCCATACTCACGTCTGTGGACACCGTTGTGGCAGTAGTAGACCCATGTGGAGTGTATGTGTTGATGTTGCCCCCGCATTTGTGTGGAAAGGTGGGCGGTGATCGCATCCCTGTATCAGTGACCTGGTTCCTGGAAAGCAGAGAGATTAACTAAACAGCACTACGAGGAGAAGCATTGACAACTAGTGACCAAGCGTCACTCCGTCTTCAGTGGTCAGCATGAGGGATCCATGCCGACAACATTGCAGAATGGTGTGCCCCATGTTCTACTGCCCCAAATTCTGGTGAGCTTCATACCAGGCCCGTTGTTCGCTGAGTGGGGACCCAGAACCAGATATCTGAATCCGGTGACACATCAATCTATTGATGTCTTGAGCGCTACTAATCATCACATTGAGGAGAATAATTTCACATCAGGTTCACCATTTCTGTTTCTGACAATTTCTTCGAGGTGTGCACATCCGTTCATGGAGGGTGTGCAGTTGTTACCCAGCATTCCCACATTCCAAAGGCAGGCGACATCCGTTCCTTGTTCAGGGACGTTTTCTCCTTGATCGAAACGAGGATAAAGGGATGTCGGTTCTTCTTTCTGTGGATTCCTCCTCGGAACTCATCACCTAGTCCGGGTCTCCCTCATTGATTTAATATGTTGTTCTTAAACTCTTCCCAGTGCCATATCTTCATGGACCCTGGTTAATTACACTGCTTCTGTCAGAACATTCCACAGGGTCTGGTCAAGGCAGAGACCTTCAATTGGGGGAGTAGTCATGTCAAGGCATCATTAACGTGTCTGAATGCTGGGGAATTGGCATCTCTGTCTTTTCTACATTATTATAGGGCTTTTTGAGGACATATAAGCCTGAGGAATCCCACATTGAACGTGGGGAATTTCATATTTCATAGGCATGTATCTGAGGGTTTCCTCAGCTTTCTTTGCATAACAGATGGTATGCTGTATGTTTACTGTCCAGCAGAGATAGATCAGACTTATCAGACCACTAACTGGAGTGGATCAGATTGAGAACCCAATAGATGGAACACTGATGTTGGGGCCAGCATGTGGGCATCTTCCTGAATATTATAGAAGGGAATGCAGTGGCATGATCTCATCATGAAGTGGTGGCCCGAGTGGGTATCAAGAGGGATTATGGTGGTGATGGGCTTGAGTCTCGAAGAGACTTCCTATGTATCAACGTGGTGAGGAATCAATGTCCGCGTAGATCGATGAAATGGAAATTACACTCTGGGGAGGCCCAAGGACGATGGGGTCGATAAAATGACGTGAAAGGACCAGGGGTCCAGGTGGGATTGAACCTCGTGGAGGTGTCTTACGTACAATGAATTAGCATGGATCAAAGACCATGTAGTTAAGATTGGATGCTGGAAGGCTGACGTGAAGGAGGACCAGGGGGTCCATTGGTGTTGTGCTTGAACCTCACTAAGGCTTCCTGCGTACCATGCTTAGAACGGATCAATGACCTCATAGTTCAAAATAGACGGGGGTTACACACTGAGACTGCCCATAATGGTGGAATAACTGACATGAATGCGATTGAGATGACCAGGTGGTGGGCTTGAACCATGTTGAGGCTTCCTACATACCATGCTTAGCACGGATCAAAACCACATAGTTCAGTTATACAGTTTAAATGTCATGCTGGACATGGGTAGATAGTTTAAACGTCATGTTTAACGAGGGTATACAATTTAATCGTCATGCTGGACTAGGTTTTAGAGTTTAAATGTCACGCTGGACAAGGTTATATAGTTTAAACATCATGCTGGATGAGGGTATACAATTTAAATGTAATTCTAGACGAGTGTATATAGTTTAAACGTCATGTTGGAAGAGAGTAGAAATAGACGTGAAACGACTATGTAGTGGGCTTGAACCTAGTGGTGGCTTCCTATGTACCATTCATAGCACAGATCAAAGTCCATATAGTTCGTTATGATGGTGCTTACACTCTGAGGCGGCCCATGAGGTGGTCATGGTCGACACTAGCTCTAAGCCCACATGAGTCATGCTTGGAGTGAGAAACAAGAGGTTGTGGTGACCAGACGATCACGTCACGAAGGGTGCGACTGTGAGAAATGGAGAGGGGATTATGCATTAGGCGTCGCTTGGTGCTGGGACTTACTCTAGTATGGAGGCCTAAAGTCTGAAAAAGCACAACTGGAAAGTATAGAAGAGGTGCATAGGTGAAACCTTCTACAAGAGGGGCTTTGGGCATACTTCCATGGTAGAGGCCCTAGGTGCGACAAAGTGTAGCGGGAATGTATGGAGGAGGTTAATGGGTGAAACCTTCCACAAGAGGGGCTAGGGTATTACTTCCAAGGTGGAGGCCCTAGGTGAGACAAAGCGCGGTGGGAAAGTGTGGAGGAGCTGTATGGGTTCAACCTTCTGCAAGAGGGGCCAAGGTGGCTGCCCTGCTTCCCCACGGACAAACGCCACTCCAAGAAAGAGGATATCATCCCCTGTGGAGACTAGGGGGTGTGCAGAATGTCAAATGTGGTGGTACCCCATATGAATGGCATGGGGAGATGTCATAGTTTAACGTCATGTTTTGAGGATGAGGTGCTTGGCAGTTTAACGTATTGTAGCTCAGACGAGGAAAGTTTACTCCGCACACCTAGGTTTTACATAAATGGTACCCTCTGCCCCTTATGAGAGGGAAGGCATCAGTAAGGCCATATAAGAGGGGTGTCGCAGAGAGAACCACCGAGGGGTCCATGTTAGCATGGCTATGTAAAGAAACAATAGATATTAGCATGCCTATGCAAAGAAGAATTATGCGAAGCAACACTACGGGAAGTGTTGTCCATGGGACTTTGAAATCAAATCGTGCAAGCCTGGTGGGCCACACAGGAAGAGAGATTTCCAAGAAGAGGTGTCCACAGAAAAGTGCCTTGCGGAGCTCGGTTGCTTTTTTTAAGGGAGGAAACTTGCGTGGGAATGTGCTCCGCGAAGAGGGGTGCCTCGGCCTCAGCATGGGGTCAGGGTCTGAATGAGTGGTGCTTCACGAAGAGGAATGGTATTCGCGGACCACCACCTCACAAAACCTAGATGCCTCACAATGCAAAGTGTCACTAAGCAATGTGCTTCGCGAAGTACAGTGTCCCAACCATGGCAAGTGGACCACGTGTACAAGATGGGTGTTTCGCGAAGCATAAACGCTCCACGACTAACCGGGTCCCCTAAGGGATCCCCCTTCCTTCACGAACGCCCTTGTGCTTCGTGAAAGGCATCACCGTCGGAAGGGGGGGTCAAGACGAGACCAGGCTGAGGTTCTTCAAAAAGAAAAAACACCCCACATAGCCCATGATTCTCCAAGTGGATGAATACTTCACGTTTCATGAAAAAAGAAGTCGAAAGGTCAGATCTTCTGTCTGGAGAGCTCAGGGGGAGCTCGGTATTTATAGGCAAGGTGTGCCATGAAGTAGAGCTCACGCGACGCGAATGGGCCTCGGTTGCTTCATGGTGGGTTGCGAATGTCAACCGGGATAGCGAAGGGTTACCTCATCCTGCGCTTCTTGGAGGGTCGCGAACATTAGGGGCGTTCGTGGAGGGTTTTTCCCCATATGCTTCACAGTGGGTCGCAATATTTAGGGGCGTTCGCGGAGCATTTCAGCCTCATGAGATTCGCAGCGGATCACGAAAGTTATGGGTATTCGCGGAGGGTTCCACCTTCTATGCTTCGCTGTGGGTAACGAACGTCAGGGGCGTTCGCGGAGTGTTACCGCCTCTTATGCTTTGTGGCGGTCGTGGTGCTCAGGGTCCTCTGCATCGGATCAACACAAGGCAGCATGCGGGGCTGTTCTTCATCTCTCCTTTATTCAAATATTTTTTGGCACCAACAATAATAAACAATGAAAATTGATTCAAACATCCATTATGATTTGCCAATATTATACAATTTAATCTATAAAACATTTCATCATATAATATCCTAATCAATTTTAATGATTTATTGAATAGAATTGATAAGGTTCATGTTCTATCAATTCATGTTTTAGTTATTATAAAGGATTCCTTTACGATAAAATATTAAAATCATTTGTAAACGACACAACTATTTTTATGTAAATTTTTTAATAGTCATTGACTATAAAAATATTGAAATTTAATTTTTCTTTTAAAGAATAATGTATATATAAAATCAATTATGTTATGAAAATAATATATTATACGTTATAAATTCATTGAATCTAAAATTAAATTTATATTTTTTTGAATTTAAAATAATTATATTTTTTTGAATTTAAAATAATTATATTTATTGATATCCTTCCTTGAATGTTTTCTATATATTTATATCTCCCATAAAATGGGTATGGATTCATTTTATTTTATATTTATATTTTGGTATAAAAGGATATAATAAACTCAAATGGTAAGATTTTTAGTGATAACTATGTCTTTTATGGGCCCATTATGGTAAAATAGTAATAGGAAATGATATGTGGTATTTAAATATATAATGATTGGATTCTAAATAATATGAATGTTTCTAAACATAAGGAGGAACTGAGGAGGAAATTTTGTGATTATGGAGTAATAATTAGTATAATAGTTATGAGGGTTAGAGATATAAAAATCTACATGCTTTAGGTTTGTCAATTTATAGGATGAAAATGATACAAATAAAGGTGTTGAGGCTCTTTAGATGGAATGAATTGATGGAATCGAATTGTTCGTTGAATATACATAAGAAAAATTAAAATGGAAGATGAGTAAAAACATTGATTTTTATAGACTATTAAATATGTAGTTGAATGATATTTAAATGTGAACATATACAGAAAATAATAATTATGATAATATCTCTGAGGAAAAACTCAAGAAACATGACACAAATTATTACTAGTATTAATTCATGGATGTTTTACTATCATCTTAATGGGATTAATAAAGTTCATTTTTTTCATAATTATAAATTAGTAATGAAGAATCTTGTGTATAGGGATGAATGTAAGGAATAATCCTTATAAAACCAATTCATAATGGAATTGAATAGATTAAAGGTAATTCAAGATCATGATTTATGTTTTAGTATTCTCAAATATACCTTATCGAGATAACACATGTTGCTTCTCCACAAATGGAAATATTTGATATTAATAATCCAAATCATATAAAACTTATGTTCTATGGCCCTTAAATTCCTAATATAATGTATTAATAGCCTAGATTTTGGAATCAACAACAAATGGCTCTTGACATG
Source organism: Viscum album (assembly GCA_963277665.1). Classification (NCBI taxonomy): domain Eukaryota; kingdom Viridiplantae; phylum Streptophyta; class Magnoliopsida; order Santalales; family Viscaceae; genus Viscum; species Viscum album. The sequence continues at coordinate 1,648,514,244 of OY728133.1, forward strand.
TGGGTTGGTTATGCTCAATTGAGGAATTTCTCTGTCACTATTTCCTACCCGTGAAAATAGGCCAAATGAATTTTTAGTAAAAAGAATAGAAAAATTCAATAATATTATAACACACTGGTCATAATAATACATCAATATATTCATCTAAGGAGGAGATCATATCATTAACATGGGCGGTGGGGTGAAATTACATGCTTTATTGAGATATGTGGAGATTGAATTTATAATATGTTGAATTAACAATGGATTGAATGATATTAATTTTACATTGTGTTATTGGACACTTTATAAAGTCAATATTATCTTGTAACATAATTGATGGTGAATTTATTTCATGTGATGGGATATTTTTATTGGATTTAGAATTAATAGTGGAATCATATCATTATAGTTTCAACATTCACTATATATTGTAACGGTTAAGACTATTAGGACCTAGTTCATTGTGAGTAATTGGTGTTAGTAAGAGATTAGGGAGGAATATATAACATTGGAGTTGTAATTCTAATGTTATATCGAATCATAATGTTAATTTTTGGTTCACATCATAGAGTGTGATTTATAGTGTTAATGGATTCTAGGTAGGACTAATGTAATTCTATTATGACAGTATTCTTGAAAAAAATGTTATATTCATGGGTTAAACGATTACAGGGTTTCATTGATCCATGTTTGTTTTTGATATTTGTATGTTATACCCAAACCATTAACGACATGAATAAAGCAACCAAAATTTGAATTGGTGGTCACTCAAAGGTTTCATGATGTAAAATAACATGTCACAATGTGAATTATAGTTTTTCAAGGTGAACAAAAAATTCAAAAGACTCTTTGAATTCTATTTTCCCCTTATTTTTTCTTTTTTCCATAGGTGACCATGGGATTGATTTTGGATTTCTTTGACCCCCTCTGGTTGGAATTATACATCATATACAAGAGATCAATCCCTTATTCTCTGATGGGATAATTAATCATAATATTTTTCCTTTATTTATTCTCTAATTTTGGGTGGTTGGAACAATAGTAACCATTTGGTTGGGATTTATTTGGATGTGGTATTTATATGATCTTCCTTTGATCTTGGATTATTGTATTTTTTTCTTTCATGTATTAGGTATCACGATCTTCTTCTTCTCATCATCCCTAAATTGATTATGAATCATGGGTTGAGGTAGGAGTTCTCTAAACATCTCAATCATATTTTATAATAATATAATTGATTGATATTTTAATTATATCTTCCTAAAATTATAATATAATATGTACATATATTATTTTTGCGGTCTTTATTGATTAACGGAAGGAGGGAACTAGTTTGATATGTTATATGTTTAGCAAACCCTACTACAATGGAAAATATGTATTGGTGGGTGATGTACATGAAAGAATAAGGGAATAAAGTTTATCTATATCATTTGTATATTACCTTACCAATTATGTTTGGGAGGAGAAAAATTGTTTGGTCTATGAGATGAGATATATGACTTGGGCCATGATTAGTGGTTATGAAAGTGATGGAAGGAAAAAATGATCAATGTGGTGTGATATGCAAATTCAGGTAATTTTATCCATGCATTGATCTTTTTTTATTATGCATTGGATTATATTTTTTTGAAATATGTTGTTGTTATTTTTATACTAATTTTTTAATCATACATATTATTAAGCATCAATGTTGACCATTTAGAGGGCCAATCATATTGAGTACTCCAAAAGTGATCACCCAAACATAGTATTCTACTGTTTTCAAGTTAGACTGAAAGGTATTAGAGATGTTTTTATGGTATCTTGGTTAATATTGTATAATTATAGGTGTTTTCATGGTTATTTAAATATATATTTTAAGATTATTTATTGAAATGTACATTCCATTTGGGATATAGGAATGAATATGATGAATGATGAATGTTTTTTAACTTATACAGAGTTGGTTAGTGGATTATCACATTAATATCCTTAGTAATGTTGAGGGTAATTCCTCCAATACATGTGTTTTATATCTATGGATCCAGTTTCCAACCTAATTACTACTAATGGAGGGACTGAAGGATTATACCCACCACCAGTGTCAGACCATGACGAGATTCTTGTAGGGGCAGGTCATGAAAAATATGAAGATGGTTAATTTTTTCCCATTGAATACTAATTCTACTATGGTGTTTTAGATATTGGTCATGGATTCTTCCTTTTATTAAACAATAAGAAAATAATTTCAATATAATCTTGTTATAAAATTTTTTAAGAATGTATTCCTTGGTGGTGATGAACACCTTAATATTATTTAATAATTTCTTATAAAAATTAAAACACAAAATTAAAAATATTAGATATTATATAAAATTAGATTTATTTCTAGACATTAATGAAATTTAAAATCTTTTATGTATGATTACCATAATAGATATTATGTCACTTTTATGGGGAATCATGAAAAATCACAAAGGGTTTCATGGTTATACTATAAAGATTGTAGAACTTGACATTTTACTTAAGAAATTATTCAATGTACATTGCTACATATTTAAATTTAGAGGCTATTAAAAATCCTATATTGTACATTGGTACATTTTTATGAATAAGTTATTAATGATATTATAATGAATGGATTTAAAAAAAATATATGAAACTATATTTTATTAGAATTTGTCATAATTATAAAAAAAATTTATAAAAAGTTATCCTTAAAAAAGGTTGGAAGAACACTAATGGAATAAATCAAAGAGATTTTACATACAAAAGTATGAGGTCCCCTATCTGTATATTCTATTTTCAGATTAATTTTTTATTTTAAATTGATTGATGATTGAAAATGAAGTGAATGTATTTTTATTTACAACAATGAATAGTAATGTTTCTTTTATATTTTTTAAATTGAACAATATTAGAGGAAATAAAATAGGTTTGATCGTGATGTGTTTGGGATTTGAAATTGGTGGAATATATGATTCAATGAGAAAATAAATTCATTATATTTATTTGATATTCAATTAATTTTAAAACCACATAAGCATTATTTATTTTTTTAATATATATTTTGAATTATGGAATTATTAAATTGTATTATGTAATCATTTAATAAAATAGATGAAATTATTAAATTGATAGATAAATTTAATTTTTGGAATAATAAAAATTTAAAATTATTATAAATCTTTTGAAATTTTATTTCAGATGGGAACAAGATTGTTACTAAAACACATTATTCTAAAATTTGGAAATATCTTGAATTATCATAGTCTGTAATATCATTTAAAGACTCTAACAATGACTAATATCTTTTATATGAAATATTAATAACATGTTGGTTTGACTAATTTAATGAGTGGATAATTCATCTAAATAAAGTTTTATTAAAATCATATATTCTGAAAGATGGATAGACTTTAAGATGATTATTGAAGAATAACATCATGTAATGTTTGCAATCAGAAGGAGGAAATTTTATAATATTATTGAATAAAATAAAATTAGTAGGAATAATGTCCAAAATATGTTTGAATAATATTTTAACCTATGAAAATGTTTACGGATTTCATGATACATAATATATTTTTCCACATTACCAAGTAAAATAGATTTTAAATTAGGTTATTTGTAAGAAATTCAATAAGGGCATCACAATTGATGTGTAATATAATATTGATATGTAATGAACTCTATCTGAATGAAGTGATATAAAAAATTACTTTTCCATTGAAGGGAACCTAGATTCTTAAGAAAATGTATGATTTTTTTAATTGGGTATGGTTATATACTTATTTATCTTTTTAAAACATAATATATTTTATGATATATAAGTTTTAATGGATTTTTCTTATTGATATGTATTATTTTTTAGATATCACATATTGTTGTATAATCAATGAAATAGAGCATCATTTATATGTGTTTTTGGATAACGTGTAGTATTTATTTCTACCGATTCTCATAGCACTTTAATATGATTTTTCATTCATAAAAATCAATTTTTCTATGAATTATACATTACATGATGTTTAATTGTTTTAAAAACATTTCAGATTTTTTCCATTGGAATCATCAAAATCCTTTATCTATTTTAGGGATTTTCAAGAAAAAGGATAATATTTCTATATGTGAAATAGTTTCCATATCATGATAGAACTAGGATAGTATTATTGTTTTTAGATGACCTTGGGAGAGAAAATTCATCGATTTCACGTGTAGGGAATCTAAATTTATTAGGAAATACTAAAAATAAATATATCGTTGATATTGAAATGTTGTTTACAATGGAGTCATTTCTAAAACCATCGGAGAAAGGGATATTCTATTTATGAAGTTTGAGTGGCTATAAATAAAATAATGTTGAGGTGTGTGAGTTTTAGAGTCCTTTTTTCATTATTTTTATATCATTATTCTTCATTTTTTAAATGTTTACACATGGATAGTTATAATAATTTTTATAATTTAGAATACATGGAGGTGAAACATTGGATACTAACTGAGTATAAATGTCAACGAAAAACTATTTTTAATTATTTCAATCACAAAATTAAGTATATTATGATTAATTGAAAAAAATTTAATTTAATTGATATTTCCAAGAAACATTATACATTTAGGTATTAACTTTTTATTCCTATAATTTATTTTCCAACTTACGATGTGATGTGTATGGATTTTTGTAGAAGTATTTGTTAATTACTCAGACGATGATATAAGAGATTTTATCTATCTATATCTCTCATTAATTTATTCACCCAATTAAAAGTTTCTTGATTGATTTTGGGAGAGACCGTTGTTATCTTCCTATACTCATAACAAGGGGAATTAGATAAAAGTTATCACTACTAATTCGAAACAAACAGTCACTGCCACACATTGATGAGAGTGTAGAAATTGTATATTCCAAAAATGGTAATATTTAGAATGGTTTGTTTTGAAATTTATCTATGCAGTGTCTTGGAAATTATCAATACAAACCAAAAACCAATAACATATTCCATTACATGAATCAATAACCTTTATTCACATTTCAAATTCTCTTAGTTAATCTAAATAAAATAAAACCCCATTTTTATTGATTCTAAATTTGATAAAATTATTTTTCACTACTCCTTATAGATTACCATTAGTCCCAACTATACTATAGTTTAACCTTATTTAATTTATATTTTTTCCACCAACCTATGATTGGTATAAAAAAAATAAGACTGATAACATGGAGGATGTGATAAATTTACAATTATTAATCTGTATGATTGATTATAACACTAACCATATTTTATCTATTGATCATGTTATTGGGAAAACATTATAAATAAGCATATAATGTTAATGATATGATATGATATTGAATAAATTATAGTGTCATAATTTAGTTAAATATTATGTGTTCACTGCGTACCTGAGACTATAGATCACAATCTAATGAAAACACTTATAGATCACACTGAAAAATATTTATTTAATAAAATAAATAAATTTTCCATACTTATAGGATGAGTTGATCACTATTAAGCCTTTTTTTAAAGATTCAAATACATATACGTTAGGATACCAACAATAATATCAATGAATTCAATCTGGTGTGTGCTATATAAAAGACAAGATGATTGTTTTAATAACTAATAAATGGAAAGCCTTCCCATATTATATTTATGTGCATACAAAGAATGGATATACAATAAATAAAATATAGTATTCAACTAATGTGATGACCATGAAATTACTTTTCTCTATATATTGTATCCAAATTAAAGGAGAATTGATAAGATAAGGTTTTTTTCATACTAAAAGCCATAAGAGAAATTCTCAATGTGTACTGGGATTGATTTAAGATGTTATGTGTATGTTTTCCACACTATGAAATTGAGGAAGAGCATCTCATAGTTTTTTCGTATAACATTATTCTACATATTGATAGAAATATCATGGTTGGATCATTATGAGTATTGTTGCTCGAAAAGTCCCTAGTTGATGCCAAAGGATTGATCAATATGATTACTCAAATTTCATAATATTTTAATATAATTGGAAGTAGTACCTGAGGATTCCATGAGGTAAGGTATACAAAATTACCATTACTTTTGAGTAAATGTATGTAAATAACCACATTAGTTAGGAGTGTGTATCTAAGAAAATCAATTGATCAACTCACACTAGTAAAGGCATGTGCACTTCAATTTTCTAAAATTAATTATACATTGTAATTTGGTCATGTTAGAAAAAAAATATTTTTTGATTTATTTAAAATAAATAACATTTCAATATCTTAATAAAGGATACACAAACTCTTCTAAAGAATAATATGGAATTGGAAATAAATAAAATTTGGATATACTACCCTTTTAACTACAGAATAATAAACCTATACCATTCTTGAAACCCTACATAAATCTTTATAATCAATAAATATTAAATCCACATAATTTTTAGAAAAAGAAATACATTGAATAGTCCAAAACTAGTTTTCAATCCCTTTTCCACAACCAAAAAAATCCAATTATTTAATTGTTAATAAAATAAAATGGATGAATTGAATTATTTTATTGGATATAATATGAAATTTATGACAAAAAACCCATGAAAACTACTATCTCAACCCATTCATAATTTGAATGGAAATGGATTTCAGGGAACAACATTGTGAGGAAAAGAAATGAAATCCAACCATAAATAATATCTAGAAATTCTTATTGTGACTAATGTGAAAGAAAAAGAAACAATTGATAAGAATAAGAAGGAATCATAACCACTGTATAAAATTGTTATGAAAAATAAAAAAACATGCTACCATTTACCTCAACAATGGTCTAATATATGAATATTTTGGTGAATAAATCCAAATATAAATTATAAAACTGTTAAAGAGGTCGGAATCAACATACCACTTTTTGTATACCTCAAACATTCTCCAGGAACATTTTTCATGACCCATCCCCCCCAATGTTTACCATCTTTAGCTGGCAATTTGGGTAATGAGAGTGTTAATACCTTAGTCCTACCTCCATTAGGACCCATGTAAATTAGTAGCACTGAGATTATAACAAACATAAAATCAGAGGAATTATCCTCTATTATAAATGTGTCCAAGAGAGAGATAATGTAGATAAACCAATCAATATCCTCTCAGATGTATAAAATAAATCTCAAGCGCATAAAATCAATGTCATGCATTACTAAATTAATTGAAATGAAAACATAAATTATACAAAGGTTAAGATCATAGTGACCCAGAAGCCCAAAAATCTCTTCAAAACCGTGATCTATTAATTTTTAGCCCAATCTACATCTAACTACCACTGACCTAAAAATAGTATATCTATATGTATGATGAGTATAACAATATAATCATTTGGATCCTCCCTGAAGCCTGTCATGAAAAAGAAAATGAAATCTTGATAATGCACAATGAACCAGTGTGAAACTAACTAGTCTATTAAATAATTATACTAATTTCACAACCTTACCATGGATAGTTCTCACCGTGTTTCGAATATAAGAGGGAATATAATATAATAATGAAATATCAAGTGAACTATGTCGCCAATTCCCCACTGGTTTATCACTCTACGCAAACGTTACATTCATAGGACATCCCCATCCAAAATAAATTACCCTATATAAACATTGGATGGGTATTACAATGTGATCCTCATGAATCACATCATCCCATATCACATCATCATATAGTAACCAGGTAGTTTCTTAGAGCCACCACAACTCGTATGACGTGTATTATAAATCATGAATTATACCTCATGCCATCACAACCAATGTTATGAGTATAGTACCTAAAACCATCATATAATATACAATTCACAACAATAATAACCATTTGGATAATATATATAGGGATACATGTTTATAAGATAACCGAAATCCATCACAACCCACTACACACATATATAGGGAAATTAACTCTTGTTGTTGGTGTCAAAAGGCCAACAATTTCTACATTGATTACATGTATATTCAACATATTCAATATTAATAAAATTACTTATAATTAATTTTTCATTTTTCTACATGACTCTAATGTAATAATTTACTAGAGTAAATTTCTCAATAATATGGCCATATATGTTTCTCAATATTATAATAACCTTAATGTTCATTAACAATATTCATAAATTATGTTTTTTCAGTTTTATAATAAACTATGATGGGACATGATGGACATATTCTATCTACTATGAGCACTCATATGACAACGAGGCATCTTTTCAGTATGTTAACACATGGTAATCACCAAGATGGGAGATTATGAGAACATACCCACTAATATAAGTTCCACATGTTTTGGTGTCATCAGATATTCCATTATACGAGAATGTGTCATGGTCCTTCAAAGTTATGATTATTATTAATTCATGTTAAAAATCATGTACGTAGATTTATTTTTTAATCCATGATGATAAATGTTCACGATTAGGGTAGATACACTATAGGCATCATGGGTGAAATATCAATAATGAATAAGTCGAGGATGGAATTTTCCATTCCATATTTATATAAGAAAATATATCCACCCTTAGATTGGAATTGAATTGTCTCATTATATTCCATGGCCATGGTTTAATGATGGGTTTATTTCTGATAGTCTAATAAATATACAGATTGAGTATACAAGTTGGTGAAAAACATTTGCAACCTATTTGATGAGACATTATCATAAAATAATATATTACACAATGATAATTCATATGTGCTTGTCAATGTGACAACATTATATTCTTTATCTTGGGTACCATGACCCATTGTAAGATAGTAATCATGGACTTTATGCAAGCCCACCTACTTCCAACAAGAAAGAATCCTATATTGTCACACATGATGTGTTTCATTTTAACTAAATTTAATTCTATTTGAGTAAAATTAATTGAAAAATATTTATTATAAATTATGAGGAATAATTTTATTAAAGATATATCGATCACATAAATTATTTAAATATATATTCTCTGGGTTCTGGATGAAACATATATTTTATTTTTCTAATATATAAATAAATAATTATTCTCTAAATTGGGGATAAAATATTAAATCAATTGTTAAATAAATGCTAAAGGAGGATGAACAGACCAAGAACAAGTCTATTGTTAAATATTAATTAACAAGGCCATTACATAATATTTGTTATTGCATAAGTTGGTGCACACCACAAAATAATAATAACAATATTATTATTATGTGTCATGTGGTGTATCGAAGGTAATAAATGTTATTTAATTAATGGTATGAAATTAATTAATATTTTATCTTTAATCGTAAATATATATATATAAGACTATTTCTATTGTTTAGAGCATCCAAAATTGAGAATATAGATTTTTTTTCACATAATGAATTCATTTTTAACACCTCATTTCTCTCCCTCTTATGAATGAGAAGATTAAAAGAGACTTATTCAATTCTATAGAAATAATGATCAAGAACGAACAATAAAAGACATTTTACTTTCTATGCTAGAACATGGAGATAATGTGGGGTCACATAGATAACATAGGAGCCTATGTGGAATCTATTAGAGTAATTGTATCGTTGGATCATCATAGTGAAAATAGGTAACCCAAATGGGGCTTTTTAGAAAGTTAACAATCTCCAATGAAGAAATATCTTAAGAATAGAGATTTATTTTTTAAAATATTAAATAAAATAATTATTAATTTGACAAGAAATATCCATTGTCATGGTTTCAAAAAAAAATTACCAAAATAAATTTTAATATATCACCCACCATCGCACACTTCATCTATGCACGGAACAAAAAATGAATATCAGAGCAGTCAAATTTTGATTTATAATTATTTATTTTCTTGTTTATTTATGTAAAATCGTGGTTAGATTTCTATTTCATGTTATTAATTCTCTAATATGACTTAAATTAACATATTATTGATGTTTGTTATGTGTTTAATTTTCTTAATGGTTTTCAAAAAAATGAAGAACAATTTATGATGCAATAAGAAAGTGCCAAATTTCTAGCCAATAAAACAGGGATACAAGATGTTTAGGTTGCGTACACATCATATACCCATGATCATTTTACCTAGATGTGAAGAGTAATTAATAACCCAATATGCTTTTATTTCACACCGCATGTTGACCGAGCCAACCTAGTAAACAGAAATCAGATAAATGGTGTGTAGCTGGCATATTCAAGCAATGTAGTTTGGATGAGTTAACAAACCAAATCCCTGTCACATGACTCAAATACAAAAAATTTGAGTTTCATAGTCTTTTTCTAGATATACACAACCATAAGTATCCCATTAATGAAACAAAACTAAAATTTCATAAAATATGAAAACAATAGAATTAAAACCACATTTTTTTATTGGAACACTATTTCATGATTAATAATTAAATAATGGTTTAAAAATAATTTTAAATTAACAAGTAATTTATTGTAATTATTATTTCATTATTGGGTTTACCAATTATATTCAATGAAATCCATAAATGATGGGTACTCCAATTATGATTTGATAGTCAATAATATGATAGGGAAATAAATAAATAATTAATTAATTAGTGAACTTATTTCATAATAAATAAATTGCAATTAAATGAATGATAATAAATTAATTTTTTGTATTCCATTAATGTATGACCGGTCATAAGCTTGACCAAGAGAGAAGTATGTTTTTAAAATTACTAAATTTTACTAATTACATGGGTTTATAATTATATGATATTAAATTAAATGATGGTATGCAAGTCATTACTCCCTCCAGTAATATATAGGACCTTCGTGTCAAAGGATATTTATGTAAAACCCATTATTCAATCCTTTGGTACCAATCACATGTTTGTGAGTAATAAATATATTTAATTAATGGAGCATTTAAAGTCATGTGTAGGATGTTCAAGAAAGAACCACAATGATGTAAGCCTATGTGATACATAGGTGGATAGGTGGAATGCTAAAAAAGCTCCTAGACCAACAATAATATATATCTCCTAGGTCAAATGTTGATTTAATATCCTCACATTAAATAAACTATTAGAAAAATATTATGGACGATTCATTTAATTGACTATTTATTTCAATCTATGAAATTAATTTTTTGTAGATGTAAGTCCATGATCCCATAATTAAATGAATCATTGTGAATATTTAGAAATTAATCAATTGAATTATGCATAAATTGTTTATCCAACATGGTTAATTAATTATGTTATATATACATAAATTTAATAAGACTTTTATATGATAAAACATTAAAAAATCAATGCATAATGAATAAAAATCCCTCAATTAAATATTAATCGAGAATAATCCATAAATTACAATGTTTTTAATGAAACCATAGAAATAAGTGTAGTATATGACTAATGTTTGTAAACATAATTTTATCAGGGATTGCTCATGTGATGTTTGGGTTGACTTAACAAAAGTTGTTTTGAGTTTACCATCCAATGTCTGATCAATACAAATTTGGAATTATGTGTTGAAGAAATAAATGATAGAATTTTTGGATAGTAGAATCCACTCAATGGATCAAGAAGATGTATGTCTGTAGTTAGAATGAATACTTACCAAATTACATTATAATGGTTTTCATGGAAAACGTTTGGATTATTATGAAATGTAATAGGGATCCTTATGAAAGGAATGATAAAGTAACTAGACATTCTTAGTTAAATTGTGTGGGCTATTGGGACTTGGTAAAATAGGTGGAGATTTTTTAAAATATCATTTAATTTATCATATCTCATTTATTCAATATTCAATAAATGTATTAATTATATAGAATCTTGAATTTTAGAATAAATATTTAGTTCATCATATATACCATCATTATGATATGTATTAAGGAAATATAACCTACTTACTATAAGTAACTTATAGGAGTAAGTTAGACATCTATGTGTTATTATACACCATGAATATAAATACTATGTTCTAGATTCATTAATGCTCAATATGGCTGCTAAATAGGTTGGTGATGATGTGTTAATTTTCACTGAAAATTATTTGAGTGATGTGGCTGACATTCAGGGTTTGATCTCTTAGAGATTCTAGTTTTTAAATTCCCTAAATAACTAGGAACTAAACTCATTAAATCATTAATTCCTCTTAGATTCTCTATCATTGATGTGAATTTAAATATAAAAAACAATTATATGTCTCTTCTAAATCTTCATACTCTAATTCACTATGTACATATGTATACAAAGGTTGAAAAAACTTTCATCCTTATTGTAAACAAATGGATAAGAAAGGAGAAGATATTTTAGTAAAAATATAATTTAATTCCTTCCATAAAAAATATGATCAAGGAGAAATCATGGGAACATGATGTTGTCTATTACGCATGTGGAACGAAGGGACACTAAAAGATAAACTAAACCTAACCAATGATGTAATGGAAACATCACATGAAATTTTTATCAAGAAAAATTTATCTATTTATCTAAATTGGGAATTAGATTCAAATTATGGTTCTCACATATGTATTAAAATACCAAAACCAAATTGATTCAGAAATATTGAACAAGGATATATAGATCATTGAGATTCCAATATTGTTAAACTTGTTATTGTTGCTATAGGCCAGTACCACCTCTTATTAGACAATAAAATTATCTTGGTTTAAAAGATTTATTGATATGTTCCTTCAGTTACCAAGAAATTATTTCTATATGAAAGCTCGATACATATGGGTTTATTTTCAAATGTGAGAATATATATTTTTTCATTTATAAATATAGCAGTTTTTATAGTAATTAATATTTAATTAATAGTCTTCATTTGTTCGATTACATAAACCAAGTAATAAAAATCGATAATGAAGTTAATTCACATGAATCATATCATATCTTTGGAATCATATTCTTGGTCATGTAAATGAATATAACATTTCTAAATTACATCAAGATTTATATTTAGATTCTTTTGAACTAAAAACAATTGATGTATGTTACAAATGTATAAAAGGAAAAATGATCAACGTCCCATTTATCGGTAATGGTGAAAGGGCAAAAGAGAATCATGAATTTGTTCATACTAATGTGTATAGACCATTTTCTTTTTATGAAAGTGGTGGGTAATAATACTTCAAAACTTCTACCTATGATTTTTGTAGATATGGATATATCTACATAATGAGTTGATAGTAAGATTGTTTTGATAAATTCAAGGAATACAAGAATGATGTAGAGAACCAGCCTATTAAAAGAATTAAAAAACCCCACTCAGACCATACTGATGAATATCATAATCAATACTTCATTGATTATTTATAGAAGTTTGAGATATTATCTCAATTCACTATTCCTTATAATTCTATTTGAAATGGTTTAAGAGAATGGATAAACCATCCTATTTTGGACATGGTAAGATCAATGATGAGTCATGCATGTCTTCCATTATAAATTTAGGTATGTACATTACAAACATAAGCATAAATACTATAATGTATTTCAAATAAGGAAAAATACAACATACGAGACCAAATATGGAATGTAATGAAACTTTTATTGTTGTACTTACATGTGAGGTGTTTTAATGTGTTTGTTGAGGCATCTTTAGGTGTTAATTTTTCTGCCCATGGAATTTAGTGTATCATTATTAGATATCCCAATGAAACAAAGGGTTACTTCCTTTAAATTCCTTCAGAAAAAAGGTTGTATTTAATTGTCATACAATATTTCTTGATGTGGATATCACATCTAAAATATATTGTGGGAGAGAGATAGACTTCAGTTGTGTACAGGATCAAGATACACAAGAGCTGGCACATGAACAGATTTTATATAGCCCCATGGATGATAAAGTAGCTCTAGAGAAACAAATACATTATATGAGAACAAGAGTGTTTAGATAAATAAATTGGTATTGTTTTCTAGTCACCGAGGATGGTGACTCATTATTAGTTGATAAAAAAGATCATATAAGCTAAAATGAATTAATAAGTTGAATAAATGTTTCAATGTGGGAAGAATACATGAATTCAAGAAACAGATTCCATGTACAAAAAACATGTATGTATTTTGGTAGACTGTCCATTAAATATAAATACCAAGGGTCATAAATTAGTATTTAAGATGAATCTTGACATGGAAGGACGAGTTAGTACCTATAAGTCCCGATTAGTGATTTATGGTTTAAAAGTTATTAAGGCATTGACAATGATGAATCATTTTTATCATTTTCAATTTTGAAGACCACAATAATTCCACATTTCATTACAAGTTTTCATCCTTATGATATTTGGTGAATATATGTCAATATAGTATTCGTTAATGGTGACCTTTGGGAAGATATCTATATGAAAAAACATGATTGGTTTGTAACTCCAACTAATGACAACAAGGCATGAATGTTGTAAATATCCATTTATATATAAAATAAAGCATCATGGTCATGGAAAATTCATATTAATGGGTCCATATCATAATTTGGATTGATAAAAAATGAATACAAGTAGTGTGTATATAAAAGATTTATGGGGAGTGCAGTTGTATTCTTAACAGCATATGTTGATCAAATATAACTCATTGGAATCTAAATTCCAGTCTTACAATCTATTAAGACATGGTTGAATAAATAATTTTCTATAAAGAAAATTGGAGAGGTAATATATATTATTTGAATTAGGATCTATCATGAAAGATCTATGAGTTTTCCCTACATATTCCAAAGTATATAAATTGATAAGATTATGATGGTAATTATTATAAAACCATCCATGAGGGTATTTTATCCAGTATCACATGGAAGTCATATTTCTAGAAAAACATGTTCTCAGACACATGAGGAATAAAATAGAATGGTAAAGAATCCATATGCATCGGTGATTGGGTCAATGATTAATGTTATGTTATGTACTAGGATAGATCTCACCAACATATTAATTATGGTATTAAAATATAATGATGATCCATGTGACCATCATTGGATGGAAATGAAGTGTATCATTAAGTATCTAATATGTACTAGGAGGAGAGATGGAGTGCACCGTAGGGAATCCAGGTGGGAGCTTTGGCGGGTGTACTGGTGAGTGTGATAAAGTTCTTCCTTCGGATTCATTTAGGGATCCTCCTGGTCGGGTTTGCTTGGAAATCACTTTTGCTCTTGGGGAAGTTCCTTCGCCCGTAGAGGCTTCATTGGTGAATAACCAAGAGATGTATTTGCTTAAGGGGTTCTCCTGATCTTTCAATGAAGCCACCTTGGGGTCTCCCTCAGGGGCCCCGGTTCTTGCTAATTGTATTCCTCCGATCAGGGTGGAGCACAAGACCCCTAAAAATTTGGAGAGGGTCCTCATCGTGGTTCATACAGGGAAAGAACTTCAGGATGCGGCGAGGTTTCATGATCATTCTCTGGTGGCCCGGTTTGTTCCTTCCAAACCCCATCTCGATGAGTTTAAGTCTCTCGTCCACTCTTGGGGCCTTCAACTTCTAGTGGTGATATCTGAGATCTCATGGTTTTCCTTCTGTGTTCACTTGTTCAGTAAGGAGGGCTTTGTGCATGCTTGGTCACAAGAGGATAGATGCTGTGGAGTCAAAATGTACACCCTTTCCTGCTGGTCGTGGGCTTTTCACTATGATAAAAAAACGTGCATGGTGGCAGTGTGGATCAAATTTCCGGGCCTTCCTATACCTCTTCATAAAAATTCTATCATGGTGGTGGTTGGAGACTCCCTATGAATCTTCCTCTGCTCCAACTCCAACACGGCTTTCCTTATGGATGCCGGCAATCCCAGAATTTGTGGTGAGATGAATCTCCTAACTCGTTTTCCTCCTCGTCGAATGATTAGATCTCCAGAGTGTATTTCTAGGTGGAAACGGTTGATCTATCAAGCTCCTCCTAGGTTCTGTACAGCGTGTGGCTTTCAGGGTCACTCTCTGGACTTCTATAGGAGGGGTAAAGCGAAGGTGCATAGACAAAATGCTCCTACTTTGTAGGATCCTCAACATGCTTCTGTCGTTCTCCCGGGATCTCGGAGTCACGGCGGTGAGGCGTCGTCATCGAGGATTTGTCCTGCATTCCCTGCCACTTCGATGGAAAGAGAAATGATTCCCAAATCTTCTATTGAAAATCTTACCAAGAACCGACTAACTAAAGTATGAAACCTCGGTGAGGGGGAAAATCAGTCAGACAGGTGTCAGAGAGCATTATTACCCCTCAGAAGTTACCTTTGGCTGTGGTTTCGGTGCCCGAAGATTTGATCCACGCTCAAATTAAGTTGGATGTATCTTCATCGTGGTTTTCTCTTCTGGGTGGAAGAGAGTACCTTCCATTTCATTTTTACAAGAAAGTCCCAAAACCATTATCCTATCCTTCTTCTAACGTGAAGATTTATTCGTTCATTGACCTAGGAACTCTGAGATTTTCTTTATTGGCCTTGGTTGAGATTTACAAAGATGACGCAGATACCAGAATGCAGATGCCTTTCTCGGAGGGAGTGCCGAAGGAAATCGTTGTAATGCGAAGCTCACTGTCTCGTAAGGTGTTTGAATCGATCCTCTAGGAGGAGGAGAAAGAAAACGTGATGAAACCTTCACCGGGATGTTGTCTGTCTCTACAGGAGGAATCTGATAGCCCACTGAAATAGAAGATGCTGATGCCAAGGAAGTGTTTCTCTAAGGAAGGAACCTCCAGAACAGTTACCCGCTCAATGGCTAAGGAAGAGTTAGACGTAAGGCGGTTTTTCCCAAGAGCAGGGCCAGAGGGAAGAAGGCTGAGAAATCATCCTCTTTAATGTTATCATTAATCGTATAGAATTCTAGAGGACTGGGGGTTTAGGGAAATCTACCTTTTTGTCTTGAGAAGATCGGAGAAGGAATTCATCTTTAGTTGTGATCCTTGATCCAAAGTAGGACTTTTCCAGGCATGGTTTCTTCGCAAAAAATATGGGCTTTGAAGGCCATCTTCAGGGCTACCCGGTCAATAAGCTCATCAGAATTTGCTGGAATGAAAGTTTCCATGTTCAGTTGTCCCATACTAACAATCAAAGCATCATGATTAAACTTGGTTTTAAGGTCTTTGAAATCCTTTTCTCCTTCATTTATGATAGTAATTATGTACAACGAAGGAGAACGTTATTGGACTATCTGGATTGCTTTGATTACATTGGTCTACCCTGGTTCATAGGTGGAGACATTTACATGATTGTGGACGTCTCGAAGAAGAGAGGAGTTCTGAGTAATCTCTCCAATGGCATGCTAGATTTCCATAGTTGCATTGCAAGAAAGGGTCTTTTGGATCTGGGCTTCAAGGGATGTAAATTCACTTGGTGCCACAACTGTAGAGGTAACAACATGATCTGGAAAAGATTGGAAAGAGGTTTATCGAACTTTCAAGGCCTAGATTCTTTCTCAGGAATGTCGGTTTCCCACCGGTCAAGGGTTTTGTCGGATCATGCTCCTCTTCTTATTGATCTTAAACATGATAGTCATTCTAATAACCCCTTCATGTAATCTACGATTTGGCATCGTCTGGAAGGTTTTACACATATGATGAAGCAGTCCTGGGTGCAGGATGTTGAGGGATGTGCCTGGGTCAGACTCTCAAGAAGGCTAAAAAGACTTAAATCAGACATTGTAAATTGGCTCCTCTCCAACCCAATTGAGGATAAATCAGTGGATTCGTTGAAAAGAGACATCGAGAGGTTGGAATATGTTCATCAACAGGGTTGGGATGAGGAAATTTTTCTAATGCTATGTGACAAGCGAAGCCTGATCACGAGAAGACTTTTGGAGATGGAAAGGAGTTACAGACAACGGTCCAGGGTCAAGTTGATAAAGGAGGGTGACCGAAATAATTCATTCTTCCATGCATGTATTAAAGAACATCGTGCAATGAAAATTAATCTTAGACTAGAAGATGAATCTTTCCCTTTTGATATTGTTGTATCAGGAAGAATGGCTTTGATTCACTTTGAACAACTACTTGCAGGATGTCACACTGGAACCTCTGGTATTGCATTAGAGACGACGGAACAGATGAAGTTCATGGATGGGATCCAAAGGCTCATTGAGAATAATACTAATGATTTTATCTGGGAATTACCTACGGAGGATGAGATCTGGGACACTGTTTGTGATATGCCTTTGGAAAGAGCACCCGGTTCGGATGGGTTTCCAGGGGATTTCTTCAACGAATCATGGGAGTTTGTGGGGGGCATGTCTCTGAGGCAATTCATTTTTTTTTCGTGGGGGTTCACTTAATAGATGTTCATGTGCTTCAAGAGTGGTCTTTATTCCAAAAACCAAATACCACTCCACTATTTATCAGTTTAGACCTATATTCCTTTGCAATGTCTTCTATAAGATTTTGGAAAGTTTAATTACTAAATGACTCAACAAGGTGATTCCAAAAGTCATCTCACAGGAGCAACATGGTTTCATCAAGGGTAGGGGTATTCAAGGGGCGATTGGAATTGCGAATGAAATTACTAATGATATCAATAGGAATCGGATAGGTTCCAATATTATAATGAAAGTTGACATGAACAAATTATATGACAACTTTGAGTGGAGCTTCATCATTCGAACCATGAAGATACTTGGTTTCCATGAAGGGGTCTGTGATCTTTGTTCCTGGTGATACTCCTCTCCTTGGATCACCATTTAAAATATGGGAAAATGTTTTGGTTTCTTCAAAAGTGTGTGGGGCATGAGGCAAGGGGACTGTCATTCACCTTCACTATTTGTCGTTGCTCAAGAAGCTCTCTCCCAAAATCTGCACAAAGGCCTTGCTGAAGGGAAGATAACTCTGTATCACTCCAAATACTCAGATGGAACCTTTTCTCATCATATGTTTGCAGATGACATTCTGATCATCATGAATGGTAAGAGGTATTTACTGAATAATTTCAATGACATCATGTCTACGTATGGGTTCTTAAGCATCCAATGGTCCATCAATCAGAAAAGCATCCTTTATATTTCTAAAAAAATGTTTCAAGAGAATGGCATGAGAAATTCAAACTATGCTAGGAGTTCAGAGAAAACATTTTCCTATGATGTATCTCAGTGCTTCTATTTCAAATGGAAGAGTTAAAACGATTTTTTGATGATATCATTAGCAATATGCTTGGGTGGTTTCTCAGTTGAAAAAACAAATTCGTATCCGTTGGTTGTCGGGTAGCTCAGATCAACAGTATTATGGTATCAATTCCAATGCATGTCTTCTCCATCATCAATCCTCCCAAAGGGACAATTATTACGATGGAGAAAATGTTAAATAAATTCTTTTGGGATGCTAAAGATATAGGTCGTTGTAGATGGGCTGCTTGGAAGCGGATAAAGAAACCGGTTGAGGTGGATGGAGTGGGCCTCAGTGATTTAACAACCACCATGCAATCCATGCAGGGGAGACTAGATTGGTACATCTTTACGGGCGATTCCCATTGGGCCAAGACACATAGTTCCAAGACGGGACACAATTGGAGGTGTGGAATGATCACAAACTCTCTTGGGTGGACAAAACCACATGATCTCATCTGGATACTCTCCATGGTGATTTCCGTTGGGTTGTTGGAATAGGAGACATTATTTTTTTGGAATAGCAACTGGTTAGGAGTGAAACTTTTTTTCCAATATTGTATAGCGCTGAACTTATCTATTAAAGATGAAATGCAATTCCCCATCCTGATTGAGTGCACTTTGAAAGAAGAATAGAAGGAAATGCTTTATAGAATTGTTTTTTCAGAAGAGGATGATAGGTGTTGTTTCATGAGTTCGAGGAATGGGAACATCAGAGGTCAGGATTATTAGGGTCTTTTCATTTCTGAATGCGTGCACCTGGAATGGGAAGTCTATCTGTGGTGCAAAGAGTTCCCACCAAAAATGAATTTCCTGGTTTGGAGAGTGCTGAATCAGGCAATATCAATGGAGGATAATATTCAGAAAAAAGTGATATCTTTGGATTCATGGTGTTTCTGTTGTTTGCAACCAAAAGCATAGTCGGTTTTGCATCTTTTTTCTCACAAGTTAGTGGGCGGTCTCCCTCTGGACAGCAATGAGAATCTGGGGACATTACGATCCTACATGCGATTCCATGCAAAATTTTGTGGTTCGCAGTCTTTCGATCCAAGGATGTCAAGAGATGGAAATCAAGGCTCATGCTCTCATCGCCATGACTATTCTTTGGATTCTATGGGAAGTAAGGAATAAATCCCGATTGGATAACAGGTCCATGATCTCCATTCTGCATATGCATTTGAAGGTGATGATTCATGATCTATGCTCTCTGGTGAATGTTGGATCCCAATCAACGATTATTTGTAGACATAACAACAGGCCACCAGAGGTTGACATTACTCAAGGCTGCTGGATCAGATGGCTTCCACCAAGGAGAGGACACAAGCTCAATGTGGATGGCTCTTGTTTGAGTGGACAGATGCGTAGGGGGGGGGGGGTCTGCTTCATGATTCCTTTGGCTCTGTGTTGATTGCTTTCTGCTGCCGGTATGACATAGGAAATTGATTAGGTGTAAAAGTGAGAGCGCTACTTTTCGGGCTTACACATTGTAAGAATTGTGATCTAACTGTCTCAGAGGTGGAATCAAACTGTGAAACATTGGTTCGAGTGATTCTCGGCAAGGAGATGCCTCATTGACAGCAGACGTATATGAATCGTAGATGCTATGTGGAGATTAGTCAGGGTTTCTTGGTCCGGCATGTCAAAAGAGAGGAAAACCAGGCGGCGAATGCTATCTCAAGAGATTGTAATTCTCAAGATCCCATGATTCTTTATTCCATTCTTGGCTCCTTTCCAGTGGAGTACAGGAATGTTGTTCAAGGGGATGCCCTTGGACTTCATCAGTTTAGGCCTCTATAACCATTACGGGTTGATGGCGCAATCCACGTATTATTAATAAAAAAATAAATTATCAATCGATCTAATATGTACTAAGGATATGTTTCTAGTTTATTGAGGGGTTTAGGAACTAGTCAACCGAGGATATTCATATGTGTTTTTTTAATCTGATCAAGGTTACATGAATTCCCAAATAGGATACACCATCACATTGAGTAGAGGTGTTATATGATAGAAGATATCAAATAACGCTATGGTTACATATTCTACAGTAGAGTCAATGTATATTGTGGATTCCAAATAATATAAAAAATTGGTATGGATGTTTAAATCTATTCAATAGGATGACATAGTACCATATTGTAAAAATAATATCACACTCTATTGCGATAATACTGTAGTGGTGGATCTTTCCAAACGGCCAAGGTCACATAATAAGACAATGTAAATGCTTCATATGTTTCATCTCTTGAGGGATTTATCTCGGAGTTGTGAAGTTGCAGTGAGAATTATTTCCATGGAAGACTATATGGAATTATTCAGACTAATGAATTGAAATAGTAGAGATATGACTTTCATGTGAGGTCAAGTGGAATAATGTTTGTAAGAAATTTTCTCTAGTATAACTGAGAGTTTGTTATAGTTTTTGTCCTAGGACCAAATTTTTATCCTTTTATTACATGTATATTACATGTACTAGAGAGTTCCTAAAATACTTCATAAAATTATTTCTTAAAAGATCAATTATATCATAATTTTGATTCAGGTTTTACATTGAGTTTGTTCATTGAGCTAGTCATCACCTCATCCATCACATTATAGGATAATGACACAAGAATACTCAATTAATATTTAAAACTGACTCAAAATTCTTCTCATATTTTGGAATTATTATCCCTCTCATAATCTATGGTAGCCTAGAACATATATTTAGTGAATCCCTTATTTTTTAAGTTATAATGAATGATCCATAAAATAAAATACTATCCAATTTTTCCAATGTTTCTCCTCCAACATATCTTAGGTAACCTCTTCAAACATCATGTTATATCTTTAAAATTCATTAGTGTTTAATTACACATAATCATGAAATAAAGATTATTCTACTTCTAAAATGTCTATAAATACCAAAATTCACACATACAACAAATTTTAACTATTTTTTACTTATTTAACTTATCATTTAATTTTTGAAACATTATCCTCCTCATTATATGATTGAAGTACTTATTTGTAAAAAAATGATCCATTTCATGAAATCAATCTCATCCAAAATCATTTTTATTTCAAAAAACATTAATTCAATACATTGCAGTCCTGTTTCTCTTCATTAAACCATATGTCATGATAAAAACAATGTTTTAAAAATTTAATGAATAATATTAATAGCCTTTTAATGTTGTTGATTTTCTTATACTGTTATTTAATTAGTTCATTTTTTTCTTTGATCATTCCAATACTGATTATATTATACATTATGAGTGTTTCAATCAATATTGATTTTTGTAGATCATGCTATGTTTTTCCTTGATTTCCATTATAACCTTGATCATTTTTAACGACCCAAACTTATATTAATAGAAAAATTCATTAGATATAATTAAATTTCTTTCTAGGTAAAATGGTTAAATAAAACATATGAACTTCATTACTTTTATGTTTTTGGATTTTAAAATTCTGTTAACAATTGATACTGTTGCAAATATAGCACTTGAAAAATGATCACATGATTAGTATAAATACGGGGCATTAACAAAACCAATTTACTTAGACAAAGAAAGTGATGACATCATCTAGTAGAATTTCTCCATGAAAATTCCATTTGTCAGAGATTTGGAAGGAGGTAGAATCACTGGGATTTTCTCAGAAACAGGCCTGATACGAGATTCAACACTTTAAGCTTGAATGGAATTGCCAATGGGAGAAGTGGAAGTTCATAAATATTACCACTCGAGCGATGTTTTCAAAGACTCCCCAATAGTCTGTCATCATTTCACACGTTACCCTTAGGTTTTTTGTAGGATTTATAAGGGGTTATTTATCAAGAACCATGCAATATAATTATGTGCATTATTTTTATATAGAATAATGGATATACATTCATTTTCTTAATGTTACTTTTAAAATTGTTTTTGAAGAACATATATTATTTTTAGTTAATATTATATTTAGAAATTTATTCTGATGAATTAATAGATTTTTTAATTATATAATATTTTCATAAAATATTATAACTAAATAACTTTTTATTATAACTGAATGATCATATAATTTTTATACAATTGTAATTTTTATTACATATTTGATGTTGTATTTTTGAAATCACATAAATTTTCAATAAATTTTTTTTTGTTTTAAAATTTAAAATTCACATATTTAAAAAATTATATAGATAATATTATTATTATTTTTGGATTCAAGCCATTAAAATTATCGAACGATAAATTTTTCATAATTTTTTGAGAGGGTAAAATTTTTGGGTAAAAATTAACTACAATTTTAATATATAATATGTTTCACGATATCATAATCTCCCAATAGTTATGTAATAAAATACTATAAAAGGTATATTAGGCCAATATATGTTTAACCTTTAAAATAATTTTATTTAAGATTTGTCTAATTAATTTTAAAATTCATTAGTGGACCCTCCAGGACACATAATGTATTATATCATTTTAAAATTATTTCCTTGGTAGTGTGACTCACCTACACTGAAGAAAGCCTAATATTTTAATAATTTCTGCCATTTTCATTATAAAAAAATATTTTCCACCCCCTTTTTAAAATATATTGGCCAAAACCATGGTATTGTTTGTGGTTTTGATTAATTTAATGTGTAGTGTCCAAAACCTAAATAATAAAATATTTCAACCCCTTTACTATATAAATCCACTCAACCTACCATTCCTCATCAATAAAACCATTTGGAGCTCGAAAAACCTCTTACCTCCTCTTTCAAGAATCCTCATAGGGCTCCTAAAGCTCTCATGAATCCTATCTCAAGCCTCTCTCATGCCTTTGGGATAACACATCCATTTAAGGGATCCTCACTTTCCCTCTTAATTTATGACGTAATTTTTGTACAATGAGTGTTTACTCATGATGCTTGTGAAATTAGCCATGGATCATGCTAATATCATGTTAAATGTTGTTCCCACATCTCCATTTTATGATAATCATGCTATATCAAGATATTATTTTCATGTTTCTCTTATGCTCAATTTATATTACTATTTCATAACATGTGTTTTATTTTTTATGTTACGCCTTGTCTACTCCCTTATTGGGCATCAAAGGTCACCCTTTTCATATCTTTGTCATCGGGTTATCCTATTCAATGCTAAGTACGAAGGAATGATTTCGTAATGTAAAATAAGTTTTCAAATAGATTTTTTATTTTTTGTCTTAGGATTTCATGTAATGTTCCTAATTTCCAAAGACACTAGACCTCTTTATCCTCCTAGTTTTATTATGTGGATATTTATGTAACAAATAATGTTAAAGTGTGGAACAAAGAGTAGGGTTATTATAGCAGGTATGATAATTTAATATTTGTTCTTTTGGGGATTATGATTAGAAAACATTAGTGAAAGGTTTAAGGATAAGAATAAGTTTAATAAAAACATACATAAATTTTGGTCAGTATATAGTATGTGGTTTATCAAGAAAATGCATCCCTATCAAGATAGGAACAAGTAGTGGTGGCTTTGGAAAATATATATCTTGGGGTAAAACCTAAAACCAATGCAATGAGCTATACATAAATGGAAACCAGTTCTTGAAAATAGGACTTACATCACTCTTTTTTAGACACTCATGACGGATATGATTTGGTAAATTCATAAAGTTATTTTGAACCATTATTAAGGAAATACAAAAAATTCCCCTAAAAAATATTTTGGGATCTAAAATATGGATAACATAGTTTCAATCCTATAAATTCATATGTTAAAGAAATAAATATAATTTATAATTTATCCTTTTTTCATTGGTTTAACCTTATGTGTTACACCAAACATTTATTTTATTCTAGACAATGGATTGTAATAAGAGTACTCGGGCTGGAGATCGATACGAAGATCAATGTGATGTCTGCTATAATGACATGTCCAATCTAATAAGAGTGAGAATCACAAACATTTTCCATGATACTCTTTCATCTAACTCAAATTATGAATGGAAACATTGGTCAAGAGGAACTTCACCCCCCTAAGAATAATCAAGCCACAACAATGATTTTCATGAGACAAAGGCCTTCTACTTTTAATGGATCCTATAATCCCTTAATTGATGAAAAATAGATCAAATCTACTGAGAAGTTGTTATTCATACATCAATGTTCTGAAAAAGAGAAGGTTCTTCTGGATTCATATCATATGTAGGTTGGAGTTGATCAATCGTGTACATTGATAAAAATACAAAGCCTAAGGAAGAGATCGAGGTGTTGGAATGGAATGATTTTTGGAGAACGTTTTTTTATAAATTTTTTCCATGCACCCTACTACATAATATGGAATGGTACTTCATTCCCTTAATTAAAAAAGACTATGAATTCATCAATGAGTACGAGGAAAACATCATAAGGCTTTCAAAAATTCTTTGTGATTTTATGTTGCACAAAAAATTCAAGAATTATTTATCGGTGGGTTAAAAACTAGCCTACAAAATGCCCTAGAAAACCATGACTTCGATAGCTATGAGGAAATAGTATGATGTGCCCTCAATGTCAAAATGAATATCGAAGAATTATATGGGTATCTTGGGTATAAGAAGTAAAATGTGGACTTTAATTCTTCCAGGTTCATGGATAATCCAACCGTTCTATGAAATTCTAGCACCCCACATGCCAAAGGTGTAGAAAAGAAGCACCCTGAAAATTACCTAAATGGGATACAGAAATGATTTAGGTGTGGAAGAGAAGGGAACCTAGACACTAACCGCCAAAAAGAAAAATAAAATTTTGTGATAGTGTGGAACACACTATTCAACCTTCAATTCTTTGTTCATTGCTTCAACTACAAATAACAAGGGCACTTTGAAAGCCAGTTACCTAATCCAATGGTTTTTGGAAGAATCCAACAACCTCGAAGTTAGAAAGGGAGATTTTTTTACATATCTATTTCTAAAGTGAACCTTGAAAACAATGTGGTGATAGGTATGCTAGTTATTCATTCAATAATACTGAACATACTTTTTTATTCTAGTTCTGCACATTATTTTATATACTGATGGTTTAGTAGAACTTTCCCAACACAACCACAAACCATTGATGTGGAGATGTCAGAGAGAACAAAAAATGGGGAAATTATTGCATCAAATGATTATAAATCCCCCCTTATTTCAATTTAAGGATTGAACATCCTAGTGAACCTAGTCATACTTCCTAACGTGGAATTCGATGCAATTCATGGAATGGATGGTCTTTCTCTATATAGAGCTAAAATAAATTTCAGTGAGCGGGAAATCACTCTCAATATGGTGAATCGACAACAGACTCAACGTTATTGAAATGAGGAGGATGAATCTTCTTTACCACAATCATCTCAAGTGTGGATTTTAATACACAATAAGCACGCGTATCTTGATCAGATGATGGAGTCTATGGATGAATACATCTTTGTAGACATGCCTATTATGGTGGATTTCTATAAATTGTTTCCTGAGGAATTTCCTTGTCTTCCACCTAGAATATATAATGAATTATCAATTTATTTTATACCTGAAGAATTTAACATATCAAAGAATCTATATAGAATGGCTATTGTGGAGCTTGAATAGATAAATAAAAAATGACATGAGAATTTGGATAAAGGGTTTATATTCCCATTTGATTCACATTGATGTACACCAGTCATCTTCATCATGAATAAGGACGATTCAATGCGCCATTACTTTGAATATCATGAGATCAAGAAAATTACGATAAAGAATAAGTATCATTTACCATGAATTGATTACTTCTTCAATAAGCTCGGTGGAGAACAATACTTATCCAAGGCGGATATACTGATATGATATTACCATGTATGGGTGAAGAAGGGGGATTTCCCCAAGACTAAATTTCATACATGGTATGGGCAATATGAATTCATAGTAACTATATTCAGACTCAATAATGCTCAAAAAATCTTCCTTGAATAGATGAATGTAATCTTTAGAGATTACTTTGACCAATTTATTGTACGCTTTATAGAGGATATTCTAATATACTCAAACTCAAGGAGGATCTTGATGAGAATCTAAACATTGTACTATAAAACTTGCAAATGGAGAAGCACTATGCAAAGTACAAAAAGTTTGACTTTTCAATAAAAAATGTGTCATTAATGGGTTATATCCTCACAAGAAATGGGATTTCTATTGATCAATCCATGAAAAATGAAATTGATGGATGCCCAAGGCCAACATATGTGATAGATATCCATAGATTCCTTGGGTTAGATTGATTTATCAATGATTTTTGAGAAATATTTAACGATTGTTAAACAATATTACCAAGATAACTCAGAATAGAGTCATATTACCCAATAGTGATGAATTCAAAGACAGCTTTAAGGCATTGAAAAGGAGGGTTATCACTAAGCCCTTTATCACACTAAGCACAAGTGGGGAACATTTTGTGGTATTTAGTGATGATTCGAAAAAGGGAATGCATAGTGTATTTATGAAAAATTACTAAGTCATTGCCTATGATTCAAGGAAATTGAATGTTCATTTGAAAAAATTTCCCACACATGATATGGAGATGGATTTAGTAATATTCACATAAAAAATTTGGGGAAACTACCTATTTTGGTAAATGTCTGAAATATATACAAGATCAAAAAATCCACAAGTATATATTCACACAGAAAGAGTTGAACATGTACTAATGAAGATGGTTAGAGCAGATCAAAGACTATGAATTTTCAATCCATTTCCACCATTGGAAAGTGAACAAGGTGGATGATTATACAATAAAAAAGGAACCAGTGATTATATCATTTATGATAATTGAAAAGGATACAATCTTCTTAGATTTGATGAATATAGACATGAGAATCATAAAGAAGAGAACTTCATTAATCCTATCACAAATTATTGCTCAACTATCACTTTCAAAAAAGTTAATGAATGCTCAAAATTATGAATCATGAATTCAAAAGATAGTTTAAACATTCAGAAAAAGTAATTCCTCGGAGTTCAATGTTAATGAAGAAGGAATTGTGAGATTCGGGACAAGACTATGTGTTCTATGAAATCCAGAGTTTAATAATGATCTTTTGGATGATTCACATAGATCGATTATCTCCATTCACCCATAAAACACAATTATGTATCCATATATCTGAGAGAATTATTGGTGGAATAACACGAAGAAGGAGATCACAGAGTGTACATCATAGTGTCTGGTGTGTCAGCAAGTTGAGAATGAGGGGCAGATGTATAAGGGGATGATGCAACCATTACCCATGACAACGTGGAAATGGGGGAACATGTCATGACCCGTCTCAGTGGGGCCCATTCCGTGACTCTCCAAGCCCTCCTCTAATAGGCCAGGGGCTGGTGACTAGCACCGAGTAGGCATAACTAACATGGGAGGCATTGCCGATGTACTTGTACACACGCACACATCTCTATACCCACAAATGATGAAATATAAAACACTAACGAACAAAATGCATGCATAAAACTAAACCCCAACCAATAGAGTATGACGAATGGTAGATTACTAAAAAGTAAACAAGGCCAGAATACAACCCCACCAAAAACAAATGTTTGAAAACTGCAAAGTCCAACATGTAAACACAAAAACAGTACAGGGAATGCTGCTCATAGCCATAGGAACACCTCATCCTATAGAGAACACATAAATCAGGGTCCTATCCTGGTCCACCCTGGACTTTTTCAAAAGGCTTCTCATCTGCACAAGACACCAGACATGCGGGCAAAGCCTGTGCAGGGGTGAGTATAACAATACTCAGTAGAGAACCCCAAAAACTACAAAGCATTACACACAGTAAAGGTACAGTCAGCTATGCACAGTATATGTCTACAGAACATATAGAACAAACTAGATATACTCAAAACCCAGACATGTGGTCTAGAGAAAAGTCACACAACCGCATACCCCTGTAAGGGATTCTGTTTGAAGATTCCATGATGAACTCATTCTGGGAGAACACACTCCATTAGTCTTATAGCTCTGATGACATTCGTCCAAGAAGTGATATTCATCGTGAACCATCACGAGAGGTAGCTACACTTATTATATGAGACACACTATTGAGTTGGAAGGTTATGGTTGATAGATGCACTCTTTTCGGGAGTCACACTCTTGAGTGGGAATGATCTCGATACAAAGATGAGGATCACTTCTAGGGCCATGGCAGATACCGCGACTCATCCATAATTCCCCAGTTAGTTGATACACCAGCTAGATATAGGATCAATGCCCGATACAGTTGGTCACGTTGATGCCTGAATCTACCTAGGTTCAGGAATGGATAGAGGATATCGCTTCAGGCCTCTCGAAGGAATGCCGACTCTATAAACGAATGTCCGGATGAAGGGATCATAACCTTGCATGAGGGAATGATGCCTACCCTTCAGGGGAACAAAAAGAAAGGGGACTAACCCAAATGAAAGATGTTCAAGATGCGGTGAACAATAGTACCAATCCGTTTTCCAAATAGTACACGGTGTGTAGAAAGGATACACACCGTGTTGTCTGACCCCTCGTACTGCTCGTGTACAAAAGCTCGTGTCATGTGACTGGTCATGCTGGAAACAAACTAGGTACATGGCGTGTAGTAAAGTGTACACGCTATGTCTGGGTAATTGGGGTTGGCTCCGTGTAATCGCTACACGGGGTGACCCGCATTACTAGTCTCGCCTGGCCGTGTGACGGAGTACATGGTCGTTTAATCCATCCCACGTCTGTGTATCCCTAGGATAAACGCCGAGCTCCACGTAGTCACCTCTTCCAATCTATACACGTCGTGCCACATGAATCCATGTAGATCATCTCGTTACTGTGTACTACCCAAAGTACACGTCGATATTCGGGGAAAGACCAACATGTCGTGTGGTCGGGGTCACATGCTGTGTTATTCCTCTCTGACCCAGAAACCCTAGCTGCCACCGCCAGTGCTACACTGCGTGTTCTTAGGAAGTACATTCTGTGTGTTCTAGAAATTTTCAAAAACATGGACCTCCGCTATCGCGCCTCCAGTTATCATCTACTTATCGATCTGGCAATCTGATCACCCCGAAACCATCAGGTTTTGGTCGCCCCGTCACCATGAATGTACTTACGATTTTTTTAAAGCTCTGATCTTCTCTGAAAACACACTACTGGAAAACTAACATATACCAACGGTTTGGAACTGTTGGTATATGCCTCCAAACCGTTGGTATATCCTATACCAACGGTTTGGAGAACCGTGGCCAAGTAAGCCGTTGGGATAGGTCTATACCAACGGTTTTCCCAAAACCGTTGGTATAGACCTATCCCAACGGTTTTGGAAACCGTTGGTATAATTAATTTGAAAATCTTTACCAACGGTTGTGGAACCGTTGGTATATGTTTTTCAAAAAAAAAACATTCGCTGGGATTTGATCCCAGCACCCCTAGTTTATTATTGAACGACTTAACCACTAACCTAACATGACTTTTGTGTATATAATTACATAAATATATATATGTATTCTCATAATTATATTAAATTTTGATTTATATAATGTTTTGGGTAAGAAGAAATGATAAAAAATCAAAGGATCTATACCAACGGTTGTCAAAACCGTTGGTATAGACCTATACCAACGGTTTTGACAACCGTTGGAATAGATTTTGAGCCTGGATTTGATTCTGGGTGAAGGTTGATTGATGGGTGACCTTTCCCAACGGTTTTGGCAAACCGTTGGGAAAGGTATACCCTTTCCCAACGGTTTTGGCCAAACCGTTGGGAAATATGTCCACAAAGTGGACCTTTCCCAACGGTTTGGCCAAAACCGTTGGGAAAGGTCCCCACAATGTGGGTTTTCCCAACGGTTTGGCCAAAACCGTTGGGAAAGGTCCCCACAATGTGGGCTTTCCCAACGGTTTGCCTAAACCGTTGGGAAAGGTGGCCTCAAAGTGGGGTTTCCCAATGGTTTGGCCAAACCGTTGGGAAAGGGAACCTATACCAACGGTTTTTATGAACCGTTGGTATAGAAGCGTTGGGAAAGGTCAGATTTCCAGTAGTGACAGGATTTGATCTTCCCGTGCGAAGAATGCATGAGAAAAGAAAAGAAGGGTGAAATCCAACAAACAAATTAAGGAACAAACCTCCACCGTCGGTCATCACATCATTGATCTACTCCTGTTAATAGGTTTAAAGGGAGAAAAGATCAACATAATAAAAGCATGAATTAATTCCCCAAAATTATCCCAATGAAATACCTCCAGTAAGAACACACGAATCCATGGATCAACTTGTTCATGGTTGATCCCCGTTCATCCTCTAAACTAAAATGTGGGAAAAAGAAATCGAAATAACAAACCCCTACTTTTCCAATGTATCGGTCATTGATGAAGGAACCGTGCTGTCGTTGTCATCAAGATACTTCAACATCGTTGGCACAACAATTCACAGCCTCGATCCATTGTCGTTCGTCACCGAGAAATTTCTCCAACGCCCCGCGGAATCTGCAGAGGTTCCTATCAAACGTCACCAACGATCAACAATTACTTAACCCATTAAATAGGGAAACAAGATTTGACACTTAATTACGTGGCAATATTGATGACATTAACTTGCCATTAATTTGGGAAACAGTTCCGCCGTTGCCTCACTGCAGCGGATGTTTCTATAAATGAAATAAAAAAAACTTGCAAATTTATTTTATTTTATTTTAATTAAAACGTCCGAAAATTAACTTTTTTCCCCGACCCGAACTGGTCGAGGATAGCCTCACTATTAGGTAATGTTTTTCTCCCGGATGCAGCGGTATTCTTAGATTTTTAATCTGGGCATCCGTTTGGATACCGCCACAACTGCACACAATTTTCGACATACATAACTTCAAAAAAGTTCAAACCACCATTCTGGGATCACTAGTCCTCGGAATGATGTGTCATCTTCGCGCCCAGTCTCGAATTAATTCCATATAATATTTAAAAAATAATACATGGAAAATCTGAAACATTACATTCTCCCCACCTTAGTGACATACATCCCCATGAATCCAAAACAATGGCTACTCGAAAATATGGGGGTAATGGGCATGGATCTGAGCCTCTCACTCCCACGTTCTCTCCCGAAGATTCTCGTTCCGCCACCGGACTTGCACTAAGGGAATCGATTTCCCACGAAGGTTCCTCTCCCGCCGATCCCTGATCTCCACTGGTTACTCCGCAAAGGCCACACCATCTTCGATGTCCAGCTCGCCCCAGTCGATGACGTGCGATGGGTCATTCACGTACCACATCAGCTGTGACACATGGAAGTCATCATGTACCCAAAGAAACTGTGGCGGTAGAGCTAGAAGGTACACCATCTCTCGATCTCTAAACAGAATCTAGAAAGATCTGATGAACCTCACAGATTGCTTGCTACCTCGGAAAAACCTCCGCAACCCTCTTCGAGGTGAGACCCGAAGAAAGATGTGGTATGCCTCTTCGAACTCCAGAGGTCTCTGTCGTCTATCATCATATGACTTTTTCCGGGCCTGGTAAATCATTATCAGCACCCGGATGATCTGTACCTTCTCTATGGTGGATAGTACTAACTCTTGACCAATGAGTGTTTACTCTATGGGGATGGTCTAGCAAGCGGTGACCAGTAGGGTCTCCAGTACAAAGCCTCGAACGGTGTCATTCCAATGATGGACTGGTAGCTGTTGTTGTACGCAAACTTCACCAGAGGTAGGTGGTCCTCCCAGCTGCGACCAAAGTCCAAGACACAGGCTTGCAACATATCCTCCAGAACCTGAATGTTTCTCTTCGTCTGACCATCCCTCGGGGGATGAAATGATGTGCTCAAGCGTAGCTGAGTCCCAAAAGCCTCCTGCAATCCTTCCACAACCGGGATGTGAAGCGGGCGTCTCGGTCTGAGACTATAGTCGAGGGGACGCCATGAAGCCAAACTATCTCCTACACATAGAGGTGTCCCAAACTCTCTACAGAACTCTTCTCCCTGATAGCTATGAAGTGGGTCGACTTGGTGATTCGATCAACGATCACCCAGATAGAGTCATGCCCCTTGGATGTCTGTGGTAAGCATGTCACGAAGTCCATCAATATTTTATCCCGCATCCACTCTGGGACTTCCCGGGGTGAGCTAATCTCGTTGCAACCAGGTGCTCTACCTTCACCTGCTGACATGTAAGGAATCAAGAAACGAACTCTGCTACTGTGTTTTTGATGCATGAAAACCAGAACTATCGTCGAAGATCCTGGTACAGCTTTTCCACTCCAGGATGTACCACCAAAGGGGATGTATGAAACTCCCTCAGGACCTCCTTCTAGAATTACACTGGTACAACAGTGCGTCCTCTGAAAGAATGTACATGTTCCCCACATTGCAAATATACATAAAGAGAATTTCTTATGGATAGAGGATCATGTAAAGCCACACAGTCGACATCCCCAAGCTGTTCCTCCCTAACACACTGTATGAGTGGAGGGGTGACAACCATCAACTGTAGGTATGTTGTATCTTCTACATCCACAAAGGATAACTATAATGTGGTTAAATGTTGTGTTGCCTCACTAAAAATCATTAAGATCAACTTTCTTCTAAGGGCATCTTCCACCTTGTTCCCCTTTCCAAGAGTATAGATGATCTCAAAATCATAGTCCTGGAGGAACTCTAGCCAACACCTCTTTCTCAATTTTTGATCATTTTGTGAGAAGATTTACATGAGGCTCTTATGTTCAGAGTATACCATAATTCTCTCGCACATAAGGTAGTGCTGCCACATCTTCAATTCAACGACTACCTCTGTGAACCCGAGATCACGAGTCACATAGTTTTTCTCATTTGGCCTAAGCTGGCGCGAACCATAAGCAATCAGTGCATGCCGCTGCATAAGGACACAACCGAGCCCGGTCCCTGATGCGTAATAGATATCTATGTAATCGACACCCTCCTCCAGCAACCACAAGACTGGGGTGCTCGTCAAACTCTATCTTAAGTACTCAAAAGCCTGTAGGAACTTTTATTGTCCTCATGAAGGGTTGCCGTTTTCTGGTCATGGTTGTCACCAGTTCGGATATCCGGGAGAAATCAGGAATGAATCTCCGGTAATATCTTGCCAACCCAAGGAAGCTCTTCACCTCCATCACGCTACGAGTTGGCTCGCATGCTAACACATCCTCCACCATGGCTAGGTCCATAGCTACTTCATCTAATGAGATTACATGACCCATAAAGTGGACCTCCTGATTCCATAACTGACACTTTGAGAGCTTCCCATAATGCTGGTTCTCCTGAAGTACATACAGAACCATTTGCAGGTGTCTCGTGTGCTGCTCCTCTAACACCGAGTACACAAGGATGTCGTCGATGAAGACCAATACTAACCAGTACATGTATGGTTGGATGATCTAGTTCATTAGTCCCATGAAAACTGCAGAGGCATTCGTCACGCCAAAAGGCATCACCATGTAATCATAGTGACCGTAGCGACATCTAAAAGCCGACTTTGGTATATCCTCAACCCGCACTCGTAGCTGGTGATTTCCTGATCTAAGGTTGACCTTCGAGAACCATCGGGCCCCTCTCAGTTGATCGAAGAGGATGTCGATTCTCGGCAGTGGATATTTGTTCTTTACCATCACCTGGTTCAGGATCCTGTAATCCACGCACAACCTCAGACTCTCGTCATCCTTCTTGGAAAACAAGTCTTGGGATTCTCAGGTTTAGAAATTGGGTCTTATTAAACACTTTCTCTAAAAATCCTCCAACTTCACCCTCAGCTCACGAAGCTCTACGAGAGCCATCCAATATGCTGATGAGGAAATCCGGGTCGTCCCATGGTTTATGTTGATGCATAAGTCAATTTATTTGCGGGGAGGTAATCCTGGGACATCTTCGATAAAGACGTACTCATACTCTGCCACTACTGCTGGGAACTGAGAGCTAACACCATCTACTGTACCGAGGGTAAGGCTTTCCATCTCAGGAGTGATCGGCTACAACCTCCTATGCATGAAACCATTCTGTGCTTCCTGGGTTTCCATTTCTCCAACAATGGAAATCATTGTTCCATCTTAGTGGACACACCACACTCTTCGCCTAAAATAGTCAATCTGATCATGGTCATAATATAACCAATCCACACTGAGAATGAGGGTTATCACTAAACACCTTATCACACTAACCAAAAGTAGAGCGAATTTTGTGGTATTCAGTGATTCTTTGAAAAAGGAAATGCGTAGTGTATTTATGATAAATTACAAAGTCATTTCCTATGATTCAAGTAAATTGAATGTTCATTAGAAAAACTATCCCACACAGAATCTGGAGTTGGCTTTAGTAATCAACAAATAAAAAATTTGGTGAAATTACCTATTTGGGTAGATGTGTGAAATATATACTAATCAAAAAATCCACAAGTATATATTCACAAAAAAAAATTGAACCTGTAATAATGAATATGGTTAGAGCAGATCAAATACTATGACTTGTTAATCCATTTCCACAATTGGAATGCGAACAAGGTGGAAGATTATACAATCAGAAAGGAACCAGTGATTATATCCTTTATGATAATTTAAAAAGATGCAATCTTCTTAGATTTGATGAAGATAGACATGTGAATCATTAAGAAGAGAACATCATTAATCCTATCACAAATGATTGCTCAACAATATCTTTCAGAAAGGTTAATGAATGCTCAAATGTATGACTCAAGAATTCAAAAGATAGCGAAATCATTCAGAAATAGGAATTCCTTAGAGTTCAATGTTAATGAAGAAGGAATTGTGAGATTTGGGACAAGACTATGTCTTCCAAGAAATCCAGAGTGTAAGAATGAACTTTTGGATGATTCACATAGTCAGATTATCTCCATTCACTCATAAAACACAGTGATGTATCCATATATCTGAGAGAATTATTTGTCGAATAACATGATGAAGAAGATCAAAGAGTGTAAATCAAAGTGTCTGGGGTGTCAGCAAGTTAATAATTAGTGGCAGATGTATACGGGGATGATGCAACCATTACCCATGACAACATGGAAATGGGGGAACATGTCACGACCCATCCCAGTGGGTCCCGCGCTGTGACTCCCCAAGCCAACCTTCAAAAGGCCAGGGGCTGGTTACCAGCACCGAGTAGGTATAACTAACATGGGAGGCATTGCCTAAGTACTTGTACACACACACACACATCTCCAA
Organism: Viscum album; assembly: GCA_963277665.1. NCBI lineage: Eukaryota > Viridiplantae > Streptophyta > Magnoliopsida > Santalales > Viscaceae > Viscum > Viscum album. The sequence goes on from OY728133.1 coordinate 1,648,550,353, forward strand.
GCCCACAAATGCTGAAATGTACAACACTAAGGAACAAAATTCATGCAAACAATTAAACTCCAACCAACAGAGTATGACGAATGGTAGAGTACTAAAATGTAAACTTGTCCAGAATAGAATCCCACCAGATACAAAATTTTGAAAACAACAAAGTACAACCTGTAAACACAAAAAGGGTACTGGGAATACTACTCGTAGCCATAGGAACACCTCGTCCTGTAGGGAACTCAGAAAGTGCGGTCGAAACCTGGTCCTCCTTAGACTCTGTCAAAAGGCTTCTCATTTACACAAGACACATGTCGTGCGGGAAATGCCCATGAAGGGGTGTGTATAACAATACTCCGTATAGAACCCTGAAAACCACAATTCAGCACACAATGTAAAGTTACAGTAAGCTGTGAACAGTATATGTCTACAAAACATATATAAAAAACCAGATATACTCAAAACCCAAACCTGTGGTCTAGAGACAAGTCACAAAACCGCATACCCCTGTAAGTGATTATGTTAGAAGATTATGTGATTCACTCATTCTGGGAGAACACACTCCATGAGTTTTATAGCTCTGATGACGTCCGTCTGAGAAGTGATGTTCGTCGAGAACCGTCACGAGAGGCATCTACAATCATTACAGGAGAAACACTATTGAGTGGGAAGGTTACGGTAGATAGATTCACTCATTATGGGAGACACACTCTTGTGTGGGAAAGATCTCTATACACAGATGAGGATGACTTCTAGTGCCATGGAAGATACCACGACTCTTCCTGTATTCACAAGTTAGTTGATACACCAGCTAGTTATAGGATCAACTCCCGGTAGAGTTGGTCACTTCGATTCCTGACTCTACCTTGGGCCAGGAATGGATAGATAATCTCACTCCAGAACTCTTGGAGGGATATCGACTCTATCATCGAATGTCCGGCTGAAGGAATCATAATCCGGTGTGAGGGAATGATGCCTGACTTTCAGGGGAACAAGAAGAAGGGAGACTAACCCAAATGGAAGATGTTCAAGATGCGGTGAACAAGAGGACCAAGCCATTTTCCAAACAGTACATGGTGTGTAGAAAGGATAAACGCCGTGTTGTCTGACCCCGGGTACTACCCGTGTACAACGGCCCTTGTCGTGAGGCTGGTCGTGCTTGAAAAAAAACTTGGTACACAGTGTGTAGTACGGTGTACATGATGTGTCTGTGTAACTGGGGTTGGCTACGTGTACTCTGGACATGTACCTGAACCTAGTCATCAACCCGTGTAATCACTACAAGGGGTGACCCATATTACTGGTCTCTCCTGGCTGTGTGACAGAGTACACGGTCGTGTACTCCTTCCCACGTCTGAGTATCCCCGGGATTCACGACGACCTCCACGTAGTCGCCTCTGTCGAGATGTACAAATAATGATGCCTAAAGCAGTGTAGATCATCCCATGTCCATGTACTAACCAAATTACACGTTGCGATTCGGGGAAAGTCCAACACGCCGTGTGGTCAAGGTCACACACCGTGTTATTCCTCTCTGACCCCGAAACCCAAGATGCCACGGCCAGTACTACACTGCATGTTCTTCGGAATTACAGGCCGTGTGTTCCGGAAATTTCCAGAAAAACGGTCCTCTAACGCCGAGCCTTCGATGATCATCTGCTCGTCGATCCGGCTGTCCGATCACCCCGAAACCTTCAGGTTTTGGTCGCCCCATCACCACAAAACTACATCCGGTGTTTTCAAACCTCTGATCTGCTCTGAAAACATGATTCGATCTTCCCGTGCGAAGAACGTGTGAGAAAAAAAGAGTGGTGAAATCAAATAAACAAATCAAGGAGAAAACCCCCGCCATCGTTCGTCACAGTGTTGATCCGCTCCCGTTAAAAGGTTTAAATGGAGAAATGATCAACATAATAAAAGCATGAATTAATTCACCAAGAGTATCCTAACGAAATCCCTCCCGCAAGAACACACAAATCTGTGGATCAACATGTTTGTGGTTGATTCGCGTTCATCATCTAAACTCAAATATAGGGAAAAATGGAAATAAAAAAACACTACTTTTTGAATGGATCGATCATTGATGAAGGCATCGTGCTGTCATTGTCGTCGATATACATCAATGTCGTTGGGGTAGTGATTCGCATCCTCAATCTGTCGTCATTCATCATTGAGTGATTTCTCCAACGCCCCGCGGATTCTAAAGAGGTTCCTCTCAAATGTCGCCAACAATCAACAATTGCGTAACCCATTAAAAATAAAACATGATTTGACAGAAAATTACGTGGTGATATTAATGATGTTTACATTCCATTAATTTAGGAAATAGCTGTGCTGTTGCCGCGCTACAATAGATGTTTCCTTAAATGAAATAAAATAATCTTGTTAATTTAATTTATTTTATTTTACTTAAAACGTCTGAAAATTTACATTTTCCCTCGACCCGCACCGGTAAAGGTTATCCTCATTTTTAGGTAAAGTCATTATCCCGGGCAAAACGGTGTGCTCAGATTTTTAATCCAGGCATCCATTTGGAAACTTCCACAACCGCACACAATTGAAAAAGTACATAACATAAAAAATGTTCAAATCACAATTTCGGGATCACTAGACTTCGGAATGATGTGCCGTCTTCGCAACCAGTCTCGAAATAATTCCATATAATATTTAAAAAATAATACACGGAAAATCCAAGATATTACATTCTCCCCACCTTGTGGCTTTACCTCCCCGAAAAGTGAAAACAATGGCTACTAAAAAAGATGGGGGGACTGGGCATGGATCTGAGCCTCCTCCTCCCACATTCTCTCCTGAAGATTCCCGTGCTGCCACCGGATTCACACCAAGGGAATCAATCGCCCATGAAGGATCCTCTTCGGCCGATCCATGATCTCCACTGGGTACTCAACAACGTAACTCCATCCTCTATGTCCATCTCTCCTCAGTCGATGAAGTGCGATGGGTCTTGCACGTACCTCCTCAGCTACGACAGGTGGAAGACATCATGCACCTGATGCAACTGTGGCGGTAGAGTTAGATGGTCCGCCACCTCGCCAACTCTTCACCGAATCTAGAAAGGTCTGATGAACCTTGAAGATAGCTTGCTAGCTTGGCCAAACCTCCACAACCCTCGTCGATTTGAGAACCGAAGAAAGGAGTGGTCTCTCTCTTCAAACTCCAGAGGTCTCTGTCGTCTATCAGTGTAAGACTTTTTACGGCCCTGGGAAGTCTTAATCCACTTCCGAATGATTTGTACATTCCCTGTGGTGGCTCGTACTAACCCTGGACCAATGAGTGTTGACTCTCCGGGGATGGTCTAGCAAGCGGTGACCAGCAGGGTCACCCGTACAATGCCTCGAACGGTGCCATACCAATGGTGGAGTGGTAGCTATTGTTGTACAAAAACTCCACCAGAGGTAGGTGGTCCTCCCAGCTACAACTAATGTCCAAGACACATGCTTGCAACATATCCTCTAGAACCTGAGTGGTCTTCTCCGTCTAACCATCCATCTAGGGATGAAACACAGTGCTCAAGCGTAGCTGAGTCGCAAAAGCCTCTTGCAATCCCTTCCACAACCGGGATGTTAAGCGGGCGTCTCAGTCTGATACTATAGTCGATTGGACACCATGATGCCATAATATATCCTATAGATAGAGGTGTCCCACACTTTCTACGGAACTCTGCTCTCTGATAGCTTGGAAGTTGGCCGACATGGTGAGTTGGTCAACGATAACCTAGATGGAATAATGCCCCTTGGATGCTCGTGGAAATCCTGTCACGAAGTCCATCGATATTCGAACTCACTTCCACTCTAGGAAATCCAAGAGTGAGCTAATCCCATTGAAACCTGGTTCTCCGCCTTCACCTGCTGACATGTAAGGAATCGAGAAATGAACTCTACTACTGCCTTTTGCATTCCTGACAACTAGAACTTTCGTCGGAGATCCCGGTACATCATTTCCACTCCAGGATGTACCGCCAAAGGGGATGTATAAAAATCCTTTAGGACCTCCTCCTGGAACATGACTGGTACAACATTTCATCCTCTGTAAAGATGTACGTGCTCCCCACTTTGCGAATATCCATCAAGAGCATTTCCTATGGATAGCGGAGCACGTAAATCCACATAGTCGAAATCCCCAAGTTGTGCCTGCCTAACATGCTAAGTGTGGATGGGTGACAACCATCGACTATAGGTAAGTTGTGTCCTCTCCATCCAAGAAGGATAACTGTAATGTGGCTAACCGTCGTGTCGCCTCACTCAACAGTTGTGATCTCGACCTTCTGCTTAGGGAATCTGCCACCTTCTCCCCTTTCTAGAAGTATAGATGATCTCGAAATCATAGTCATGGAGGAACTCTAGCCAATTTTTCTGCCTCATATTTTAATTCTTTTGTGATAAGATGTAGTTTAGGCTCTCGTGGTCAGAGTAGACAATAAACCGCTCGCCCATAAGGTATTTCCACCACATCTTCAATTCGAAGACTACAACTGCCAACTCGAGATCATGGGTTACATTGTTTTGCTCATGTGGACTAAGCTGGCGCAAACCATAAGCAATCACTGCATGCCACTACATCAGGACACAACCGAGCCCGGTCCCTGATGCATCGCAGAAATCTATGTACTCGACACCCTCCTCCGACAATATCAATACTACTGCGCTCGTCAAACTCTGTCTTAGCAGCTCAAAATCCTGCTGACACTTTTCTGTCCACACGAAGGGTTCCCCATCTTGGTCAAGGCATTCATCAGTGCTGATATACGAGGTAAATAGGGAATGAATCTCTGGTAATATCTGACCATCCCAAGGAAGATCTGCACGCCCATCACTCTACGAGTTGGATCCCATTCTAGCACAACCTCCACCTTGACTGGGTCCACAACTACTCCATCTACTGAGATGACATGACTTCGAAAGTGGTCCTCTTAAATCCTAAAATGACATGTTGAGAGCATCCAATAAAGCAAGTGCTCCTGATGTACATCCAGAACAATTCGCAAGAGTCTTGTGTGCTCCTCCTCTGACGCCAAGTACACAAGGATGTCGTCGATGAAGACCACTACAAACCGGTCCATGTACGGCAGGATGATCGGATTCATCAGTCCCATGAAAACTATGTGGGTTTTCATCACGCCAAAAGGCATCTCCAAGTACTCATAGTGACTGTAGAATCATCTGAAATCCATCTTCGATATATCCTTATCTCGGACTTCTAGCTGGTGATAGCCTGATAGAAGGACGACCTTCGAGAACCATCGTGCCCCTCTTAGCTAATCCAAGAGGTCGTCTATTCTCAGCAGTGGATATTTCTTCTTAACCATCCCCTGGTTCTTGCACCGGTAATCCACACACAAACATAGACTCCCGTATGCCTTATTGGAAAATGAGACTGGGGGTGCCCAGGGTGAGACGATGGATCTTATGAAACCCTTTCTCTGCAAATCCTCCAATTTCACCCTCATCTCGCAATGCTCTGAGAGAGCCATTTGATATGATGATGAGGAAATCAATGTCATCCCAGGGTGTAAGACGATGCAGAATTCAATATCCCGGTGGGTAGGTAATCCTGGAACATCATCGGGAAAGATGTCCTCATACTCTACCACTACCGTTGGGAAATAAGAGCTCACAACATCTATTGCTCATAGGTTAAGGCTAGAAAACTCATGAGTGATCAGATACACTGTCCTATGCATGATCCCATTCAGTGCTGCCTGGGTTTCCCTTTCTCCGAAAAAGGAATACCATGTTCCATCTCAGCGGACACACCACACTCTTTGCCTAAAACATTTAATCTGAGCATCGTCCGAAGATAACCAATCCATTCCGTGAATGAGGTTGTAAGGCCTCAACGTTAGCACCAAGTGGTTCCAAACAAAACTCTCGCCTCCAAGGGTAGGATCACACTGTCTGCAAAGGTGTGTGATACTTGAGTCTCCTCCCGCAGGTGTCTCCAAGGGTAAGGATAGAGTCAACGGTTATACCGGAATCTCGAGTTTTTGTACAAGACATGAGGCTATAAAGGAAAAACTGGATCTTGTGTCTATGAGTACGGTAGCTATGGTTGAGAAGACATAGATTTTACCTCGAATAATCCCTGGAGCTCTTGGGTCGTATGCCTCGACCGCATGCAGTTGTCCCCGCCCCTGTCCCCCAGCTCCCTGAGCCTGGTGCGGACCTCCTGGGGGTGGTGGTGGAAGTATGTCGAAGTTTCTGCAACCACCCATAACCCTCACTGCTCCTCTGCCACGTCTGCCACCTAGCTGGTCTGCCTACTCTGTTCTCTGCCTCTCCCTCGGTGGTCCATCCACCGCTTCTCTATTAATAGCTCGATGGGTCGGGCAATCGCTATCTAGATGTCCCCTACCATGGCATGCATAGCATCGCTTCTCCCTAGGCTGACTGGATCCATCCTAAGAGTCCTGGACTATCGATCCACTATCCGGGTTCCTCCTCCAACGTCTCTCACGTCCTACCCCTGTGTCTGATGCCGGGTGTATGCCGCCAAGGTCTCCACACCTGTTTGTATGCTACTTACTTCCGACGGCTGACTCTGCTCCTCCATGAAGCTCTCGACCACCAATGCTCGCTCAAGCACTCCTGCATATGTCAATATGCACAAAGGCACGACACTGGCTCAGATTTCTCATTGTAAACCCTTCTCGAAGGTTCAAGCTATGATGTATTGATCCCTGGCCAAATCTCTGAAGTACATGGCGATGTTGGTGAACCTCGATGATTAGTGAGCTACTGTCATACTGCCATGCTGGAGCTGAAGAAGCTCCTGGATGTGCACAGCTCTCAGCGTAACTGTAGAGAACACCTACCTGAATAGTCGCTCAAACTCTGTCCACAAAAGAGTCACCTCGTCGTGAGTCTGTGTGGTCAGACTCCACCATCATCCCACCGAACCCTGAAGAATGACCGCTCCTAGGATCACCATCTGATCTACTGGTGTCTTCAATAGATGGAAAACTATGGTCGCCATCTCAAGCCAGTCCTCATCCACATGGGGGTCCGGCTCGCCTCAGATACTGAGGGGTCTCTGTCTTTAAAACTCATGGAGTGCACTGATCATGCGCTCCTCGATGGTCGGTACTACAGGTATCACTGGAAGCTCCACTGGTGGAGGTATAGCAGGTGCACCACCTGGTGGAAACGCCTGGGGACCTAGTCCCTATATCGAAGCCTCATCACTGAGGGGGTCATCCACATGATCGTGCTACTGAACTCTAGGGGATATGTATTGTAGAGGAATCTTGTATACAAACAAGATGTACTATGGTCAAAAAGTATATCTGGATAGCTGACACAAAGGACATGGAAACCACAAACCATTCATATATGATTCATGTACCTTTTATTTCCTCACAAGTAGTGTTTTTGTGAACCGAGTCGAAAAGTAGTTTATCAGAGTCCTGGTGTATGGATACGTCAGCCGCCGCAACATCACTGGGGTCTCTGGCATGAAAGCCGAACCTGAAACACTCAATACTATAGCCCCAAAACAAACTCACAGACTCATGGTCCTATGTAGTACCGAACACCTTTGATACCACTCTGTCATGACCCGTCCCAATGGGGCCAGCGCCATGACTCCCCATGCCCACCTCCAATAGGGCTGGGGCTGGTGACTACCATCGAGTAGGCATTAACTAACAGGGGAGGAATTAAATAAGTACTTGTACACATGCACACATCTCCAATCCCACAAATGCTAAAATGTAAAATACTAAGGAACAAAATGCATGCATACAACTAAAACCCAACCAACAAAGTATGATGAAAGGTAGAGTACTGAAATGTAAACTAGGCTAGAATACAATCCCAAAAAAAAAATCCTGAAAACTACAAAGTCTAAACTGTAAACACAAAAGGGTAATGTGACCACTACTCGTAGCCGTTGGAACACCTCGGCCTATATAGAACTCAGAAAACATGGCTCTTTCCTTGTCCGCCCTGGATTCTGTCAAAAGTCTGCTCGTCTACACAATATACCAGATGTGCGGGAAAAGCCCATGCAGGGGTGAGTATAACAATACTCAGTGGAGAACCCTGAAAACCACAAAGTCGTACACAATGTAAAGGTAAAATTAGCTATGCACAGTATATGTCTACAGAACATATAGAAAAAACTAGATAAACTCAAAACCTAGACTTGTTGTCTAGAGACATTTCACACAACCGCATACCCTCGTAAGGGGTTTTGTTAGAAGATCATGTGATGCACTCGTTCCGAGATGACACACTCCATGAGTCTTATAGCTCTGATGACGTCCGTCTGAGAAGTGATGCTTACCGTGAACAGTCACGAGAGGTAGCTACACTCAATTCATGAGACACACTCCTAAGTGGGTTGGCTACGGTAGATAGATGCACACATTATGAGAGACACAATCTTTAATGGGAAAGATCTTGATACATAGACGAGGATCACTGCCAGGGACATGGATGATACAACGACTCATCCGGAATTCACTTGTTAGGTGATACACCGGCATGGTACAGGATCAACACCCAGAAGATTTGGTCATGTCGATGCCTGACTCTACCTAGGGTCAGGAATGGATAAGGGATCTCACTTCAGGCCTCTCAGAGGTATGCTGACTCTATCACCGAAATTACAGCTGATGGGATCATAATCCTGTGTGAGGGAATGATGCATGACCTTTCGGGGAACAAGAAGAATGGGGATTAACCCAAACGAAAGATGTTCAAGATGCGGTGAATAAGATGTCCATGTTGTCTTCCAAACATTACATGATGTGTAGAAAGTATACACGCCGTGTTGTCTTACCCTAGGTACTACCCGTGTACAATGGCCTGTGTCATGAGGCTGGTCGTGCTTGAAAAAAAACTAGGTACACGACGTGTAGTACGATGTACACGCCATGTTTAGGTAACTGGGGTTGGCTTCATTTACTCTGGCCAAGTTCCTGTACATGGTCATAAACCCGTACACTAACCCGTGTAATCGCTACATGGGGTGACACGCGTTACTAGTCTCTCTTGGCCGCGTGACGGAGTACACGGTCGTATACTCCATCCCACGTCCGTGTATCCCTAGGATACACGCCGAGCTCCACGGAGCTGCCTTTTCCAAGTTGTACACGTCATTCCACCCGAGGCCTTGTAGGTCAGCCCATGTCCGTGTATTACCCAAAGTATATGTCGAGATTCGTGGAAAGTCCAACACGCCATGTGGCCGGGGTCACACACCGTGTTATTCCTCTCTGACCCCAAAACCCTAGTGTCTACTGCCATTACTACACAACATATTCTTAGGATGTACATGCCGTGTGTTCTAGAAATTTCTAGAAACACCAAAATCTGCCGCTTCACCTCCGGTGATCATATGCTCGTTGATTCGGCCATCAGATCTCCCCGAAACCTTCAGGTTTTGGTTGCCCTGTCACCATGAAACCGCTTCCACTATTTTTGGACTACTGATCTTCTCCGAAAACACGATTCAATTTTCACGTGTGAAGAATGCGTGAGAAAAGAATAGAGGGGAGAATCCAATAAACAAATCAAGGAACAAACCTCTACCATTATTCGTCTCGATGTTGATCTATTCCGGTTAATAGGTTTAAACGTAGCAAAGATCAACATAATAAAAGCATTAATTAATTCCCCAAAATTATCCCAATAAAATCCATCCCACATGAACACACGAATCAATAGATTAACTTGTTTGTGGTTGATCCATGATCGTCGTCTAAACTCAAAAGCTGGGAAAAGAAATCGAAATAACAACCCCCTAATTTTTAAAAGGACCGATCATTGATGAAGGAACCACGATTCCGTTGTCGTCGAGATCGTTCAACGTCTTTGGCGCAGCGATTCACAGCCTCGATCCGTCGTCATTCATCACTGAGAAATTTCTCCAAAGCCCCGCGGATTCTGCAAAGGATCCTCTCAAATGTCACCAAAGATCAACAATTTCTTATCCCATTAATTAGGGAAACATGATTTGACACTTAATTATGTAGCAATATTAATGATGTTGACTTGCCATTAATTTAGGAAACAGTTACCCCGTTGCCGCGCTGCTGCAGATGTTTCCTTAAATGAAATAAAATAAACATGCTAATTTATTATATTTTATTTTACATAAAACGTCCGAAAATTATGTTTTCCCTTGACCCGCACCGGTCGAGGTTAGCGTCATTATTAGGTAAAGTCGTTATCCTGGACGCAATGGTGTGTTTGGATTTTTAATCTGGTCATCCGTTTGGAAACTACCACAACCTCGCATAAGTGCCGATATACATAACATAAAAAAAGTTCAAACCACCATTTTGGGCTCACTGGAACTCAGAATGATGGGCCATCTTCGCACCCAGTATCGAAATAATTTCATATAATATACAAAAAAATAATACACAGAAAATCCAAGACATTATAGAACATCACTATGGATGTTGTCATCAGAAATCCAATGAAATCCAAAAAAATCAATGCTATATGGGTTTTTTTGGATTGTCTTAAAATTCTATACTGTTCATTGCAATTTGAGAGGATTTCACGTTGGATCAATTGACGCGAATATACATCATAGAAGTGGAAAGGCTGCATGTAGTACCACTATCTATTTTATCCTATCTAGATCCATGATTGACCTATAAGATCCGTAAGAGTCTCCAACATGCTATGAATACTGATAATATCATCAGTAAAAATTAGCATCCTCAAAATAATGTTCAATATGAGCGGAATGTGTAAAAACATGGGGACATGTTGTGATCATGTTCATTGGGCTTAAAAAGAGGATGAGATAAACATCTTCTTCTGGTTGAGTTGTCTTACAATAACAATTTACACTAAAGCATCCAAATGGATCCTTATGAATCCACATCATGGGAAGAGGTGAAGAACACTAAAATGTTGGGATGAAGTTGGGGAGAAAAAAATCCTAGGTCAGAAAATGGTTGAAGAATGAGTGGAGAAGGTTAAGGCCATCCCATATCGCTTTAAAGCTGCTTTGTAACACCCCAAGATTTTATGAAAAATATTAATTTTAATTTCATTGATGACTTGTATTTTACGCTACACCAAACGAAGATTGCACTACACGCATCCTTGACATGGCTTGTATTACATGCAATCACGACCTTCCACGATTGCGTTTGTTGTACGCAATACCGAGTTTCACTAAACAATGATATGTTATATAAACTAGCAGATACTAATAGTAATACCCACTTATTTAAATTTTATAAATTTTATAATTCAAAATGGACATCATTTTTGGCTTCAGAATATCGCAATTATCCTAGGGTTAATTTTTTGTATTTTTCTGAAAAAATTCATTTTTTTATGAATAGTGAATACACTAGGTTACTATTTAAAATTCAAATTTTTATTTAAATAATTATTTATTTTATTTAAATTTATTTTATGTCAAAATTGATATATAATATCTATATATTTTAAATGTAATTTATTGGAGTCATTTTATAATAAATTTTTATATGTAAATATTTTTTTGAACATTTCACCGTCTTTTACCCATCTCCTAGGAGAATTTGAAAATTTACATAAAACAAAGTTTTACTAGTTATTTGTGTGGATTTAAAAAAATCCAAGAGACACGGTTAATATCATGGAGTAAAATTTGGTTCAAAACGATAAAAATAATTTTTGTTGAATAGTAAGTTTTTACTTTTATTTACCATGGTTAAAATTAAATAGAGTAATTAAGGTTAAAAAATATATTATTATTACCCTAACACATGTACTAATTCTATTGTATAACTTTAATTTGACCAAAAACAACCTTGGAAATAAAATCATACCCTTTAGGTCCACGTGGATTAGAATAGGACACTTATTATTATTTTATTTAAAGAAGAGTTAAAATAGTTAAAATAAATGTTTAATAAATAAAATATTTTTAATATAGGGTTATACATAAGATAATGTCAACTATAAATATTACTTATAATGATAAAATTATTTCCTACATAATGGTATTTTATTTATAATTTTTAGACATTAAATATTTTAATTTATTTATGGCACAATGATGACATTGTAATTACCTTATTTATAAAATATTAACATATTTGATGTTATACATACCAAAATATATGTAATTTGAGACTTTTAATGAATTCAAAAAAACTTTTTGGTTAATATGACATGTTATTATTGATTCAATTAACTATTGTGGAACTAATCAAGTTTTTATGATTTTTACAAAAATTTATTAAAAAATAGTGTCAAAATTGACATAAAATAGTTCTTTAAAAAAATGCTATATTATTAATTGTTATTGTATTCATAAAAATCTATGGTTCGGCCAAAAGGCTTATATATGGTTATATATATTAATATTTAACCACTTGTGGTTCGTTTTTCTTGTTATAGTATGTTTATTAACCATATAGTGTAAGAAAACAAGAAGACTCGGTAATAGTTAAATTATTTAACTTATAGTTAAATCTAAATGATAAGGTTAAAATAGTAACCTAAAATTTTTAAAACCTATTGGATGAGAGGATTTCGACCCCTCATTACATTATCTTATAAATAAATCCATTTGGAGCTATTATAAAATGAATATGACTTTATTATAAAATAAGAATTTATGTTTTTCCTAAGGTGACCCTCTCCTCCATTATAAAAAGGGCACCCCTTCCCTCTTCTCATCACACCCTTTTGAGCCTTCATGCTCGGCCAACCCCTGAAAATTCCTCTTTTCAAACTCTCAAGTTATATCACAGTAGTTCTGGTCTTCTCAAAAGACCAACTCTATTGCCCTTTGAAGAAGTTTAAAGGAGGTGCGTCGAGGAAGAGGTCATCTCTTCTACCGACGCTTTCATGTTTCTTTCTTCTTCTACATTCTCTTCATTAGTTATTTCAATATAATGTAATAAAATATGTATTACTTATATAATGATATTTTATTTTATGGAACAACCCTATTTCACATTCTATCCATCCTACGAAAAATGAAATCACCGCACGTGCGTACATACGAAATACCATCTCCACGCCGTGGTGGAATCAGTTTTTCCACCACCACCTTACATGGATGGGTATAATGGTGTAAAAATATAACTATATATGATTATTATAACATCATACTCATTATAAGATATTATATCATCCACTCCAATTCCATTCAACAAATATGGGAACAATATCATCACTTGTGCATACTTACGGATTACCGTCTCCACGACGCGATGAGATTAATTTTCCATGTTAACAATTTAAGAATAATTATAAAGTATATATAATGAATATTAAGGAAATATATGAAATGATAAAGATATTATATTTATGTATATATACATTTAATCTACATACTTCCATTCAAGTCAATATGTAAAGGAAAACAACGTTTATTTGTACGTACGACCTATCGTCTCCATGAATGGTGTATTCCATTTCATTTATATATCGATTATATATATATACGGAATATATATATGATATATAAATCCTGATTTAAATTATGAATGTAATTAAATCAAGATATAAGTAATAATAATATCATGAACAATAAGTCCAAACACGTACGATAAATAAAATGATTTTACCCAGAACACTACTTTAACATGGAACTTACAAAAGTAGGATTAATATAATGTCATAAGTGAACCATATATGATATCATAACAATGAATATGATTATGTAATAAGTCAATGACATTATTTCAATCATTATACATGAGGTTCGAATACGTGTGAAGCATATCAGATCTAAGGTAAGGGATATTTATTCCAATCTCATTCTTAACAGAGATTGTTTATTCGTAAGTATTTACTGGGGTTATGTTTATTATCCACATCCATATGTTCTCAAATTTTTTTCATAAAATGATTACATTTCATCCATGTATATTTAATTTCATATTTACCCCCTTTTAGTTTTACCACATCGTATGGAAGGAATCTTTTTTTTGTTTACCATACGAGGTACTTTTGGACATTTCCGACAAAAGTATGAGGAGAATGTTTTTTTAACATATACAGCATGAACAGATTTTTACAGTTCCATAACGCCTTATTTCTTTGATGATTCCTGTAAAAAATTTCATTATTATTTTCAAAAAAATCCATTCTTTTAAAATTTCATGTCAATTTGGGAAAAAAATGATTTTGAAGAAGAACAGATATTTTCCACAAAATTCATTGTAGGTGTATTGTCAAAACTATTTTACATCTATGATGAAATTAATTCATATGTGTAGGTTTAAAGTATAATGCCTCAATGATATATATGGTTTCACTTTTCATATGATGAAATGATATCCATTTGTTTTATATGGATTATGTTTAGATTGGATGGCGCTTATGAAACCCATTTTATTGTTTGGGTTATATTGAATGATAAATGATTAATTTGTGGAAAAAGTAAGAATGATTTCATTATGAGATGGGTGAGACCTATATCCACCTCAAATTAATTGGGTAATTTTTTATATCTCATGAGATAGGCATGGATGAAACATCAAGTTACTCTGGTTCAGTGATACAGGACTGGAATGAAGAGTGAACTGGGTTCCAGTAAGGGACTATGTCCACTAAGATTGTCTTGGTAGAAATTCCTTGGCTACTATGGAAATCATATCATGAGTTTAATATTTTTCCACAATTACAAGTTTTATTTCCATGATATTTTATAATTATTGACGATCCATTATGATCTATGCCTTACATACTGCCATTTTTTATGTCATTGCTCAAGATTTTGATAGTTAATCATTATGTTCATGTTTTTTTTCAAATTCAAATGTATATGGTTTGTTTTATTTTTACCATTCATACCCATAATGATCATTTGAGACCCCCCTTTATATATTGTCTTTTCCCCGAGATATAAATAAAGGTTTTAGGTAAGAAAACAAAAAGGGGAAGATCTTTTTGGGGGATATTGAAGATCTTTCACAACGATTAAAAGATTTTGTTCTGAGTTTCCAAAGACATTAAACTATTATGATCCTTGAGTGTTGGTTTTTGATATTTATTAAGTATTCTGCAAAAGTAATTCAATTTCCTTGTACTTCATGTTCTGGGAATCTATATTTGGTATCATAGGAAGTGTTCAGTCAACCTTTGGAAACTAGGATGCGAGAACATTAGTGAGAACCCAAGAGATATTTATATGGTATGTAAAGGGATGTCCCTATGGTTAAGTAAATTTTAGCATATAGTCCTAGAATTATCATAACGATATTAGAATTAAAGATATGATGTTAGATATTGATGTTACTCCCCCTTTATTATGATGTTTTCCATAGCATGACCAGTAGTGGAATCTAATTAAGAATACAAGGCCCCAAGATGAATTTGAATCCATGAAATGAGACGAGTTCAAGAACATGTTTTTTTAGTAAGTACATTCATCGTATTCTTCAAAAAAATATGGAAAATGAGTTCTATGAGCTTAAGCAGAAGGATGATAAATCATTGGGTATATATGAAGTGAAATTTACAAGACCTGTAATGTATGCATCTGGCTTTATCATCCAACCTGAATGTAAAGTTGATCATTTCTTCATTTTCATAAAACCAAGTCTTCGAATGACATTATATATAAGAGACTTCATTAGAAATGAAAGAACTGTGAGGTTTTCTATTAAGGTAAAACTAGAATATGGTGTATTATATCTATCTCATGGTTTTGACATGAAACGAAAGTTGGAGTTCAAGGAAAAACCTCAGAACAATGGTGAAAATAATGTTAATGTTTCTTTATGCTTAATGTTTTGAAAGTCGCATAGTAGAGATTGTATAAAACGTACTAGAAAAAGTTTCAAGTGTAGAATAGAAGTTCATCGAGCAGTTGAGTGTCAAAGTAATGGGAAAAATGTAGCTAATGATGTGAATAGAGAAAAGAATGCTGAGAACGCTCCACCAACACTTCAATGATTCATGTGCAAAAAATTGGGCATTATTCTAATCAATGCCCTAATCCATGGGTTAATAATGATCAATGTGAGCAACCTATTAAATAAAATGATAATGGGAAATCACATGTGATCACTATGTGTGATGTTGTGTATGAAAATGATGTTGTGGAATGATTAAGTGTTTATATAATTGGATTTCTAATTAGTATCATGGAATATCTTTAATTGTATCAATGAATTTTGGATTATCTATGTCTTGGATTTCAAAAATTTAATGCTACAAGTGACCCTAAAAAGTGATTGAAATATTTTTGGAACTAATATGATATGCGCATAATGAAGGGATAAAGAAAAAATGAATTGAGCTCAAGAATGATATAAGGACAAAGTTATATCATGGTCTGATAATATAAAAATTTATGGATTTTGGTATGTGGAAAGTGTTAAATTTTGACAAAATTCATGTTTTCACTAATGTTCTATGGGTATTTGAAGAGAATACCTGATTATGGTATTCACATGTTTGTAATGAAACCAACAAGATATATCATCTGATGTATGGGGGATAAAAGATGGTATTCACATGTTTGTTATGTGACCTTTCATGTAATTGTTTTCTTTAGGCTATGAGACTGGACATATGTGTTTTGGATAAGCCTTATGATTGCAATGAATTATGTTGGACATCAGATAGTATTCTTTAAGTATATAAATTTTTTTCGATATTATTTCTAGAATGTTATAATAGTGTAGTTTTAGAAAAAGGGACAACCTATAGGATGAGCGACAACCTGCCACATCGGACAAGGATGTAGGAATCAAACTCACAACTGAAGTGTGGCATGCATTTATCACTTACCATTGGACTACAGAAATTCCCTGGTTAGTAGAGACTAGTTTTATTATATTAAAAAGTATTATAAATTAAGTATAAGTCCATTTTTTTAATCATATACGATTAACCACACCATAGATGGACTTATGTATATTTGGTAACTTTTTATAACCTTATGATTGAGACAGATGGAATGATCTATAATTCTATTGAATGATCTGCTAACACTTCACAGAAGGCAAATTCAACATCATTTCTTTAAGAGATGAAGTGGAAATTGTTCATGGAATGAACAACGGAGAGATTATACCAAAATAAACTAAGTATTTCTTCTAATTCAAATTCTTCAAATTTATGTAAACGATCTTGAAAACCAAAAATGTTGTCCTAGTTCCCTTATATCCGATGAATCAGATGGTACCTTAGATCTTCACAAATTTATGGATTTGTCATTGTTGGGTTTTTCATAGCCAAGTTCTCTACCACTCTCCATTAGAACATGATGGTTAGATTTCCCTTCCATATCCATATTTTCACCTATGTTCTACTATGCGGAAACCCAGTGATTAGTTAATTTGAGTAACCATTACATTTCATACTTTTGTTTTTAAAGATTTGTTTTGGAATTACTTTTTACAATGTGGGTTTCTATTAAATCAACTTCTGAGTAGTAAACCATTTATAACCCTGACGAATTTCAAGGGCGTAATTCATTTGGGGGGGTAGAATGTAACACCTCGAGATTTTATGAAAAATATTATTTTTAATTTCATTGATGTCTTCTGTTGTATTCTACACTAAAAGGAGCTTTCACTACCTGAATCCTTGATTCGGTTTCCATTACACACAATCACTACCTTCCACGATAATCTGTGTTGTACGCAATATCGAGTTTTACTAAACAACGATATGTTATATAAACTAGCTGTTATGATTAGTAATACCCATTTTTTGAAATTTTATAAATTTTATCATTGAAAATAGACATTATTTTTGGATTCTTAATATCAAAATTACCTTAGGGTGAATTTTTGGTATTTTTCTGAAAACATTCAATTTTTGATGAATAGTGAAAACACTGGGTTACTATTTAAAAACTAACTTTTTATTTAAATAATTATTTATTTTATTTAAATTTATTTTTTTGTAAAAATTGTTACATAATAATTATATAAGTTCAATGTAATTCATTGGAGTCTTATTATAAACATTTTAGATATGTAAAAATTTTATTGAACTTTTCACCGTCTTTTACCCACCTCCTAGTATAATTTGAAATTTTTCGTAAAACATAATTTTACCACTTCTTTGAGTGGAAATTCGAAAATTTGAGAGACACAGTTAATATCAAGGAGAGAAATTTTGTTCAATAAGATAAAAATAACTTTTGACGAATAGTAACTTCATACATTTTTTAACCACGGTTAAAAGTAAATTGGGTAATTAAGGGTACAAATGATATTATTATTATGCTATCACATGTACTAATTCGATTTTATAAGTTTAAATCGACAAAAAACAACCATTAAAATAAAATTTTACCCTTTAGGTTCCCTTGGATTAGATTAGGACACCTATTATTATTTTATTTAAAGATGAGTTAAAATAGATAAAATTAATGTTTAATAACTAAAACATTCTTAATATAGGGTTATACATAAGATAAATTCGACTATAAATATTAATTATAAAGATAAAAATATTTCCTACATAATAGTATTTTATTTATAATTTTTAGACGTTATATAATTTAATTTATTTATGACACAATGATGATAGAGTAATGACTTTATATATGAAATATTAACATAATTGATGTTATAAATACCCAAAAAAAGTAATTTGAGACTTTTTATTAATTCCAATAATTTTCATGGTTAGTATGAAAATTTAGTATTGATTCAATTAACGTTTTTCGAACTAATCATGTTGTTATGATTTTCACAAAAATAATTTACCAAATAGTGTCAAAATTGACAAAAAATAGTTTTTTTAACAAATATTAAATTAATTTTTGTTATTATATTTCTAAAAATCCAGGGATCGAAAAAATGACTTATATATGGTAATATATATTAATAATGATCCACTTGGGGTTCGTTTGGCTTGTTATAGTACGCTTATTAACCATATAGTGTAAGAGAACAAGAAAACGCGGTAAAAGTTAAATTATTTAACTTAGAGTTATATATAAATGGTAAGGTTAAAATAGTAACCTAAACTTGTCTAAATCATATTGGTTGAGAGGTATTAGAAAAATACCCACTATAGATTCTAAATAAAACAATTTGGAGCTATTATAGACAGAATATGAAATTATTATAAATTCATATTTTATGTTTTTCCAAAGGATCACCTCTCCTCTCTTATAAAATGGGCACCCCTTGCCTCTTCTCTTCACACCCTTTTGAGCCTTGAATCATAGCCAACCCCTGTCAATTTGTCTTCTTAACCTATATAGTTATATCATATAGGTTTTGGTTTTCACAAAAGTTCAACTATAGTGCCCTAAGAAGAATTTTAAAGGATGTGTGTCGAGGAAGAGGTAATCTCTTCTACCGACTCTTTCATGTTTTTCTCATCTTTTTATTCCTCTTATTTAGTTCGTTCATTATAAATTTATAACATTAGTATTAATTATATACCGATATGTTATTATATGAAACAGACCTATTTCACCTTCTATCCATCCTATGGAAAAAAAAAATCACCGCGCATTCGTACGTACAGAATACCATCTCCACACCGTGGGGTAATCTATTTTTCCACCAACACCATACTTGGATGGGTATAATGGTGTAAAAAAATAACTATATATGATTATTTAAACAACATATTGATTCTATGACATTATATTATCCACTCTAGTTCCATTCAATAAATATGAGAATGATATCATCACTCCTGCGTACGTACGGATTACCGTTCCACGACGCGATAAGATTTATTTTCCATGTCAATAATTCAAGAATGATTATAAAGTATATATAATGAATATTAATGAAATATATTACATGATAAAGCTACTAAATTTTTTTATATATATATTTCAACTACTTACTTCCATTCAATTCAATAAGGAAAGGAAAACACCGTTCAGGCGTACACACGGCCTACCGTCTCCATGAACGATGTATTTCATTTCTTTTATATATCTATTATATATATATACTAAATATATATATGATATATAAATCATGATTTACATTCAGAAGTAATTAAATCGTGATATATATAATAATAAAATAAATAATAACAAGTCCAAACACATATGATAAATAAAACGATTTTACCCAAAATGATGCTTTAACATGGAACATACAAAAGAATGGGTAATATAAAGTCATAAGTGAACATTATATGATATCATAATAATGAATATGATCATGTAATAAGTCAATTACATTATTTAAATTATTATACAAAAGGATTGATTATGTATGAAGCATATCATACATAAGGTAAGGGATAATTATTCCAATCTCATTCTTAACCGAGGTTGTTTATTCGTAAGTAATTATTGGGGTAACGTTTATTGTCAATGTCCATAAGTTCTCAAAATGATTTCATAAAATGTTTACTTTTATTCCTTGTATGTTTAAAGAAATTTTTACCCTTTTTTTTTACCACATCATATGGAAGGAATCATTCTTTTGTTTACCATACGAGGTACTTTTTGACTTTTTCGACAAAAGTACGAGGATAATGTTTTTTTAACTTATACGGCATGAAGTGATTATTACAGCTTCATCACGCCTTATTTCCATGAATCTTCCTATAAAAGATTTCATGATTATATTCAAAAAAATACTTTCATTAAAAATTGCATGTCATTTTTTGAAAATAAAATGATTTTGAATAAGAATGGATATTTTCATCATGAATTTATTTCAAGGGTTTTTTGTCAAAACTATTTTACATATAAGTTTAAATTATTTCTATGTGTATTTTTCAAGTATAATGTCTCTATGATTTACATGGTTTCACATTTCTTATGAGAAAATGATATCTATTTTTTATATGGATTATGTTACGATGGGATGACGTTTATGAAACAAATTTTATTCATTGGGGTATGATGAATTATTTATGTTTATTTTGTGGCACATGTAAGAATGATTTCATTATGAGATGGGTGGGACCTATATCTCCCTCCAATTCATTGTGTAAAAAATTATATCTCATGAGATAGACATGGCTTGTCACGAACCAGGTCGGGTCGCCATCCGACCCGGCGCCCGACCCGGCCCGCGGCAAGACCCGAAGGGCGTTCCCGATCCCCACGGGCTGGCACAAGTGCCCGGGTATCAAACATTACATGGGAACGATTTACCCGAAATAAAAGACAGAAAAACCAACCAGATAAATAAACTGAAACTGGAAGTAGAAAACCAAGCACGCATTTAAACCATAAACGGGTTTAAAGTCTACAACTCGAACCAATAACTAAAAAGAAAAGACGACAGCGAAAACTAAAACTCATACTCAAACATCCCGGCAAAAAAAAGGTCACATCAGCACCACTCTGCATGAAAATGTCACGACCCGTCCTCGGGGCCCGTGCCGTGACTACCCCAAGCCCGCCTTCCATAGGCCAGGGGCTGGCGACTAGCACCAAGGCGTAAAATCCCAGTAAACAGGGAAGGCATTGCCTTTATAAGTAACAACCACACAGAGTCAGCAAGCGGAAAGTAAAGTGCAGAAAAGTAAAGGGGGCCGGAATACAAGCCCAACTGTAAAGTACAACTGAAAAAGTAAAGAACAGCAACTGAAGAAAAGACGGCGGCCTCGTGTCGTCCACTGGCAATCCCACCTGAAGGGTGGGTACAGATAGCCTCCAGGCTCCACGGGTCCCGCGTCCGCTCCGAGCACGTCGCGCCCAGTGGTCCACCTCCAGGTACCGTCCTGCTCCACGCCCCAACCGTGATCAGCGCTGTCCGTCGTCTGCAACCAACACAACAAGGTGCGGGCATAGCCCGTGCAGGGGTGAGTACAACTACTCAGTAAGGACCCCGAGACCCCCGAAGGTCTCCCGAAATCCACAAAGGATATAGCACGAAGAAAGATGCAATCACGAAGTAACATCTGACTCGACTTAGGTATATGCCCATACATATACCTAAGTCCCCAATTCTAGCTCTGCTCACGAGCTCAAGAACAACTCAATCCACAAAGGAAAGCAAGACTCAAATCCACAAGGAGAGTAAATATTAAATCCACATAGGATAGTTCAACACAATCCACAAGGGAGAGTAACATAAGATTCAGCTCAACCAGGTATACTTTTTCAGATGACGTCAAAGATGATCACTGATCCATCTAAGTCGTCGGACCCACGAAGGATCGATAGGTACTAACCCTCGCAAAGACCCACACAGGATCGGGCTCACACAGAACCTGTAGGCAGTGGCTCACACAGAACCAGTAGGCAGTGGCTCACACAGAACCGGTAGTAGGACCCACACAGGATCGGGCTCACACAGAACCTGTAGCACTGATCCACGTGGGATCGCTGAGTGCAGTAGTCGACGCAGTCCACTGAGGATCTCTGCTCTACCGTCGTCGCAGTCCACTGAGGATCTCTGCTCTGCCGTCGTCGCAGTCCACGGAGGATCTCTGCTCTGCCGTCGTCGCAGTCCACGGAGGATCTTTGCTCTGTCGTCGAAGTCACAGCCAGCGCTAGGGTTCCCGCACACAGCGAGCTCGTTTAGGAGGGTCCGCTCCATGAGCCGAGAGGCTGATACATCAACTGACACGTAGTCCGAAGTTGATGTATCCAAAGGTTCTGTATCGACAACAGGATCTCAACGCAACAGACGGCGTGTCAATCGGACGCCCGGTCTGAGAGTTATTGGCATTTTCGTCCCAGGGGCCCGGTTGGTTTTTAGGGAAAAACCAACCCGACCGTACTCCGCCTATATCCGATCCTCGGGCGGAGTATGCCAAAAGTTCCGTCTCACTTAGAGGAAACTACCACAGCTGACGGTACGTCGATCGGACGTCCGTAGCTCATGTTATGAGCGTTTCCGCTCCGAGGGCCCGGTTGGTTTCGTGTACGAACCAACCCGGCTGAACCCAAAGTCTACCGAAACCTTGAGTATAATATACCGAAACGACCGTCTCGATCCAAGGATCGCGTAGCCGCTGACGGTTCGTCAATCGGAGGTCCCAGGCCCAAGATATGGGCGAAATACCGAAGAGGGCCCGAAACGGGGGTTCTGGGCCCGGGGTGACCCGGCCCGACCCGGCTAGGCCGGGTCCGGTCCGGCCTGGGCGCGGCCCGGCCGACCGGACCGGCCGGCTCGGCCTCGGCCGAGCGGCCGAGTGAGGGCGCCGCGGGCTTGACCCGCGGCTCAAACGAAACGCGGCCCCGCGGGGGGCCGCCTGTCACGCGGACGCGGCCGGGCCGCCGCGTCCGTTCCCGGTTCCGCGCGGCCGCGCAACCGGCCGCCGCCGCCGCCGCGGCTTCAGCCGCGGCGGGCTTCCTCCACGGCGGCGCGCCGGGCGCCGCCGCCTCCGGTCGCCGGCGCCGCCGCGCCGGTGACCCGCGCCGCCGCCGCCTTCCGCGGGCCGCCGGAGATGCTCCGGTGGCCCGATTCCTTTCCCGTCTACGCCGTTGCTCCTCCCGGGGGCCGACCTTCACTGCGGGATCAACGGATCGCCCCTGCCGCGCGGTTTGTCGTCGTCCGCCATATCCGCACAACAAAAGAGATCGGCGGAGGGTTGCCGGGTCTTGTTCGTTAGACCCGCACCCTCCGCGTTAGCCATAAACAACGGGAGAAAAGAATAAGATGATCAACACATGATCCAACAATTTTATTTAAAGATAAAATTGTTTGTTTGAAACCGGCTTTTTAAATTTTCAAGAACGTTCACGAGAAAATTTAAAAAGGGGTAACTTTTCCAAAATAAATCCCTACCTCGCAGCTGTCGTTGCCGAACGGGGGATCGTCGCGGGATTGCTCGTCGCGGAAGAAGGAGATCGTCGCGTCGTCGCGGTATCCGGCGTCGCGTCGCCAATCTCCGGATCAAGAACAAACGGATTTAATTAATTAAATCCGTTGTTATTGAAATTAAAAAGGGAGAATTTAGAAGTTTCGATTCTCACCTTTAACCGCCGATCGCAGGTCCGCCGCGGAAGAAGAGGCACCGAAGAAGAAGAAGAAGAAGGTCGCGGAAAAGTTGTTGACGTCGCGGATCGTGCGTCGTCGAATTCCGGTTCCGGCGTTCTTCGCGTTCTTCGCGTTCTTCGCGGGGAGAGTGGAGGCTCAGAGGAATAGCAATCCTCCAAAATAGACAAGTTTGTCTATTTTATTATTTTGCCAACAAACGTAAAACGCATAAGTAACGACCCAATTAATTCGTTGAATTAATTCAACGAGCGAAACAGCCCATTTAATTCACGAAAGAAACAGTCCATTTAATAAATAAAACACGTCGGTTGACTTTTCAGTTACTTTGACGGGTTTTCGCGGGTGCGTTACTAAGCGAAAGAAACGGCGGGGCTCGTGCGGGCCCTGCCTCACAAATATCCTACCAAGGGGGTAGGATATTTTTGGATAGCATCCTATCCAGTTCAACTCAGTTCAAGCCGCCTTTAAGTGACTTCAAGTGGCTTCCAAGCAGCTTAAGTGAAATAAAATAAAGTTGTCGCACAAACTTTATTTTATTTCTGACTTAAAGCCGCAAAATTTAAAAACCACGTCTGAGCAAACGCAACTCCGGAAGAGGCGTTTCTAAGCAAATACCGGCGCTGCGATTTCATCGGTGCCCTCAGAATTTGATTCCGGGCACCGGTTCAAAAGATAGAAAAACCCGCTCGTCCGTTCACTGAACGTACCCGAGCCAAACTTCGGAAATTGATTCCAGGCACACCGGGCCTCGGAATCAGGTACCGTCTGAAGCTGCGCTCTTGTAAAATTCCAAAGAAAATTATGAAAAAAAAAATTTCCTTGAAATTTGCGGGTCTTTACATTACTCCCACCTCAGGGCTTTACGTCCCCGTAAAGATACATCAAAAACTAGGGGAACAAATGGGGGTACTGAGCACGCATCTGAGCCTCCCGCTCCCAAGTGCTCTCCTGGAGGTTCCCGTGCTGCCATCTGATGCGCACAAGAGGAATCGACCGCCCACGTAGGACCCGCTCCCGTCGATCCTCGACCTCCACTGGGACCTCCGCAAAAGTCGCCCCATCGTCCACGTCCAGCTCCCCAAAGTCGATGATGTGCGTCGGGTCGTGCACGTATCTCCTCAGCTGAGACACGTGGAAGACGTCGTGCACCCGGTGCAACTGAGGTGGTAGAGCCAGGCGATAAGCCACCTCTCCTATCCTGCTGAGGACCTGGAAAGGCCCGATGAAGCGTGGAGACAACTTGCCGCCTCGGCCAAATCTCCGTAAACCACGTCGAGGTGAGACACGCAAAAAGACGTGGTCGCCATCCTCGAACTCCAGTGGCCTCCGCCTCCTGTCAGCATATGACTTCTGCCGGCTCTGAGCTGTCCTCATCCTCTCCTGGATGATCTGGACCTTCTCTGTCGTGGCTCGGACCATCTCTGGTCCCACAAGTGCTGACTCCCCAGGGTCTGTCCAGCACAACAGTGACCTGCAGGGTCTGCCGTACAACGCCTCGTATGGTGCCATCCCGATGGTGGAGTGGTAGCTGTTGTTGTACGCAAACTCCACCAAGGGTAGGTGGTCCTCCCAGCTGCGACCAAAGTCGAGAACACATGCACGGAGCATGTCCTCGAGTGTCTGTATGGTCCTCTCCGTCTGACCATCCGTTTGAGGGTGGAAGGCTGTGCTCAGATGGAGCCGCGTCCCGAACGCTTCCTGCAACCCCTTCCAAAGCCGGGAAGTGAAACGAGCATCTCGATCGGAGACGATAGATGATGGCACACCGTGAAGCCGTACGATCTCCTGGACGTAAAGACGTCCCAAGCTCTCCACTGAGCCCTGCTCTCTGATGGGTAAGAAGTGTGCCGACTTGGTGAGTCGGTCGACAATCACCCAAATGGAGTCGTGACCTCTAGAAGTGCGTGGAAGTCCAGTCACGAAATCCATAGATATGCTATCCCACTTCCACTCCGGGACCTCCAAAGGCTGTACCAAGCCTGCTGGTACCTGATGCTCTGCCTTCACCTGCTGGCAGGTGAGGCATCGTGAAACGAACTCTGCCACAGCTTTCTTCATGCCCGGCCACCAGTGCTGTCGCCTGAGATCCTGGTACATCTTCGCCACTCCGGGATGTACCGCCAAGGGAGAAGTGTGAAACTCTCTCAGCACCTCCTCTCGTAGAGCGACTGGTACGAAGGTACGTCCTCTGAAAAGGATGTCGTGCTCTGCTCCAAGGGAGAAACCATCAGGCGCCTGACCTGAGGATATCAGTGCACGCTGGGTCTCACAGTCAGCGTCCCCACGCTGAGCCTCTCTGACCCGCTGTAGAAGTGGAGGACAGACTGTGAGAGACTGAAGAAAGGCTGCTCCGTCTCTATCCACAAAGGATATCTGTAAGGAGGCCAGCTGCTCCGTCGCCTCCTCAAGTAGCTGAATGCCCATCCTCCTGCTGAGGGCATCGGCTACCACGTTCCCCTTCCCAGGAGTATAGACTATTTCAAAGTCATAGTCCTGGAGGAACTCAAGCCATCTCCGCTGTCTCAGGTTCAGGTCCTTCTGAGAGAATATATACCTGAGACTCTGGTGGTCAGAAAAGACCGTGAAGCGCTCGCCCATCAGATAGTGCCGCCAAGTCTTCAGAGCGAAGACCACTGCTGCTAATTCCAGGTCATGAGTGGCGTAGTTCTGCTCATGCGGCCTCAACTGACGTGATCCATAGGCGATCACGGCTCGCTCCTGCATCAGGACGCACCCGAGTCCAGTCCCTGATGCATCGCAGTAAACTACGTATCCAACTCCCTCCTCAGGCAACCTCAAGATAGGTGCGCTGGTCAATCTCTGTCTCAGCTCCTGGAAGCTCTGCTGACATCTGTCTGACCACACAAAGGGTTTCCCCTTCTTCGTCAAGGCTGAGAGTGGTTCCGCAACTCTGGAGAAGTCTGGCACGAATCTCCGATAGTATCCCGCTAGGCCCAAGAAGCTCCGCACCTCTGTCGCGCTCCTGGGTGGCTCCCAAGCTAGCACTACCTCGATCTTCGCGGGATCCACTGCAACTCCCGCCTCAGAAATGACGTGCCCCAAGAAATGGACCTCACGTAACCAGAACTGGCACTTTGAGAGCTTGCCATAAAGCTGGTGCTCTCGGAGCGTGTCTAGCACAACTCGCAGGTGGTAGGCATGCTCCTCCTCAGTCGTCGAGTATACCAAAATGTCGTCAATGAAGACCACGACAAATCGGTCAAGGTATGGCTGGAAGATCCTGTTCATGAGGCTCATGAACACTGCTGGAGCATTGGTTACGCCGAACGGCATAACCAAGAACTCATAATGGCCATACCGACACCTGAAGGCCGTCTTCTGCACGTCCTCGTCTCGAACTCTGAGCTGATGATAGCCTGATCGGAGGTCTATCTTCGAGAACCACCGCGCTCCCTTGAGCTGATCGAAGAGGTCATCAATCCGTGGCAGCGGATACTTGTTCCTCACTGTCACCTGGTTCAGGCGACGATAGTCGACACACAGTCGCAAGCTCCCGTCCGCCTTCTTGGCGAACAAAATCGGGGAAGCCCAGGGTGAAACACTGGGTCGGATAAACCCCTTGCTCTGCAAGTCCTCCAACTGTACCCGCAGCTCCCGAAGCTCGGCGGGGGCCATCCGATATGCTGGAGTAGATATCGGGGCTGTCCCGGGGTACAAGTCGATGTAAAAGTCTACCTCTCTACGAGGAGGTAGCCCTGGAACGTCGTCGGGAAAGACGTCCACGTACTGGTCCACCACTGCAGGAAAAGCTGGACTCCGCACGTCCACTGCTCCTAGGATGAGGCTAGCCAACTGATGAGAGATAGGCTGCACTCTCCTCCGCGGAAGTCCATCCTGTGCTGCAAAGGTTCCCTTCTCGCCGGTGAAGGTAAACCTGCTCCCGTCGGTACGAACACATCGCACCTTGCGCCTAAAACAGTCGATCTGGGCATGAACCGTGGATAGCCAATCCATGCCCAAGATGACGTCGTAAGGCCTCGACGCCGCTACAAGGAGATCCCAGCCGAAGCTCTCGCCTCCTAGAGTAAGCTCACACTACCGGCACCAGTGCGTAATCGTTGAGTCTGCTCCCGTAGGAGTCTCTAGCCGTAAGGATCGAGCCAACGGCTCAAGCGGAATCTCCGAGCTCCGAACAAGGGCAGAGGCTATGAAAGAGTGACTCGCTCCTGTGTCTATAAGTACTGCAGCAAGGGTGGAATAAACACAGATCGTACCTCGAATCATCTCTGGCATGTCGGGGTCGTAGGCCTCCACTGCCTGGAGCTGGGCCTGCCCCTGCCCGCCAGCTCCCTGTGGTCGAGGTGGCCCTCCTGGTGGTGGTGGGGGTAGAGCCTGGAAGCGTCGCCCACCACCCGCTGCTCGGCCAGCTCCTCTGCCTCGTCCGCCTCCTCCCTGCGGACCGCCACGGTCGACCCTCTGCCTCTGCCTGGGTGGCCCCTCCACCGTCTGCTGCTCCTCCGATCGACGAGTCGGGCAGTCACGAGCCATGTGACCCTGCCCGCCGCAGGAGTAGCACAACCTGCCTCTCGGAAGGCTGGCACTCCGCTGTGTGCCCCGCACCGCTGAGCCGGTGTCCTGAGGCCGTCTGCGTGGGGGTCTGGTCTGCCTGGACCCGAGAGTCATCCGTCGGCTACCTGCTGCCGAAGACTCAGCTACCTGCCGCCCTGCGCTAGGTCTCGCCGCTGAAGAAGGCTCTGCCAGGAAGCTCTCGATCAGGAGGGCTCGCTCCAGCACTCCCGCCTGGGTCGGAATGCTGAGGGAGATCAGCGACGCCCGAATCTCCTGTCACAAGCCCTGCTCGAAGGTTCGGGCCCGGAAGAAGGGGTCCCGTACCATGTCGGTCGAGTAGCGGGATAGGTCCGTGAACCTCGCCGCGTACTGAGCGACTGTCATGCTGCCCTGGCGCAGTTGGAGAAGCTCCTGGATGCGCACCGCTCGGAGGGTGGCCGGGACGAACTCAGAGCGGAAGAGGCTCTCGAAGTCCGCCCAGAGCAGGGATGCCTCATCGTGAACCTGGAGCATCAGGCTCCACCATCGTCCTGCCGCCGCCTGCAGGAGGCTCGCTGCGAGAATCACCATGAGATCCGCTGGTGTCCTCACTAGCCTGAAGATCCGTACCACCGCCTCTAGCCAGTCCTCGGCGGCCTGGGGGTCCGCCTCACCGCGAAACCTAGGCGGTCGCTGGCTCTGAAACTCATGCAGTGCCCTGAGGCGACGTGCATCGTCAGCGTCTGGTACTGGAAGCATCGGTGGCTCGGCGGGTAAGGCTACCGCCGGTGCCACTGCTGGCAAAGGGCCCTGCACCGAGGCCTCGTCGCTCGGTGGGCTGCCGTCGCGCCCTACACTCGGAACCCTAGCTGGCTGTCATCGCGGGGCCATCCTGAAAAGGAGAACAAGAGCACCACAGTCAGAACAGTATACCTGGTGAGCTGGCACAAGTAATCACAAGGAAAACTTGAGACTTTCATAAAGCAGATCAGTATACCCGGTGAGCTGACACAAGTAATCACAGAGAAAACATGAAACACACACACAATCAATGTTTTCATGCATTAAGTCGGAAATCAGGAGTCAGGGTCCTGGTGTACGGATACGTCGGCCGCCGCACCAACACTGGGCTCCCTGAACTGATAACCACACTCAATACACTAAATACTATTGCTTCACATAGACAGAAAGGTCGACCAGAGTCTGCGGTAGAACCGACCACCTCTGATACCAATTTGTCACGACCCGTCCTCGGGGCCCGTGCCGTGACTACCCCAAGCCCGCCTTCCATAGGCCAGGGGCTGGCGACTAGCACCAAGGCGTAAAATCCCAGTAAACAGGGAAGGCATTGCCTTTATAAGTAACAACCACACAGAGTCAGCAAGCGGAAAGTAAAGTGCAGAAAAGTAAAGGGGGCCGGAATACAAGCCCAACTGTAAAGTACAACTGAAAAAGTAAAGAACAGCAACTGAAGAAAAGACGGCGGCCTCGTGTCGTCCACTGGCAATCCCACCTGAAGGGTGGGTACAGATAGCCTCCAGGCTCCACGGGTCCCACGTCCGCTCCGAGCACGTCCCGCCCAGTGGTCCACCTCCAGGTACCGTCCTGCTCCACGCCCCAACCGTGATCAGCGCTGTCCGTCGTCTGCAACCAACACAACAAGGTGCGGGCATAGCCCGTGCAGGGGTGAGTACAACTACTCAGTAAGGACCCTGAGACCCCCGAAGGTCTCCCGAAATCCACAAAGGATATAGCACGAAGAAAGATGCAATCACGAAGTAACATCTGACTCGACTTAGGTATATGCCCATACATATACCTAAGTCCCCAATTCTAGCTCTGCTCACGAGCTCAAGAACAACTCAATCCACAAAGGAAAGCAAGACTCAAATCCACAAGGAGAGTAAATAGTAAATCCACATAGGATAGTTCAACACAATCCACAAGGGAGAGTAACATAAGATTCAGCTCAACCAGGTATACTTTTTCAGATGACGTCAAAGATGATCACTGATCCATCTAAGTCGTCGGACCCACGAAGGATCGATAGGTACTAACCCTCGCAAAGACCCACACAGGATCGGGCTCACACAGAACCTGTAGGCAGTGGCTCACACAGAACCAGTAGGCAGTGGCTCACACAGAACCGGTAGTAGGACCCACACAGGATCGGGCTCACACAGAACCTGTAGCACTGATCCACGTGGGATCGTTGAGTGCAGTAGTCGACGCAGTCTACTGAGGATCTCTGCTCTGCCGTCGTCGCAGTCCACTGAGGATCTCTGCTCTGCCGTCGTCGCAGTCCACGGAGGATCTCTGCTCTGCCGTCGTCGCAGTCCACGGAGGATCTCTGCTCTGTCGTCGAAGTCACAGCCAGCGCTAGGGTTCCCGCACACAGCGAGCTCGTTTAGGAGGGTCCGCTCCACGAGCCGAGAGGCTGATACATCAACTGACACGTAGTCCGAAGTTGATGTATCCAAAGGTTCTGTATCGACAACAGGATCTCAACGCAACAGACGGCGCGTCAATCGGACGCCCGGTCTGAGAGTTATTGGCATTTTCGTCCCAGGGGCCCGGTTGGTTTTTAGGGAAAAACCAACCCGACCGTACTCCGCCTATATCCGATCCTCGGGCGGAGTATGCCAAAAGTTCCGTCTCACTTAGAGGAAACTACCACAGCTGACGGTACGTCGATCGGACGTCCGTAGCTCATGTTATGAGCGTTTCCGCTCCGAGGGCCCGGTTGGTTTCGTGTACGAACCAACCCGGCTGAACCCAAAGTCTACCGAAACCTTGAGTATAATATACCGAAACGACCGTCTCGATCCAAGGATCGCGTAGCCGCTGACGGTTCGTCAATCGGAGGTCCCAGGCCCAAGATATGGGCGAAAGACCGAAGAGGGCCCGAAACGGGGGTTCTGGGCCCGGGGTGACCCGGCCCGAACCCCCCCCTGGGGTCGGCCGAACCGGGTCGGCCCGACCCGGCCCGACCTGGCTAGGCCGGGTCCGGTCCGGCCTGGGCGCGGCCCGGCCGACCGGACCGGCCGGCTCGGCCTCGGCCGAGCGGCCGAGTGAGGGCGCCGCGGGCTTGACCCGCGGCTCAAACGAAACGCGGCCCCGCGGGGGGCCGCCTGTCACGCGGACGCGGCCGGGCCGCCGCGTCCGTTCCCGGTTCCGCGCGGCCGCGGAACCGGCCGCCGCCGCCGCCGCGGCTTCAGCCGCGGCGGGCTTCCTCCACGGCGGCGCGCCGGGCGCCGCCGCCTCCGGTCGCCGGCGCCGCCGCGCCGGCGACCCGCGCCGCCGCCGCCTTCCGCGGGCCGCCGGAGATGCTCCGGTGGCCCGATTCCTTTCCCGTTTGCGCCGTTGCTCCTCCCGGGGGCCGACCTTCACTGCGGGATCAACGGATCGCCCCTGCCGCGCGGTTTGTCGTCGTCCGCCATATCCGCACAACAAAAGAGATCGGCGGAGGGTTGCCGGGTCTTGTTCGTTAGACCCGCACCCTCCGCGTTAGCCATAAACAACGGGAGAAAAGAATAAGATGATTAACACATGATCCAACAATTTTATTTAAAGATAAAATTGTTTGTTTGAAACCGGCTTTTTAAATTTTCAAGAACGTTCACGAGAAAATTTAAAAAGGGGTAACTTTTCCAAAATAAATCCCTACCTCGCAGCTGTCGTTGCCGAACGGGGGATCGTCGCGGGATTGCTCGTCGCGGAAGAAGGAGATCGTCGCGTCGTCGCGGTATCCGGCGTCGCGTCGCCAATCTCCGGATCAAGAACAAACGGATTTAATTAATTAAATCCGTTGTTATTGAAATTAAAAAGGGAGAATTTAGAAGTTTCGATTCTCACCTTTAACCGCCGATCGCAGGTCCGCTGCGGAAGAAGAGGCACCGAAGAAGAAGAAGAAGAAGGTCGCGGAAAAGTTGTTGACGTCGCGGATCGTGCGTCGTCGAATTCCGGTTCCGGCGTTCTTCGCGTTCTTCGCGTTCTTCGCGGGGAGAGTGGAGGCTCAGAGGAATAGCAATCCTCCAAAATAGACAAGTTTGTCTATTTTATTATTTTGCCAACAAACGTAAAACGCATAAGTAACGACCCAATTAATTCGTTGAATTAATTCAACGAGCGAAACAGCCCATTTAATTCACGAAAGAAACAGTCCATTTAATAAAGAAAACGCGTCGGTTGACTTTTCAGTTACTTTGACGGGTTTTCGCGGGTGCGTTACTTAGCGAAAGAAACGGCGGGGCTCGTGCGGGCCCTGCCTCACAAATATCCTACCAAGGGGGTAGGATATTTTTGGATAGCATCCTATCCAGTTCAACTCAGTTCAAGCCGCCTTTAAGTAACTTCAAGTGGCTTCCAAGCAGCTTAAGTGAAATAAAATAAAGTTGTCGCACAAACTTTATTTTATTTCTGACTTAAAGCCGCAAAATTTAAAAACCACGTCTGAGCAAACGCAACTCCGGAAGAGGCGTTTCTAAGCAAATACCGGCGCTGCGATTTCATCGGTGCCCTCAGAATTTGATTCCGGGCACCGGTTCAAAAGATAGAAAAACCCGCTCGTCCGTTCACTGAACGTACCCGAGCCAAACTTCGGAAATTGATTCCGGGCACACCGGGCCTCGGAATCAGGTGCCGTCTGAAGCTGCGCTCTTGTAAAATTCCAAAGAAAATTATGAAAAAAAAAATTTCCTTGAAATTTGCGGGTCTTTACAGAAAAGACCAACTACAACCTGAACCACCATCACTGAGCATGACGCACAACCTGGAATACCCAAGAACAAGGTCTACATACACCCGAAGGTGTATGCAGGGTGTGAGCGAAAGGCCCAGTAGGACGTCACCCAATAAAAAGGTTCCATGCCACAACATCAAAAAGGAAATTTAAAGTGCTTATTCAAAATTATACTTTCAAAATTCTTTTAAAGAAAACATTTACAAGCTAAATGCTAAAGGAAAACACTAAAAAGAACTCATTCCACAAATATGATTTTAAAAAGGATGAGAAAAATTCATTATGGGCACACACACACACATACTCACACACACACACACGCACACACACACACACACTCACACTCAAGTGGTCCTCCATATGCTGATGGAAGGCACCACGCCATAGATGGTAGAGCACTATGGGTAAATCCCCTAAGGTTCATCTAGCTTGAGTGGGACCCTAGAACCTCATGTCTCGGTGAAACATGGCTTAGAAGGCCACGACCCTCAGAAAACGTGGCTTAGAAGGCCATGACCCTCAGAAAACGTGGCTTATAAGGCCACGACCCTCAGTCATCATATGTTTAGTTAGTGTTGTAATCTTCAATCTAGCTAAGTAAAACAGGGACGATACCCATCCGGCTCACTAGCGCACTAGTTCTAGTCCGCCACCTAGATACCCAGGGTTTTCCAATGTGCTCAAACATGTTTCACATTCAAATAACACACCACTTTCACATTTCACAAACCAAGCTTGACATTACACAAAAAGTCACTGTTTTCATACCAAAACACTATTTCAAAGACACGCACACCAAGGAAGTGTCTCATTTTATAAAAATACACCACTTTAAAAATGAACGCGTATTCAACTCCTTCAAAATACCATTTTCACGTCATAAAAATGTACCAAGGAACCATTTGATCTATTAATGAAATCATTTCAAGAAAACCATGAAATAAATTACACCAAAAACCACATGATTTTATATTGAGGCATCACTTTAAAACTTGATACACGAGGTAACCATATCAAAACTTGTTTTCCATCATTAAAACAATTTTGCATTTCAATTTCAAAAGTACACAACAAGTCAAACACACCAAATGTGATTCATATACTTTGAAAATGTATATTTAAATACACAAACATCTAAAGCGACTTGAAAACACCTCTGGCACCTACCAAACAGCCCTCAAAACCTTTCAACCATGTTTGGAATCCCAAATATCACTCAAATAAACAATTGATCTGTTCACAAAACATATCATATGTATACTATAAAACCTCACTACAAAAAACACAAATCTTTACATAAAAAGGAACATTTTAAAATCAATTGAACACTCAAATTTTCTAAAACCTCATTTGCACCATTTGCACGATTTATTAGACACTTTAAAAATTTAAAAACAACAAGGTCGAAAAAAAAACCATTTCAAAAGAGAGCGCAATTTTTCTTCAGGTACGCATGTCAAACAAATTTATAAAACGCATTTTGTGCCACTTAAAAAACACAACCATTCATTTATACAACAACACATATAAACAATAAAAGCATACTATTTCAGAAATCCAATTTTCATCAAACAAGCATGCCAAAGAATTATAAACATAGATCGCACCGTGCAATTATATCATCGAACGTATTAAGTTTAACTAAACAAACAAATTAAATTATCTAGATGATGCAAATACATGGAACCACCTACCTGGACGTCGAACCCCAAACATTGATGTGAGAACTCCAAATTCTGGAGCGAAACATCAATCGTGCTCCGATTTCACCGCAAGGAAGCTCGCGCAACTCAAAAACACAAAATCGGATAAAAAACATCATGTTAGAACTCTAAAACATGAATTGGAAACAATTAAAATCAAAAATGAAAACTAAAACTAACACCCTAAAATTCGGAAACATCAAAACCACAACCGAGCATTATCTAAACCGTAGAACGAAGGCGGAGGGGATTACCCGGGTGGTCCGCACTTGCGGAAAAGGGGGGGGGGGGAGGCCGAAGCATGGGTTTGGGAGTTTTGGGTCGTCGGAGGGCTGGCCGGAAGGGTGGTCGCCGGTAACGGTGTGGCCGGGAGGAAGGTCGCCAGACATGGCGCGGCCGGGAGGGAGACGGAGCGGTGGCTGGGAGGGAGATGGAGCGGCGGCCGGGGCTTCCGGAAGGAGGAGGCCGGCTGGTCAGATCGGGGCGATGGCGTGAGTAGCTGGCTGGGAGGCGGCCGTGACGGGAAGTCGACGGTGGGGTGAGCAGGCCGGGAGAGGGTTGAGGCGAGTGAGCAGGCCAGCGGCGGGGCGAGCGGGAGAGGGCCGTGGGGGAGCTGGCGGCTAGGGTTAGAGGGAAGGGGAGGGGTGAGCCGCGTGAAGAGGGGGGTAGGAGGGAAACCGACGGGATTGAGAGGAAAAGAGAAAAAAAAACAGAGGGAGAGAGGAAAAAAAAGAAGAGAATAAAAAGAAAAGAAAAGAAAAGAAAAGAAAGAAAAGAAATAAATAAATAATTAATTAAAATAAAATGAAATAAAAAAAATAAAATATAATATAATAAAAAGGAAGTAAAACATAAATTCAGTAATAATAATAATAATAATAATACCTCAAATTATAATATATGTATTGTTATCATTAAAACAATCTATTAAACCTTATTAGTTTTATTATTATTATTATTATTTTTATTATTATTAATTCGCCTTATTTGATTAGCTCACATCGGCAGGCCTCCCAGTGGCTCAGGCAAAGCCGCGCGATCTCCAATTCATGCTCCGCTCGAGCGTCGTACGTTGCCAAGCTGCAAAGACCCATTTTTTTGACAAAAAAACCAATATTTAACCAACTCAACTCGTATCCCGACAAAATATTTTAAAGCCAAATAAAATAAGAGGTGACCGTAATTTATTATTTTATTAAGAGTAATATTAATAACGACACAAGACAAATTATATTCTTAACACCGTTAATATTTTTGTTTTATTATACTGATCCATTTCATTTAATTAATTAACCATCGAGCAGGGCGTGCGGTGAAACGGGCGGGGCCGCCCACCGACCCAGGTGAGGCCGCGCAGCTTCGGTCGTGTTGCGCTGGACGCAAACAAGACCAAAACACAAAGAACTCGAAATCTTAAGTCGGGTTTCGACTTGAACTACCTGACACAAATAAAATTAATAAAATAAATAAAATTAGAGACGACGGGTGTGACAATTCTCCCCACCATAAAGCTTTCCGTCCACGGAAAGCCACAACTAAAACCAAACCTCAGAGTAGAAAACCACACTCACTTTTGATTCAAAGGGTATCCCCACAACATCAAGCAAAGAGAGGCAAAAGCATCGTGCTCGGAGGGAGTGACTCAAATGACAACCTCAAGAAATGCATAAAAAGACATTCTGATAAGTGTCGCCCACCCCAAAGAACTAAAACTCCTCCAGTTTACTGATCAAGGAAGGAATCTCTCGCACCCAGTGAAACCAACCTCAGAAGACGAAACAACTCAAGCACTATTAGACCAGAACCACACCATTTAGATAGAATGAACAAATAAGGTCAACCCACATCCACAGAACATTCTTACCACTTATCACCAAACAATATTTAAAAACAGAAGCAAAAGATCAACATGGGGAGGCCCGAGGGGCTCCCCACCATTAGGAAGTCACTGAAACTCGAAACTAGACTGGAAAACTGGCACGGAAAGCTTCGAGCAGACTCCCTGCCAGTAAAGAAAAGTCCAGCACTGATTCATTCTAGAGACATTCGTGTGAGACCCACTGTGGGTCTCCCCACAATTAGAACTGACAGCAGATACAAAACTTTAGAAATTTCTCGACGGGGGCTGGGCACCCCACCACAAGGGGCGGGGAGGGTCGGGCCCAACTACCGGGCGTCAAACCCACAACCCAAGACGAACCAACATCTTCACATCCCTAGATGAGTTCCATTCCGATTTGATACCAACTTACCCAACACATCCCATAGGGACAACTAAAAGTGATTACCTTTGATGGAACGCAACCCTCAAGACCTTAAGATAATGAGATGACCGCGCCACCTTATAGCCACATGGAGCCTCACGCACCCAATCGGGTCGTTCGGATTGGAACCACAGAAAACAACTTTAAATTGCCTTCACCTTTATTACCGACGACAGAGATAACACTGGGGTCTCATACAATCCTGGGGTTGCTGACTACGCGCCAGCTTCACTCTGAGGCCTATAGCTGGAGCCCTGATGTTTGAAGCATCTTCTTCCTCGCAGTCAGGTATTGAAGACTCTTTAACGGAGCTTCTCCTTTCGGTGTAACACGCAATCATACTGCAACCGAGGCAACACCATCAGACACAACACACCATGACATCTAATTGATCATACCCAAAACATTAACCAACACAAGAGCTGCAATGGTGTATGCGTATCACCCTTTGTCACACTGGATGAGAACATGACACCATGAATCATCACCTGAACATGACCATTGTTGTTGAGAGGAACATTATACAGAGAGGGATTTCAAACTGAGTCTTAAACAAAATGTTATTACTACAATCGACCGTAGCATCCCCAAGTGACAAGGTCGGCCACACTAGTGGCCTAACGTAGACCCTTTCTTAAGCGAAACCAACAAAAGACCAAAAATTCATTTAGAATAGTGGCCCATACCGACCACTCTAGGTTGTTTCCACCTTTTCCCCACTGGAATCTCCTTCACCATTTCCAAGCTGATCTTTTAGATTGATGAGGTCAAACTTCACCCTTGACAATCAAAGAGAACTCACACAACAAGACGTCACCGAACATGACACTTGCAGTTGATGTAAATATTACAAAGCCCTTCAAGACACTGGTCAACACTGAATATTTTGAATTGCATTCTCCCTTCCCCGCTGGACTTCCTTTCTCCATTTCCTGGGGGAACCTCCAAACATGACAGTGTCAAACTTCATTCCTGACGAGTCAGACAGTCAAAAGACCAAAACTCCATTCAACTCCCCTCGCATCTGTCATTCCGCTGCGAGAGGATCTTCTTATCTAAAGAAAAAAAGAATAGACTTAGCATTGTCACTAAAAAGGAAGAGTCTTTACTTTAGTCAACTGGAGGGTCGGCCAACGGTGAACCATCTATGGTCGCACGTCGTTCACACATTAACTCATTATTGGGGGCGTACACTAGCTAAGAAATAAAACCATGGACCCAACCGAACTGGTCCATTGGTCAGGACATACCACAAGCGAACACCAAACGTGTAGAGGAAACCACAGCAAGGGCTTCCCGAAGCACATTTCAAAAGAGACCATTAACCACACGCTTTCGCACCAACTGACCAACTTACAAAAAAAGAATTCAAAATCAAAACACAAGTTAGTTAAAAAGAGTCCTCAACTCGAAACGCTTAACGAACAACAACTTCAAAACACAAGGATACACCACGCAACCACAGGATACTAAAAGACCAAATTTTTCATTTAACAGAACCTTTCGAAAATATGCAAACCCAGCGAGTTGCACAAACACCAATGGTGTCCCATGAGCCTTGCACATGCATGTTCTCGTGCTGTACTAGCACCCACCTCATATCCATCTAGGCACTCATCCGCTCGTTCCATGAACTCTTTCCCTTTTCGTATACACTCATGCATGTGGTTTCCCATGAGAGCGCCAAGGATCAAAACCAAATCTTTCCATTTTTCAAAACCAAAACATCCAACCCACACTTTTAAAACCTCACACACCATTTCCTTTTTTTTAAAGCGTTTCATTTGAAAACATTTTCCAAGACCAAATCATTTTTACTTAAAAACCAAATTCTCACGAATCCAAAACATGGAGATGAGAAATGACGCAAGAGAAAACTTGTGTCAGTGGGTGACTGGAACGTATAGTTGGCGGCCATACGCCAGTCACACCACTGACACATAGCACGTCCCCAGCTCCACATGGTTTGCCAGACCCTGTGAGCTCTCTAGGACCACTGACCTTACCCCTTTTCATTTCCTTTAGACAAGATTATCCGCAATGAACAAAAAACTTCGACAAATCTCAACATATTTTGGTAACTTGAGTCCCGCCACGAGGTGTGCTGGCCAGGCACCTTACTCGTAGCCAGGACATCGAGTCCCGAAAACCATAACTCAAGTATATCGTGACTCTAACCTGAAAGAACACGACCCAAGTGAGCAAACCTTGCCCTTTGATACCATTTTGTCACGAACTAGGTCGGGTCGCCATCCGACCAGGCGCCCGACCCGGCCCGCGACAAGACCCGAAGGGCGTTCCCGATCCCCACGGGTTGGCACAAGTGCCCGGGTATCAAACATTACATGGGAACAATTTACCCGAAATAAAAGACAGAAAAACCAACCAGATAAATGAACTGAAACTGGAAGTTGAAAACCAAGCACGCATTTAAACTATAAACAGTTTTAAAGTCTACAACTCGAATCAATAACTAAAAATAAAAGATGACAGCGAAAACTAAAACTCATACTCAAACCTCCCGGCAAAAGAGAGGTCACATCAGCACCACTCTGCATGAAAAGACCAACTGCAACCTGAACCACCATCACTGAGCACGAAGCACAACCTGGAATACCCAAGAACAAGGTCTACATACACCCGAAGGTGTATGCAGGGTGTGAGCGAAAGGCCCAATAGGAAGTCACCCAATAAAAAGGTTCCATGACACAACATCAAAAAGACAATTTAAAGTGCTTATTCAAAATTATACTTTCAAAATTCTTTTAAAGAAAACATTTACAAGCTAAATGCTAAAGAAAAACACTAAAAAGAACTCATTCCACAAATATGATTTTAAAAAGGATGAGAAAAATTCATTATGGGCACACACACACATACTCACACACACACACATGCACACACACACACACACACTCACACTCAAGTGGTCCTCCATATGCCGACGGAAGGCACCACGCCATAGATGGTAGAGCACTATGGGTAAATCCCCTAAGGTTCATCTAGCTCGAGTGGGACCCTAGAACCTCGTGTCTTGGTGAAACGTGGCTTAGAAGGCCACGACCCTCAGAAAACGTGGCTTAGAAGGCCACGACCCTCAGTCATCATATGTTTAGTTAGTGCTGTAATCTTCAATCTAGCTAAGTGAAATAGGGACGATACCCATTCGGCTCACTAGCGCACTAGTTCTAGTCCGCCCACCTAGATACCCAGGGTTTTCCCTTGTGCTCAAACATGTTTCACATTCAAATAACACACCACTTTCACATTTCAAAAACCAAGCTTGACATTACACAAAAAGTCACCGATTTCATACCAAAACACTATTTCAAAGACACGCACACCAAGGACGTGTCTCATTTTATAAAAATACACCACTTTAAAAATTAACGCGTATTCAACTCCTTCAAAATACCATTTTCACGTCATATAAATGTACCATGGAACCATTTGATCTGTTAATGAAATCGTTTCAAGAAAACCCAGAAAGATATTACACCAAAAACCACATGATTTTATATTGAGGCATCACTTTAAAGCATGATACACGAGGTAACCATATCAAAACTTGTTTTCCATCATTAAAACAATTTTGCATTTCAATTTCAAAAGTACACAACAAGTCAAACACACCAAATGTGATTCATATAGTTTGAAAATGTATATTTAAATACAAAAACATCTAAAGCGACTTGAAAACACCTCTCGCACCTACCAAACAGCCCTCAAAACCTTTCAACCATGTTTGGAATCCCAAATATCACTCAAATAAACAATTGCTCAGTTCACAAAACATATCATATGTATACCATAAAACCTCACTGCAAAACACACAAATCTTTACATAAAAAGGATCATTTTAAAATAAATTGAACACTCAACTTTTCTAAAACCTCATTTGCACTATTTTCACGATTTATTAGACACTTTAAAAATTTACCACAAAAAGGTCGAAAAAAACCATTTCAAAAGAGAGCGCAATTTTTCTTCAGGTACGCATGTCAAACAAATTTATAAAACGCATTTCGTGCCACTTACAAAACATAGCCATTCATTTATACAACAACACATATAAACAATAAAAGGATACTATTTCGGAAATCCAATTTTCATCAAACAAGCATGCCAAAGAATTATAAACATAGATCGCACCGTGCAATTATATCATCGAACGTATTAAGATTAACTAAACAAACAAATTAAATTATCTAGATGATGCAAATACATGGAACCACCTACCTGGACGTCGAACCCCAAACATTGATGTGAGAACTCCAAATTCTTGAGAGAAACATCAATCGCGCGCCTATTTCACCGCAAGGAAGCTCACGCAACTCAAAAACACAAAATCGGATAAAAAACATCATGTTAGAACTCTAAAACATGAATTGAAAACAATTAAAATCAAAAATGAAAACTAAAAATAACACCCTAAAAGTTGGAAACATCAAAACCACAACCGAGCATTATCTAAACCCTAGAACGAAGGCGGAGGGGATTACCTGGGTGGTCCACACATGAGGCAAAGGGGTGGGAGGCCGAAGCATGGGTTTGGGAGTTTTCGGTCGTCAGAGGGCTGGCCAGAAGGGTGGTCGCCGGTAACGGTGTGGCCAGGAGGAACGTCGCCAGACATGGAGCGGCCGGGAGGGAGACGGAGCGGCGGCCGGGATGGAGATGGAGCGGTGGCCGGGGCTGCCGGAAGGAGGAGGCCGACTGGTCGGATCGGGGCGATGGCGTGAGCAGCTAGCCGGGAGGCGGCCGTGACGGGAAGTCGACAGCGGGGCGAGCAAGTCGGGAGAGGGCCGAGGCGAGCGAGCAGGCCGGCGGCGGGGTGAGCGGGAGAGGGCCGTGGGGGAGCCGGCTTCTAGGGTTAGAGGGAAGGGGAGGGGTGAGCCGCGCGATGAGGGGGGGTAGGAGGGAAACCGACGGGATTGAGAGGAAAAGAGAAAAAAAACGGAGGGAGAGAGGAAAAAAAAAGAAGAGAAGAAAAAAAAAAGAAAAAAAAAAGAAAAGAAAGAAAATAAATAAATAAATAAATAATTAAAATAAAATGAAATTAAAACAAAATAAAATATAATATAATAAAAAGGAAGTAAAACAGAAATTCAGTATTATTAATAATAATAATAATACCTCAAATTATAATATATGTATTGTTATCATTAAAACAATCTATTAAACCTTATTAGTTTTATTATTATTATTATTATTATTATTATTATTATTAATTCGTCTTATTTGATTAGCTGACATCGGCAGGCCTCCCAGTGGCTCAGGCGAAGCCGCGCGATCTCCAATTCATGCTCCGCTCGAGCGTCGGACGTTTCCAAGCTGCAAAGACCCATTTTTTTGACAAAAAAACCAATATTTAACCGACTCAACTCGTATCCCGAAAAAATATTTTAAAGCCAAATAAAATAATAGGTGACCGTAATTTATTATTTTATTAAGAGTAATATTAATAACGACACAAGACAAATTATATTCTTAACACCGTTAATATTATTGTTTTATTATACTGATCCATTTCATTTAATTAATTAACCATCGAGCAGGGCGTGCGGTGAAACGGGCAGGGCCGCCCGGCGACCCAGGTGAGGCCGCGCAGCTTTGGTCGCGTTGCGCTGGATGCAAACAAGACCAAAATACAAAGAACTCGAAATCTTAAGTCAGGTTTCGACCCGAACTACCCGACGCAAATAAAATTAATAAACTAAATAAAATTAGAGACGACGGGTGTGACATGGCTGGAATGGAATGTTAATTCAGTTCAATGATACAATAATGGAACGAGGTGTGGACTTGGTTCAGTAAAAGACGTTGTCCACTAAGATGGTCTTGAAAGCAATGCATTAGTAACTAGGGAAAGCATATCATGTGCTTAATGGTTTTCCACGATTACATGTTTTATTTGAAATATATTTTATAATGATTGATGTTCCATTATGATCTAGGCCTTACACACTGCCATGTTTTATGTCATTGGCCATGATTTTGATGGTTAAACATTATGTTCATGATTTTTTTCAAGTTCAAAAGTATATGGTTTGTATTATCTACTCCATGCTTACACTTACTTAGCATTTTATCTCACCCTTTATATGTTTTCTTTTCCCTAGGATATAAATAATGGTTTTAGGTAAGAAAACAATAAGGGGGAGATCTTTATGGAAGATGTTAAAGATCATTCAAAACAATTAGAAGATTTTGTTTTGAGTTTCCAAAGACACTAAACTATTAGGATCCTTGAGTGTTGGTTTTTGTTATGTATTATGTATTCCGCAAAAGTAATGTAATGCCCATGTATGTCA
Source organism: Viscum album (assembly GCA_963277665.1). Lineage (NCBI taxonomy): Eukaryota > Viridiplantae > Streptophyta > Magnoliopsida > Santalales > Viscaceae > Viscum > Viscum album. The sequence goes on from OY728133.1 coordinate 1,648,593,705, forward strand.
TGCTTTGGGCATCATCATGCATGGAGTTCAAAATTGAGCTATACTGATAATCATCAATGAGACCTAGATTTTTATGTTAGAGGCATGTAATTCCTCGACATATCACCTTGGAATAGAGTTTTGAGATTTTGGAATAAAAAAATATTAGTCCTTGGTACATCAACCCTTTTGAGATTTGTGATCAAATTAGAGTAGTAGCCTATCAAATAGAACTCCCACCAAACATATCTCTTGTACATGATATATTCCATGTTACACTCTTGAAGAAGTAAATACATTACCCATCTAATGTACTCAATCTAGACGTGGTACCATTGGATAATGACCTCTCTTATGAATAGAATCGGGTGATGATCTTAGATCGTAGGTGAAAAGTTCTACGAAATAAGATAATTCCCCTCACCAAGGAGTTGATGTGAAACCACAATTTTGATGATGAAATGTTGTAATCAAAGGTTTTCATGAAGAATATATACTCTAATATGTTTTAGTGTGGCAAAAACAAATTTCAAGGGAGAATATTTATATGAGTGGAATATTGTAACTACCCAAACATTTATTAATGACAATTTTTCTTGATATTATTAGTTGTATTATTATACAAATAAGCTATATAAATCATATTCACTTACATGGTTTTAGCTTATTGGATTTTGAAATACAATTAATAATTTTTACTGTTTATAATATAGACATTGAATAGTGATCTTATTATCAGTATAAATATAGGGCTTTATCAAATCCAATATACTCAGACAAAGGAAGCGATGACCTCATCTTATAGAATTAATCCATTAAAATCGCATTTGTAAGAGCATGGGAAAGAGGTATCATCATTGGGCTCCACTATGGACAAAGTCCATGCTGGGATTCAACATGTTAATCTTGAATGGAATCACCTACGGGAGAAGTAGAATTCAATAGAGATTACCACATGAGCAATGTTATCCAAGCCACCCCAAGAGTCACTCATGATCATACACCTTAGCTATAGGTTGTATGTGGGTCTTATAAGGGGTTATGTAATAAGACCCATGCACTTTGATAATGCGAATTATTTTTGTATAAAATAAATAATATACTTTCATTATATTATTGTCACATTGAAAATTCGTTTTAAAGCACACATATTATTTTTAGTTAATTTTAAAATAAGAAATATATTTTGAAGAATTAAGAGAATTTTTAATTAAATAACATTTTAATAAAATATTATTAAGAAATTAATTTATAGTATATATAAATTATTTTATGATTTTGATTCAATTTTAATTTTTATTTAGGTTTGAATGTAGTTGTTTCAAAACCCATGAATTTTTAATAAATATATTTTTTATATTAAATTTAATAATTAAATTATTTATAAAATTATTTAGCTATAATGAATATTAATTTCGGATTTAGGATCTCTATATTACCTAATAGTGAATTTTTCATAATTTTCACACACAATAGAATTTTTGGTTAAAAATTAAATAGCGTTTAAATATATAATGTGTATTATAAAATCATAATGACACAATAGTTATGTTATTAAACACAATAAAGGTTTATTCAAGAAATATATGTTTTAACATTAAATTTATATAATTTTTAAATTATTTTATTAATTTTACAATGCATTAGTGAACCCTCCAAGACCTATAAAATATTTTATCATTTTAAATTGATTTTCTTGAGAGTGTTACTGACATCCACATAAGAAAGACTAATGTTTTATTATGTTTGGAATATTTACTTATAAAATATTATTTTACAATCAAATTTTGAAAAAATTACTGTAAAAAATATTGTTAAATTTTGGGGTTTTTATTAGTTTAATGTGTTGTGTCCAAAATGTAAATAATAAATAACACCCTCATCTTTCCTATATAAACCCACTCAACCTCCCATTTCTCATCAATAAAACTATTTGGATATTAGAAATCATCTGCCTTCCCCACTCTACAATCCTCCCGAGGTGGCCTAATCTCCTATGAATCCTCTATCAAGCCTCTCCCATGCCATTAAGATCAAACATCCCAGTAAGGGATCCTTACTTACCAACATTCCTTTTTTGTGTCCATGTTTTCTTATATTGTTATTACACTTTATTTTAAATAAAAAATTGTAGTATATGATTTTAACCACCCCTATACATTCCTACTTATGTTTAAATGAAAATATTCCCCTTTTTATCTCATTAAGGCATCCCAATTACACATGTTACCATGCAGAATTCCATAAGGGATTTCTCTCTCCTCATTTACATTCAAGAAATTCCTTTATATTATGCATCTAAATTCTATGAAAGATGTTGGAATATTATTTTAGCTAACACCCTTAATCATAAATTCATTTATAAATTATCAAGAGACCCCTTTCTCTCTCATTAACTAATTTTACAATTTCAATATGACATCGTTGTGATGTCTATGTTACACCCAAATTTACCATGAAAAAATCATCAAGTAAGTGAATACCACACCCATTTCCTGATCAATGGTTTTCACATTTAAGAACACATTCATGTTTATTGAGAATATAAATTTATTTATTCTAAAAATATTATTCATGTAATAAATTATAATGTTTCTTGAATCCATGTGGTATGATTTATGTGACACACTTATGCATGAAATTAAATTATTAAGAATGGTGTGCCCTGTTAGCACTACAAGGAATTGGGAAAATAATAGCATAATGATAAGTCATGTGAAATGAGAGTTGAATCATGATAATTCATGATTAATGAGGATTTAATCATGCTAATTCATTTACAATGTGGGTATACTCTTGTTATTTGTGAAATGGGCCTTGGCTCAAGCAAATATCATGTAAAATGATTTTGCCACATCTCCATGTTATGATAATCATGATATTTCATGCTTTTATGTTCATGTTTACCTAATTATCTATTTATATGACTATTTCATAACATTTATTATATTCTTAATTTTATACAATTATTACCCCATTACTGGTCTTTATAGATCTTCTTTCTCATATGTATGTTCTCATTTTATCCCATGCAATGATAGGTACAATGGAATGTTTTGTTCATGTAAAAGATTTTTTAAATTAAATTGTTGTAGTTAATGTCTTAAGTTGTCATTTAATGTTACTAATTTTCTAATACACCTGACCACATGATCCTCGGAGTTGTCTTAAATGCATGTTTATGTAATTAATCTTGTAAATTTTTGTAATAAAGAGCGGTGTTATTATATAGTTTTTCCTATATCTTTTTTCATCTTGAATGATCTCAAATTTAGAATATCATTTACAAGGTTTATATTAGTTGTTACTCTAATTTTTATTCTATAAGTAATCATATAATTAAGAATGAAAAGCATTCCAAACTTCTCATTATTGTGTCTGGTAATCATATTTATTGTAAAATACATGATGTTTAATCCTCATGAAAAATATTATATTCATGTGGTGTAGTATAATATTTATTTCTCTAAAACAATTTCCTGAACTAAAAATAAATTATAAATGATGAATAAATAAATCTAAATAAATTGATCCAATATAAAAATATTAATGAAGAAATGATAAGTGACTTTTTATTTTGTTTTTCAGTTTATAGTTTCACTATAATATTCATTGTTCATAAAAATGGATCCAAAAAAATAATGTTTGGTAGGCATCATTAATTCCTCAATGTTTAAATTTTTTAGAATTTATAAATATGAAACTAACACTAACTACATGGGAATAATATATTTAAATCATGACTTTGATCTCATAATGAACTAGGAATACTTCTCACAAATACAAACCAATTGTTAGACATTCTAAAAATTATCATGATTATGTAGTTGAATATAAAAAATAATAATATAACCTGACAGAAAATCAAGGATATGGAAAATATATATGAAGTGATGAAGGGAGGGGAATCAACATGAATGTGGGTTTCCCTTGAAATAAACATTAGACATCACATTTAAAACAACAAAACCCAATTTTTTCATAGCAATGATTGTAATTGATATATATTTGGTAAAATTATATTAAAAATATAGTAACACATTTATATTTTAATATATTTTCTAATTTAAATTACTGAAATGTGGACTATATATTTCTCCACATGAAAAACCGAATTAAATTATTCTTATATATATATATATGAATATAATGACCAACCACTAAAATATATCAAAAAAACTGGATGTTTTAAATAATACTACATAATTAATTAAATATTTAAAAAAATTAATATACATGTTAGCCATAATACCTATGATATTTAATTTATTATGCTAATAACCTAATATGATAATTTTATGATTATATAGATATTCATTAAAAATATTTGTTTTTAATATGCATTTATATTTCAATAAAATTTTGATTAATGGTGTGAAAATATAGATTATATTAATAATTGGTTAATACTAATTTTATAAATAATGACAAGAAATTTGAATGAGAATGGTTAATAATCTAAAAAGAAAATATCCAATAAAAAAATTTTATCATTATATTTAACAATTTTATTCAAAATTTTAATATATAATTAGTATACATTTAATTTAATAATAAAATAATTATCAATATAATTATAAAAATATTATTATATGATTAATTTTCTAAATATTCAAAAATAATTTGTTTTTAGGTTAACAGTTAAAAAATAATAATTTTGTAAAAAATAGTCACTTTTATGACATTATCATAGTACGATAATGAAATAAATTTTATCAAAAACATTATTAATATATATTTTTATATAAAATAATTCATTTTAAAATAGTATGTTGTTTTTTATAAAACCCATGTATATTATTCTGAACAAATACATAACATTTTATTCTAAAATATATTTTTATCACATATATTAAAAATTAACTTTCTTCACATTATGAATTTAAACCTATAATAATTGTTTTATTAATTTAGATCAACATTATAATACTATTATGCTGGTTCAATTTCAATTAAAATCATAAAATATTGGATATAATGAATAATTAAAAAGACCATGATAATATTTAAATTTTTATTTTCATGGAATCGATTTATTAGTATTGTGTAATTTTTATCTAATCAAAGAAGTTAACATATTTTAAATTCTTTAGGTAAAAAAATTTTTAATCGCAAATATAATTATATTATTGTGTAGTTAATTGGTAACCTATTCTTATTATGATTTATAGAATATAATTGTTAGAATATTTTTTTTATAAAAAACAATTTTTTTAAATATTTATATTAAATTTATTTTAAAAACATGAATATTTTATTGTTTTGTTTTTTTATATTTTTAGTAAAACAGAAATTACTTAGTTATAAACTATTCATCATGTTAAAATCAAATAATGGAAAAAGATTAATCCTAAGAAGAAATAACTTCCAATATATTTAATATATGTCTAGAAATACTTGGATGAGGACTTCCCAAAATAAACTCACCTAAAAATCCATTATTTATATCCTTTTAAACTTTGAAACTTTAATAGTGTAATGATATGTGTGAAAATTATCTGGTGTTCTCAAAAACGCCCTTTTTGTAACTTATAAAAGTGAAAACGTCTTAACCTTTATAAAAAACACATTCCTTTGAAGTATTAATATAAATATGTCTTTTTTGTTCATCCTATATTTTTCTCCCAATCTCATAAACGGTGGGTCACAATTAGTTTTAATTTTCCCATAATTTACAAGGAGGCATTCAAGTTATGTTCAAAGTCCCAAAGTGAGTATTACATAATCTTTAATATTTTCTGCTTAATATTTCACTTCCAAACCAATAAATACCATAGTAATATGTTAACCACACTATAATTATTATACATAAGTGTTTGTTAGAGTAGTAAACTCAAGGGGGTCTGAATTGAGTTCCTATAAAAAAATCGGTTACAAAAATATTACATGGAAGAATCCCCCAATTTAAAAACATGACAAACTAGTTAATCCATCTAGTTAATTTATAATAATCTAGTTTTTCAATTATCTTATAAGAAGATTGATTATTTCTCAGTTTTAATAATAAAAAAATTTTGATATTTATTTTGAAACAAATTTACTAAATCAAAATAGTTATAAATAGTATCTAACACTAACTATCAAAGTAGAACTTAGTTTTTCTTATATATGAGTTAAAATAAAGTAAACTAAAATAGAAAACATAGGGGACTAAAACATGCGGGTTAATCTCAAGTGATTAAATTTTTATCTCCAATTGGTGATCACCTACCACAAGGCAATATATATATGTAATGATTTTATACACACCCTGGATCAAGGTTTACATGATAGTATACAAACTTTCCATGTCACAAGACCTCTACCACAGTTCTATGTGAGAACTAAAACAACCATGTCACACAAGACCTCTACCATAGTTCTACATGGGATATAACAGGTGTAAAAATCTGTTTTTGTGATGATACCATGTATCCATTAGTTCGGTGTAGGAGACATTGTGTGTTTAACAGACATATTCAAAAACTATGCAAACCTATGTAAAAATGAACCCAACAAAACATGAAATAAAGAGATAGAGTTTAATATATGATGTGTGTTGTGAAATTTATCTATAGTAAATTTGGATGCACTAGATGTGAAGAATGATTCATCTTCTAGAAATACACACTGAAAGTGGAGTGTCTTGATGCTTTGTGTATTTGTTTTCTGGGAAGATAATGTTTTATTACATTGGTTTTGTTTTCATTGTCGCAGAAGTGTTGAAACATTGGTTCACTAAAAGTTCTCTTTTGTGTTCAGTAAGAAATAATGAGAATGAATAATGTGTGTCTTCTGCATTTTGTTTGTAGGTTTAATATGGGTGCTCATGCATGTCCTACACTATAAGTCTATGTGTATGTCCTTCAGCTCACATTCTTTTCAATTATATATTATGCAGCTCGATAGTAAACATGATTGGGGTAGGTTGTATACCTTGTACCTTTAACATTCTAATTAATATTGTCTGAAAAACTAAATAATTTATTCATTTTCATTAAAACACTTAAATATGATTGTTATAGATAATTTCAAATAAATGAAAATTTAGGCAGTCTACTAGTGACTCCTCGATCTATGACTGTTTATATCAGTGAGACCTTCTATTTATTATCAGTGACTCATTCTATCAATGAGTCATTATTTCAGTATCTCCATGAATCAATGACTGAAAACGTTAATGACTCATTTTTTTTCTGTTGGTGAGTCATTTCTTTTGACATTGTCAAATTTATACTATTGGTGAGTCATCTATATGTGAGTCAGTATGAATTTAGGTGAGACATTTCTCCTATTAGTGTCTTAGTTGACTTTTATGTGAGACATATACTTTTTCCAAACAAGTGATTCAGTATGTGTTATCGGAGACACTCATGTTCTGTTTGTGTCAATAACTCATACATAGCCATGTTTTTCTGTTTTAACTTTCCTATAACATAAATATACACAAGAATGTTTTAATCACATAGTTGATTATACATAATCATAATTAATCATATTTAAACATAAATAATCATGATTGAAATTATTGGACTTTATAATTTCATGATTTGTGATTGTTAAAACTAGATGGGGCCAACAATATCTTATTTCCAACAATCCCCCCTTCTTGATGTTTAAAAATACTGAAATTATAAAGCATGATTATTTGAATATTAATATATTTTTTCGATTTACTATCTCTCATTACTGATTTTCAAACAAATTGACATTGATCAAAAAAGTTATAATGTTGAAAGAAAAAATAAATAATAACTGATGTTCTCCCCCATTTTAGATTATCATAATGAAAAAAAATATTCAGGAAGAAAATTAAATTTAAAATATGTATAAAATGGATGAAATGCATGATTACCGATTTTTGAGAGATAAAAAAGTACATAGAACATTGGAAGAATATAATATAAGTAAAATAAAATTAACATGAAAAATAATTAGCCCTATAAAATAGTTATTCATGCTACGTCTAGTGATCCAGTTTTTAATTTCAATTATCAGAAGGATCAAAGTTAGGTTCAATGTATAGAGGCTTAGAGACTAGAGGATCAAAATGAGTTGTAAAGGGAAGAAGTACAATGACATTATGAACGTATGCAATATGGGAAGGTTTGGTTGATGCACAAGTTTGTATCTTCTCTAAGATGATAGGCCGGATATGGCTCAAGACTACAAAACTGACATAGACTATGGATAAAGAAGCATTGATGTAGTAGGAGAGGGAGCCGGTCTGAGAGGTGCAGCCACTGGAACGAGTATGGATTTACTCTTAACATGGAAATAGGGCTTATGTAGTTTGATGAAATATATTATTTTATTCCCATCAAATTGTATTTCATTTTCAACGACATCCTTGTTCTCCATGAACATGACATGAAAAGGTGTGAATTCAATCAATTTTGGAACATGATCATAAAATCTTCTTGTCACTGGTAGAAACGTTAAATTATTTACCAAATATATAAAATTACATGTCTCTTGATTTTTTATATAAATCCTCTTGATGTAATATCCCACATTCTGTGGGTGCCAAGAATTTGTAGTTTCAACACTCCTGCTGTAGAGACTGACCATATCATGCAAATGGTAAGTGTTATACTCAACTTTAGTAAGATCTTATAAACTAGAGGAACCAAAAAAGTCTTCAATAACTTTTTATCAATAGAACTAACTACATCACTATCTAATGATTGAAATGGATAAGCATAGGATGAAGGGATAATAGGTTATTGGGTGTGGGTCTGAAGATCATTAATAATAGTTTCTAAACATCCTTTATACTCAACTGTAAGGCAATTTATGGAAGTAACCAAAGAATGCATTTTATTTTCAAATGTGGTGTTGTTACGAACTATTTTTTCAGCTATAGAAATTAAATATGGATGAATATAAACTATAAGAATATTTGATACATGGAAATCATCATCCTCAGTTATACAAACATTCTAAACTAGAGGATGAACTTCATGAACATACTAATTCATATATTCAATAAAATATTTTAATTAATTTACCTCATCAATTTTAGTAGGCATTGACACAACTTGAGTTTGAAAAGATCCTCTTATAGTAGAAGAAATTTCCTCCATAAAACTTTAAAATTCAGCCTTAGTGATGTAGTCATTGGATGTGTCATAGCCTATGATTCTCTTGAAACATGTACAAACACAACATCATATTAATATTTATAGTCTAGGACATGAGATACATATCTAGGATTCTTTTCCCATTCAGTAAAAACATCATCATTTAAAGTGGTTAGTGTGTTAGGTCTCACTCTTCCAGCTTGATTCTCCCCCATTCCTTGATCTCTTCAATCTTGTTGCTCCCCATCAATTAGATATACTATTACATGATACTCCTCTTCTTCTTGAGATCATATTCTATCATAATCCAACTATGGTACATGAACTATTTTAGATCCCATTGAATAACCCACTTCTACTATTTCTTATTCTTCTCCAGTAGCAGCATCTACATGATTAAAGGATTATACATTCTTCTCATAATCCACATTATCAACAAGATCTATATTATCACATTTATTATCATTTGGATGAACAGAGCCACTATCACACCCACTACCTTATCCACTCATATCATATCAATCATTTCAATATTCATCATCATACCCTTCATCCTCTTCTCTACGGTCAAACCCACATCTTTTCACATCTTCTTCTGGTTATTATTTTTCATCCTCTATATAATCTTCTTCTGATCCATTTGATCATCTCACATACTCAAAACTACTATATTCATTAGTTTATTTATCCTCTCCTAAATTTGGTTATTTTAAATGTAGAGTATGAGGTGGACTGGGTGGTCTAAAGGTCATTAATGTTATGGATTTTAGTAATGTCTATGTCACTACTATCATCAACCACAAACCCTTATTACCTATCAAGTTTAACAAATTCATCGTCATCTGAATATATAGGTTCAACAACTTTTGGTCCAATACTAGGATTCACTCAATCTTTTGGACAAGTAAAATAGTCATCAATGTTGAATTTTTCAAAAATATATTCCTCATCTCTTACCAATTCAAATTTTTTCATGGGTTCTAAGGAATATTTCTCTATTTATATATTTATTTTTTCAAACAGATGCCACTCTAGGTAGAAAATTTCTCCACTTATTTACTCACATAACCATTCACATACTACATGGAAGATATCATACTTGGGTTCACTAGTACAGAAAACGTTATTTACGTCACAATTTTTTACATCGGTTATATATAACCAACGTCATAATCTGTAAAACGTTGTTTTTTACGTTAGTTATTTGATAACTAAGGTAAAAAATGTGGTTAGTCACTTTTTATCGTCGGTTATTTTAATAACGGATGTTACAAATCTAGCGCCTTCATTTTTTTTGTCGGTTATAAATTAAATGACTTAAATAAAAGAAGAGAGGGTCTATTTTAAGTCGGTTATGAAATAACGGATGTAAAAACGAGATATATATGAGTTTTTTACGTCTGTTATACAATAACCGACGTAAAAAATGCATCTTTTGAGGGATTTTATACATCGGTTATTTGATAACAGACGTAATAAAAGAATCCGAATATGTTTTTTATGTCGGTTAAGTAATAACCGATGAAAAACAACGCAGATTTCGAGGCCTTTTTGACGTTGGTTATATTATAACCGACGTAAAAAAACAATTTGTAGAAGGTGTTTTTGTCGATTATGAAATAACCGACCTCAAAAACAGTGCTTTCTGATGGGTTTTTTACATCGGTTATAAAATAACCAACGTAAAAAACCAACACACAGATTTTTTTACGTCGGTTATTATATAAACGACGTAATAAAAGACGTATCTGATACATTTATAACGTCGGTTATTATAAAAAACGACGTTATAAATTTTAAAAAATAGTTTATAACGTTGGTTTTTAAATAACTGATGTTATAAACCATTTTAAAAATTAACAAGCCCCGTGGATTGTCATTTACAATTTTTCATTCGACAGTCCATGTCTCGTCTCTCTCATGTGGTAAACCCTAATCGACTCATCGATTTCATTGCTTTAATATTTTTTTTCAATCATCGTTTCACATCTTTAATCTCCTCGGATCTATCATATAAACTCGCAACACTCAGGTAAGCCTCCCACACATTTATGTCATTCATTTTTTTTAGAGAATAGTCATATTTATGTTTTGCAATTTTTTTGTTGAAACTAGGTTTGATTATTCTATTTTGAACCCTTTTACCTTGTTTTGGTAGCATAATCATTTTTATCATCTCCAAATCTATTAGATCGACTCGCAATATTCACTACATTAATGATTTCACTATGTTTTCATCATTATCTATAAATCCCTGAGACAGTTTGGGTATAATAAATCCCCAAGACAGTTTGTGTCTATAAGATCTATCTTATTCGTTGGTTAATTATAAATATCATATTATATGATTCAAAAAATGATTATTTATGATCTCTATACATTGAGAATTATTACATGATAGTTTTCCACATGGTTTATAGGAAATATGTAGTGAATCCTACTCCACTATGATTATCGAAATCATGCAGTGAATCCTACTCCACTCTATTTATGAAAATTAGTTATTCATGTATACTCTAGTATGGTATATAGGTGTTTTTTTCTACTCCACCTTGTTATGGTAACTTTTCAGTGATTCCTACTCTATGATTTTATAATTTATACTCTTACAATAGTGTTGTAAATTACTGTTATGATTCAGTTCAATGAAATTGGTAACATTATTCCTATGAGTATTCTCTATGAATGGTTTTTATTGACTCATGTTTCAAGAATAGTATAAAATTTTATATTTTTGAATTTTAGAATAAATGTCTTGTTATTAGGGATTATGTCTTAATATTATTGTTCAATTTTTTATAATTTGATATTTCTCCCATCTCATGTTTTCTCATATTCTTATGAGAGGGTTGGGGGGTGTCCAGGGGGGTGTTCAAGGGGGTAGGGGGTGGGGGTGGTGTCTAGGAGGGGTGGGGGTTGTCTAGAGGGGTGGAGGGTTGTCCAGGGGGTGGGGGTTGTCCAGAGTGTTGGGGTGAACAGGGGGGGTGTCCAAGGGGGTGGGTGGGTGTGGGGGCATGTCCAGAAGGGTTTTGGGTGTTGTCCAGGGGGAGGGGGGCAGTCCAGAGGGTTGGGGGTGTCCAGGGGGTGTCCAATGGGGTGGGTGGGTGTGGGGGGATGTCCAAGGGGGTGGCGGCCTGTCCAGAGGGTTTTGGGGGTTGTTCGGGGGGTGGGGTGTTGTCGAGAGGGTTGGGGGTGTCCAGTGTGTGTCCAACGGGGTGGGTGGGTGTGGGGGCATGTCCATAGGCTTTTGGGGATTGTCCGGGGGGCGGGGAGCTGTCCAGATGGTTGGGGGGTGTCCATGGGGTGTCCAAGGGGAAGGGTAGGTGTGGGGGGCTGTCCAAGGGGGTGGCGGCCTCTCCATAGGGTTTTGGGGGTTGTTCGGTGGGTGGGGTGCTGTCCAGAGGGTTGGGGGGTGTCCAGGGTATGTCCAAGGGGGTAGGGGTGGGGTGGTGTCAAAGAGGGGTGGGGGTGCTTTCAAGAGGGGTGGGGGATGTCCATAGGGTTGGGGGTGTCCAGGGGGGTGTCCAAGGGGGTGGGTGGGTGTGTGTGTGTGTGTGGGGGGGGGGGGGTCCAAGGGAGTAATGACCTGTCCAGAGGGTTTTGGAGGTTGTTTGGGGGGTGGGGGCTGCTGATAGGGTTGGGGGTGTCCAAGGGGTTGGGTGGGTGTGGAGGCATGTCCAGAGGGTTTTAGGGGTTGTCCGAGGGGGGGGGGGGTTTCCAGAGGGTTTCATGGTGTCCAGGGGGATGTCCAAGTGGGTGGGGGCTGTCCAGAGGGTTGGGGGGGGGGTGTCCATGGGGGTGTCCAAGGGGGTGGGTGGGTGTGGGGGTCTGTCTAAGGGGGTGGCGGCCTCTCTAGAGGTTTTTGGGGGTTATTTGGGGGGTGAGGGGCTTTCCAGAAGGTTGGGGGTGTCTAGGGGGTGTCCAAGGGGGTAGGGGTGGTGTGTGGTGCCCAGGAGGGGTGGGGGTGCTTTCTAGAGGTGTGGGGGGCTGTCCGTAGGGTTGGGGGTGTCCATGGGGTTGTCCAAGGGGGTGGGTGGGGGGGGGGGGTGGGGGGGCTGTCCAAAGGGGTGGTGGCCTGTCCAGAGGGTTTTGAGTGTTGTTCGAGGGGTGGGAGGTTGTCGAGAGGGTTGGGGGTGTTCAGGGGGGTGTCCAAGGGGGTGGGTGGGTGTGGGGGCCTGTCTAGAGGGTTTTGGGGGTTGTCCAGGGGTGGGGGGATGTTTAGAGGGTTGGGGGTGTCCAGGGGGGTGTCCAAGGGGGTGGGGGCTGTCCAGAGGGTTGGGGGTGTCTAGGGGGGTGTCTAAGGGGGTGGGTGAGTGTGGAGGGCTATCCAATGGGGCGGCGGCCTCTCTAGAGGGTTCTGGGGGTTTTCCGGGGGAGTGAGGGGCTATCCAGAGGGTAGGGGGTGTCCAGGGGGGTTTCCAAGGGGGTAGGGGTGGGGGTGGAGTCCAGGAGGGGTGGGGCGTGCTTTCTAAAGGGGTGGGGGTTGTCCATAGGGTTGGGGGATGTCCAGGGGTGTCCAAGGGGGTGGTGGGGTGTGGGGGCTATCCATGGGGATAGAGGCCTGTCCAGAGGGTTTTAGGGGTTGTCCGGGGGGGGGGGGTGGGGGCTATCCAGAGGGTTAGAGGGGTGTCCAAGGCGGTATCCAAGGGGGTAGGGGGTGAGGGTGTGGTGTCCAGGAGGGGGGGGGGGCTGTCCATAAGGTTGGGGGTGTCCAAGTGGGATGGTGGGTGTGGGGGTTGTCCAAGATGGTGGATGCCTATCCAGAGGGTTTTCGGGGCTGTCTGGGGGGGGGGGGGGTGGGGTGCTGTCCAGAGGGTTGGGGGTGTCTAGGGGGGTGTACAAGGGGGTTCAGGGTGGGGGTGGTGTCCAAGAGGGGTGTGGGTGCTTTCTAGAGGGGTGGGGGGATGTCCATAAGGATGGGGGTGTCCAGGCGGTGTCCAAGGGGGTGTGTGGGTGTGGGGGGCTGTCCAAGGGAGTGGAGGCCTGTCCAGATGGTTTTGGGAGTTGTTCGGGGGGGGGGGGGGGTGTGGGGTTTTCCAGAGGGTTGGGGGTGTCCAGGGGGGTGTCCAAGGGGGTATGGGGTGGGGGGTGGTGTCCAGGAGGGGTGGGGGGTGCCGTGATGATTAGCTTTACATTGTGATTTTCTCTATCAGAATTTTTATTTTAAATATTATTTGATTCTCGGATTTACTCCAATTTCTCTAATTTTCTTTAAACCAATGTAGGCCCCATGGTTTTCTTTGATTCAATGGAATTGAAAACTATTATATCTTACTATATTTTGATATAAAAATAATATTCAAGAATTTTTTTTAAATACGCATCAATTTGTTTTATATTTGAAAATTGTTTTACATTCAAATTACAATTTTTTCATATAAACATATATTTGTCTTATCATAAAATATATTCATTATTGATATTTGTTATAGGGAATAATGAGTTGATGTTGGATTATGGAACATCGAATGAGCAATGAATATGAGGAAGTTCTTGATGCCTTTTGGGAATTTCCTAAAGAAAATGTTCTAAGTAGTGACATTTTTTTCTGTCCATGCCAGAAATGTTTGAATATGAAGAAGTTGAAAAGTAGAGAGATAAAAGATCATCTGATTTTTCATGGTTTCAATCTGAGTTAATGCCCTTGGATTTTGCATGGTGAAACTGGACAGAATGTCACTGATGATGATGATTCACAAGATGGTAACTCCGATGGAATTGAAGAAATGATTCTCGATATTATAGCAGAAGAAATTGAGATAGAACCGATAGTTGCGCATCTATATCGTGATGTCGAATAACCATTATATCCTAGTTGTATAGATTTTACGGTTTTGTCGGTGTTGTTAAGATAGATTAACCTGAAGGCGAAACATGGATAGAGTGACAGAAGTTTTATAGGGCTGCTAAAATTGATAAAAGACATTCTTCCAAAAGATAACGATATTCCAGACTCATATTATAAGGCCAAGAAAATATAATGCCTGATGGGATTAGGATACAAGAAAACACATTCCTGTCTGAATGACTGCATTATATATAGGAAGGAATATGAATTTTTTTCAGAGTGTCCTAAATGTGGGACATCACGGTATAAGGTGAAAGAAAAATCACAGGCTGATGTAGAGATTACAAATCTCCCTTCAAAGGTATTTTGGTATCTTTCTATAATTAATCATTTCAAATGTTTATTTGCTAATTCACATGATGAAAAAAGGTTAAGATGGAATGCTGATGAGCGGGTATGTGATGGAAAAATCCATCATCCAGCTGATTCTCAACAATGGAAGATAATTGATGTGCAGTATTCTACATTTGGAAATGAAATTAGAAATCTCAGACTAGGGTTGTGCACAAATGGAATGAATCCATACCGAACTCTCAGTAGCACACATAGTTCATGGCCTATTTTATTGAAAATTTACAACCTCTTTCCAAAAGTTTGTATGAAGCGCAAATATTCCATGTTGAGTATAATGATATCTGGTCCAATGAAACCTGGCAATGATATTGATGTTTACTTGTCACCATTGATTGATGATTTGAAACTGTTATGGGCTGAAGGTATTAGGGTGTATGATTTTTATAAAATTAAATATTTTCAAGTGCATGCAGTTCTTCTATTCACTATAAATGACTTCCCATCATATGAAAATTTGTCTGGATATAATGTTAAAGGGAATAAAGCATGTCAAATTTGCGAACAACAGACGTCATATTGTCAATTGCATCATGGGAGGAAAACAATGTACATGGGTCATCAAAAGTTTTTGCCTATGGATCACCCTTATAGAAGACTAAAAAAGGCATTCAATGGATCACACGAATTTTATACTAATCCAAAACCATTATCTCTTGATTTTTATTTTGAGAGGGTGAAAAACCTTGATGTTACATTGGGAAAGATAAAAAAATATTGTAATGATAGACAAATTTGGAAGAAAAGGTCAATATTTTTTGAGCTACCATATTAGAGGTATCATGAAGTTAATCATAATATTGATTTAATGCATGTGTAGAAGAATATCTGTGATTGTTTGATTGGAACATTGTTAGATATTAAAGGAAAGACAAAAGATGGGTTGAATGCAAGGTTAGACCTACTATCAATGGGAATACAATTGGAGTTAGCTCCCACTCCTAAAAGAAGATGAACATTTATTCCCACGGCTTGTTATACATTATCGAGGTGGGATAAAATTAGCTTTTGTCAGTGTCTTTATGTTATCAATGTGCCTCAAGGTTATTCTTCAAATGTAAAAAATTTTGTCTCATTGAAGGACTTGAAGTTGATAGGTATGAAATCACATGGTTGTCACATCATGATGCAACAAATTATACTAGTTGCACTGCGTGGAATATTGCCCATCCGTTTCAGAAAGACTATAATGATGTTGTGTTATTTTTTTAATTTAATTTGTAACCAGGAGATTGATTTAAATGCTTTGAACATTTTGGAAAAGGATCCAATTTTTATACATTGTCAATTAGAAATGTATTTTCCTCCAACTTTTTTTGATATAATGGTGCATTTAATGATTCATCTGGTTCCAGAAATAATGATTTGTGGACCTTTTTATCTTCGTTGGATGTATCCTTTTGAAATGTATTTGAAAATATTAAAGTGGTATTATAAAAATCCTTATCGACCTGAAGCCTCCATTATTGAAAATTACATTTCTGACGAGGTAGCAGAGTTTTGTACGAGCTACTTGGCTGCGGCGCAACACATATGTTTGCCTTCATCTCTCCATAAACGAGTTAATAATGAGGGAAAGGGAATTTGTGGCATGAAAGTCAAATCATTGTCAGTTGAACAAATGAATAAGTTAGAATCATACATCATGAATAACATAGCTGATGTAAAACCGTATATCACATTACATATTAATGAGTAGAAACAATGTCATCCAAAGAAAAAATAAATGTGGATTTTGAATGAGCACAACAAATCTTTTTTGTCATGGTTAGAAAAGACCTTCCTTGGTAGATCAAGTGTATTAGAGACATTAATATGGATAGTGGGTTGTCCATGTTGAAATATGATAACATGTTCTAGTTATGATATTAATGGCTATACATTTCATTCGAAAGCTCAGGACAACAGAAGTGCAATTCAAAATAGTGGTGTATTGGTGTTTGCAGAAGCAATGCAATTTTCGAGTGCCAAGGATAGAAACCCAATTTCTACATCAAGTGCATATTATGGAGTGATTGAAGACATATGATAGGTTGATTACTTTAAAACTAAAGTTCATATTTTTTACTGTAAATGGTTTATCGGTAACAACAGTGTCAGACACGATGAATTTGGAATGACACTTGTTAATCTGAATAGATTGGAAGACATAACTGATTCTTTTATAATGGCAACACATCCAAAACCAATTTTCTATGTAGTAGATCAATTAGAAATGTAGTGGGCTGTTGTTTTACAAGGGATAAAACAAAATGTTGGTGAGGATGAACTTGATGAAGATGCTGATTTATGTGAGATCCCTACTTCCATGGAAAGATTAACAGAACATAATGATGAGCATGTTGAAGACATGGTTTGTTCCATAAAGAATGATCATGAAGAAGGAATTTGGGAAAAAAATCTAGTTTTAAATTCCTAAAATTACAGGTAACTTATGTTTATTTCTTGTTTACATATATTTTTTTCATAAAATGTTAGATATTGTATGTTTATTATTTATTAAAACATGTCCCAAAACAAAATACATATATGTTTTTGTTTTTTCAAGTTTGTTTTGATTATATTATCATGGTTACCATTACATGAATTATATATCTATTATTTTTGTTCAGTGAAAATTAATTTACCATTTTTACCAGGTTTACCGTGTTTACCATGTTTTCCATGTTTACCATCTTGACCATCTTGACCATATTTTTTATTGTTTAACATGCTTACCATATTACCAATGTTTATTGTTATGTAACACAGTACACTTTTCTATTTTATGATTACATTAGTATTACAATATTTGAATTTGTTTATTTGTGAACTAATGATTGTTTCATTGATTTGAAGGATAATTACAAATCATTCATTTGATTAGCCACATGATTCTAGAGATGAGCATATTGGTCATACATCTGGGGAGTAACATTCACATGCTCTTATTACGACAAAGCATTCAAAGGTAGGTAAGCGTGGGTGCACACGTTTACCAAAATTAGCACTTGCCCATACGCAGAATCAGAGGATAGTCGTGGAGTTTGATGATGATGATATTCCTAGTGGTCCAAATGCTAATGATTTTAAGGGTTTTGTAGCAACTCAGGCTAAGATCAAAGTAATCATTATATATGATGAATGGAGAAGTGTGGATAAAGCGATAGTCTCTCAGCTGTGGGAGACCATTTTGGTATGATCTTTTTCTATTGTTTGACTATTCATTAAATTTTTCTGATATATATAATATGTTTAAATAATATTTTATCAGATGTCATTTGATATTCCTATCACTGGAGGAGTCATGAAGAAATGCTTATCGTTGGCTGCCAGGAGATGGAGGGATTTCAAATCAAGCCTCTCATCTGATTTCATTTATAGTCATTGGATTCATGACAATCCATGTTGTATATATCATCTTAGAGATGAAGGCACATGGAGAAATTTTTTTGAAAGTAGATGAAAAGAATCATTTTTGGAAAGGGAAATTTAAACATTTATAAGATTTCTTATATAAATGATCTTATTACTGTTTTGTTAATGATTTCTTATTCTTAAATTACAGCAAACAGGGATTTCTCATCAGAAGATCCAATCTAAAATGTATACCCTCATAGTTTATCATGGGGAGGCTATGCATTATTTGAAGAACAAATGATGGCAGAAAAATTTCTACAACAAAGAGATGAGTCTTCAAGCTCTGGAGAGGTGGCCCCTCCATCCCCTTCATCTAGACATCAAAAATGGAAGAGTGCTCAGAATGGAAAAAAGGGCAATATCATTCTGACGAATCAAGAATCGTAGCTGAGTGGATTGTAAGATATCTATTTTTTTATTTAAGAGAACTATTTTCGTCATATAATTTCAATCATTATAGAAATGTTCAATTAATTAATACAGGACTCTCTTGAGGAGTAGAGTTCATATCGGAAATTTACACCTTCTGGGAGGGAAGATATTTTATCTATGGCATTGGGAAAGCCTGAACATCCTAGTCGTGTAAGAGGATATCCGACAGGTGAATTGGTAAGAAAAGTGTTGCCACGTTCTTCAACATCTAACGTTGATGGAGTTTAAAAAAAAATAAAATCCTTGGAGACTGAAGTCCATAATATTAATGCGACAATGGAAGAACCAATTAGAGCATCGATGCAGTCTATGTTTGTAGACTTGCAAAGACAATTTCAAGCAGCAGCTCCCACTCCTCCCCCACTCCCAGCAGACGCCATTATCTATCCTCCACCTCCCCTAGTAGCTCCAACTCTCCAACCTCATCCTACTGACCCCATTTTTTATCTTACTCCTCCGCCGCAGCTTCCTACTTATTGCGAGTTGTATATTGATGATCCTCAACATCATATATTTGCATATGAGATGGTATATTGTATACGAGATAAAGTTCATCATCAACAATTAGAGGTATAGAATCAGATGGTCACTGTACATGATATTATAGATAGAACAGCTTGGATACCATTACCTATAGATGTGGTGACGACAGTTGGACATAGTATCGACCATTTTTTACTTCGGCCATCCAGACTTCTTCGACTCATTACCATAGAGGTATAGATTCTATATCTTTTATTTTATTTTTTATTAAAGTTTTATCATTTGAAAACTAATATAATTTTAATTTATTTTTATAGGAATACTTCAAAGGTAAAGAAATACTGTATAGACAACAACAAAGACAAATAGCTATGACATCAAATGCAGATACTGGCAGTCTTGATAGATTTTCAAGATATTCAAATTTGTTGGCGGATCATAATGAGTTTCCATTTGAAGCTCATGTTTGTGGACGTGAAATAAGTGTGGGGATTATGAAAACTGATATCATGGAGCTTGTTACTCAAGATAAGTTGGGCATCAACATGTTGTAAATTTTTACCATGTAAGTCTTAACACCTATTCCTTGGGTTATATTTATTAAAAATATATACTTATGTCTGTTTTGTATTAGGTATCTTTATAAAATTTGTGAGAGGAATGAGCTAACAGATGTATATGGATTCATGGACCCACAATTGATTTTCCCTGAAGCATGTGCATTGGATGAGGAATAAAGAATGATTTATATTGCTGAAAGACTTGAAAAGAATATAGTCACACAATGTTGGATGATGCCTTTTTGTGAGAGGTATGAAACACATCTCTCTAAAAGAGTTAATTATCTTTTAACATAAAAAACCACTAACGTTAAATTTCCTTTTATCAGTGATCATTGGATGTTAGGGGTTTTTTTCCCATGGGAGAAAGCACATTATTGGATATGCTCTGTCAATGATGATGTCCGGGAATGTTTTAAGAATATATTGGAAATGTATGTTTCAATTTCTCAATATTTTTATATATTATAATAAATTTTAAATTTACTTCATTTGTATTATTTTCTAACTGGGCATGGGCCTTCTTTCGAAAAAACACAAAGAAAAGGAGTGCAAAGATCAAATTTGTACATGCCAAGGTAAATATATTTTTATAATTTTTACTTTTTTATTTATTACATAAAAATAATATATTGAATTTACACTCATTCAAACAGAATTTTCATGAACAACAAGGAATCATAGAATGAAAATATTACATGTTAAGATTTATGTATGAAATAATAACAATTCGGACAGTTGTGAATTTTGACCTGGTATGATTTCCTCTTAAACTTTCTCATAATATTTCAATTTTATTTATTCATTATACATGTTGACTACTATCCTTTTCATTTTTAGCTTTTTGATGACCCTCAACCCTATACTGCGGATGACATCAAACACTTACAAGTGGAGTGGTCAAATTATTTTACAGGTTTGATTGAATTTTAGGTGATTTTAATGTAAAATGTAATTTTGAATATTGTCGTTGTAATTGTGTATTTGGTAGTTGTTTAGGTTGGATTTAGTTTTTTTATGTTGGCAGGGTATGTTTTGAATGTTATATATGTGAATGTTAAATTTTTCTCTATATCTTGTTTTGGTCTACTTATGATGGGTTTTTTGGTCTGGATTCTGGTCTGG
Organism: Viscum album; assembly: GCA_963277665.1. NCBI lineage: Eukaryota > Viridiplantae > Streptophyta > Magnoliopsida > Santalales > Viscaceae > Viscum > Viscum album. Next base: position 1,648,614,944 of record OY728133.1, read on the forward strand.
GGGGAGGGGTTCCAAGGGTGTGGGGGGAGTTTGGGGGGTGTCTAGGGGTCTGGGAGGGCAGCTCAGTGGTGTGTGTGTGTGGGGGGGGGGAATAAATGAGGTTGGGGGTTTGTCTCGGGGTGTTTGGGGCAGTCCAGGGGTGTGGTGGGGGCTCCAATGGGGTAGGGGAGGGCTGGACAAGGATTGGGGGGGGGGGGGGTATAGATGAGGGTGGGGGTGTTCAGTGGGCTTGGGGGGTGTCTAGGGGTCTGGGAGGGCTGCCCGATTGTCTGTGTGTGTGTGTGGGGGGGGGGGGGGTATAAATTAGGGTGAGGGTTGTCTCGGGGTGTTTGGGGCTGTCTAGGGGTGTTTGGGGATGTCCAAGGGTTCGGGGGGGGGGGGGGGAGTCCAGGGGTGTGGTGGGAGCTCAAATGGGGTGGGGGAGGGCTGGCCAGGGTTTGGGGGGGTATAGATGAGGGTGGGGGTGTTCAGTTGGCTTGGGCGGTGTCCAGGGGTCTGGGAGGTCTGTCTGGTGGTGTGGTAGGTAAAAATGATGGTGGGAGGTTTTCCTAGGGTGTTTGGGGTTGTCCAAGGGTGTTTGGGGGTGTCCAACAGATCGTGGGGCAGTCCAAGGGTTGTGGTGGGGGCTCCAATGGGGTGGGGGAGGGCTGCCCAGGGTTTGGGGGGGTATAGATGAGGGTGGCAGTGTTCAGTGGGCTTGGGGGTGTCCAGGGGTCTGGGAGGGCTATCCGGTGGTGTGGGGCGGAATAAATGATGGTGGGGGGTTATCCCGTGGTGTTTGGGGCTGTCCAGGGGTGTTTGGGGCTGTCCAAGGGGTCTGGGGGTAGTCTAAGGGTGTGGTGGGGGCTCCAATTGGGCTGGGGAGGGATGGCCAGGGTTTGGGGGGGTATAGATGAGGTTGGGGGAGTTTAGTGGGCTTGGGGGTGTCTAGGGGTTTGGGAGGGCTATCCGGTGGTGTGGGGGGAGGGGGTGGGGGGTATAAATGAGGGTGGAGGGGTTATCCCGGGGTGTTTGAGGCTGTCCAGGGGTGTTTGGGTCTATCCAAGGGGTCGGGGGGTAGTCCAGGGGTGTGGTGGGGGATCAAATGGGGTGGGGGAGGGCTATCCAGGGTTGGGGGGGGGGGGTATAGATGAGGGTGGGGGTGTTCAGTTGGCTTGGGGGGTGTCCAGGGGTCTGGTAGGGTTGTTCAGTGGTGTGGGGGGTATAAATGAGGGCGGGTGGGTTTCCCCGGTGTGTTTATGGATGTCCATGGGTGTTTGGGGCTATCCAAGGGGTCGGGGGGCAGTCCAGGGGTGTGGTGTGGGCTCCAATGGGGTGGGGGAGGGCTATCCAGGGTTGTGGGGGTATAGATGAGGGTGGGGTGTTCAGTGTTCTTGGGGGTTTCCAGGGGTCTGGGATGACTGTCCGATGGTGTAGGGGGTATAAATAAGGGTGGGGGGATTGGCCCGGGGTGTTTGGGGCTGTCCAGGGGTGTTTGGGGCTGTCCAAGGGGTCGGGGGGCAGTCCATGGGTGTGGTGGGGGATCCAATGGGGTGGGGGAGGCTGGCTAGGGTTGGGGTGGTATAGATGAGGGTGGTGGTGTTCAGTGGGCGTGGGGTGTCCAGGGGTATGAGAGGGCTGTCCGGTGGTGTGTGGGGGTATAAATAAGGGTGGGGGGTTGTCCCGGGGTGATTGAGGCTATTCGGGGGTGTTTGGGGCTGTCCAAGTGGTCGGGGGGGCAGTCCAGGGGTGTGGTGGGGGCTCCAATGGGGTGGGGGAGGGCTGGCTAGGGTTTGGGGTATAGGTGAGGGGGGTGTTCAGTGGGCTTGGGGGGTGTCCAGGGGTCTAGGAGGGCTATCCGGTGGTGGTGGTGGGGGGGGGGGGTTAAATGAGTGTGGGGGTAGTCCCGGGGTGTTTGGGGCTGTCCAGGGGTGTTTGAGGTTGTCCAAGGGGTCGGGGGGGGGGGGGGGGGGGTGTCTCGGGGCCTGGGAAGGCTGTTCGGTGGTGTTGGGGGGTTGTCTCGGGGTGTTTGGGGCTGTCCAGGGGTGTTTGGGGCTATCAAAGTGGTCTGGGGGCAGTCCAGGGGTGTGGTGGGGGAGGGCTGGCAAGGTTTTGGGGGGGGGGGGGGAGGGGTATAGATGAGGGTGGGGTTCAATGGGGGCTTGGGGGAGGGCTGGTTGATTCTTAATATTTGGTTTCTGGTTGCTTCAGGGGGAGAGTAGAAGACTGCATATATTTAAAAAATAAATTGTCTTTCACGTCTGTTATTTTATAACCGGCGTGATAAATAAATCGGGAGGGGTTTATCACATCGGTTTTATTTAAAATCGACGTGATAAATACATGTGGAATGGTTTATCACGTTGGTAATTAAACAAACAATGCGATAAAAGGTCTGGGAAATGGTTTTTGACGTCCGTTATTTAATAATCGACGTGATAAACAATTTACCAGGACTTTTATCACATCGGTTCTTAAATAACCGACGTCGAAAAACCCCGCAAGACATCATTATCATGTCAGTAATTATATAACTGATGTGATAAACCATTTCCTAGGGGGTTTATCACATCGGTTATAGAATAGCCGACGTGATAATCCCCCCCCCCCCACACGTGTTTATCACGTCGGTTATATCATAACCGACGTGATTAACCACCTCCCCCGGTTTATCAAGGCGGTTATTATATAACCGCCATGATAACGCCCCCCCCCCATTTTTAACATCGATTATTAATTAACCGATGTGATAAACACCACGATCTTAGGTTTTTTACGTCATGTTTTCAATAACCGACGTACAAAATGTTATTTATAATGTCGTCCATATTAACGTCGGCTAAAAACAGACGTGAAAAATGATAAATAACCGATGTAAATAATGTTTTCATCACTAGTTATTGAAAAGGGAATTGTGTTTTCAATAAGGCTTTATCATTTAACTTATATTTACTCTCAAATATCATTATTGGTTATCTATAAATCATTTCATCAATAAATACACCAAATACATGACATGATACTTCAACGAAGCAATGTCTCTTTTCCAGGGACAAATCTGCTAATGAATAAACTTAAATAAAATCCTACATTCAAAATCACGTTCAATAGATATAGGACTCATGTACTCTTCATTTAATGTAAAATCATTTAGAGCAATCTCATAGAATAACATATCACTCATAGGTGGAGATGTTCCTTGGTAGTCATCAATGATTCCCTCATGATGTACCATATAGAATTCTTCCTAATTCCAAGAAGAAAATGAAATTATTTTTTCCTTATACAATTTACTTAATCTATCATACCTCACTTATTTCAATAATAAACTCTATATTCAAATAAAACATATGGAAAATCGTTATGCGGTAAGTCCTTTCATTATATGAGAACTACTTTTTCCCTCCATGGTTCTGAAACACCCTTAACAACAATGACATACATTGCAACAACCATTAAGAATGAAATTACTTTTCTTGTGTTACAACATGACTCACAATAGATGGATTGATGGGATGAGATTTTCTCAATTCTTCTTTATTTATTTTAGTGGGTCACGATTAATCTTCAGATACTTTTATGATGCACATTACTCTAAGGATTCTAAAGGTTCGGTTTGTTTTTTGTGACGTGATTGGTTGAGGGTAATGATCAATAGTAGGAGAGTGTAACTATTATGTTTCAGGTTGTCTAGTATAGTAGATCAACTAAAATTTATATCAATTAGGGAATTGAGATCGAAAATTAGTAAACTGAATTCAATGAAACAAATGAAACAACATATTTTTGGTTAAAACAAAAAATAGATAAAATAGAAGGTTCTATCAATGTCAGCATGACAATATCGGCATGACACTATTGGGGCCAGCATGATAAGGTGTCAGTGTAAGCATGAAAAGGAGTCGAGATTAAAAATGTATCTGTGTAAGCATGGCATTGTCTGCATTAAATTGACAGAGTTGGAATTACATTTACATTAATTTTTTACAAAGTGTTATCAACAAAATATCCTTATAAATTAATCATCCATAATTCATGTTTAATGTAAATAATTATTTTATAGTACCATCAATTTATGAATATGTCAACAAGATGATATGATGTTACAACAAACTCTAGTGTTATATCACTTTTTTGATAATTATATCTACAAAAGTGATGTCTGACATCCATTTGATTTGTTCTAGAATGAGAAAAAAGATTATCATTGATGTTTATAGAACATGTATTGTCAAAATTTAGAGGGAATTTTCTCAATTGATATCCATAGTCTAGTAATGTTTGTTCCACCGGAAAAATCATATCCTAATATCTACTTGTAGATATATATTTATTTTTATACGTAGATAATGAAATACAACTTGTTCTTCTTACTCCACCATGAAACTAGAGACTTCACCAAAAAGTGATATGTTCTAAAGGATATCTTTCTATCTAAAATACAACAACCAAAATTAGCATCATAATAAATAACTAAATCAAATGTTTTTCCTTGAGGAATGATAAATCCATTTTTTGTAGTATATTCAACATATTTGAAAAAACTTTTATCAGTTGTTAAAGTAGTCTCTTTATGATTAGCATCAATGAAATTGCATATACACACACTAAACATAATATTAGGCTGGATAGGGGTTATGTAGAGAAAAATATCAATCATTCCACTATATGTTGTTTGATCAATAGATTTTCCATTCTCATAATGATCAAGAATACAGGTTGTACTCGTTAGAGTATCAATACTTTTTATACCACCAAATCCAATCCCTTCAAAAATATCATTATTATATTTACATTGATATAGAATAATTCAATATTTATTTTGAACAATGTGAAATCTATGAAAAAATTTAGTTCCACCATTAAACTCATAAAAAAATCTCATTTCTTCATTTTTGAGAAATCAATACATAATTAATTCTTTTATGATTCATTAATAATATCAACTACATTGATTTTTACAACTGAAACATCCTCAGATATTATTTTTATAAGGAGATTAGGATTAGATATACCTTTTATAAATCATTTTGAAATAATAAAAGTACTGATATAATCATACCAAACTCTTAGATATTTTTTTAAACCATATAAGGCCTTTTTTTATTTTAAAAAATTCATTGAGAAAATGAGGATTTTTAAAAGTAAATGGTTGTTAAAAAACCTCCTCAAATATATAACAATTTAGAAAATCAATCATAACATCCATTTGATAGAGATTGATACTGAGATGAGCTGTATATGAAAGTAAGATTCAATTGTCCTCGAGTCTAACAACCGATGATGAAGGTGTATATATGCCTGTCCCCTAATTTGAATAATTTATTTCTTTCATACTGATTAAATTCTTATTGCAAATCCACAACCAAAAAATCAGCATTGATTGCATCATAAATGATTTTAGGTTCAAACTGTGACAAAATTTCTTGATATTCAACCTAGTTTCTCATAGAATGTCTAGTATGTATCTCGTTATCTAGTTCTATAGATATAACATCTAAAGGGTAGTTCATAAGGATTCATATGCGTCTAGAAAAATAATGTATATTTAGTTTCATGTTCATAATCATGTTCTGGATCATCTTGATTGAGTCTAGATTTCTTAGAAATGGATGATTTAACTGGTTTATTAACAGAAGTGTATGATGATTTTTTATTTATGTCCTGATTGGTTAGATCATTCTCAATATATTCTATGGAGTTCTCGGGTAAATGTGTATATGTCTCATCAAATTTAAAATGTACCAATTATTCTACACATTTTGTTCTTTTATTATAAACTATATAGGCATTACAAGAAATTGAATAACCAAGAATGATTCCTTAATGAGTTTTGGATGATAATTTATCAAAATTTTACATTGTATTAATCATATAAACATTGTAACAAGAAAATTATAGTATCTTACTTTGATTTTCATACCATTCCATCTCTCATTGGGTGTTTTCATATGAATTAGTCTGATTAAGAATACATTATTTATATAAAAAGCATAATTGAAAGATCCTTACCAAAAATTGACAGGTCAGTCATATTCATTAAGAATAGATTGAGTTATCTCTTGTCAGGTTTTTTTCTTCTTTCTGTTACACAATTATCTTGTGGTTCCCAAGGAGAAGCAATGTTATGAATATATCAATTTTGAGAGTAAAAGATTCTAAATATTGGTTTTCAAACTCAGATACATGGTTAATTATTATAGTTTTAATAGTACGACCACTTATGTTTTCAATTATTATAGCATACTAAATAAAATAAGGGAAACATTACTTATGTGAGATAAGAAATAGGACAATGTATATCTAGAAAATTCATCTACTAAAACATAGACATACTTCTTCCCATTATGACTATAAACTCTATATAGTCCAAACAAATCCATGTGAACCATCTCAAGTGGTTGAGAAGATGAAACTTATTTATTTGTCTTGAAATATATTTTATACTATCTATCTTTTTTATATGGATTGTGGATTATTACATTTGGAAACTCATGTTCAGTAAGATCTATAACTAGTCCTTTCTTATTGGGCTATCTATGTGAATGTGTATTACAATGTCTTAATTTCCAATGCCAACAACATGTATTTTTATTTAAAGAACATAAACAAGAAACATTTTGAGACACTAAGGACTCTCTGTTTATAAAATACTCATTTTCATTTCTAAGAGTATTAAATACTAAATCATTTTTATAATTATAGAAATTTCAACATTCATTTTAAATTTTTACATTAAAACCATCATCCCATAACTGATATGTACTATGAATATTATACTTTAACAAATCAATAAGAAGTAAATTGTAAATTAACTCTTAATTAGAGTTACTAATATGGCTAAGACAAATTATTTTCTGTTTATCATTATCACCAAAGTTGACATGACCACCAATAATATTTATTAGATTTTGAATCATTTATAATCTGTTATCTTGTGTCTTCAACATCCAGTATCGTATACCATAGACTTCTATATGATATCTTCAAACATAATTCCTAATAAAACAAAACAAACAAAATATTTTGGAACACAATTTTATTGGGTCTAGTAATATTAATAATAAGTGTTTTTGGAACCCATATTTGTTTCATTGGTTTCCTATAAACAGTGTGTATTGTATTGAAATAACAAATTTTATTTGGTTTATAAAAACTTGAATAGTATAATATTCTTCATGGCTAGAATATGCAAAAAAAATTCTAGAAATAGATATAAAACTAGATTTTCCAGAGTTAGATACAATGTTGGTTTTGGAAAACATTATTATTCCAAGTTGATAGCCAATACCACTAGTGTATTTGGGAAGAAATTGTTTACCATGAATTAGAATAATGATATATTTTCTGTTGGTAATCATTTGAAAATAGTTTTTCAATTAATCATTAGACAATTTAAGATCAATTTTTTATAATGTGATATACCATTCTTTTCCTTTTCTATGGTGAGCTCATTTTTAATTATCTTGGTAAGAGCATGATCTTTATTTGATGATATATATTTATCTTTTAATTCATTTCTTTTATCATTATGAATTTTTTATTTTTAAAACATTTCCTCATTAGTCATATTTTTAAAATAACATTCATCGCCAGAATAATAAGAATTTTGTGCATGAGACTCAAGGGTTAACTCAAATGTATTTTACATGAAACACATGTTTTCCATGTTATCATCCTCATAATGTGATGACTTTGACTCACCGGAGCATTATTCAAATGCATTATAGGTGTATTTTATTTCCTTTTTTATCATTTTCCTTTATTATCATATTTTTTTTATAATTTAAAATCAAACAATTATCCTTTACATTTCCTTTTCCCTTACATTCATACCAATCTTATTAATTCCAGTTTCCATTCCTTTCGAATGATTTTTATACTTTTTCTTTATATAATATTGAAATTTTAGCTGGGATTCAGGAGTGACTACTTATTTCTATAAAACTTTTTAAACTTTCCCAATAATTGAGCCATTTCCTCATCACGTTCTAATGGTGAATCTTAATCATTTGTAATGTCAGAATGAGTTTGAATAATTCCATTTTTTAAAGTTTCGAAGTAGTGGTTATAAAATCCACTAAAATTCTCGTTGGTTCATCCTCCTCCTCCTTGTTGACTTTAAATTATTCCTCATATATCAATCACTTACTTATCAACTCCATGATTGGAAACATACTAGTATAACATGAATCTATAATTATTACCATGGATCTCTCTATCTCTCATTTATAGCTCAAATAGATGAAGGATTTGTTATTTGAAATCCAAATCCATTACAAGAGTACTCATTGTATTGAATATATCATTGAACATGAGATACATATCAGAAAGGGGTTCATCTAGATTCCTCGTGAAATTATCATACATAATAATATATGTACCACATCTCATTTATTTATCTTTAGTGGTTTCTTCATGTGAAATAGATAATGTATCACAAATTTAAAAGGAATATTAACAAGTTGATGTTACATTTAATTATTCATGAAATAAAGAAGAAAATAAGGCATTCTAAGCATTATAATTATTGTTTTATGAAAATATTCTAGCATCACTCCATATATTTCTATCAGTCATTGTTATTTCAGACTTATCCTCTACTATTGTCCAAATATAAAACCCCATACTTTCTATGTAATTTTTCATTTTAAAATTTTATTGTGCATAATTTTTATTATTAAACAAGGTAGGTATGTCGGTAGTACCACTTTTTTATATATTATCTATTATAATGGCAGAATACTAGAATTTTAAAGAGCTAAAAATTTAGAACTAACAGATGTTTATTGACCTTTTAACCAAAACTAAAATCATAGTTCAAAATACAAAAAAAAATATTTTTAGAAAATGTTGATACCAAATTTTGGACAATGTACAATAGTATAGTGGGTGTGGGTGGTTTTACTTCCAATGAAAAATATGCGTTAAGAAAATTATTCGAAAGAATCCCCCAATTTTAAAACAAGACAGCCCAGTTAATCAAAGTAGTAAATTTATAATAGTTTGACTGTTCAATTAATTTATCAAGAGATTGACTATTTCTCAATTATAACATTATGACATATTGATATAAAATTTGAAAAGAATTTACTAAAGAAAAAATTTATTAATACTATCCAAGACTAACTATCAAAGTGAAACTTTATTTTTTAACATATGAGCTAAGATAGAGTAAATTAATTTCAAAACACAAAGGATTGAAAAAAAGGTTCAATATTATGAAATGGCTTATTTATATGCACATGGTGTTAAATTTCCACCAACCAATATATATTTATATGTAATTCATTGATCCAGACCCTAGATTAGGGTTTATACAACAATATATGAACTGATAAGGTCACAAGACCTCTACCACAGTTCTTTGTGTGAACTAAAATAGCCAGATAAAACAAAACCACTAACTAAATTATATGCAGGATATAATAGGTGTTAAAATATGTTTGTTTGATAATATATTATATCATTCAATTAAGGGTATAAAACATTATTTGTTTAGTATAAAGATGAAAACACTTCTCAAAATGTAGTAAAAATGACGAAAACAGGGCAGGGAATTAATAGATAGAATTTAGAAGGATCTATGTGTTTTTAAATGAACATATAGACTCTTTGGATGTATATTATGGGATTCGTGAGTCCACTAATTAAAAATACACTAAAAATAGATTATCACGAATCATTGTGTACTAGTTTTCCAGGAGGATGATGTTATATTCCTTCTGTTCTATTTTGTTTGTTGTAGTGGTCTTAGAACAATGGTGATCAACATGTACTCCTTTGTGTTCAGTCAGAAAAAATGATAATTCCTCATTTGTTTTTCATTCTATTGTTCACAGGATAAGTATTGGTGCTCATGTGATACCATTACTGTATGTCTACATGTATGTTATTTAGCTCTCATGATTTTCTATTATATATTCTATAGCCCAAAAAGAAGCATGATTGGTGTAGTTGTTGTACCTCGTACATCTGACATCCCAATAAAAATTCTTTAAAAATGAATTTATTTATTAATTAGCAGTAAAACACTCAAATAAAACTATTAGAGATAATTTTAAATAAACGAAAATGTGAATGATGTGTCAGTGAATCTTTTGTCAGTGAGTCATTCTATTAGTGACCCCTTATATCAGCGAGTCCTTATATTGTTATCGGGGATTCATTCTATCGGTGATTCATTCCTCTAGTATCTCTATGTGTCGGATACTGAATGAAATGATGAATTATTATTTTTTCTATTTTTAATTAATTTTTTCTTTTGGTTTCTCATTTGTACTATCAGATAGTCTTTTATCGATGAGTTAGTCTATACTATCAATGAGACATTCCATCTATCAATGATACATTCCTTCTATTGGTGACTCAGTTGAACTATTAGAGATATATTTACTCTCTTAGTATCAAGGATTCTATTTGTGTTGTTGGTGTCACACTAGTTTTTTCCGTGTCAGTAACTCATACATAGTCAGTTTTTTGTAATTTAACTATTTTATATAATTAATATTCCTAGGATGTGTCAAATATATAGTAGATCATATATAATAATATTTAAAATTATTTAAATTTAAATAAACTTGATTGAAATGATTGAATATGATGTGACATGTTTTTTGATTATTATAACCATAGTGAGGCAAAAAATATCTTCTGGGTCAACAATAAGTGTTAATATATTAATATAACAACCATTATTTATTAATTTAAATCCACATAGAATAAAAAATAATAATTGTTCATTGTGTAGATTATTGCATCCAAAATGTTACCCATATTTTCATAATGATTTTATTTCATTATAAAAACCACTTAATATATGATTCACAAACCTAAAACATAACAATATAATTATTTCAATGTTATAAAGGCTTCATATTATTCTTTAACTTCACCTTGACATTGAGATAAAGCTTGTCTCTATATGGGTCAGTTTTTCCACCAATATGAATAATTATATAAAAAAATATCATATGTAGATATAGGAAAACAAATAATAATAAAATTATTATTTCATACTAAATTAAATGTTTTTTTGGGTTTTGGAGTGGTTATATAAGGTATTTTTCTTATTAATAAAATATCAGATTTATTTGCTCCAATTACAAAAATAAGGTGACACCAAATCAATATTCATATAATCATATGAAAGAAATATATAACAATTATTTATCATGTGAATAAATGTTCAATATAAAAATAATCATATAATAATATAGTAATTAAAGAAATTATATAATAAACAAAATTTGATTTTTCAGGATGATTAGTGCATTCACAGAATGAATCTTTAAAAAGGTAGGGTTCTCATTTAAATTTCTTCTTTTAGAGGTATGTTATTTATTATGAAAATTATTTAATTTATGTGGTTTATATAATTTATATTTGAGAAATGATATTTTAATAATCATTTATTCATTATGTTATGTTCAATGATATGATCAATATTTCAATGAGTTCTTATTAAAATGTTACATAAATGCAATGGTGCATTTTCACAAACATTAGTTCCTTATGATGTGCAACATGTTTTCCTTAATGGTGAATTCAATTCTCAGGGATGCATATTTATAATAATTTTGTTTCATTAATGGGATATATTAATAAAAATTGGTTAATTTTCATCGAATTTGATTTACTCAATTGTTACCCCATTTTTAATGTTTTTTGGTAAATCAATTTTCCACCATTGAGTGATGATCTTCCTATTGGGATTAAAATAAAGGTAAATTTTTCCAATTAATTATATTATGGGTTATTTTAGTTTTTTACATCTCCTTCACAAAAATCATCTCTTGTATATATATCTTAAAACTATTTGTATGTTTTCCATAACGGTTATTAATAAATTACTTCTGATTTCAATTAGTTATATTGTTACTTTATTAACCTCCTCCTTCTATACATGGGTTCTTCTTGTATAATATTTTATTATATGGGAATTTATTTATATGTGTGGGGAAAATGTATTTTGATACAAATGAATGTTTGTTTTCAATCTTCTTACAATGTGATTTATGAACAATTGTATTTTGATATTAATAAAATGGGGGATCATTTCACTTTTATATTTTTTATTTTCCTCTCCACATTTATCAATGATAATCCAATATATCTTAAAAGAATGATTATTGAAGATTATTTTCAAATGTAATGGTTTTCAATGAGTTTTCACTTCACCTATTGAAGAATAATTTTGGAGGTGATCTCTAACCTCATCGTTTATGTTAATGTTAAACGTGTTTTGTAAATATAATTTTATGTTCTCATGTCCATTTTCATTAAAATGTGCAAAATGAATTGTCCCCATGGGTTTATGATTCATGATTTATCCTCACTTATATATATATATTTTGGGGGTTTGAACTCATGAAATCAAATGATTTTTTTATTTACCTCTTCTTGAATGATACCCTTCGAATCATTATTTAACTGGGATGTTTTTTCATATATGTAATAATCCATCAAGAATTCCATTATTGAACTAGGAATGTGTATTTGAATTAATCTACATTATTTTACTGAATGGATTATGTTAATTTTATTCTATTATTGACATTTAAATATACACATTTCCATATACGTTGTGAACATCCCAATTTACATAATTCATATTAGATTATCTACACCTAGAAAAATGTTGTCCTTTTTAATGATATGGGTAGAAATATTGGAGTTCAATTAGATTTCAATCTATTATAGATGATTATTGAAAATATTTTTTTTGTATTTTTTGACTATCCACTTTCTTTATGTAGATGGGTTATGACCATGTTATCAATTTTTATAAAATAGAATAAATTAATATAATTTCATATGTTGTTACTCCAATAATGATGAATATTCGTATGTTGACTGTGTATAGTTTAACTATCCACAATATTTCTATGAATGGGTTATGATTGTATTATCCATTTTATTAACATGGGGAAATGTATAATTGATTTATATTCTTTTCTTACAATATTGATGATTATTAGAAAAATATATTTTATATTTTATATAAAATATCTAATATGATAAATGTATTTCTCTAAAATAAGTGATGGGTGGGGCATAACATTACATATCCACTCGATGCATCCGTGGGTCGCAAGAGACAAAACTTATTGGTATTTTTTTGTATAAATTCCAAGAAAAATATATTTTCATGATGGTAAGATGATGATGTCTAGGATCATGATGTATTGGATTACAATATGGAATTTTCTATCTAAATTTTTTTATTTCATCATTAAGCAATTGATCATTGTCATCTATGTGTTCTATTTATTTATATTTCAATCCATGAATATATTATTCTCCCAGTTTAATTTTAGTATGGAATTATTATTATTAATTATTCCTTACATAAAATTTATTACAAGTTTATGTCTTAATTTTATTAGTCGCGTGTTTTCCCTTATTGAGTATTGGAGCTCACATCTTTTTATGTTTCTCTTTCCCTAGTTTGTTATGAAATTCATTACATATAATATGTCTAATATGATATAATGTGCATGTATTTTGTGGGATATGTTAAATAAATGTTATGGATTAAGTAGTTTAATATAGTAGGAACAATTTTCCATTATATTTGAAATACATATGATTTTTCAGTTTATGATTATTTTTAAATTCTCTAAATTTCAAATCCAAAAAGGTGTGGAGAAATTATGTAATGAAATATTTTCTTTAATTTATTTAATTATAGTATAGTTATATGCTGAAATCATTAGTTTTAATTGATGGTATAATGTAGGGTATGTGACTAGGAAATTGATCTTAGAGAGTGGGTTTAGGGCACATCAACAAGAATTTGAGAAGCTTATAGACAACATTAGCTGTTAGGATGATGTATATGTACAACTTAAGTGTGGATAAGTTATGTGGATCATTGTTTCAATAGCATATAGAACCCTTGAAAAAAATATATGGTTTAATATTAATGTAAGAATGCACTATTTATTTGTGGATTAGGATTATGGAACATTAGTGAAGGCCCTATGGATAAGTCTTATATAGATTTTTTATTACAGGATGACATACCACTGTTTTGTAAAGTAAATATTCATTGGTTCTCCTATTAATTAAATCTCTATCAATGTAATATAAGTGGATGAAGAAATTGAAAAAAATGAACCTACCCTGTAATAACAATGAAACGAGAGGATTGGTTATTAAATTGATCTACACCTGTTGCATGACAATGAGGAAAAACAACATACCTGGTTTGAAAATACTAATGGATATTACATTTTATTTCACATTATATTTACACACTATTATGAAAGAGTTATTTCATAATAACATTAAGAGATTATATTAATAAGTAAGAAAGGAACCAAATGTAAATAAAAGAAAGTTGAACTATATGTATCAAAGGATAAAGTGACGGTTTCCTTGAAGCGGACATAATTGGATAGAGTTTTCATATTCATATGATAATTAAAACCTATTATATTGATAACCAGTTTGGATTTTATTATTATTTTTGATATAGGATCAATTAAATGATACTTAGAATGTTATATATCTAGAGACCACCATGTCATATAACTGGATATGGGAGCATATTTAAATGGTAAAGAAACTTATTAATTTTGTTTATTAATCGAGAATGTTTATTTCCTTTTCTTACATAATGAAATGATGTTATGATCATGATATAAATTAATTTTTAATAATGTTAGATATTTTATTTAGTGAATGACATTTATCGATGATATTTTAGTATATTCAAAAAACAATTATTCTTATGTGAATACAATTTGGATTTTCATTTAGAATTTATGATTTATATTTTTGAAAACATATATTAAATTGAATTAATAACCATAAATTGTGATTTTATGAAATGGGAATACTTTTGGGGATGAATTTTTATGAACACATCATTAATACATGATTGATATTGAGGTAATAAATAGTTTTTTATTTTGAAAAAGTGAGTATTATGGTATTGGAAAACTGGGGATGATTTTTTTATTTATGATACATTTTTTTTATGATCATCACATTTTTGGAATTTAGGTATTTAATTTCGAATGAGTTCTTTCATACTATTTAATTTTTAAAGATAATGTAAACTTCTGTTAGGATATATAGTTTTATGTGATTTAACGTCATAAGGATTCAATTAGATTTATGAAAATTATGATATAGATAATATATGATTATTGAATATATATACATGGGTAGATGATTATAGGAATGATTAACGGTTTTTAAGTAATAGTAAGTTACATTATACAAACTAAGTGTGTAATGTAAATATAATATTAGAATTCATATCCTGGATGATAATGATGATAAGAATATCATAACCAAATTTCATTAATGAGTAATAATTAAATTCTTAGTGAAAAATTTATATAAGGGGGATAATGTAACGCCCTTATATTTAAATATATTATTTCATTGTAATGTGACAAATGTATTTGATATCCTATTCCAAACCTAAATTATAAATACAGCGATACATTGATATAATGTTTTGAAATCAAAATTAATCTAATATTATTAGTATTAAATAATCAGACCAAATGATTTAAATTTTTTTTATTGAAATAATTGAAATTGTTTCATTTAATAACTATGAAATTTAAATGATATAGATAAAATAATTAATAAAATTTATTCATAGTAATTTATTATTCTAAATATATAATTTTAATTTTAATTTTCAGTTCAATAATGTTTTGATTAATGATGAAAAAATTTATTTTATATGAATAATTGAAAAATACAAATTTTATTAGAAAATTATAAAAAATAATAATGATAATTGTTAATATTCTAAAAAAATCCATTTTCTTCTAAAATAATTTTTTCATTATAATTTTCAATTTTTTTTCTAAAAATAATTTTTTTAATTTTTTTAAATTTTTTAAGAAAATATTAAATTTATTTGTTTGTTTATGATAAAAATTTATTCTAAGAACGATTTTTGGGATTTTTCTAAAATAATCTATTTGTGGTGAATTGTAAAAAAACAATATTGCTAAAAACTACAACTTTTATGACATTTACATAATATGATAATGGATTAAATTTTTTAAACCATTATTTATATTAATTTAAATTTTTAAGAAAAATTATATTATTATATTACTATACTGATTTTATAAAACAAATTTACATTCTTTTGAAAACATAACTACTATTTTTTCAAAAAATTAGTTTTATTTGATTATTTTAAAAAATAATTTTCATCACTTGATGAAGTTAAAAATATAAAAATTTATTTATTATTTTTGAGAAACATTATTGAATTATCTTATATGGTTAATTTAAATTTTGTGCATGAAATTATGATCAATCATATTTTTGAAATTGAAATTGATATATGAAAAGCTCTAGTTTTCAAAGAAATGTTTTATTCATAATGTAAATTCTTTTAAATCAATTTATTAATTATTTTTTTAAATGATAGATCTAATGTTATTATAAAACACATAAATAATTATATTAACATAATATTTCGATGAAAGGAGGTACGACCACCAGGTGCATCTGGCTGGACCCATCAACTGGTTTTTGGGGGGTCATTTATTAGATAATCATTAACACCAGGTCACCATTAAATTTCATAGTGAAACATTCCCATGGATACATCATCTACAACTAGGCACATACATGATGTCCAAATGTAGGTGACCAATTTGGGTTACAAACACAATGATTCTAAGGTGTTCACACTGGTCAAGATGATGACAGATCGTGCTAGCCACACCATATTGGGGGGAATTATTACCTACCATGAGAATCTCTTATTAGATTAAGATATGTTCATGAATATATTCATAATCTTGAAACTATAACAATTACAATAACGAAATTATTACAGTTAAGTCTATCTTTATACAAAAGATAATGATCTCATACATGAGTTAATCTGTGTGTATATGAGGTTGTTCACCTATTTCTCGTCATTGAAAAACAACTTATGTGCTAAATATATGTATCTCAGAGAATTGGAATTTGTTTATATACATGAATAATGTTAATATTTTTAGGAGGTGACTGAGAAATTATGAGGGTTCTTATATAACCAAATTATCATAGGAATAAAAACCTACATAGTTTATTAGACCACAAGAAATTTAACATTGTATCGAAAGGAAATATATGAGTTTTTTGAGGCACCGGATATTCATGTTCAAATATATCAAGGATATCTGACATATCCTGATTATGGTGAGAATCAAATTTATCGAATTTAATAAGGTTTCTCAGACCAATGGAATATGAGGTATAATGTTGATCCCATAGGAATGGTTGGGTCCCAATGTTTGAACTTTTGGAGATATGGGAAGACATACAATGAAGCAGGTTACTATTTAAGCTAAATACATAGAAATGTGTCCTACATATCCCAGTTATAGTAGGAATTCAAGTTATCATAGTTCCATCATGCCCTTGGTATTATCCCCTATGTATATATCCTCATAGGGGGGAGGTTTATACCATTCCACTAATTGGGAATTACATGATGAGATTTCCTTAGTTGAGGGAGGTTTGCGATGCGAATGATATGATGACTATATCTCACTAAGACCATGTGATCTATTCACTGTGTGACAATCAACGGAAAAAAAGTAATTAATCTCATAGTATATGGATACAAGGCTTATATATTGGGACAATCCTTGAGATGATTATTATGGAGCTTGAGAACTAGGGTGGCATCATTTTTATCCTGTTTATGTAAGGAATTAATGTTATCATAGTTTAGTTTATTGGTGATCACACAGTGACATTGACCTAGTCATTGTAAGGAATTATGGTATTATTGATATAATTATTGCAACTACCTAATATCAAGTGAGCAATGATCATTGTGAGAAATAACAGATCAAAAATAATTGATGTCATTACTTATAGGTGTTGGGATTATGTGTTGGGAATACCCTAGGATGATTAATTTGTGGCTAGAACCTCATGGACGTGTCCTAAGTATCATTCATATTAATAGAATCAGAGTTTCTAAAGATCCCTTGATTGGGGATTACACACATATTTTTCCCTTATAATTGGGAAATATACTATTATGTCATTGATTAGGGATTACACACTAATGAATCACATTTCACTGTATCCTACCCACCAATTATGGATAAGGTTATCTAATCCTCAGATTCCATTTCAATCTTGTCCTACAGACCTATGAAACTCATTATTATTTTCCATTCTTTATGTTATGATTGTTTGATAGTCATGCATAAGTGTATCTTCCTAACATTTTAAAATAAAATTCTATAATATAGTCATCTTTTCTGATGAACGTTTCATAATTTCGATGGAATGTATAAATATTGACACATGATCGAGGATGTTATTTATGGTGGAAATCCCAATACTTAGCTGTTGATGTTGGAAGACATCACATGACAAAAGTGACATTTATAGGGGTTTCAAAGGATCTATCCAACAATTTCATATGTCATCACAAGATTTGGCTAACACATATGGAGGGCACATCATGATTCAATGAAAAATATGCCATATGGTGTCACATGTCGTAGAGGACATTTCTGTAGTTCATCACAAGACCTAGATGGTTTGTTAGGAGGGAATCATGAGATCCAATCGACAAGCCCATGATAAACCACAAGAAATTTCTTACTTGAGTTGGTGTGACAATATGATTATAGAAGCACATCTATGGGACATCGTGAGGCATGATTATTGAATCTACAGGGTTTCATCAAAATTGTGCGGCTTATTTGTAAGACATGATTTAACCTATTTTGATATGTCTATAGTACATTTCATGACCAAAATAGAATACCAATGGATCTTCATGTGATTTAAACAACATTTCCATGTTCTATTTCATATCTTAGGTTGTTCATCAAAAGTATATGAGGGTCATCGATATATTTTATTTTCTTTTGTCTCCCACCATTATTAATTATTCTATCCTTTATTTTTATAACTCATTATGTTTATTCTACGTTGTACTGTATTATGTCATGTATGTTTTAGTAGGTGTGTGGGAGTTATTTACATTTCCTACTATAAGTCATTCACATGATCTTTGAATGATCATGTGAAGTGCTTATGCATGCTGCATGATTTGTACGACTATTCCTCAAATCCAATATGACGGGTTTATTTTCCAATATTGATATCACCCACTCCATAAAATCAATAATTTCACTAATGCGAGGATCTGAGATTTCCTAGTTGTTGTGGCCTGGATCAAGATCATATGAAGACTCCAATTGGTCATGATAGGTAGTAGTGCATTTTCATGCTGGGGTGGGGGATTTTTGGGCCTTACCACTATAGTTTCCCACTGTATTGTGTGACACTTATCACGTGAGTCTAGGAAGGATTATACAAAGATTTTTAGTGTCGTGATTCTTCATGAGTCTCGATCAAGGATCTCTCTGAGGGGATGTCCCGATTCGTAGCGACTGTGATTCCTTCTCATCAATGACTCCTTTAATGGATTATTTCTAATTAATCGGGATTTGTTGGATTATGTGGGAATTCCCAAAAACATCAATAATATTATTTTTACATATCTTAATGTCTTCACAAGGACATAAGCCCGGACAAAATGTGTTCATATGATCTTGGGAAGTGTCTATGGTTTATTCAATGAGATAATGATGACTTGTGGGGGGACCTTTGCGAAATTAGGTCACCTTTCCAAGGAGTCTTGTGATACCATTCCCTGGACACCCTCAATGTTTCATAATGGTTTTATTACCATTATAGCCTACCATATGATCATATTTTTTATTTTATATTTTTATTTTACAATGATCGGGAGTCATGCGTGATTACATGAGTACTATAAAAGTTGATCATTATACCTCATGATGATGCATCAAGTGACCAATAAAGGGCCTATGTAGATTCATGAGAATTTCATGGAAAACTCTATCTGTTTTCATTTAGGGAGTCAATGGGTGTGTGTGATGTCTCATGCACCTTCTTGAGGCATTTTCACTAGATGAGGGTGACATTCCAGTGGGATTTCATGAGATGAGGCAGACATGATTCTGTGAACTCGTGGTGCCTTTATGATCACTAGGGCCACATCAAGTGACTTTTATTACCACGATATGTCATTTCATTTTAAATATTATATCATTATTTAATAATCATTTTTGAGATCTCACACAACCATTTGACTGTTGTCAATTAAAATCAATATCCTTTTCTAGAATGCCTCCCATAATTAATGATCAATCTAATGTGAGCACTACTAAGGAAACCACTTCTTATTTTCCATCATGTATCGCCTTATTGGTTATGGATATTATATTGTTGTGTTAATATTTTGAGGAATTGTCCCACTAATAGCCTATGTTGTGTCACACATTCAGGTTTCTATGGTTCCATTGGGTGACTATGAGTGTATTCCTGTTTAGGTATCCCACCAAATGGGGCAATGAAAGTGTTGAAATCCCTAGCATGATGGTCATATAATCCAAGACACTTGAATGTTCTGTGCACCTGAAGGATTGCATTAGGGAATAACACAATTTGAAAATCCTCATCTGATTTAGTAATCTAGGAAATGATATGGAGTCTTAAAAAGAATTTACACACATGTACATGAAATAGTTATTTTCTTCACATGGTTATATCAAGCGCATCATGTATCATTTTATGAACACATGAATATTGCATGTTTTTTGTGTGGACCACCATCATATCAACATTATTCATTGAGTATTTCAATGTTATTTCATGGTTATCCATTGTGACTCATCAAATTTTCTTTTGGACATGGTTATAGTTAAACACCGAGTTTCCTTGGACACTTTTTATGATAACGTGGTATAAAAAATTAAATACCATTTTATGAAGAGGAAGGATCATGGTATAAATAGGTATCAGCGTTTTCATGGTGGGTTTTTATTGGAGATACATGATATTTTACCATTGAGAAAGAATAAAGCCTTTCCTTTGCATGATAGGGTATGTGGTGCCTGACCTTCATGTGATGGGTTTTGTGATTCCACAATCATTCACATGATAGGTTCTGTGGTGGCTTAGATATTTCTATGGAAGAAATAATGTGTCATAGAATTTCTTCTTTACATAACACTTATAGGGTCTTTGATGCTATATTTTGAATGAAAATAAGACCTCTCCATTCTATTGTGCCAGTGACATTATCTGACATGTAATCACCCTGTAATTGTAGAAAAAATTATCAAAATGTACATTCTAATATGTTAATTGTTTTGTGCCCTATAGACACACTCTATCATCAATCACATCTATGTGCTCACCTCTATATCCAAAAATAATGTCACATTGTGGTATGTAATCAAATAACAAATTATTTTTGTACTCTTTAGGTGATGTAATTTTTTTTAAATTGTAAAACATCATGTAGGCACGAAATCATCATATAATATATTTTAGGTGTTCCTTGCATGCTCCAGGGAGATTCATTTGGAATTGAATTTTCCTAAAATGTATTCTCACTTTGGAATTTTTTTTCCAACATCTATGCTTTGTTTTCAATTATGACTGCATTTTTTCCTATTATGGAGAATTTTGGATATTATTCTCATGGAGAATATCCCATATGTTTAACAAAAAACTTTTATAAAATGTTTTATATATTTGAACCTAGAGAGTCCATCCAAAATGATCACTAGAAAATAAATGAATCACAAGCGAATATCATACACTAACCACCTTGGCATCATCACATGTATACCTAGAAGCTTCTTATTATACAAAAATCTACATGTCATTTTGTCAGCACGACCAGTATGATTGAATTCATGTGTTCTCAAAAATATCTCACACAATAATGAATATTTTTTAAATGAACTTGAGATGCTGATGCATTCCACGTCAGGTGCTGATATGAGAGCACAGTTCCACTATACTTTACAATATCAAGAGTAAGGTCTTTATCAATTCATTTGATATCATATAAAATGTGATGTATCTATATAATAGTGTCTCCTATGGATGTCTCTGTGAGAAAATTTATGATGGGGGGATGATCATATTCTTGAGGTCCTGCTGATTTGTGTATCTAGCCCAATTGCAAGATGAAAGCCAAAAATCTGATACCAAATGTTTTATGGCAATTACACATGATGTGTCTTATGAATAATTTAATATGAACACCATTTCTATCCGTAGAATAGTGTGTGGAATAGGTTTTTTGGTATTAAAAAAAATACCCTACACCCCTCAGAGTTGGATTCATTCAAAAAATAATAATCTTATTCTATGGTAAATATGTGGCACCATTCCATGAATCTAATTGATGATGAATTAATCCTTTTTTATTATATTAATGAATGTATTTCTTAAACCTTTCTTGATGAGGTCCATTTTTTATTTCATTCATGTTTATCACTACATTATGATAGATTCATATTAATTTCCAATGATACCCATTCGGTATGTAATATCTAGTACATATGAATTCATGGGAAAGAATGCATAAATTATAATAGATTCTTTTTTGATAAATGATCATAAATTCCCACCAATATGAGAGTCTTTATCGATATTCTCTTCTAGCTATATTTAGAGCACCTATTTTGTAGATGGATTTCTAGGGTAGGATATATATATATATATATATATATATATATATATATATATATATATATATCCCATAGTGGGGGTGCGGTTCTCGTTATTCTTCCAAAGACAATAGACTTGGTGAGAAAATTTTGATTTCTAATAAGGCTATATGACCAGACTTACGTGCTATTGTATAAAAAAATCACCAATGTGATATAGTTTATGGTCATTTATATTAGACATTCTATCTGTTTAGGTTAAGGTATTTTTAGTCGAACCTTATATTAATATAGTTTAAGGTCTTTTAGCATATTCCATATATCAATATAGTTTAGGGTCATTTAGCTCAGACATGATATTTATTTAGTTTATGATACATTAGGTCAAACAAAATATTTCATTAATTTAAGGTGTTTTAGATTATAACTAATATTACATTAGTAAAAGGCCTTCTAGAACGTGCCTAATATTGCATTATTTTAGGGGATTTTAGCACAAACCTGATCAATGATGGTGGAATTTGTTGTAGAATTACTATGGGTGAACCAAAAAAAGCTGAGGTGATGGGTTCTATAATTGAAATGTGGGGGGTTACAAGGATCAAAAATACCTTTTTATAGAGTGAAAATTTTTGTTGATGACTGTAGGTGAATTTTCACAAGCCATAGTCATACATTCATATTACTAAAAAGGTTCCTTAGAGCCATGGATCTTCTCTAATGGTCGTGGAACACATATGGAGTTAATATCAGTTGAGAATATATTAATTGAGACACTATATCTTATAGGATATTTTGAATATGGGTGACATAAGTCATAACCCAAATTTTTGAGTCGGTGTACATGTTACGGGGAAGTCATGATAGGATTTTCCCATAAAATTCAAAGTTTCATGTTTCTTTCATGGTGTTTCTATAGCTCACAGGGATATAAGAACCTTTCTTGAAAGGAATATATACCATTATCTGGTGGTTCATGTACCTTATGAAATGGTATAATAGTCAATAAAAATATGATCTCCACTTCATTATAATGTCCATGAATGGTTTGTAATGACTCAAATGTCCATATGATGAGGATTTGTATATGAGGTAATCTATCTAGGAAGGGTTTTGGCATCCTTGAGAAAATTATCTAATATATTTTAAATATCAATCCATATTCCCTATGTTTTCATGTCAAGAGGTGTGGGACATTATTGGTTCATTAATAGAGTTTATCAATTTTGGTTTGAGAAAGTGTACAAGAGATGGTGACATAATGTTGAGGATGTCAAATCCTTTTTGATAGATTTTCATAGAGGATATAAATCATAATTCAATGTTCCCAAGTCAGGAGGATGATATGAGAAAATAATACCATGAATGGACCAAAACAGGGTGGGATTCTGGTTTATTCCATAATGATATTAGGCCTCACAATGACTGAAAAGAAGTTTTTTAGAGTGCCTTATTTTGTTGATGAACATAGGTGCATATGCATGATCCTTAGGCAAACATACACAGTTACAAAAATGCTCCTTGATGCATGTTATAATTTACAAGGTCCATTAAGTATTATGATGATCTAAGATACTCAAATAATGAAGTGTCACTTGTGGAATGTTATATATCCATGAAGAGTTTGAGCATCCTAAAAATTTGTCACTAACTGGAAAATATTTTATTGTGACAAGAAGACATGAAAAATCATTACTCTAGATTCTTCTTTAACTAAGGGGGTCTGACATGTATAAAATAAATTTTACTTGGGATAAAAATTAAACTCTATGCGTACGGTTCCTTTTTGATGTGTGCCCTATTTTTTTACTATACACTAGTGATGATCTGATTAGCGAGTGGAGACATGAATTTTTCTCATACCACCCTTGGTGAGTTTTTGGTCTGAAAATTTATGTGTCTCTTTTTCTATTTGTTTTATGTGTTATGGTTTATACCATTTTATCATAGAGTTTAAGGTCATATTACTTTGACAAATGTGGAGGCGGTTTATGTTCATGATGTGAATGGACTGATACGGGGAATGATACACAAGGGACTCATTAGGAATCCTAGGGTTTTGAGTACCTAAACAACCATCTGAGCATGAGATGAAAATGATGTAAATAATTGATTGAGGTCCCTAGGTCATGATTCTTGATATGAGACAGTCATACTGCGATTAGTTCAGATCACTCTAAAGTGTTGAGTTTTTCCACAGTGATGTATGGGCTCACAAGGATAAGAACGAATTTTTTCATAGTAACACATTTTTTTGATGACCATATACAAATATTCACAAGCCATATTCATACTTTCATAGTCAGAAAATTTTTCCATGAAGATGTATATCATTTCATTGGTCCATTGAAGGTTGTGGTGTAGCAATGCACTCACGACCTGACATGTGGTTTTATGGATTTATGTTCTTTAAAAGACGATGAAAGCACCCCATAATCTAGCTAATCGGAGTATGTATTTTGTGGTTATTTGGTAAGGGAAAAAACAGGTGATGGATGAAATATATTTTCATCACGTAGTAGGGTTGTTTTAAATGAATTTTATTGTCATGTGGTAAGGAAATGTATAGAGTGGTTGAACTGTCATGTGACCATGACATTTTTCTTGTTGTTTAAAATCATGTGGTAAAGATGATAGAATGATGTGGATAAATTGTCCATGAAATATTGTGTACAAATGAAACATGTATGATGATATATATTGTACATCGGAAAATGAGATTGTGTGACTCAATCCCTTTGCAATTATGGGGAATTTTTTTATCTTTTTCAACTAGAACTAAGATTGGAGATCTGGGAATCACTATGTATCTTGTGATGATAGTAATCATGCAACATATTATTATTAAATGAGAAATAATCTATAGGACTGATCCATGTGTATAGGTTGGAATTTTCTTCCATTGTTTATTATAGCTGGACCGAGGAATGGATATCTGGATGACATTACACATCCTATGATGGTTGGAATCATGCCAAACATAGTGCTCAAAATTCCATGCGGTTTATTGTCATACGATGAGGAAGAAGATGAAATGATTTGAAAGGAAGGTAATGTTGTGTCTATACCCAATAGTGAAGTATAAGAGTCACTACTTGGAGTAAGACATTGAAAACCAATGAAAACATAATTCATGATGAATGACCTCCCTATGTATGTCTGGCATAAATGTATAGAGCGTGAATTTTTATATTTTTTATGATTGGACAAGATATTAAAGCGAAAAAAATCACTATGTATCATATGATGTTAGGAATCAATTCTCATGTAGTTATTGAACGTAGGTGTATTAGGAGAGCAATAACAAAAACAATGATCCTGTTAGGTGATTTCCAAAAGACTATACAATTTTATATCTTGAATGGGACTGTAATTGTGTCGTTTAACGTCATGAAATGAGGTCTCATCTTACTATATTAATTATTTTTCATTCAAGACCATGATGAGCCTAACAAAATTTTGTATTTTTTTTAGGAATCCCTTTTTGAAAATACTAATTTCACAAGAACTATTCTTGATATGAGAAACAAGTTGTGATAGGAGTTCCTCTCACTATCTAGATGAAATTAAGGAACGTAAATTTCCATTTTTCATCGTGTGGGGGCTGGACCGAGATATTTTATCAAGGCATCCATACGTATCTCATTGAAATTGATAATTAATCCTCACATAGTTCTAGTAAACCCATTCTATTTAACTTTATATAGATAAGAAATTATCTATGTGGTTAGATGTCTTTCAATTAGTACATTAATCACCTAATGTAAATGGAGATGAATGTAGTGGTTGTGCTTGAAACTAGAGGTTCTATCATCACCAAATATCCTACAATGTTAGGAAAAAAGACATATGTTGTTCTTTGGTAACCATGCAGTTTAATGTCATGCATAGAGAAAAATATCTATATTGTTTATCATCATGTTGTCTGGATGATCTTAATATAGTTTATCATCATGTGGTCAGGATGATCTCCAAATAGTTTATTATCATGTAGTCAAGATGATCTCTATACAATTTTGTCAACATGTGGTCAATATGAATGATACCA
Organism: Viscum album; assembly: GCA_963277665.1. Lineage (NCBI taxonomy): Eukaryota > Viridiplantae > Streptophyta > Magnoliopsida > Santalales > Viscaceae > Viscum > Viscum album. The sequence goes on from OY728133.1 coordinate 1,648,641,476, forward strand.
TGTAGTTTATAGTCTTACAGTTAGGAATCAATGTTTCTTGATGACATCTATACAATGTATTTCATAATAAACCATTCATTTTTCAGAGGTGTGTCACAGTCCACATCCTTGGTGGATAATGAGTAGGATCCATTATGATATAAACTATGTATGGCATAAGTCCCATTCCATTCGAGTGATACATTAACAGTATTTTTTCGTAGAATCATCGAGATCCTAAGCTCCAATACTAATTCTCTTTAGAGGAATGAATAGAAGAAAAACTTATTATTAAAGGATCATGATATCTAATTATGATTGTCCTATAGGTTGTGTAATGCGTGAAACCATCTATAATCGAGTAACTCGAATTCATCCAGCAACTGTTTTGATTTCTCATGTTATGAGAGCTATTTTCAAATGTATATTTAGTGAAAGGAAAATGTACCACTATAGATAATACAATTTCAATCCCATAGAACAATTAGTTTTGAGTTTCTTGTGTGGTGGTACACATGGTGTTATAGTTAGACAATAGATCATGGAGGAGCTTATCCAACAATGAATTTTCATTAATGTTCACCATCATATGGAATATATTTGACAGAGTAGTATTAAAGGCTTATACCAATACATTTTATACTAAATAATAGTGAGATGTGTGATTGGATTAAATATTATACTCTAGATATGGTTTCATCAAATCTATAGAATAATTTTTATCCTTTTTCTACCAATATTGTGTGTGGAATCTCGAACCTGGTGATAATATGAGACTTCAAAAATTTTATAATATTATATTTCCTGACTTAATTGTGGGGTATTTCCTCATATAATTTGGAGAAGAGCTGGAGAGAAATAAGAAGTTACATAAACTACATAGGTATGAATGGGGGATATGACCAAAAAATATCGATTCCTCAAATTAAAATAGAAAGGGATATTTGAAAATATATATCAATTAATGAGGTTCATGGATGTAGTTTTATTGGATCTAGAACACATTAAATTTCATGGAATGTTCCACATTATATTGAGTCATGGTTTTTTTTGTAGGACACCATAATCTAAATTTTATGGGAGTGTCTAGTCGCAGATTTATGGGAACCACTAGAACCTACATGGACTTCTTATATTATGGTGAAAATATATCCTTTTCAATGAATATGATGAAGATTATTTGAAAGTATCCTTTGTAGATTGAACTCTATTCAGTTTTACCATCTTACATGATAATGATTTATGAACAATGAAAAATGTATTCCCTACTGAATCAGTCCGTCGAGAGAGTCCCATTTTGAAGATAACTAATTATGGTCTCTATTCATATTGGGGTGGTCATTGGTCCATCATACTCATGGGTTGTGTTGGATTGATTGATTTATTCAATATCACACAATAATATGGGTGAGACCATTTTTCAATGTGTGATACATAATATTGCTTCCTGTAGAATTGGATCGACTAGGAATGTGGATGCATTAGCCAATGTATTAGTGAAAGAATTCTATTATCAGAAAATATGATGTAATATGGGATCAAAATGGAACCCTTCCATCAGTCCCCTGATGTATCATGTGATAAAGGATAGTTATTCAATTTTATTGTAATATTCTACATTGAAATGATTTATTAATAGTTATGTATTCTCTTTTAAATTTGTTCTGCCTATGTGAAGGGGTCAATATAGTTAATTCCCAATTATAAGGGATTGGTACTCAAGCTCATTATTCTTGTAGCCTTCTGATGGTGAGAAAGAGTATGGAAAAACTAATTTCTCTAGAGATACATACACAATCCTTAAACCAACCAAATTAACCTTTTTCCATTATTTTAAAAAACAAGACATTGAGAGGCACCATCATTTTAGATCTCCATGTACGGGGTGTGTGATGGTAATAGAAAACCTCCTCACCATGGATCTTGGTGTCCCCTGATGTGTTTTCTAGGGAAGGATGTGATACAAGTAAATCATAACTGGATTTTATTTTTGCTATCTTATATGATACAAACTTAACTTTTTATTTCTATTGAATTCCCACTGATAGGGCCATGATCCTAGTAAACATAGGGATGCCAAGGATGTACTTGAGATTATCAATATGAGATACTAGTTTTACTTCATGGTGATGTATGTGATGCCTTATATTTTTAGTGAAAAATGAGTAAAATGAAGTTCTTCTCGATACCAATGTATCTTGTGTTAGAATCTAGAAATGTCCTGCAACGATATTTTTGATTTTTCATAAAACCGACATCATTTTTCTATGCATGGATGGTTCCCTGTGAGTGTTTCACGGTAAAAACATACATGATGAGCAACCTCCATTCCACAAAAAGAATTAGAAAAGGTGGGTGCAGTGATACTTCTTGGTACATTCAATGGCTTTATGGAAATCCTCATCCCAGCGGTAGGAAATTCCCATAATCATTTTCATTTTGAAGGGAAGAGCATTACTGAATAGTTGGATAGAAAATCATTGAACGTATTCAAGGTGGTGTTGGATCCCTATTAGTTCTTTGAGATTTATATTGGTTATATTGATGAAATATAACTTTTAATCTATTGGTCAACCTCAATGTTGCAGTGGAATACACCAATTCTATGGAAATATTATGATGTTACATGAAATTTTAATTTTCTAGGATTCGTCTTCAAACAACACTATCACAGCTTGTTAAATACAGCTTTAGGATACATGTTGTGACCACATCTCTATTTGGATTTCACAACCAATTCATCAACATATCATTCAACTATAATTCCTAGTAATGGATTATTGTTATGATGTATAGAGAATTGGTATGTGGTTTCAATGTACTTTAATCCAAAGGGAATGACCTGATAAAAGAATATCCCTTTTGGATCTCTGTTTTAAATTAAGTCTTCACCATGAGAAGCCATAATTATTATATTGTACCCTTAAAACTTATTAATAATGGAATGGTCTTGGAATCCACCAGTTGTATCAATCAAGTGTTCTATGATAAATAATGAAACTCATCCCTTGGGATGTTCTGATTAAGGTCTTTGAAATCAATAAAGACCCTAGATTCCCATTCTTTTTCGTTATTGTTATGATGTTGGAAATATATATCTGTTATTAAGCATCTCATAAAAAGTCGGATTTGAAATGTTTTCAACTTTTTCTTACACATTGATTGAATGAGTGGGGGAATCCTCCTGGATTCCTTCAAAAATCCTTAATGCTCATTAGGTAGGCTGAGATAGTGCATAGTGACATCTAGAATCAGTATAGAAATTTTATTATAATTCCAATAGAATACCTATCGATGATTCTATACTAATTCATTGTAAATATCTGTCTTTTTATGGGTATGATGAATGTAATTATAGGAGGCCATATACCTTCATTCATTAAAAAATTAATCTGTATTAACATGTCTGTAGTGGTGTAGAATCATTTCTTGAATGTAATATGTACATTCAATAAATCACCCTCACATTCTTCCACTTTTGAGACTATAGAGGTACTTTCAAAGGAATCTTGAAATCATGGAGCTTTCTCATCACCATCATGTTGAGGTAGGAAATGAGAAGCTAAATTTTCATCCACTGATATAATAGTCATTACAGAGATATGTCAGATCTTATTTGTTTAATTTTTACTAGTGATAGGGGGTTTATGGCACCTTAGACCCATGTCAATCACATCAACTAGATTTATAAGGAGAACATAGTCACTATCGATCAACTCTAGGAGTTTGAAGGGGCTGTTCCTACACAAATTGGAACATTAATCTATGAATAATCATTTATAATTGAAAGTTTGGATCCTTTTTATATAATCCTACTTCATTGTATGTGGGTTCGTAGGTTCCTAATAGGACCCAATCACCAGGTAGTTTGTTAACACTTCAATAATTGTGGTATTTCAGAAATTGAATGAATGTTTATGTTACCTACATGTGGATATGGAGATGGGGACTTATGTTAAAGGCATTATATGTTGCACCATACTAGATAACCATAAAATCAACTTCATTTGTGAGCTCCCCAAACTGTTTTTTGAGTTTTGTATTCCTAAGAGGCCTTTTCTCACACTTATCATACACATGAGTGGCCATATTTGTGCGAGAAAAATTTCTTTAACTATATATCAAGCATCAGAGGGATTGAATTGGGTTAATATTGTTTTTGGTTCCATTTTCGATCATATCTCTTCAGATGTGGACTTTATTGAAACTTCCTGAAGCATATTGGTGTTTGATGCACCCCTAAATGGAATCTTCTGTGGCATTCATTGTGAATTATATAATGATATTAAATTTCTCTAACACAGTCTCCATATGATTGAATTCAGATATAGAGACTTTTATATTAAAATCTTTTTGTATTTATAGTGATTTATCGAGTTCATCCTAATGTTATTTCAAAAATTCAATGCATCTAGAAATAAGATATTCGCTAGGACAATCGCCACCTGCATCAAAATGTCATACTTTTGTATGAGAGGTTTGTGATTTCCGATATGGGGTTTCTCTTAAACATGAGTTTTAAGATAATAGATATTTGAGGTAGATGGTTATGGTTCATATGTACATATTGTTGGAGCATTTTCATTCAACGACATGGGTTGTGCCAGCCTTCCCCTTTTATTGGGATAATCGATTAATCAAACCCTATCTAGGAGGTCATGAATGATGTGTGGGTAAATAGTACTACTGTCAATTTTTGAAACACCTCCATGTTTTTATTGAGTTTGTTGGAGTGCCTTCCCATGAGTATCTGCTGAATATATAACCTATGTGGGGATGCAGCCATAATATTGGGTCTGACCATGCTCATGTTTCCCATGATATCATATATTTCTATGCATGAAGCCTCCCATTATATAATTATATATATGGAAATCGTATCCTGAGGATAATTCAACATTGAAGAAGGGGTAATCCAAGTGTATCACACTGAAAGAACAAAATATGATTTCTACATCCAATGGGGATTCTATTTGGTGGGGCGATCCTCATGCTTCAGATGTTGTAGCGAATAAACCTGCAAGTTTTATAGCATTATTTCAGAGTATAATATAAGTATAGTATCATTTTTATTATTTTTATAATTGCTAGGCTGACTTTTCAAGGTCGTATGCATTATTACTTTCTTAGGTTTTGGAGATATTGTGGGACTGTGCAACTGTTCTCTTAGGATGGTTTGAGGTTGGTCAACTATTTTTTGGGTCATCCAGTTATCAAACTTATTCACATACACGACCAACACATTCTGTAAACAATCCTCAATTTGTGACTGGGAAATGATTATGCAAGCCCTTTGTTCTAAGGATTTTTCCGACCCAACATATGCATAATTGACCATAAAATGAAGGATGTCTTTAAAGATGAAGCTATCCTGGATATTATGACCCATACTACTATAGAATGTTTCATAGTCTGGGTAGTCAGTGAGGTCAACCTCATCATGATTCATGTGTCATGCTAGTCTATAAAATGTATTATCTTGGTCTATGAAAAAACAATTGAGGATCTATTCATTTCAGAAGGTGTGTGCATTATTTATACATCCCTACAATCTTGGGTGACATAGATTTCCCTTCTGGTAAAGGGAACATTTATGGTTTTCAAGGCATGAAAGGTGCTTTTGGGTGGTTCGGTATGATCATGGGTGCTTGTATGAGAACCAATGTTTTCTTTAGATTGATAGTTGTCGATTCTTCATTTCATATCCTTTTCACATATTCTGGATACATGAGCTATGATTTGGATAAGGTTTGTTGAATGGATTCTTCAAGATATTGTTCTGTTTCTATGAACTCAATGATCCCACTTAGATATTTCATTAGGATCAGAGTTGTATACAACTCATCAAAATGATTCATTCAAAGAGTTCCAAAAACATTTCCTACAATTGATGTTTGCTGAGTGAATGTGATATACCCTTTAACCTGGCAATGAAGTGATACACTATATCATATTCACATTTTATTGTAAAAATTTATTATTATTATTTTTATCTTAATAATTATAAGGATTAATTATTAAAGGAACTGGTGATGAACATTTTCCGATCCTACAATGGACCCGAGAGAGAATATGTTCTACCAATTAATGGAAGCCTAGGTCAAATTTTTTACAAAACCCCTCAGCCTTTTCATTTCATTCTCTCTCGAGGGGTGATAATCATCCCACATTGGTATAATATTTGTGTGAGATACTATGTAGAATCTCATTCTCTATCAATGGTGGAGAAAGTATGGATGCTAAAATTTGGTGGATTCATGGTGTAATCAACCCACATTGGATATGGATTACTCTTAGGAGACACTATTGTGTTTCTACCCTCAATAGCAACCATTTGAGTGGCTGGGGACTCAGTAATGTAAAGTATCACTGAAGGTACAACTGTATGACATGCCTCTCTTCCATTGGGGGCATAAAATTATGGATTCAGTGGACCCGCCTTTATCTCTAGTGGATTCATGATTCATCCTAAGATGGAATGATTTCTTCAGTGAGGTAGTGTCATTTTCTATAACAGAGGGAATTTATGATCATTTTTGACTGCCCCATCTTTGTAGACTAGATTAATAGATTTAGTTCAAATCTGGAATTTTGATGCCACTTATTTTGGTGAATTATTTTAATGGGAGGAGTGATATTTTCTTTATCCTGAAGATGATTCCCAACGTGCATAATTCCCCTATGAATTTCTTCATGGAGTTTTCAGAGAGTTTTTATTTCACTGGTGTATTCTGATAAGTGTTATTCCATGGATGAAACATCAAATGATCTGGGTGGTGATTGAGATGTGGCTAAACATGATTCCTTTCTGTTGTAAGGATTCTTCAATAGTGGTGTAATACCATTATTTAGGGGTACCATATTTTGGAGATCTATTTGATTTAGAGTGCGTGCATCCTTAGGTAGTGCTTCCATATCACCCTTGTCCCATTAAATGTTTTCCATGTTGTGACCCATGGAATTTATTTGTTTATCATCAATATATCCAAAATTAATAATGAAAACATTCACAGAATTATATATTACGATGGTTGTTTTGAAATAACTCTCAACAAAATATGATGATTATATACTACATTCATGAGGGTGGTTATTCAATCCCTTATACATATAGGTTCATTTTAGGTTATTACCACGATAGTCTCTAGTCACCATATTAGTACATTACTCATATCTTTGTCTGTGGGGAGTTACCTTGGGGGTGTTTTTGGTCATGATCACTGAATGAACAACTAAAAGTAGATGTTTGTCTTATCATGGGATGAAGTGGTTGGATGTAAATAGTTGATCTAATTCTCCCAACATAGAGAAGTTGAGTTCCTTTTATGTGGATGATAATGGTGAAAATGTTCTAGGAACTGTGGATTGGGGGTGATTAGGGGATATATTTCACATTGATTGATCTAATTTTTGAGATTTTGATAATTTATATTGGGGATTTGTTGATTCTATTGATGTATATAGAGATATAAATGCCCACAGTCCAATGGGATGAGGGTGATCTTGAATCATTTCAGATCTCCCAAGGACCCTCTCAGGGGATGTTAAACCTACAGATAGTGACTCAGATATAAATTCCCACAGCATAGTGGGATGGGTTTTCATGAATCTTCCAAGGATATGTCTTGAATCCTCTTGGGATTTAACAATCCGAGGGGTGGAGGCTATTAATGATATTCCTCTAGACTGGTGAGATGGGTCTGCTCGTAAAAGTCTAACATATTAGCTACTAATTTGGCCCATTTAATGGTGTAAAACTGTTCTCATATAGAAGTTATGTGTGATGGAAGCCCATGACATGATCAATTATTTATGGGAAGTTGTGAAATTCCAATGTAGTGACCAACTGGACCATGCATTACCTGGTCCCCTGATTTCACTTGAGGCATAACATTATAGGGTTCCATATACAAGGGGTTATTCTATTTGAGGTGTATTAAAAAGTTTAATTATCCACACTATACCTATCCTTGAATATAGATTCATGATGTGTAATTAGAGATCAACTGCAAAAGGGTTGTGATGTAATGGTGGGAATATTGTTTTATGTTTTCACTATGATTTTCTAGTTTCAGATCCGGGACCATGGAAATAACATGCAGTATTAGCTAAAAACAGAGTATCTTGATAGTTTTATGGTGAAAATTGTTCATTGATCATGATTATTTTTAGTCATCAATCACTGATTAGTATCCCACATATTTTTTTCATGTGACATACACTCATTTTTCATCTCATTTGGGATCTCATAGGCATATGAGGTGAGGGCCCAAAACATGATGGGAAGGGGCTTTCCAACTAACTCTCTCTATATATCGATGTTGTACTCCTCTTAATCAGACATACTTGCATCAATACAATCATAACATAGAATAATATTTTGATGGTCGCCTGAATACTAGAGTGAAGTGCTGCTAGATTTTGGAGGAAACCCATATATAGATGATCTGGAAGTTTTGAGTGCCTATTTATTATAAATGGTCAATATTTATAACACATATCTATATGGAGGTGTTTGGGAAAGTGGAGGATTTACTTTTCCATGTGAGATACGACCATGGGGAGGTTGACTATGGTGCATTTTAGAAGTAGAGTCCCTACAATCCATCTCCAAACTACAATAAGGTTGATTATCAAGGTAATTATTACATTATACATAGATAAAAGAGTTAGTATGCCCATGTGGTGTTTAGAATGTGTCTCTATAATCCTCAAGAACACTATCAATGAACATATTTTGAATATCGGTCTCGATCTGTGTTCTGGATTGAATATGATGACAATCCATTTAGAATTATGTATGGATATCAGAAATCTATATGAATGTTTTAATATTTTTTTATAACCATCTAGTGCTACAACAACATACACATTCTACTGAGAAGATTATGGAATATGATATTTTGTTTTCTCATTATGAAAATAATATAAGCCTTTCCTGAGGTATGTTGCATTATCAATTTTTGAACCTCAACCAGGATGAGAATATGATCCCAATCTAGAGCATGTATGATTAGTCATTGGTCTTTCTTAGAATGGATAAGAGCCTACCCCCATGCATTTTCCTCAATCACCTGGGGATCTTAAATTGGAATAAGAATAGGATCCTGGTCCAAATATTCATTCATCATCGTAATATTCCGATGAATGTCCTGATTGGAGAAGGTTTCTGAACCTTCACCAATATTTCAATGAAATTAAACTGGTACATTCATTCATCGATGGAAGTATGAATTTGTTCTAGACTTCTATGATATTCTGGACTATGCTTGGATGATTAAGTCAATTAAATATGAGAATGTCCTAGAGATTGTGACATTCCATCTTGGTTATCATCAAATAGAAAATGATATATCCCTGATTCTGGGACATTGGAGCATTCCACTAGACTTATTTTATTGGAATATGAGTCTACCCTGAGTATTGGGCCCTGCTCACATTGTTCTCCCCAATCAGAATGGGAATACGAGCCCGATCATGGGCCTTTGAAATATAAAGTTAATTTATTTTGATAGACATATTCCAATTTCCAATGGCATGTTCCACATTCACATGGTGAGCCCTTATTAGAATAGTTGTATGATCCATGTACAAATACATATCCAATAACATAATATGCAGATAATCCTCCTTGATGGGAGAAAGATTGTGCACCTGCTCTGAAGTAGCTACTTTTTCATAATGATCAATTTGTTGAGCTATGATGGATATAGCGATAGGAGTATGCGCTTACCCCTACAACAAAACCTGTTCTAAATTAATCCAATAGAGTTCTTCATATATTTTTAAAATATAATGACCTTTCAATAAGGTTTTTGTGGGGATATAAGTGTGCACATTTTCATTCTCGAATATATAATAGTAGATTTCTTTGATTGAAGAAATAATATTTACCCACTTTCATCCTTTTTGTGCACTAGAGTATTATGATGGGAATCATCTTTAGGGGTAAGGATATGCGCCACATCCATTGCTACTGTGAGGATATGCCAATAGACTTGTTATAAGTGAGTGAGAAATTGAGACTTCTTGCTGGTTAATATAGGAATATGCTGACATTCAATATAAATGAGAGTGGGGATATGAGCCCACATGAAGATATCTAGTTTCTTACTTCATGTTCTTTCTTTATTACTTCCCATGTGTGAGATTTAAGGGTGGAAATGTGTCAGGTGTTTCCCTATGTTGGTGACTATTAGGAACCTATGGAATGGTACTATTTACAATCGTTAATAGGTTCCTTCCTCTCCAACACTAGAATTTTGAGGGAGCAGTATATGACTCCCCAGACCACCATCCACACGGATTGAAGGTGGATGTTTTTGAAGTATAAGGAAATTCTTGTGAAGGGGATAGTTGTGGTGACTCGGGTTACTGGATTAACATCAACATTCCTTGGATGATGAAGAATTTCTATTTTCAGTACATATAGAACTACATGGTAAGCATCCAATGTCATTATTATACAATTGTAGTTGTTCTTCTAGACCATCATGTTAATCACTAGTCACTAGAGTAGGCATGCGGGTGATATATTTTTGCGACCTATATGGGTTATTGTCGTATGTGATTTTACAGAGTGATCACTAGATGGAGAATTCATTATCTTGTTACAGAATTCAATTTATTGGAGAAGTATGTATATTCATGCAAACAAAATGAAACAAGGTCACTAATAATTCAATATCATTGGCATATTATTCCAAATCATATAATCATGATTAACAAAATTTAAATTTTATTCCCAATTCATCCATTCATATCATGTGAACTTTTCAATTAGAGGATGGAATTACCTATGTGAACTCCATTCAAAATGGATCAGATGCAACATTTTTTCCCAAATTATGAGCTTTGTTTGTTTAGGATATGAAAAAAAAAATAGGAATTCCAAATTAATAACAAATCATTATTTCATTTTAAAGTCTTTCATTATTCATTACATTTTTTTTATTCTTCTGTGAAAGAATTGCTTGATAGATGATAAATATTTTTTTTGATATTAGATATATTCTTTTTGGGTTCACTATTTTTTTAATTTAATGAGATATGTACACCATGTGTGTTTGTCTATACTCATCAGTTGATTGTGGGGTGTTTATTTCATGCACAAACATTTAATTTAGTGCAACATTGACATTATTAATGTAATCTCCCAATTGTTCCATCATCCATAATTAGGATACAAACATACTTTCAAATGGTTGGTGGCCAATTGGGGATTCAGACCCACCAATGCTTAGGGACTCACTTTGGTTGAGAGGATGAGAGGTCAACCTCAACACACCGTATTGGGGGGAATTGTTTGTTTCTACATGAATCACTTATAAAGATAATATATTTTTTGAAATCAATTCCTAATCACTATACGATAATTGTAACCCTGTAAAAATGATAATTAGTCATTTATTTCCTTATATATTAAAAGAGTATTTCATCTATGAATCCATATGTTTGTATACAAGGTTCCTCACCCATTTTATTGCATTGAAAATCTACTTCAGTGATACAGACATGTTACAAGGATCATCATAATTTTATTCGATGTGGGGAGGCAGTTAATATTTAGAGGGCTGGATTGAGAAATTATAAGGTGTCTTAAGTATCCGGATTATCATATGAATAACAACCAACATAGTTTGTTGTACCCATGATGTTTAACATCATAATGAATGAATAAATATGAGTGCTCTGAGGGACTAAATATTCATGATCTTATATCGAGTAAATGTATTAAATATCCCAATTATTGTTAACATTATTTTTTCCATAGTTCATTTGGATTCCCAGTCCACTGGAAGATGTGGTAAAATGATTAACTCATGTAAATGGTTGGATCCAAATGGTTTATGTGTTAGTGAAATGAAAATACATACACTGAAGTGGGTTCCTATTTTTGATATGAATGATATGTCTAATGCAACTATCCAGGACCATGTGATTTATGCTAGGAGTGAGAGACAAGGGATAAAAATTCATCATTCACACATCATATAGATATAAGTATATTGTTTTAGTGAAACCCATGATATGTTTAATATTTATATCATGTATTAGGTAGGTGTCCTACCTTTCTTGTTTATGGTATGAATTCGAATTATCATAGTTAAATTGATCGGGGATTATGCACTAATGTTGACCTAGTATTTGATGGGGTTTATGGTGATATTTATATGATCTTTTAAACCCCATAACCCTATGTACTCCTCTCTCATTATGAGAAACATGGTATGGAAAATAATCAACATCATTGCTTGAAGTTGTTGGACATATGTGTTGGGACTACCCTTGGAAGATTAATATGGATCTCGAATCACAGTGTGGTTTCCAATGTATCCATGTTATGGCAAGAATTAGATTCATCATAGTTCCTTTGAATAGGGCATACACAATGAAGTAACCCTTATAATATGTGAATATCATATTATTCAATTGACTAGGGATTTAAAACTGATGTTTTCATTGTACATGGAGCTTACCCATTGAGGATGGGTAAGATAATCCAATCATTAGATTCTCTTTCAAACATTCCACACTCACCTTCAAAAAACCTATTGATTTTCTATTCATCAAGCTTAATGTGCTATCATGACATGGTGGAGAAAATATAGATAACATTTAAAAAAATTTAAAATCTAATTGTCTTTTTAGCGGAATTTTCATGATTTTGATGGTTTTTCTAAACGTTGTCAGAAGATCATTGCTGGATTGTCTGGAGTACATCACTAGACCTAGATCGTGATCCTTGATGCCATTACATGGCTTGGGTGACTAGTTGAGAGGGTATCAAATTATCTAGTTGGCCTTACTAGATGTGATTTCATCTGTAGGGTGACACATATGCTAGGAATAATGAGATTCAATATGACATATCTCAGAGGGTGTCTTATGTCTTTGATGAAATGTCTAAACAGAATCAGAAGACCTGGTTGGAATGCCTAGAGGGAATATCGAGATCTAGTGGATATTCCATTGTGCTACCATGATAATAAATGACCTGATATGGTGGAACCATATGATTTGGAAATAAAATTAATAGAAATTTCATAGCTTGAATGATGAGCCTGTATGGTTTCACTAGACTTGGGATGCTTTACAACAGACAACATGTGACTTTATTTGAAATGTTTAGAAGACATAACATGATCCAAATAGTATTCCAAAGGAGTGTAACCTGATATTAATTACATTCCATTGTTATCTCTCATATCTCAGGTGGTTCATGAAATGAGCATGAGGGTCATCGCTATATCTTTTTTGTTTAAGTCTCCAACATTTTGTCTTTTTTTCAGTCCAATATTTTTTGAATTCCTTATGTTTATGCTATTTTACCTTATATTAAGTCTCGCATTATTTTCTAGGTGTGCATGATGTTCTTATTATGCACCACTAGATATAATTTTCATGATCTATGAATGATCACAAAAAGTTCTTATTCATGCTACATTGTTTCTTTTGTGGTTCCCTAGATCCTACTTGATTGGAAGATTTTCCAGTCATGAGATCAAGTGCTCTAAGAAATATTCTATTGTGCTAGAGTGATGTCCTGTGAGTTCATGGTTGTGGTGGTTTTGATACTAATATTTTGTAGAGTCCTAATTGTTTACATTGGAAGGAGTGAATTTTTTATGATGGGGTGGGGGATTTATATGCCTCATGAACCCTGTTGTTTTCTATTTTGTGTGTTTCTTATCATGTGACCCTATGATGGAGTTGGTGAATGGTGTCAACATCATGTTTCTTATTGAGTCTCTGCCATGTATCTCTATGAGGAAGTCTACATATTCTTATTGACTTTGAGTCCATCATGTCAACACCTCATTTATTTTTTTATTTCTAACTAATAGAGCTGTTTATGTTATTCTATCATTTCGATAGACGTCCATAATATTATTTAGACATGTCTAAAAAAGTTCATGAGATTAGTATTCATGTAGGAAGGTTTTTTGTGATATTTGGTGAATTTTATGGAACATTTTATGATATAAGGATGACTTGTGGGATGGCCTTTGAAGAATTTAACTATCATGACAAGGATTCTTAGGGGGACCGTGTTGTGGATTTCATTAGAATGTCGCAAGGGTTTTATGACCATGATTGGCACCAGTATGCTCTCATTTTTATTTAATATGTTTAATTTATAATGGTTGGGAGTCATGCAATATTTTATGAGTAATGTAAAATATAATTACTATACATCCTTATGAAGCATCATGTGACCAATATACCTCATAAGGATATTACTGATAATTTCATGGAAAACATATCGTTTGTATTTAAGGAGTCAAAGGGGGTATGTAACATTACCTGGACATGCCTGAGGTGTGGTGGAGATGAAAAACTAGTGAGATCTCATAAGATAAGGCAGCAGGTCCAATGGGTTTCATGTTGTATTGAAAATTTCCAGGGTCACATCATTGAACTTTTATGACTGTTATAGGATGTCATGTTTTTTACATTTTTATCCTTATTTTTAAGTCATTTTGAGATATCGAGAAACCATGTCAGTGTTATTGAAGAATATTAATATATTTGTCTTCAATGATTTATGTGATTAGTGATTAATCTCATGATGATGATCGAACAAACCATTAATAACTATTCTTATGGTTTTTGGTTCATTTCATGATTAGTGATGGATCATGTGATGGAGTGAGAAAACATTCCTGGAAATTCTTCTTCATACCCTTGATGCGTCCTATATTCATGGATGTATGGTTCCATAGCATAACTAAGGTTTTTTTCATGACAATGTAACATTCTAACGGGGGCATGGAATGTGTTGTAAGAAGTCCCAATAATTTGACACAACCAAATCCACTTGAATGTGTTGCAAAACCAATGTTTCACACGAGGGTGCTACACGTCATCAAATTACTCTTGAGATTGGGTTATGGAGGCAAAGTGATTCAGTCTTGTAAAAATTTTACTCGCATGTACATGAAATATTTATTTCAATCAGATGGATATATCAAGAGCGTCATCGAATTTCTTATAAACCCAGGAATATTTTATGTGTTGAGTGTCGAACTCAATCAGATAAATGTTGTTCTTCATGTATTTTAATGATTTATTATTATCAAACATTACAGTGCATCAAAAAAATTCATTATGACTTGATCATATACATAATCCATGATTCCATCCAATTTTATTCAGATAAAATGGTATAATTGAATTTAATATCCTCTTTACAGGAGGAAGGATAATGACATAAAATAGGTATTAGTGTTCTCCTGATGGGTTTTCATTTGAGAGACATGATTTTTTACCATTGCAAAAGCGTAATGCCGATCCTTCGCATGATAGGGTACATGTTAACTAAATTTCACATTATTGTTTATGAAATTTTACAACCCTTCACATGATAGGTTATATAGTAGCCAAAATCATTTTGTGAATTCAAGAATGAGTCTAGCATGAACTTCTTCAACTAACCCTTATAGGTCATGCTATGCTCGGTTTCGCAAGAAAATTAAAAAATATCCATTAAAGTGTTGAAGACGCCTTCTATTATGTGTGATATCCATTTATTTATAATAAAATTATCAACCTACATATGATCATCTGAGAAAGGTTTTGTGCTTTGTGAACATGCTCTGCCATCCAGCACACCCACACACTAAACCTCTGATTTGAAAATAATTCCACATCACGGTATGTCATCAAATAATAAAATCTATTAGTATTATATATGTTAAGTGATTTTTTATTTTCAAAATCACATAAACTCATGTTGGATCATAATCATAACATAATATTATTTAAGAGTTATGAGTGTGAGATGGGGAGTTTCACCACGCACTGACAATTCATTAAACACATTCTCACAATGGATTTTGTGACAATAGCCATGCTCTGTTTTGGATGATGGATGCATTTTTTATCTTATTTTGATGAATACATGCTCTTTGTCCCATGATAATAACCTAGATTTTTAAATTCACACTTATCCATTTCGTGCTATATATTCAGAAATATAGAGGCCACCCAAACTGATCACTGGGAACTACATGTGTTACAATCAGATACCAACAATGGAAAACCATTAAGGAATCATGTGTCAACCTGTATGCATTGTCTGATAAAAAAATATGCATGTCCTTTTTTACATGATTAGTGTCATGGCATTCATGCATTCTCATTGACATCAAACACTGTAATTATTGTAAACTCTATCAACCAGATACCAAGGATGGAGGCCATTCCTTTGGTTGATATGAGAGCAGGGTTTCATTTTTCTTCAGAAGATCAAGAGTAGGGTCTTCATCACTCCATTTTATTTAACATCAATTATGAAATATACATATAACCAAAATCTCAAATCGATATCTCTATTGAATAACATATGGTGCGGGGGATCACATATGCTCCAGATCCTACTAATGTGTGGTATTCACCCTAAGTGCAAGAGGCAATTGAAAAATTTGATACCCCGAGGCTGAAGAAGATGAAACATGATGTGGATTATCTATTAAGTGATATAAAACATAATTTTATTCATGGAAATGTGAGTGGATCATATTTATAATTATTAATACATAAATTTAATTGCTAATCATCTCTAAATAAGATTATTAATAGATAAATGTAAAAATATAAATATTATAAATATTTTATCCATATAATTTATTTATTAAAATAAATATTCAGTTACATATAAATTATATTTTATTAAATGGTTATTATATTCATGGTTTTCATAAAAAAATTCTGCAAGAGGTTTAATTATAAATTTTTAGTAAAACATTAACTATTTAAATAAACCAATTTACGTTGTTAATATAAAAATAGTTGAAAGTAGAAACTGAAGATATAATGAATAAAAAAATGTTTGAAACATTTGTTGAAATAAATTGTATTTGAATTATTGATCCAGCCTCTCCTAAAATTAATTTTTTTTTATAAATTTTCAGCATTTTTCACTTAAAAATGTTTTCGATATCATATAAAATTAATAGGTGTTTTCAATGTTTCTTTTTATTCACATAGAAATGGGGATTCTTACACCACTCCATAACCCAACCATTTCTTGTAATATATTTATAAAACTACAAAATTCTTCCCTTAAATGAATCCTCAATGATTTTCAAAATCCTATGGTCTAAATTTGTTATCCTATTCCCTTGATTTCCAATGATACTTTTAACCGAATATTAAAATTCCCAAAGTGAGTTTTAATTAATCCATAATAATTTTTTTTATTAAAATCTGTCTTAAAAAATATTATTTCCACAAACATATTACCCCAAAAATTAATTTAATATATTAATGTACCAACATTTTTTTTCATTTCCATCCACATAAAAAACAAAAGAATGTGAATCATAAGTTGTGAAGACTACCGCATCAATGAAGTAATGTTTTTAATTTTATATAATGATTTTATTACATTATCAAAATCATATAAAACATGATTAAAAAACATAAAAAATATAAAAAAATAACTATTTTTGTTTTATAATAGTCTTCTACAATTCCATATCCATTCTCAGCCTTCGATATTTAGCGTGTCCATATTTGGGTTTATTTTGCCACACACAGGAATAATTCTATAAAAATATATCCAAGATGATTAGCGGAAAGAAAATAATAATATTATAATTATTTAATAATAAATTTGATATATATTTTTTGGATATATAATGGTTTTTTAATTATTATCTAATTATTAAAATATAATCCTTAATAGCTAATATTACAAAAATAACCCAAAACCAATTCAATTTTAATGAAACAATATGAATAAATATATAACAAATTAGTATTATAAAATAATAAATATACAATATAAAATTAAATATATATTAATAATGTTTTAAATAAGGTATCTAATATAATTATTTTGATTATTTAGGTGGTTAGTTTCAGGTTCATAATGAATTTTGAACATGGTGAGTGTTTTCATCTCAAATTCCTCTGTTTGAAAATTCTATATTATTATACTCATAATATAATTTTTGGGGTTTATATAATGCCTAATTGAGTTATCTTATATTCATGTTATGTTATGTTCAATTACAATACCCATCTTTTACTAGGTTTGATTAAAATATTTCTCATGCTACAAGGGTTCTTTACTTGAAACAGCAATTTCATGATACATGCTTATGGTTTGTACCATATTTTCCTAATAAATGATTATTAAGTTCCCATGGATTCATTATTATTATTAAATTCCTATTTTTCATGGAAAATATTAATCTAAATCATTTCATTTTCGTTAAATTTCTTTTTCTCAATTGTTACCCATGATGTAATTATTTTTGGTAACTCAATATTTATTAATTATGTTTTGATTATCTTCATGGAATTAAAATTTGAGTACATTATACCAATTCATTATACTATGTTTTGTTTTATAAAATTAATGTTATATCATATGAAAATCCCTTTTTATAAACATCTTACTTCAAAGAGTATGTTTCCTCTAAGTGATATCGATAACCGATGTTTTCTAAATATATGTTATTTTATTTCATCATGAAATATTTTCTATAATAATTTGGTTATTATATAGTAATTTATCTACCTATATTTTTAAAATTATATCTTGATACAAATTATTTTTTTATTTGTTTATTATCATTGTGAGTTTTGAGTAATCGTTTTTCAAAAGTAAAAACAATTATTTATTATTAACATTAAAATTTGTTATCCCCTTCAAATTTATAAGCGATAATCATTATATATTTTTAGGGAACTATTATTTATGAATGGTTTTAAGATTAACTATTCTAAAATGGTTTAAAATTAAATTTCTAATTAAGGATTTTGAAGTGAGATGTGACAAATTTTTTGAAATCAATGCTAAAAAAAGTACTTTAAAAGATCTCTTAGGGTTTAATTTCCTTTTATGATTATCTCATTTTATATTATTTACCAGTACGCGGTTTAGATTCTTATGATATTTCATGTAATATATTTTTATCAATTGGTGATTTTAACTCATGGAATCAAACAACTCAGTTATTGATCCCCTCTTATGTAACACCATTCGAAGAATTCTTTTTCAAGGATTTCTTTCATCTATGAAAAAATAATTCTATATATCCTTTATTAAAATGGGGATATATTATTTTGAATAAATCCACCTCCATTTTTTGGATATATTATTATCGTGTTATTATTGTTTTAACTTATTCATATACTCATTTTCTATATGTTGTGACTATCTTTTTTTACATACTTCATATTGGGATATTTCCTCATTTAAAAATGTAGACCCTTTTATTGATACAAGGAAATGTAATATATATATTTCTTATGTAGTTAATTCAATATGATTGATTATTAGAATATTGAATCTCTACAGTGTGGCAATCCACTATATTTCTATTTTTTATTTACGAGCAGGTTATCCCTTTTAGTCACATGGAAAAGTGTATTGGTGTTTTATATATTTTCATTATAATATAAATTATTTTTGATATGTTGACTATGTATTATTTCACCTCCAAACAATTTATTTGGATGATCAATTATCATGTTATCCCTTTTATGGTTTTGTATACAATTATTGACATTATACATATTTTTATTAAAATATTGTTAATTATTGGAAAATATAATTATGTATTTATTAATTTATATATCATATGTTGAATACATTTGACTTAAACAAATAGCTTGTGGGGACTAAAATTATACAGTTTCATGATGAATCAGTAGGTTTCATGAGACAATGATGTTTGGTTATTTATGATTTATATTTCGCAAAACATGATACTTTTTTTCTATTAAGACAATGATATATATGATTATGGTATTGAATTTGTTGTCCGACATTATGAATTTTAACACTAATAATCTAGTTATTCTTATCCACATAATCTATTTATTTTCATTTCTGTCCATGGATATAATATTTTCTAAATTTATTTTCATTAAAAAATTATGATGTGTACTTATAATATTCATAATATATTTTTCATTTTTATTCCATGATCTCCTAAAATGTATGTTTTACCTTACTATGTGTTTGATCACACCGCTTCATATATTTACTTTTCTAGAGGATATTTTGAAAAAACCACACATGATATTTCTTTTAAAATATATTGTACGAAGAATTTATGGGAGTTGTTTAATATAATATCCCCCAACATGGCTCTCCATCACATGATCGATCCACATTAGTTGCAATCACCTGGTCATGCCTCCCCATAGTTAAAGTCATCCCACTAGCATTGAGTGTGTAAGGAATATAATGGGGAGACCATAAAATATATTATATAGTAACAAAAATAGAAGAATAATATAAATAATCATGAATGTAACATAGGAAAAATAAAGCGCAAAACAAAAATTCTAAATAATATTAAATTCCATTTAATTTCGTTCAGAATGATAAAATAAACGCAATAACATTTGTAAAATAAAACACTAACAAAACTGAATAAAGGTCGAAAAATAAATAATTACTTAATCCCATGATGCTAAAACCTACATGATCCAACCCATCTAATATGAAAGAAATCAATGCTTGTCCCATTTGGTTTAGTTGTACCTAAATCCATTATTTATTCATAGGTACCGAACTGTGGCCAAATAGGGTGTGAGTACAACTCAATATGCCAATACCCATGATGTATAATTTATTTTTAGAATACATAATTTATGAAATAATGATATAGACAAGGTTTTTTATTAATAAATTAATTATAGGAATCAAATGAACCTACCAACCCTCAGGCCTTATCATGACACCCATGTCTTCAAAACAAGCATTGGCATGATTTTAGATATCTTTATCATGTGGTTGATCCTTCTTCATCATGAAAAATAAAAAAGAAGTATGTAATATTCTCTTGAGTCTCAAATAATCTATAGAATCATATCTCAAGATTCCATTTCATATCATATTCTTAAACTATGCTAGCGCCACATACATCTTCTCAGAATGAGAATTGCCTAGGGGAAAGTACCATATCAAACGATACATTAAGACTCTTCTGGATCCCCTAACATGTTTCCATGGAACATTGCAAAACCATATAAAATTCCATATTTAATGACAAATCATTAAATAATCATAGACTATGATAGAGCCACATATGAATTCCTGTGAAAAAAATTCAAAACCATTGGAAAAGACGTATCAAGTGATCATTCGAAAGTCTTGAATATTTTAAAATTGAAATTTTTTATTTTGTTGATTTCCTTACATAAGAATAAATCATAAATTTTATGAATCATGTATCCAAACACTACATGTTGTCAAGTTATCATATTCTAGGTGGGTCATTTTATGAAATTACTAATCTGTAAGCCATTTGGTCTCAATTCCAATAGAACGAGAGAGATCTTTTGGGGGGTTGTGGAATTATGTGAAATTCATTATAAAATGAATGTTCCAATTTAATTAGTTCATATCCAGATTGTTCAAACTTATTAAAAATTCTGTAGAAATTGAAATAAACATTACACAGTTGTTCTGGACAACTAGCCTCAAAATAGTGATGATGTGGACAATCCCTCAATGTCGAATGCAGTGATCAAATTATGTCTTCCTCCCAATTATTGAAACTGTGAAAAAATATCAGAACCAAAATCCCAACAATATCAATGTAAAATTTTCATATATCATGGATCACTCAAGAAAGGAAAATGATGTAATAAAGAGAAGAAGGATCATAAGGATCACATTACAAATCAAAATCTGAAATATGATGATCGAAAAAAAAATATTATTTCAAAGATAACTTATCATTTGAATATATGGATGGGATGTAGTTGGTAGGGGAGAACATGATATCATATTTCTATGATACTGGTGGTTTAATATAATTATTGGAGTTCTATATACATGTTGTAAAAAATGGATTCACATTGTGAATGGATAATTTTTTATTTACCCAAAAAATTGTCTCCTGGGATTAAAAATAATAATAAAATGATTTCATATCACCGATCAATTACATTGAATGATTTATAATATGATGAATTATCCATGAAATATTAATTATGTGAATGGGATTCAAGGGATCAACCACAAAACACTCATTAATTTAACATAATTCATGGTGTCAACCCAAACAATTCACGTAATGAATTGAGAATTCACGATTTGAATTTTCTCTATATGTATAACAACACCCCCTGCTCCAGCATCAACCAAAAACAAATACAAATAAACTAAACATAACAAAACAAGGTTTAATCAAGGGAAAAATCAACTAAAATAGTTATACTAATCATAAGGTGGGTGTACATAGAAAATATGGGATCTTACAACCTCCTCCCGATATAACTGCTCATCCCTAAAATGTGCCCAAAAGAATGTTAGTGGGTATATATAAAAAATTCTATCCAATATGTAAGGCAATCATATTCACTATAACCAGATTCATATTGAACACATGCATTATTAATACACAATCATACAAGTGGTATTGTACTCCCACAAATATTCATCCCACTATAATACAATATATATATTTGATGCTTTTCCAAAGGTGCATTGACATCTATATCATCCTTATCAATTTCTATCGTGTGATAAGGGGGATAATGATTTCTCTGAAACTGTGACATGTTAAAAACAACATGAATGGAACTTTATCACAGTTGAAGTGCTAAATAGAATGCCACTAGACTGACCTTTTATATTATTTCAAATGGCATATATTACCAACGCGCTATCTTCCCATGTTCCCTGATATAGCTTTTCCCAATCCATGATATACATGAATGAAAATGAAATGAAAAAAAGTAAAACTCTAGAAGTTCTCCTAGATATTTAGAATATGATGTATGCTAAATCTCTGCATTCACCAACCACATTATGATTACTAGAGATTCTATGATGTCACCTGGATGATACATAGTCCAATGAGCATTGTCTCACCTACCTATAACCATTAATGATAATAAAACATGGCCTTCTATTAAAATACATTGAAGGATCCATTTTGATATATTATTAGAATCTATTATTATAATATATCCACATGACTATTTTATTTTCTCATAATATAATGAAATAAAAAACACAATCTCTCAACATATCTTCTAGAATCTAACTCATCTACTGAAAATGGTGATTATCATAGAAGATGATAGGATTCACTCAAAAAAATCATTGATTTCAGCGACTTCTAAAGACACTTTTAGAATCAATATGTGAATCAAGGTTCTCAACCCTAACATATAATCTTTAGAAAACTTTGTAGTTGTACTATCTCTCACATGTAGAAACTACCTATATTGTTAAAAATGATGGTCTCCATTATTGAAAAAACTAGGATACCTTCATCATTTGATCAATGATCATTACTAATGCATCATTCGTATAGTGTTTCCTTGGTAATAATTTCACAAAATATAGTATGAAATCATCCCAATTTAATTCTTCATTGGGTAAAGGCTTAAATGACCCAATAGCTTGTGAATGGGTTACCTTCACCTTATGATATGTGAAACATCTCCCCATAAATACCACTCTATTCTTCTTCATTGAGAGTCTCCATTAAAATCAATAAAGATCATGAAACATCTTTGTTATTCATGGTTTTTACAAACCATTTAGAAGAAGGAATATTCTTAATCACTCCTAATATAAGATATCAGGGATCCATACAAGACAATGGATAAGAATAATTCCACCACTACCCAATGAATATATTGATGGTGGATCCCAACCACATAAGATACCATTAATGAAATGACCTTTGGATTTAATAACTTCTCTATATTGATCTAATATTTTAGTGTGATTATAAATTATGTTGAAGCTAGAGCTGCTTTTCCAGGGGACTACTAGAAATCTAGATTCAAATTTGAAAAGAGTAACATAAGTACCATGAATTTGAAGACTACCATATGGTATCTATCAATGTCATCTCACTCCAAGCATAAACAAATGTTTCTCTTTTTGGATTGTAAACTAGCTCGATTATGGAATACTATAGATACTAGACCCACCCCAGGTTGCGAAGGTTTAGGTCTCAATAAGAATATATATATGGGGATATTTTGGTTTGTTTAGACAAAAAATCTCTCTCCCAATATATAGTATCTCCAACATCTTATGGTTTTTACCACTAAAACAAACTATAGATCATGTATTCGGTAATTTATCTCATGTGGTCTCAACTACTTAGAGTAGTAAGTAACCACTTCATACTCCAGAATCAATGCTACTATGAACTCATCTTTAGATGCATCACACTACATGTCTTATTCTATAACCATCATAGGTAATGTTAGGATTGATAACAAGGTAATCATAATCTTTATCTTATAGAACTATATCTTATAAAAATCTCACCAAAATGAAATTAAACCTTTTTTGGCCATCCTAGACATCAACACAACCAAATGGGAGAAATCCCCAATGAAATTCTATAATAGAATGATATAAAACAAAAATATATCTCTCAAATACATTAATAGATGCTCCGAATTTACCATGAAAACAACCTTCTTTAGGTTTACTACCACTATAACCTATGAGATAACGTGATATAGGAAGTGAATTATATCAATCTTGAATATAAATTTTGACAACATGTCATAAATATGATTCTCTTTTATTGTACTCATGATGATGTGAAGATGTAGGGAATGACCTTCCGTGGACTAGGAATAAACTAATATTTCATCGATGAAAACAACTAAATCCTAATATAGGAATTGACAAAAGGAAAAAATAATCATGTCAATGATTACCATTAGTGTGGTCATTAGACCTATCACCATCACCAAAGACACATAAAAGCCATAATTATTCGCAAAAGTAGTATGTGGTATGTTATATTGTCTCAAAATCAAATGACTGTAACATGTCCTCAAGCCAAACATGGATAAATTCCTATAACTTCTCAATAGATTGATTAGGTCGTTGATGTGAAAAAGGGAATGAACATTCTCGATGGTCATTTGGTTTTGTATCTTATATTATATATATATGTTTGTCGTCCCATTATCCTTCTTGGATAAAAGCACAAAGGTACCCTATGATGATGTAATTGGATGTATGTATGATTTATATTCCAAAAACACCAACTAAACAATCAACTCATGATTCTCTGCTGATTCCATCTTATGAGGGAGAATAACAAGTATATTAGCACCCAACACACACTCAACCGTGATCCTAATCTATCACTCATGTGGTAAATGAGAAATTTTTCTGGGTATATGTCATGAAATTACTCTAACAGTATAATAAAATTTTATTTTTTTAATATCACTACCAATTAAACTAAGGTGATCCATAAGAGTTTTGAGTCAATCTAATCAACTCTAAATTGGTCCAATAAGTCCATCATAGAGATTTCATTCTCCAGGTTGAATACAACTACCCCTTCTAGATATAGGTAGGTAACACATCACCAATAATAATCATTATTATCATGGCACTAAAAATTGCAATCCATACATATAAATAAATAAAATCATTTAATTTCCATCACAAACAACTCCTAATGTAAAAATAGAAAAATATTTTAGGAGAACATTCCATATTGTGTTTGATATTCTCTCAGGACACTCCCAAAAATATGTGGATGGTTATAAATACATCTAAAATATCCATATACAAAACAAAATTATTTTAAAATTGTTAAGATAAAATGTAATTTTATGATACTTTAAAAAATAAATCATATAAAATTGTAGATGATACAAGAATCGTACCTCAGTCAGAATAATGTTTAACATCCAAACAATAAGGAGTAGACTACATAGGTAGGATATGACTCACCACTCAACCACGGTATTCATTATGGGTCCCATTTTGGTTCTCTCTAGCTAGTAATACCAAAATTGTGTTGGGGAATAATGTCCTCTACCTCAGCCTGATCATGTGGAGGAATTACATCTACCTAGCTACAACTTTCCAGATAAGTCCCTTCTAGAATAAGGTTCTAATAGTGATTCCCTTCTATTGTTTGGATATTGTGGTATTCAAAAGAACCCGCGTAGTAATATTATACTACAACAATTTTGATACTCTATTTAGGGGGAATGACACTGGGGGTTCATTTGTCTAAACCGATCAAACTAAAATCACTACAACAATCCATGGTTCTCGAGATGGCTACCCCTAGCCTGTATTATTTTCTCTCAATAACAATATCTCTAACTGCCATTTTGGAGATTCCTTATACTTGATGAATATCTAGTAGACCTACCTCCAAAAATTTCGTAGTCACTACCAAGGGAGTCTCAAAGATTCCATTTTGTGAGGAGAGCCTAATTTATCACTTATTTGAATTGAGTCATGAGAATGAAATTCCCATGTCACCGTATCTTGAGACCTATAAATGTACAATATCATTAAATAAATGTACCTCAAGAACTTCAAAAAAATTCTTTCTAGTTTATATCATCTTTTTGATTATCAATGTCCATACTATTCCATCAATTATTGTCTATTCATCATAAAATATAGAAGGAAATATTCACCCTCTAAATAGTGGGGGTCCTGAGAGGATTATATATGATTTTTACTAGATCATCCCAGAACATGGATGTATTAGTGTCTCCCATTCCAGTGAACATTAGATAATTATGAAATTGGATCTCACTAGACAGATTATAAATTTATGGGATGGAGTAGGAATTCTCTATTTCTATGATTCACATGACCCGCATTTTTGATGTGCTAATTACCACTCCCCCGACACAAAACTCAAAGACCGAAAAGAGTCATTGTCTCTAAAATGTTAAACCCACTCCATAGAACATAGGATACATAGTTAGTTCAGCCACCAAAGTCATGTACAAAAAATATCCACTCACTCTTTAATTGTTTAATAAGAATATTTGTATAACATAACAATTTATTTCAAATTTATTTTATTTAACACATCAATGGATTTAAATTAAATGCTTATATAGAGAGGCACTCCACATAAAATGAATTTTTCACTAATATCAATAATTCGTTTTAAAATTTATCACTACATTCCAACCATGATGCATGCATACTCATCTTTTACTTTACTTTATCATGAGAAAAATCATAATAATCCTTAACATATTAAAATAAGTGAATTACATCAAATGTAAATTAAATCAAAATAATAGAAATAGAACATCATGATCATTAAACCCATCCTTGAGTACTTGGTTTTTACATATACACAGGTTAAATAATTTGATGAATGATCTCATTTATAATCACTGAAATACCCTATGATCTTTTATAAATTTCCAAATTATTATGTGAAAAAAATAACCACCTACGATATAGTTTTATAGCATGCCCAACTAGGGTCATCCACCAATGTCTTAGTCAGGCTGGATACCTGACCTCATGCATGACACCATGTATATAATTATATAATGAATAATGGTGAGAGTGTGAGGAATATAGTGGGTAGACTATATATTCTGATACATAGAGGAAATAATAGTGGAATGGTATAAATAATCAGGCATGAACCATAACAAATAATAAAATTCAATCCAAACAATCAAAATAATAATTAATACCATTTATTTTTATTTTGAATGTAAATAAATGACACACTTACCTTCATTCATTAATTGACTAAACAAATCAATAAATACACTAAAACCCCCCATTCAATCCCATTTCGGTCCAGTCACTAAGATCCATCCCATCTCTCAAGAAATCAATCAACATGTTTCTTTTTACACTTCTCCTTACCTACAACCAATAAATATGTTTGGTTACTAAATGGAGACTCAAAGAGGATGTGAGTAAAACATATTTGGTTGAAACCCATGATGTCTAAACAATCGAATCTAAAAATATTGTGCATGAAATAATTTGATAAATTGGTGAAATAATTAATAAAAAAAATTAATAATCATATAAATCTACCAATCCTTGGGCACTAAGATGACACCTAGGTCTGCCAAACCTACTTCAACACGATGATGTATATCTTTATCAAGTGGAAAATCCTCTTAAATCATGATGGGTCACCCAAACAGTTGGTTGATTCTCTTAATTTAGGATGCTTTTTTAGAGTCCCATATCATGTAAATATGTCATACTACACCCTTAGAGTATGCTCGAGACACATACGTTTTCCCAGAGTGTATGCTGCTAAGGAGAAGTATTCATATCATACTAGACACTTCGAACATGATAGATCCACCTATCTGTTCCCTTGGAACACATTCAAAACAAGGAAAATTATGAATATCAAGACATATCATATTGAACTATTACACTATTATAAATCCACTAATGCATCCCAATGGAAAAATTCCAAACCGCAATAAAAACAACTTTCATTTAATCATTAAAAATATATAGCAATCTAGAAGCCTAAGTTGTAATTTGTTGTATTTTCCATTATCAGGATATGACACTATTCTTAATAATAATCTATCCAAACATAAATATTTAATCATGTTATCATAAGCTAGGTTTGTCAATTATTCCAATTACATGTAATTTAACCATTTATCCTCAACTGGTGGATTCACCTACATCTTGATGAATCAAAAATATATTATCATTCCATGTTCGCATTTATAAAATATTATAGGTTTTATAAAATACATCAATATCAAGGATGTTAATTTATCAAAAATTCAAAGGTATTATCACATCTTTGGTGGCCAACTGTCTAGTCGTAATCCCAACATTCCTGATGTGAAAAATGGAGTTTTAAGTATGTGTAATTCATTATGAAATTAAGAATTTAAAAAAATTTGTTTGCATGAACAATGTCAAAGTGATATCAATATTATTTTACATACTATAGAAATCAATTTTAAATTTATAGAGTTAATTTAGACCACCCTCAAAAAATTATATATGACATAGAAACACCATAAATGTATAAGGCAACAATTATATTCTTAAATATTTATATTTAATGAATCCAAGAAAATTATTCATCACCGATATCCCAACAAATATAAAATTAAAGTAGTCTTATCAAATAGTTTCCTCAAGGAAATAAAATGATGCATGAAGGGGATGAAGGATTAGAATAAATAATTTTAATTTCTCGATTCAGAATGCAAGGGTTGAAAGGAACATAATTTATTATTTAAATAGGACTTCTTATAGGAATCCATAGATGGTATACATTTCGAAGGGGGAAACATGATATTTTGTTTTCCAAACATTATAGGTTTACAATAATGCTGGTTTTACAACATTCAAGATGTGAATTATCGATTCACATTTTGAATTTTTTGTTTTTTATTTACATAAATAAACTATCCATCCCTTCTTAAAAACAGTAATATAAAAATTTCACTTCATTAATCCTTTAAATGATGTGAGTTTTAATTTCAGGGAAATCCCAGGAAACATTATTTATAGAAATGGGAATCAAGGGGTTTTACGCAAACTGTTCAATCATGTATATATATTTTGGGGGTAAAACCAATAATTGATGTCATGAACTAGGAATTCATAGCATGAATTCATTATATAAAAAAACTAACCATTTACTTCTTCTTCCTCTAAAAACATACCCAACCAAACTAGGAATCAAAAACTAATGAATAAATAAAGGATAACTCAACAAAAATTGGTTTATAAATTTAAATTGGAAAGTAAATGGATTGTATAGTTATCATACGTTTAAGTAATGTTATTGATTATTTACTTTCTTATACATTAGAAAAAATGACCAATATTTAATAAATATTAGGGTGTTATTAGATTATGATTTTTCCTTATTATTTAACACTTCAATCATAAATTTTGTTTAGTATTGTATATAATGATATATTTTCATTATTTCATATAATAATGGTATATTCATTTATAAGAATCTATAGTTTTTATCAAATCGTGTAAATAATGTATGTGTTTTTAGAACTAATTCGTAATGAGTTGGTTTGGGGTGCCACAACAAAATTATCAAGTCTATTAATCATGAAACGAATAACTCAGAGAGATAACATGGATTAAAATCTAAACATAAAATAATAAAATAATCCAAATCATCATTGATAAATTAATTAACTCTATTGAATCTATATTATTCATTATTAATCACATTTTGTCAATGATTCATTAATTCATAATATATAAATGAAGTCACAACCCAATAATACTAAATAAGAACATACCATGAGTAAATACATATCAAATAATTTTTTACACACCATACTACATCGATCCCACTATCTCTTATGAGATTTATCACTCATCATTTATGGGTCACTTAGGGAGAATAAAACCCACTTAATTGATGGGGGAATAAAATAATAAATACTAATAATGAATTGAATAATAGAAAAACATTATGTCATCCACGAAAACTTATACAATGTTGTATATCCATAATTGGACAATAGAATAATAATGAAAATTAATATAAACATAACTATGATACCTCTGTTCGATTCTTGGATACTCAATTTTGATGCCCCATTCTAGGGCAGTGAATCTTTTCTATTAAGCAGTCCATTTGAAAATACATTAGAATGATTTATCTATTATCTATTTAAAATTACTTATTTTTCATTCTATTAATATAACAATATCATGTTCTTAAATTTCCCAAAAAAAACATTTTCCACTACATAATGATCTCTTTATCACCACATCCAAAATCCCCCCATGTAAACTATCCACTCCACAATGAAAATAAATAGTTTATGTTTAAATGAAAACGTTCATGTCACCATGACATCTTTATCTATTCTCCCATTTTAAATATAATCATCCAAAATTCAAAATACTTCTTATCATGAAGAACATTACTTAGAAATTGCACAACATATCCCAATTACTCTTATACTCCATTTGACTCATCTATATGTAATCATCAAAAACACTAGTTCAGAATACTTTTGGAATAATTAACTATTAAAATTTACATCATGATATACATTAACTAGCTTTGGTGTATATGCTTCATGCTCATTGATGCTTTCTAGTAATCTTTGAAGCATTCAATGTGACAAAGACTCCGACAACATGAATGTTTATATCACATCATGAAAAAAAAATATCCCACCTGAATGGAACCAATTTAATGTATACAAAATATCATTACATGTTTATAATGCCGATCCTCTATGGTGTGAACCAATTTTTCACAATGATTCACTATATTTTTCATCATTTTAAGATTCATGGGGGTTGGGTTCAACAATTAACACTCACACATTCTTCACATCAAATTGATCATTAGTTCCCCCATAGTAGACATAATATTGGTTTGTTTCATCACCATACCATCGCGGTGTTTCATGATTATTTTTTGGGATGTTCATGATATAGAACCTCACTTGTTATTGAGTTTTCCATTGATTCCAGTACTATAAGTTTCATAACATGAATTTTAAATCCATGTAAAATTCATCAGAACCATCTTAGGTTATCATTATGGTAATTCATCTAATTGTAACCATATCCAATTGTGATTTTTATAACATGGATATAACGTCCATGGTGTTCTTATTGATGCTCCACCATCATTTTCATGAAGGCTTGATTCTCAGGATGATGAAAAAATAATGATATCATTTAAAAATGATTTTCAGAAACACCATTTTAAATGTGGTTCTTCATATAATAATTTACATTCCTCTACCACAAAACTATGCATCTATTTTGTTGTTTGTAACTGTTCCATTAGTTACTGACAACTGACAGTTTCACAATTATTTTCAAATATACCATGGGTTAGCCTACCGTTGAATGAAATAATGTCACTTCTGTCTCTATACCCTCTATATTTGTTCAAATAATATATTTTTAAATTTATTTTTCCATATTATAGTATTTACTATAATTAATATAAAAATATACTAAAATAATTACACAATTTATAAAATTAAAATATAATTTTTTCTCTTAAATTAAGTCAAATAAAACCCTAAATTTATAAACACATATCTTCTTTCCCCAACATAAATATAATATATATATATATATATATTTAACATTTCAATCAATAAAACATGGTCGATTAAATGATGACATTACTTTTCAGAAACGTAAATAAATGAAAATATAATTTTTGGAAGGAAATTTTAATTATTATTTTTTCAATGTTGAAAATTTTAGTATCACATAGAAAACTAACTATATAATATTCAAGATTAAAAATAAGCTGATACACCAATTAAGTAAAAATTTATAGATGGGAATAATAAGAAAATAACAAAGTGATATTTTTTAAATTATAAATCATTTACTTCATATGATGATGTTGGATAGGAATAAATTTACGTTGAATGAAATTAGAGCTAAAGATACATCAATTATGAAGCTCTGGTTGATGTAATTGATACATTATAAAAATTATATCAATGTGATGATAAGGAAGGTGATGATAAGGGATGGCTAATACCCATTGTTTTGCTAGAGGTTTGACATAGAGAGATAAGTTTGCTGGAGGAATGATATAAATAAATTTAATTGATTGGTTCATCATTCCAAATACTATTTATAGTACTATGAATAGTATAACTCTGTTTTAATGATTTAATTAAAGAATATCATATTATAAAATATTATGAAATTAGAGAAGGTTGTTTTGATCTAGTTTATATATAATGTTAAATCTTGTATCATTGATAGATTGTATAATATAATGATGGATCAAGATAAGAGAATTGGAGTTCTTAAAAGAGATGTCAATTATATGTGATGAAATGTTAATTATTTATGATGAATAATTAATATCAAGATAGCATTGATAAATGATATTTCACTGGATGTGAAAAAAGGGAAAAAAATAATGATGTTCCAAAAAATGAATTATAGAATTTTTAATAGTAGTAAAATATAAATTAAAACGAAAACATTTTGGAGATGATTAACAAAAAATAAATCATTGTTGGGAAAATTTACTAAAAACTAAATATGTTGATGATGATAGATCTGGGTGAAGACATAAGATTCTAATAATGATGTAGTGATAAAAAACAATAATAAACTAAAAATTAAGTGATATTTTTATAAACATAGGGAATACTCAACACATGTGATAAATATAAAATAGATACATCAAAACAGAATATAAATAGAGATATAAATAATTAAACATAATTGATTTGTTTTTGATGGCTAATTTTTCTAGCATGAAGGATATTGGAACAAAGATATGAATTCATCATCAATAATACAAGGGGATATGATAAACAAGACTTAAATTGGTAGGGAAAATGGTCAATGACATAATCAAACATGCTAATAACATAAAATTGATTGAGATTTTAAATTGATGATATTTTCCTAATGAATATAGAGGGAGGAAAAGTATATATACAACCACTGAAGGTGATCCTCAAACATGGATTATGAGGAAAATTCATGAGGAGGTTACAGTATATTGAATTTCTTTGAAATTGATGGATAGGGTTGCATTATGGATACTTTATAGTAAATGTAATTTATATATGATAGTAAACAAGGATGTAATTAATATCATAATGTATGATAAGGATGGTTTCCTATGATTTATAATAAATGAAGGCATGAATATAATTATACCTTAAAAATTATAATATTGGATAAATAGAATTGGGATTCTTAAATATATTGGAAGTAGTTGGCCATTAATATATCATTCCTGGTTTTATTCAATTGGTAGGCCTAGAGAATGTTATAATATTTATCAAGAAGGATTTTATTATCAAAGGAAAATATTGACCAATTTTTAATGTAAGGGATTCACACAAAGAGGAACATAAGCCTAATTAATGGGGAAATGATGACTAATTCCTATTCAAGGTTGTTAAAATATGTAATTTCATAAATTCATGTTCTATTTGAAAACAAATCACTGGCATAAATGTTAAATAATTATGTAGCTTCTGAAATCCATATATTTTCTTTTGATCATTGTAACATCCCTTGATTTATAGTATGTAATTTTTTAATGTAATTTAAAAGATTATATTGCATGCAACCCCTCAATGCCTTGTGTTAAATTCAATATTTAGTTTTTTTGAAACAACACATTATTATTATAATTATTTAAATGATATATTTATTTATCAATTAAATATTGTAATATGAATAAAAACATATAAAATTTAAATTATATATATATTTTTTACATAAATATAATATATTCATAATGAAATGTATACGTTTTTTTTAAAATCGTGATATATTTAGAAAAGCATTTTTCATACAAGAACTATTTTTATGTCCTTTTATGAAAAATAATATAATTAGCATTATACACTGCTAAAAATACAATTTTTTAAAATGGACTTCATTTTTGAATACAGAATATCAAAATTATCTTATGGTGAATTATTGGTATTTCCCTAAAACAATTCATTTTTTTTATGAATAATGAAAAATAATGCATAGTACATAAAAACCAATTTATTCAATTAAATAATTATTTTTAATTAGAAATTTATATTAAAGTAAAAATAGATACATATTACATATATTAGTAAAATTTAATTTGTTTGAGTCATTTTATAATAAGATTAGATATATAAAAATTTATTGAGCATTTTTAAAGTCTTTTACCCCACCTTTTAAGAACATTTCCCACCTTCTAGGCATATTTCCAAATGTTCATAAAACATAATTTTACATCTTATATGAATTGAATTTCAAAAACTTGAGAGACATAGTTCATT
This sequence comes from Viscum album, assembly GCA_963277665.1. NCBI lineage: Eukaryota > Viridiplantae > Streptophyta > Magnoliopsida > Santalales > Viscaceae > Viscum > Viscum album. Next base: position 1,648,675,967 of record OY728133.1, read on the forward strand.
TCAGTATGTAAAATTTGGATCAATAGGATAAAAATATTTTTTTGGTGAATATTAATTTTTAAAATTTAATTACCACTCTAAAAATTAAATAAGGTAATTAATGTTAAAAATAATATTAAAATAACCCCAACAAATGTACTAATTCTATTGTATAAGTTTATTTCGTTAAAAATAAACCTTTGGTAAAAAAATAAAATTCTTTTAAACCTTTTGGGAAAGATTAGTCAATCTATTATATTTTATTTAAATAAGAGTTAAAAGTGTCTAATTTAATGTTATATATGTAATCTATTTTTAACATGGGGTCACACATAAGATAAATTATACTATAAATAGTTCATAGAAGGATAAAAATATTTCCAACACATGTTATTTTGTTTATAGTTTTTATACTTAACTAATTAAATTAATTTAGGACACAATGATGATGAAATAATTACCTTATTAATGAATGATTAAAATAATTTATGTTATAAATATATAATTAAATATAAATTTAAATTTTTTATGCCATAAAAGGATATTTTTGGTGACCATGACATATTAATGATGATTGAATGTATTTTTTTGATGCAATAAAGTTGTTATTTCTTTCAGAAATATGAAATAATAAATTGTGTTAAAATTAACATAAATGAGTATTTCAAACAATGACTATATTATTAAATGATATAATATTCATAAAAATCTAATAATAAGCCAAATTATTTATATAATATTATATATGTGATTAATGAACCACATGATTCGATCTTGTAATTTTATAGTAAATATATTAACCATTTTATAAAAAATTACAAGAAGACATGGTAAAAGTTAAACTATATAACTATGTATTAAATCTAAAAGGTAATGTTAATATGGTGTTCAAAGCATGTAGAAAACATATTAGTAGAGCATAATTAGAACCATAAAAAAATTTACCAAGAAATAAATCCATTATGAGGTATTATAAATCAAAAATTATTTTATAATAAATTTATATTTCAAGTATTTCTTAATGTGCTCCCCAACTCTGTTATAAAAGAGTACATCCCTTCTCTTAAATTCACACCTCAAAACCATTTTGTCTCAGCCACAACATGCTCAAATGTATTTCCAAATACCCTAAACTCAACATATATGCATTAATTTTATAATAAATCCATCCCAAGGAACCAATTTATTCCAATCAAATGGAAGAACTCGAAGAAGAGGTCATTATTTCATTACCTCGTCAAATGTTCTTTTTTTCTTCTGATTTTTCATTCATTGTTTTTTCATACCACAATTATAAATCCATTACCTTATACATGCTGATATGTTATTGTAATTATGATACAAACATATTCAATATTCTATACATCTTAGGAATGAAAAAGTCATTATACGTGCATACATACAGTTTAATGTTTCCATGTCGGGGTGTAGTTAGTTATTCAACACTTCATTATTTGGATGGGTATAGTTGAATTAAAAATAAATTAAAAATTAATTGTTATGTATATATAATATACCTCCAAATTATGTATTATTTCACCTTTAATATAATTATATCATCGCTCATGTGTAGGTATAGATTACCGTCTCCATGACGCGATGAGATTCATTTCCATGGTCACCATTCAACAATGATTATAAAAATATTTATTATTAAAAACTATATAATATAAGACATACTATTGATACTTGGTATATATATATATACAGATATATATATATATATATATATATGTATTTACATATATCTCATTCCCTTAATTCCATTCAATACGATATGAAAACGAATGTGGCGTTTTTCTGTACGTACGACCTTCCATCTCTATAAACGATTATTTCCATTTCATATATATATCTATTATTCATATTTATATTCAGAATAAATATGATTCATAATTAATATTATTATATTCTGGAAGTAATAAAATCATGATTTCAGTTATATGTTCAAGAATAACAAGTTAAAACACGAATGATAATGAAAGTGATTATTACCAAAAATGTTTTTAACATAGAAATTATTATTAAATGGTTATTATAAAGCCATAAATTTAAAAAATTACGAAATCATAAATATGAATATGGTTCTGGTATAATTTCATCACAAACTATAGTAATAATTCAATAGGTAAAACACACCATCGAGCAAAGGAAAGTACCAGGTAAGGGTTAATTCATTAATATCATCATTATCCGAGATAGTTTATCCGTATGTATTTACGAGGAAATATTTATAATTCATGTACATTATTCATTGAAATGTTTTCCAAAGGAATATTTTACGGTTTTGTGGAAGTGACTCTTTCGAATTATCATGATTTTAAATGTTTTAGTGATTTATTTTTCTATATCATTTTAATCATGTCCATGTTTTCAAAATGATAATAAGGATTTATTTATATGGACATAATTATTTCATAATGTCAATTCCTATAAAAGTTTTAAATGTGGTATGGGAAAAACTGATTCAAAAATCATTAAAAAATGACTTTCTTTATAAATGTGTGACTTTTAAATGATTTCACAAACTGGATATTTCACTAAATGTGTTTTAATAATCATTTTCAACTATGACTGCATTCTTACTGGATATTATTCTTGATTGTTGTTGATTTATTATAATACAATATTCAATAGCGTATTGAATGAGTTATGATATGTTTGACCATGGATATGCAATTTTTATTGCAGAAATGGTATATGGATCAAGTTTTGACATTTCATATGATAGTTTTAATAAGAATGTTTATGTTATGTTTTAGAATTTTGATATAAGGAATGAATTAGACTTAGTACATGATGGGTGGGGCCCACTATATCCCCTCAATGCATTAGTAGGTATCATGAGAAAAAATAGATTCTTGGACAATGTCTTTGACAAAATTTATATTTAGCATCTTGGCACGAGGACTTGACATTGTGGGTAAAATGACCAAAATTATGCATTCAATCATTTTGAGATTAGTTATTAATGTTATAAGTGATTATTAGACTTGTAGAATATCCAAGTGAATAATTAAATGGAATTATTCTATTTTTATTTTCCATATTATTCTGATGTTTTTGTTTAGAGGGATTTTTTTCTCAATTTTATACCTTTACATAAAATTTTATTATTTTTTATGATATCTTCCACTATATAGTTTATCCTTACTATACATCTGATCTCACCCCTTTCATATGTTTTATTTTCCAAGGATACAAAGAATTATATTATGATTTATATGATGGTTTAAGCTAGTAGAATAAATGTGTTATCAACTGATTATTTATGCTATTTTTATGTTATAAATTTTAATGTAAAGATCATTTATGCAATCTATTTTCCTAGACTACTAAAACGATCAGTCAATCAGGACATGATTCCTTATAATCATGCAAATTTACGAATATAATTTACTAGCTCCAGGAATCTAGGGTTGGGGTGTTACTGTTGGTATAATAGGATTTTTAGCAACAACCATGTAAATTGATTTAGATAAACTCTGATTAGTAAACATTACCCTATGATAGACATCATGGATTAGTATTGAAGAACATAAAATATTTTTGGTAGTGTAGATATTATGAGGGTATTACAAGAAATATGCCTCTGTCTAGATACAACTAGAGGACATGGTTCTAGAACATATTTACCTATGAGTGAAAAATCCAATAAAGAGTTTTGATCTTGACCTATGGTATCCTGGTACACGTCAACAAGACTTAATATGCATCAGGTTTGACAATCCTATGGGATATTTATATGTTAATTCACATTTTCCATTAAAACCACTATGAATGATTTATGAGTAAATATGTTAGAAAGAAAACAAATATTTTGATTATGACATTACATGTGCTTAAATCATCAATTAATTAAGATAATTTTTATATTTTTTATATCAAACATAATGATATGATCAAACCTAGTGTTTTTCAACATTTTGACATGGCGCCCAATAGAAATAATGCGGACTCCAGCAATACACAAGAACCAAATAGTAAGAAGGATCATATATTTATGGTCTTAATCCAATATTTACAAGGGAAATAGTCTCTCATGTATCTGCATCATATGAAAAAATAATGTCATGTGTAAATAAGATATGTAATGAATTCTTTGAGTACTATGACTTTAAAGGGAATAATTAAATAAAGAGAATGTAAAAAAAATATGGATAATGGGTCGAAGTGGAATAAGGATTTTCTTAGATGTGATTAAAGTGGATGGAGTCACCTTGGTAAATGATTGATGGAAATTGGAGTATGTTATAAGTGTGGAGAAAATGGACACCACGTTTGTGACTACAGGGGTAAGAAAAATTATAAAAATGTATAATTCTTAATCTGAAAGGATTCGAGACACTATGTGTATCAGGGTACAAATAACCATAGTATGCACTAAAAGAAGCTATTGTAAAATAATCAGGTTATGGTACCACTACAGATGAAGAAGATTGTGTAGTTTTCTTATGTTGTAATTAAAGAGTTATTTCATTTGAGTGTTGTATCAACTACGTATTAGTTAAATGAATTATTGAAATAAATACGGATTTTACTGAAGTATTATATCATTGAGGATTTTTTATTATATAGTTCGATGAAAAGTGAATCAATAACAAGTTAAGCATTTTATAAAATACATCGTTAAAGGAGATATAAACATTAATGTGGTTCTGTTTCAGAGGTAGTGATTTTAGAATTACATATGAATTATTTGGATAAATCATATTTTATAATATTGATTGCCTTGAAACTAAATAATGATTTCTATGATCCATAATGGTCAGATTTTAATAAATTTATGGATTTAATGAGTATATCAAGTTTTCTTTATTATACCAATAAAATAATAAAGTAAATAGATATAAAAATTATGTTTAGTGGTAATTATGGTTGTTACCATGTTTTAATAAAATACATGATGAGGGTTTTAAAATGTTGATCATCATTATGTTACATCGACCATACATATAAATTTTTGGATAGTGAGTTTGGACACAATTATTTTTGATAAGTCAAATGGATCGAATTCAGTAAGTTGAAAACATAATTGTTTTATGAGGTTAATTTATGATTTGTTGGATATTTTACCCAACCTTTTGGAATATAGTAAACATTTAGAGAAATAATGGAATACTTGTGGACCTTACGATTTATCAAATGATTTTTAGGCATAATTTTTTTTTGAACATTCATTTTATAGTGTAATGGTTGAAGTAAAAATAGATCAAAGCACAACCAAATAATGAGATTTTTATTATGACATGCAATAAAATCACATATTTTTTCTGGAGTTCTTATCATGACAGTAAATTATTCCCTCCTATTCAAAACAATTATCTATAAAAATGTGTTATCGTAATACCTAATGTTTTGTTAAACAGATGGTATATTAAATTAGCATATATTGATGTCTTTGATTCCCTCAATATTTCATTTATTGTTCACTTGTTTGTAAAGGATGACCTCAATCACTCTATATTAATATTTACGTTTTTCATACAATTATGATTCCCAAATTGCCCAAAATGTTTTAGTATTCAGAATCCTAATATGGTGTTGAATTTTTCATTTCCCATTCCCTCATATGAAGAATAAATTTTATTAACCCTATTTTGGATGTGGGGTTTTCAAAAAGGAATTTTATATTTTCAACGTTTTAATTTGGTGGTACAATTTAAAATTTTGAGGGGGAAATTTATAAAAGGGAGAATGTAGTACCAAAATATTTCACATTAATTTATCACATTAATGTAATTAAATTTCTTATATTCTATGCAATACCGACTATTCTTCGGTTATACACAAGATTGAGATTCTACAAAATAGCATATTAATATTATAATTAAATAAAAGATATATTTATTTATTAATTAAATATTTAAATAGTTATAGTATAATAAAACATTTATATGTTATTTACAATGTTTTCAAATAAATAAAATATATCTATAATTAAATGAATAATTTTTGTTAAAATATTTATATATTAAAATATTCTATTTTCCTTAAAGAACTACTTTTTATATCCATTTGTGAACAATTAAAAATGTCATTTTATAGACTCTAAAAATTGAATTTCATAAAATAGAATTCATTTTTGAATTTAGAATATCAAAATCATATTTTGTTGAATTTTTGGTATTTTTTATGAAAACATTCAACTTTTGATAAATAGTGAAAATTACCACAAAGTACATAAACACTGACATTTTTCTATAAATAATTATTTTGAATTAAAAATATATTGTAAATTCAAAATAGATATATAATAATTATATTATTAGAATTTAAGTCATTGGAGTCATTTTATAATAATATTGGATATATATAATTTTATTGAAAAATTTTAATGTCTTTTTACACAACATCTTGGCACATTTATCCAGCTTCAAGGAACATTAGCAAATTTGCATAAAATATAATTTTTCCACTTCAGTGAATTAAATATCAAAATTTTGAGATACACAATTGAAATTGGTATGAAAAATGTGGTTCAAAGGTATGAAAATAAGTATTAATGAATAGTAACTTTTGAATTTTATTTACCACAGAATAAAGTAAAAAAGTAAATAAAGTTTAAAATAATATTAAAATAAGCCCAACACATGTCCTAATTCTATTCGATATGTGTACATTGGCCAATTTCATCATTATGATGAAAAATAATATACTTTTCATCCATTTTTGTTAAATTAGGAGATTTATTATATTTTAGTTAATGAAGATTTAAAAGTGTTAAATTCAATGATTAATAAGTGAAAAATTTTTAATATTGGGTTACACAAAAGATAATATTGAATATAAATATTCAATAGAATGCTAATTTTTTTTTACAATATCAGGGTATTTCTTTATAATTTTTAGACATTATAGATATAGAATTATTTATGACAGAGTGATGAAGCAATTATTACCTTATTATGGAATCAATAAAAAATTAATGTTATAAATATTACAATAAATGGAAAATAAATAATTTTATTCCATAAACGAATATTTTTGGTGAAAATGAAATGCTATGGATAAATTAATGTATGGTGTTTGAATTAATCAAGTTGTTATGACTTTTACAGAAAACCAAAAACTATATAGTGTTAAAATTGACATAAATGAGTTTTTAAAGCAAATACTATATTATTCATTAAAATATACGATTCAGTCAAAATACTTATACAATGTTATATATGTCATTATTGTACCACTCGAGGTTTTATTTTAATTTTATTTTGACTATATTAACCATGTAATATAAAAATACAAGAAGACATGATAAAACTTATAATTTTTAACTAAGTGTTAAGTCTAAATGATAAAGTAATTATGTTGACATAAAATTATCTAAAATTAATTGTTTGAGAGGATTTAGACCCATACACACCTTATCCTAGAAATAAATCTATTTTTAGGTATTAGAAATTGAATTTTATTTTATAATAAATCAAATTTTCAAGTATTTCTTAATGTGCCTTAATCCTCTCTTATAAATGGGTACAACACATTATCTTCAATTAAAACCTCCAATGACATTATTATCAGACAAAAACTGCTCAAAAATCATCCAAAATACCCACAATTAAACATATATGCATTAATTTTATCAGAAATACAACCTAAGGATCCCCTTTTTTCAAATCAAAAGGAAGAACCCTAAGAAGAGGTAATTATTTCATCAACTCTTTCAAAGTTATTTTCATATTCCACTACCTATTTCCTTGGTTATTACATACCAAAATAATAAATCCAGTACCATATACAAAATTAGATGTTATTATAAAAAATTTATAACCATATTCATTATTTTATCCATCCCATGAACGATAAAGTCACCATACGTGTGTGCGTACGGCTTACCGTCTCCACGTTGTTGTGTAGTATTTTATACAACAATTCATTATTTGGATGTGTATAATAATTAGTATAATTGATGTAAATAATAAATATAACATGTTGATGATTCTGTATATATAATATTTCATCCATTTAAAAATTATTTTACCATCAATAGAATGATATAATCGCTCGAGCGTACGTATGTCTTATAGTTGCCATGACATGATGAGATTCATTTCCACATTAACCAAACATTGATGATTATAAAAATATATATTATTAATGAGTACATAATATATGACATAATAATGATACTGTATATATATACACATATTTCACATTCTCTTTCTTTTAATATGATCTGAAAATGGACATGGTGTTTATGCATAAGTATGACCTAACATCTCTATAATCGGTGTCTTCCATTTCATATATCGATCTAATATACATATTTATATTCCAATTATTTATGATAAATAAATAATTTTATATATTCTAGAATCAATTAAATCATGTTATATTTCATACTATCAATAATAACATGTTAAAACACACACGATAAAGATAGCCATTATTACCCAAAATGTTATTTTAACATATAAATTATTATTAAATGGGTATTATAAAGCCGTAAATGAATAAATTATGATATCATAAATATTAATATGGTTTTGGTATAAATAAATAACATACTATTTTCATTATACAGGTGGTTAAACGTTCCATCAACCAATGTAAATACAAGGTATGGGTTAATTCCTCAATCTCATTATTATCCATGATTGTTTATGTGTAACTATTTACTATGACATATTTATCATTGATTTAAATGTTTCATAAAAATGATTCAAAAGTAACATTTTATGGTTTTTTGGTAGGGAATATTTAGAAATATCATCATTTTATTTATTATAATGATCCATTCATCTAAATATTTTTTATTTATGTTCATTTTTTCAAAATGATTTTATGGATTTATTTATATGAAAATGATTGATTTAAAATGATAACCCAATTCAATAGTTTCAATGTGGTATGAGAAACATTGATTAAAAAATCTCTTTTAAATTACATCATTTATTAATGCCTTCCTTTTAAATGATTTCACAAAAAATTATATTTCCATCAAAGTGTTTTACTCATCATTTTCACTTTGTCAACATCCTTAGTAGATATTATTCATGATTGTGGTTGATTTATTATAATAAAATCCTCAATATTCTATTGAATGAGTTATCATTTGTTTTAATGTGGATGTGCTATTTTTATACCATTCATTGTTTATGGTTAAAGTATTGACATTTAGTATGATAGATTAAATACGAATGGCAATTTTATGTTTCATTATTTTTATATGAGAAATAAATATGACTTAGAAAGTGACGGGTGGGTCCCACTATTACCCTTCGATGCAACGGTAGGTCTCATGAGACACACTACTGTCTTGGCCCTATTCCTTGATAAAAATTTTATTTAGTATTCGAATTAGGCCTTGAAATTTTGTTAAGATGTTCAACATTATTAATAACATCATTTTAAGATTAGTTATTAATGTTACAGGTGATTATTCGACTAGTTGAATATCAATGTGAATCAGTTAATGGAATTTTATTATTTATCTTTTCCAAATTATTCTGATGTTAATTTTTGAATGGCTTGCTTTTAAATTTTATTCCATTCCATAAAATATTATGATTATTTATTATACCTTCCACTATATTTTTAAATCTTACTGAGCATCTGAGCTCACCCATTTCTTATCTTTTATTTTCATAGGACAATAAGATGTATATTTATATTTTTATGGATGTTTATGTTAATGAAATTAAAAAATTATCAAAGGATTATTTATGCATTGTTTTATGTTATTAATATTATTATTATGTGCATGTATGTGTTATATATTCTTTGACTACAAAACTGATCAGTATTTTAGGACATTATTCATTGTAATCATTCCAATGTATTAAAATAATTCAATGGTTGTGGGATACTAGGATCAACAAGGTAATGGTTACATTATAGGAACATTAGAAACAATCATGGAAATATATTTAGATAATCTCAGATTAGTCAATATCATCCAAATATTGTCTTAAAGGATTATTATAGAAGAGAAACCAAATTTTTTAGTAATATAGATATTATGTCGGTTTTCTAAGTAATATGTTCCCATTTAGATAATACATGTGGACGTGGTTAAGTAACATATGTATCTAGGTGTAAAAAATTCAAAATGGTGTTTCGAGCTTATCCCGGGGTATTCTGGTACACAACTACATGCCGTACTATGCACCTATTTTGATATTCTTGGAGGATATGCTTAGGATGCTTCACATTTTCATTATTGACCATTATGAATGATTTATGAGTTAATAAGTTGGAAAGGAAAACAATTTAATCATTATGATACTAGAGATTTGTAAATATTCAATTAATTATTAAATTATTTTAATTGTTTTTGGATTATACATTATGTTATGATGTATCCTAGTGTATGTCGTCATTTTGAAATGGTGCCCAGAAAAAGGAATGCGAACTCCAGTAATATGGATGATCCAAATAGTATAAAGATCATATATTTAATTGTATTATGCAAACATTTAGATGAGAAATATTCTCTCACATATGATAATCTTATGAATAAATTGTATCATGTGATCATAAGATCTGTAAATATTTATCTGTGTTATATGGATTTAAAGGGAACCGTGAAAAGAAGAGGATGGAAAAAATATGGATAATGGGAAGAAGGGAAATAATGATTTTCCCATATATTATAACTATAAAAAGAATCACCTGGGTAAGAACATGAATGGAATGTTAGTATGTTAGTAGTGTGGAGAAAATGGACACTACATTCATGATTTCAAGTGTAGGGAAAATGTTTTGAATGTATAATGATTCATTTGCAAGGAGTTGAGAGACTACACGAATCAATGTCCAAATCAAAAGTGTATTCAAAAAAATGATTATGGGTAATTTTTTTTAACAAAAGTAGAAATGAAACAGAATAACATAATAGTTCATTTCATATATAATCATGGAATAACATTTTCAATAAAGTATAAGTATAACCCAATCAATGGAAATTGTGATAAAAACCCCTTACATCATGTTCAAATTTGTTTGTATGTAATTTAAACCTACTATATAATCAATTTATATTTATTATGAATACATAAAAAAACAATAGACTTATTTATAATATAATATATGACCCATTTATAACATCTTAATACCCTCTTGTTAATAATATTTCATTATTATCACTATTTTTCGTGTACTAATTGATATCTTTTTCATGTATAATTTGATTTGGTAGTTTTAGTACTTATATCTTCTTCATACATTAATTATATTGAAAATTTTATTCATGATATAAATAATATATATAAATAATAATTATAAATTCAAACACATATATAAATGATTGAGAGAGAAAAAATGTATTAGACCATTTATGGAGATGCTAGGTTGTACATACGCAAGAACGCTGCATTAACTTCTTGACAGATGGAAAAAAAGAATAGAAAATTTTAAATCTAATTTAAATAATAATTAATTTGTCATATGATTCATATGTATTAATTAAATCTATACTTATTACCACCAATATAATTCACAAATTAATAACATATCACATCGATTCGGTGTAGTATTAGTCCACACAAACACTCGAGTGATGCTATTATTTTCCAACATATTAGAAAGTAATATGATTGAAATTAATTATTCATATAAAGGAATAACTATATAATATATACCATATATATTCATTTGTTCTGTGTTATCAACCATTCATGAATAGTGCGAATGAAAAAAAAAATCACTTCTACGTGGAGATAATAAGTTGCCCATATGCACAAGTGATATTTTCTGTTTTCATATGATTCAATTGATATAGAAAATTGTTATATCACAATAATAATAACATATAAAAATATTTATGAAACTATATTTTTTATTTTAGTAAGGGAAAAAATGATTTATAATAAATATGTAAATTGATTATCTCTATTTTAGTATAATCCCTTCAGATCCCCTCATAAAGTCACTCTAAATGGTCTTTTAAAAATATCAAAACCTCTAATTCATGGTAATGGATTTTTATAATAGAATTGTATTGGGATTTTTTGATATATTTTTATCAATTTTGTAATGAAAATATATAATTGATATCCTTTATATGTGTACGATGGGGGTCCTTGGATGTTTAGAAATTAATAAATTAATATCAATTATTTTTCCTGAAAAAATTTATATCTATGTATATAATTATAATATAAGATATAAATTAATGCAAATAATCAATTACAAAAATTTCTTTATATCTTTGTGTTATGTTTTCATCCATATAATATAGTTAAAAACCCGAGTTTACCCTTTTGACAATTATTGCAAAATTAATTATTTATTCTTTTTATGGGTCAACAATATTAACATGAAATAATAAACCCTTTATAATCACCATGCTTATTTATTTAAACTATATAACATTAATATTTATGAATATGATATTTTCATGAGTTTTAAATCCAATTATAAAATATTACTTATTATAAAATATCATTAAACTCAATTTGGAAAATAAATAAAGTATTATAATATAATATGTATCCAACTCATGTAAAATTGTTCAAAATTGATATGTATTAATTTATATGTAAGATATGGTATCAATTTAATAATTCAATAAAATATATATTAGGTGATATATTATTTTAATCCTTATATTTTTGTTGAACAATTTGGTTAATCAATTATAACATTAATCGTGGAAATCATTTTTTTTCTAATTTAAAGGTTAATAATTTTATAAATAATGTGAAAATTGAATCATAAATTGAAAATGGATTAAATTTTAGAATATTAGTCATCATAATTTTTATATTTTTATATTTTCTTTTTTTAAATAATTTAATAAAATATATTTATATAATACTATTAAAGACATTTTAGGAACTATTCAAATAAATTTTCGTCGAATATAACATGAAATCAATGGAATTATAATATAAACATTTTAAACAACCATAATATGTTATACATATCATCAAAATTCATGGGAAACATTAAATAATACAAAAATATTTTTTATCATTTAAGTGTAATTATATTGTTTTTAAAATTTTTTTTGAAGTGTTTATTCAGTGTGATGAAGCATTCAAGATAATTATTTTAATCAATAAAAATTTAAAATAAATTACCATTATTAAACAATAATCAATATTTAAAATAAATAATTTTAATCTAAAATATTTTTTTATCCATACTATAAAATTTTATAGATATTAAAATCAAGAGAGTGACATTCTTGAATTTATATTTAATTAAAATATTATTTTTCATTTTGAATGAAAAATTAAAAGGTACTTTTATATATCTTAATAATGGATTATGATGGTGTAAAAAATAATAAAATATATTAATTGAATGTTTTAGGGTTATTTTTAGATTTTAACACAAAATTTTTAACCATAATTACCCGATTTTCCCATTACAAAGATGATAAATATTTCCACTATTACTATTCACAATACATAAAAATAGAATGAGAATATTTTAAAAATTTGAATATTTTTAATCCAAATATGTATTTTATAGTTCAATATTACCTTTTTAGAATTTGTAAAAAAATTTAATATAAACTCATAAAACACAATAATCCTCTATTTTTGAACAATGTGTTTTTATGAATTTAAATGAACTAATATCAAAGTTATTAATAATTATGACTCAAATAGATTTATTTATTTGACTACAAATAATATGGATAAGTTTTTTATTCAATAAAAAATACAAAATATATTGGTATTTTAAAATAATTTGATGGAATGATAAATAATTAGGGTGCAATGATAGATGCTACTATATCTCATTTAAGGTGGTGCATACATTATTATATAGGAGTTAGGTGTGTTGGCAGCCCATGATGTGAACCATTATTTACGAAATGTTTTATTTATGATCTCTACTTGAGACTCCAGGTTCAAAATGTATTCTCATTTCATTGAGGGTCCCAATTCTAAGACTTATTGGGTATCCTCTACCTTCCTTCATGATGTCTGAGAATCATTGACAGAGTGACATTTCATTACAATTATGATTTGGAATTTGCACTACATGGTTCCCTAATTTCATTGGAGGATATAACATTGCAGGTTTCCATATTTGATGGTTTATTCTATTCGAGTCATATGGAAAATTATAATGCTCCATACTATCCATATCCATGAATATAAATGCCTGATATGGCTTTAAGGATCAACTACCAAATGGTTGTGATGTAATGGTTGAAAGCGTGTTTTATGTTTGAATTGTGATTTTATGTTTTTTGATCAAGGTACAGTGAAATAACGTACAATTTTAGCTAACAAGAGAGTATCCTGGTTGTATTAAGGTGAACATAAAATCCTAGATAATAGAGGCATCTAGTCTTCAGTCACTAATAAGTATCCCACATAATATGGCATAAGACATGCACTACTTTTTTTAGCTGATTTGGAATCTCATAGACAGATGTGCCGAGGGGCCAGAACATGATGGGAAGGTTCATTGCATCAAAATCCTCATATATTGATGTCACTGTCCTCTTCATCAGACTTACTCAAATGAATTTGGTCATACCCTAGAATATTCATTTGAGGGTCTCTTAATTACTAGAGTGGACTGCTGCTAGATGTTGATGGAAAAACATAAGTAGTTGATCCTGATGTTTTGAGCACCTATTTATATAAAGGGGTCCGAATATTTAGCACCCCTATATATAGAGGCAACTGGTAAAGGGAGGGGATTTCTTTGTCCAGTGGAGATACCAACATAGGGAGGTCGAATATAGTAGATGTTAGGAGTAGAGTCCCTAAGATCCGTCTCCACACTACAATAATAGTACTATCATGGAAATTATTACATTTTACTTTGATAGAAGAGTTAGTGAACCCTCGTGGTGATTGAATGTGTCTCCAAAAACGTCAAGGGAATGATCATTGAACCTATTGGGTATAATAATATCAATTTGTTTCGTTGATGGAATATTCCAAACAACCATTTGGAATTAAGCAGGGATATTGACCATCTATATGAATATTTATAGAACATTCCTATAACTATCTAGTGTTTTGAGAATATACACTTTCTACTGAGAATATTCTGGAATATGACATTTTTTTGTCTCATTCTGACAAGATTATAAGTGTTTCCTAAGGCATGTTTCCTTCTTAATTTGTTGTCCTCAGTCGGGATGATAGTATGAGCCTGATCTAGAGCATTTATGATTATTCATTGGTGTTTCATAATAGGGATATGATCCTACCCCATGTTATTTTCCACCATCACCTATTGAGACCCAGTTGGAAAAAGAAGATGATCCTATTTCAAATATGCATTCCTCACTGTAATATTTTGAAGAATGACTTGAATTGGAGAATGTATAAGAGACTTTTCTTGTATTTCCTTAAAATGATTCTTGTATTGTCGATCATCAGTGGATGTATTAATTTGATCCTGGCATTCAAGGTATAAAGTAAAATTCCTTGATGATTCACTCACTCGAATATGATCATGTCCTAGGGATTATGCCACTCAAACGTGGTTAGCCTTGAATAAAAAATTCAATCTTCCTGATCCAGAGCCATTAGAGTTTTCCACTAGACATATTTGATAAGAATATGAGTCTAACTTGAGTCATGTGCCCCTATTTCTTAGTTATCTCTGACCAGAATAGGGATATGAGCCGAATCATGGGCCTATGAAATAAACAGATGAATTTTTTTGATAAGCATGTTCCCCTTTACAGAGGATTGTGCCACTCTTACCCAATGATAACTAATTATATTAGTTTTATGATTCTTGCACAATATCTTATCCTTTAACATAATATGCAGTTTATCATATTGGATGGAAGGAAGAGTGTGCACTTGCTCTGAGGTAGCCACTTTTTCATAATAATCAAAGTGTTGAGTTGTCCTGGATATAAGGATAAGAGTATACAGTTATCCCTACATCTAAAAATATACTAAAATATTTCAATGGAGGTATTCATCTATTGTTAAAATATAATGACATTTCAATAATGTTGGGGTAGGGATATAATCCTACATAATATATATCTTGACTTTATAATTGTATATGTCTATGATTAAAGCATGAATATATACAAACTTCTATCATCTTTGTACCACTAGAGTATTTATATGGGCTTCATGCATAGGGGTAGGGATATCCTCCTCTTCCATGCCTGATGTGATGATATGCCCATAAAATTTTTCATTTTGAGTGAAGAAATGAGCATACTTTCTAGTTACTATCGAAATATGCCAGAAGTCAATATTAATGAGAGTGGGGATATAATCCAACTCATGGATATCTAGTTCCTTTATTCATGTTGTGTCTTCATTACATCCCATTTCTGGAATTCAGTAGTGGATGCATGTAAGGTGGTACCTTTTGTAGGTGATTATTGGGCATCGATGGGATGGATCTTCTTGCAACAGTTGTTTAGATCCCTCCTAAGAAACCCCTAAATCAGGAGGGAGCGGTATTTGACTCCCTAGACCACCTTCATCAATCAGTTTAGGTGGAAATTTTTGCAGTCTAGGGATATCCTCTTGAAGCAGTTAGTTGTGGTGAATAGGGACACTAGCTTAGTTGTAGCTTTCCATCGAAGATAATGAATCTTTAGGATCCATACTTATAGAATTTTTTTTCTACTTCTAGTTTCATGATTATACATCATTAGGAGTTCTCCTAGATGATCATGCTCACTGCTTGATGTTGGAGCTGGAAATAAGATGAGATATTTTTTCAACCCCTGAGGGTTGTAGCCATAATTAAATTACTAGAGCGATCACTAAAGGAAGAACTCATTAATTCATATCAGAATGCAATTGTTGACAATGATATATTTATTCATGCAAACAACATGGGACAACGTCACTAATTAGTTCAATATCATCGACATTATATTTCGAATCATATATTAATGATTAACACAATTTATCAATTATTCCCAATTCATCCATTCATCTCATGTGGACTTGATAGTACGAGGATGTACATATCTATGGTAAACCCATTCATTTTGTATCAGATTCATGATTTATGTCAGGATTTTGAGCATTGTTTGTTTAGGATATGAGAAATCAAAGAGGACTTCTATATTGATAACCAATCATTACGTTATTTCCGAGTCCCAAATTAGACATTAGATTTTATTTATGAGTCAATGTGAAAAAATTTATAGATAGATGAAAACCCTATTGTTTTTTTACTAGGGATATTATTTTCAGTTTCACAATTTTATAAAACAGAAAGAAGGACGACTACCATGTATGTTTGGCTTGACCCATCAACTAATTGTGGGGGGTTCATTTTATGCATAATCATTTAATTAGTTCCACCATTTTCAATCATAATAGAAACTCCAAATGGTTCCTTCATTCATAAATGGGTACAAACATGTTTTCCGATTATAAGTGTCTAATTGGGGATTCAGACACAACAATGTGTTGGAACTCACTATGGTTGAGAGGATGAGAGGTCAGGATAAACACACCATATTGCGTAGATTATTTTCCTACTACATGAATCTCTTATAAATATAAGATATGTTTTTGAATGTATTCTTAATCCCTATACAAGAATAATTACCAAGAAAAAATGATTATGATTCTTGTATCTCCTTCTATATAAGATGAGGATGTCATCTGTGAATCCATATGTGTGTGACCAATTCTCTTCACCCATTTCATATAATTTAAAGGCTTCTTATGTGATGATGCCATGTTACAAGGATATTTACAATTTTATTCCATGTAGTTAGGTGGTTATATTCTAAGGATGCGATTGAGCAATTATGAGGTTTCATAGGAATTTTGTTTATCATTGGAATAAAACCAACCTAGTTTGTTTTGCACATGATGTTTGACCACCGAATGAATGAACATATATGAGTACTCTAAGGAACTAAATATTCAAGGTCAAATCTCAAGTAAATGTTATAAATACCCCAATTATGGTGATAATTAGGGTTTTCAATGTTCATTTGGTTTCCCAGTACACTGAATGATGTGGTTGAATGATTATCCCATGGAATTTGTTGGCTTTAGATGGTTGATGTGATAGAGATAACAGAATACATACACCTAAGTGGTTTCCTATTTGTTATATGAATGATATAAATATTGCAACTTCCCAGGACCATGTGATTTATGCTCCTTGTGAGAGAAAAGGGATTAATAGTTTTCATTATCACATCATACAGGTATAGGGATTGTGTTTTATGGAAACCCATGATATGTTAAATATGGATCTCATGTCATAGAGAGGTGTCCAAAAAATATTTTTTATGGGATGAATTATAGCATCCAAAGTTTAATTGATCGGGGAATACACAAAAATGTTGCCATGTTCTATGAAGTGGTTTATGGTGAAAATTATATGATTATTTTCACTCTCTAACATCATTTGATTCCAGCTCATCATGGGAAACAATGGATTGAAAATAATGAACATCCTTGATAGTATTTGTGGTACTTATATGTTAGTAATACCCTTGAAGATTAATATGGATCTCAAATATCATGGAGATGTCCTACCTATCCATGTTATTGTATAAATTCTAGTCATCATATTGTCTATGACCAGGGCTTATACAATGATGTTTACCTTATAATTGGGAATATCAGTTATTCAATTGATTGGGGATTACATATTGATGATTACCATATCTCTAGGGGATTATGCATCGAGGATGTGTAAGGTCATCAAATCCCCAAATTCGATTTCAAACATTGAAAAATCTCTATCCCAACGCTTGTTGATTTTCTATTTAACATGATTTGTGTGCTTTTTTGACATTCATGAGAATATTTAGCTAATATTTCTTATGAAAATTTTATAATCTAATTGACATTTCATGAGGAATTTTCATTATTTGGATGGCATTTCTTATTGATATCCCACAATCATGAATGGATTGTTTGGAGGATATCACAAGATTGTGTTGGTTGATCCTAGATGCCATCAAATAAATGGGTGACATGAAGAGAGGGTATCACATGATCGAACAGCCTGCCTAGATGTCATTTTAGGTGTTAGATGACACATATACAGGGCATTATGTGATTAAATACCTCATATCTCGGAGGGTGTCACATGTCCTGGCTGAAATTTCTTAATGGAATCAGAAGACATGGTAGGAATGCATGGAGGGCATCTTGAGATCCGGTGGAAATTTTATGGTGGTACCATGAGACATAAATTACCTGAGTTGGTGGTACCATAATTATAGTGAAACACATTTGAAGGAAATTCAATAGCTTGAATAGTTATCCTGTATGGTTTAACGAGACTTTAGAGGCTTGTCTGAAGGACTTTATGTTACATTTATTGACATATATAGAGGACTTCAAATGAAAAAAATATTATACCAAAGGAGTGTCACATGATTTGAATGACAAGTCATGGTTTTGTTTCAAATCTCAGGTGGCTCATGCTAAAAGCATGAGGGTCAGTGATATATATTTTTTCATTAATACTTCATCCTTTAGTATTGTTCTAGCAATTATTTTTTGAATGCATTAGGTTTATTCAGTTTATCTTATATTAATTATCATATGATTTTGTGGGTATCCACAATGTTCTTCTAATGTACCACTAGAAAACATTCACATGATCTATGAATGATCACACAATGTGATTACGCATTACACATGGTTGTTATAGTGGTTCTCCAAATCCTAAATGATGGGATGATTATAATGTCGCGAGATTAGCTTCTCTAAGAAATATGCTTCTATGCGGGTGCGAGGTTTTTCTTGTTTGTGGTTTCGATGGTTGTGATCATGATCATTCGAAGAGTCTTCCATATTTTGATTGATAGACGTGAATATTTCATGATGAGGTGGGGGATTTATAGGCCTCAAGAACCCAATTGTTCTCTCTTTGGTGTGGTTCCTATCATGTGATTTTCTGATGGAGTCGTTGAAGGGCTTCTGCATCATGTTCCTTCATGAATCTTTTCCATGGATCTCTCTGAGAGAGTCTCTATATTCTCTTTGACTTGGTGTACATCCCAACAATGACTCGGGTAGTTCAGTATTTACAATTAATTGGGAATTTCAATGTTATGAGATCATTTCGATGGACTTACATACTGTTATTTTTAAATTTCTAAAAGAATTAATGAGATTAGGAATCTAGTCAATATGTGTCATTTTATATATGGTGAATTTTTTGGTTCATTCTAAATGATAAGGATGACTTGTTGCAGGGGTTTTGATAAATCTAACTGGCTTGATATGGAGTCTTGGGGGCCTGTGCTGTGGATTTTCTTAACATGTCACAAGGGTTTTATGACCATGATTTTAAAATGTCTACTATTATTTTTATTTCATATGTTTATTTTATAATGGTACGGAGTCATGTTAGATTTCATGAGTAATTTAAAAGAAAATTACTTATCCTCTTGATGAATCAACTTGTGGACAATAATAGTCATAATGATATTCAAGATAACTTCTTGGAAAATGGAACTCATTTTATTTAGAGAGTCAAAGGGTGTGTGCAACATTACCTGGACATGCTTGAGGTGTGGTGAGGATAATATACTGGTGAGAATTCAAAATTAGTGAAGACATGTCCAATGGGATTAATGGTGTATTGAAAATTTCATAGGGCACATTGTTCTACTCTTATGATTGTGATAGGATATCAAATTTTTCATATTTTTTCCTTTATTTTACATGGTTTTTTTAGATCTTGAGAAACCATGTGAATGTTATCGAATAAAGACAATCAATTTGTCTGTAATTCATCATGTGACTAATGAAAAATCTCATGATGATGATCGAACAACACCAAGGATAATTATTCATCATATTTTTTGTTCATCACCTGATTAGTTATGGATCATGTGATGGAGTGAGAATAATTTTCGAGTAGATCATTCTACTAACAATTGATGTGTCATATATTCATGGATTTTTGGTTCCATAGCATGACTAAGGTTGTTTTAATTTCATAAAAACATTCTAAAGGGGGCCTGGAAAGTGTTGTAGAATGTCACGTGAATGTAACATAACATTAATCCACATGAATGTGTTACAAAACCAAAGGTTCACAAGAGGGTATTGCATGACATCAAATTAATCATGTGATTGAGTAAAGGTGGAACGGTGACTGAGTCTTGTGAAATTTTTACTCGCATTTACCTGAAATATTCATTTCCATCACATTGATATGTCTAGAGTGGAATGGATATTCTTATAAAAACATGAATATTTCAAGTGTCTGGGGGTGGACCTCTATTAGATCAACAAGGCACTACGAGTCATTGAATGTTATTTCAGGATCGAATTTTAAGGTGCATAATTATTTTTGACGTGATCATATCCAAACACCATGTTTACATCCATTATTATTCACATAAATTTGTATGAGACAATTTAATATCACCTTTGGATGAGGCATGATAATGACATGAATCTGTATTAGTGTTATCATGATGGTTTTTCATTAGAGAGCCATGGTTTTCTACCATTGTGAAAGCCAAAATCATCTCCTTCACATGATATGGTACATGATTCCCACCATTAACATGATCAGTTAATAAATGAAAATACTCTTCACAAGATATTTTAGGCATTGGCCTAAATCCTTGTGTGAATTCAAGAATGAGACTAGCATGACTGGTTTCACCGAACCCTTATAGGATATTCTATACTATATTTCACATCGAAAATATTAAATCTCCATTAAAAAGTTGCTACGACCTTCTACTATGTGTGATATTGATTTATTTATAGAAAAAATATCAACCTATAGATGATCATATGAGAATGGTTTTGTTCTTTGTGATCATGCTCTGTCATCCATCACACCACACACTAAGCCAAATATCAAAAAATAATTCATCATCCAAGTATGTTATCAAAAAAATGATCTTATAACTATATATGTAAAGTGAATTATTATTTTCACAATCACATAACCTCATATACTATCTTCACCATAACATAATATTCTTCTGGTGTTATGTGTGTGTGATGGATAGTTTCATCACGCACTAACTATTCTTGAAAAAAATTCTCACAAAATATTTTATTCTGAAACCCATGCACTATTTTTGATGATGACTATATTTTTTCTAGTTATGTTGAATGAAGTATATATTTACTAAGTATAATATCCAAGATATTTAACAATTCCATTTTTCTCCATGTTCTACATATTTAAAATTAGAGAGGCCACCCCAACTGATCATTGTGAACTTCACGTGTTATAGTAAGATACCATCAATAGAAAACCATGAAAGCATCATGTGTCTACATGTATGCATTGTCTAATACCACAATATGCATTTCATTTTTTTATTTATCTATGTCATGTCATTCATGAAATCTCTATGATATCACACACTGTAATGATTGTAAATTGTATCAACTAGAGACCTGTGGATAGAGGCCATGTCATGTGTTGAAATGAGAACATGGATTCTCTTTTCTTCACATGATCAAGAGTGGGGTATTCATATCTCAATTTAATTTAATATAATTTTTGAATAATACATATAAAAAATATTATATAGATGCCTCAGTTGGAGGAAATATGGTGTAGGGGATCTCATCTTCTCCTTATCCTACTGATGTGCGATATTCACTCCCAGCGCATGAGGCAATCCAAAAATCTGATACATCGAGGCTGAAGGGGATGAAACAAAATGAGTCATTTATATCACGTGATATTAACCCTATGTCTATTGATTGAAATGTTAGTGGAACATATTTACTATTTCCCACACTTGCATTTAATTTACAATCATTTATTAATATGATTAGAAACATATGAAGTTAAAAACAACATTTATCTAATTTTTTTTTAATATACGTTTTTACCAAAGTGAATTTTCAATTACATATAAATTATATTATATTAAATGGGTATTATAATTTGGTTTTTCACAAATTTGTTTTTTAAGAGGATTAAATTTATATTTTTAGTAAAACATTATCTAATAATTTGAACAGATTTACCATCTTAATAGAAATGAAGCTAGAAGTAAAAAACCAATAACAGAATGAATTAAAAAATGCATGAAGCATTTGTGGAAAGAATTAGTAGATTAATTTTTGATCCAACCATACCTAAAATTTCATTATTTCTACTTTTTTTCCCTTTTCCCTTGACTATATTTTCAATATAATAGAAAACTAATAGGTGTTCTCAATGTTCCCTTTTAATCAAAATGAAATGTGTAATCATACACAACTCTATGACCCAAACATTACGTCTTATATATTTCTAATACAATGAAATTTTTCCCTTCCATGTGTCCTCTATCATTTTCATAATCCTATAGTCTCAATTAGTTAGCTTATGACATTCATTCCCAAGGACACTATTACCTGAATGTTAAATGTCCCAATGTGAGTATTACATAATCTTTAATAACTTATTATTAACATTAGTATAAAAAACCAATAATAACCATTAAAATATGAAAACAAAAATTAATCTAATATATTAATGTTTCAACCATTTTTATTCATTTTTATCCACTTAAAAAATAATTGAACATGAATCAGATGTTGTGTAGACTACCGTCTCATTGAAGAAATGTTTTTACAGTTTCATAATGATTTTATTCCTTTATACAACACACTTAAAATAGGATTAAAAAACTTAAAAAACATTAAAAATAGAATTACTGTTATTTTACACTAATCTTGTACAATTCCTTATCAATTCGTAGCAATCGATATTTAGTGTGTTCATGTATGGGTTTATTAGACCACACACATGAACAATACTATAAAAATATATTGTAGATGATTATGGGAACACAAATAATAATTTTATAATTATTTAACAAGAAATTTGGTATATATATATTTTTATCTTTTGGATATTTTAATTATTTAACTAATTATAAAAATATCATTTCTAGTCATTTAATGTAGTAAAATTATCAAAAAACAATTACATTTTCATGAAAAAATAAACATAAATATATAATTATTTATTATCATTTGATAATAAGATTAATATAGAAAATTAAATATATATTTATATGATTTTAAATAAGGTATCTAATAAATTTAATTTGATTATTTAGGTTGTCAGGTGCACACATATTATTAATCTTGAATTTAGTGACGATTTTAATATCAAATTCCTCTTTTAGAGAATTAATTTTTATTATGCGCATAATTTCATTTATGTGTTATATAAACTACCTACTTGAATTATCATATCATGAGTTATTGTTTATGCATTGAATGTTATGTTCAATTGCAAGACCCAAATATTAAGGGGTTTGATTCAAATTTTTCTAATGATTGAAAGCTTATTTACTTAAAACAAAAATTCTTTCATACATGCTTATGTTATAAAACATATTTTCATAATGAATGGAATATTAAATTCCCATGGATTCATAATTTTTATTAGATTTCTTTTTTCTAGAAAAATACTAATAAGAACACTTCAATTTTCATTAAATTCCCTTTTCACAATTGTTACACAAGTTATAAATTTTTTTTAACTCATGTCTTTTTATGTTTTGATCTTCTCCTTGGAAATAAATTTTTTGTGCATTATACAAATTATTTATAATATGTGGTGTTTTATATATTTACTGTTATATCATACATTATTCCCTTTTAATTAACATCTTACTTTAAGGATTATGTTTCCTATAAGGGATATTGATATCCCAATACTTCTTTATATGAGTTATGATATTTAATCATGAAGTATTTTCTTCAAAAATTTGTTTATTATATAGTAATTTATCTTTCTATATTTATAATAATATATATTTATACAAATTTTTTTTTACTCTCTTTACATTCTAGGTTTTGAATAATGATATCTCAGAAATAATAAAAATTATTATTTCATTCACATTCACATGTATTGTCATCCCCTTCACATTTATACAAGATCATCATTATGCCATTTCAGGGACTTAATATTTAGGATTCTTTTTAAAATTAACTATTTTCAAATAGTATTAACTTCAAATTCAGAAAAAGTCTTTTGCATGTGACATGTGATGTAGTTTTTTTGTAAATGTTAAAAATGATTTCTAATGAATCATTTAGGGTTTAAATTCAATTTCCATTATCATAATCATAATTATTTACCTAAATGTATTTTAGTTTCATAAGAAATTTTCCCTAATAAATGATTATCTTTTAGGGGTTGGAACTAATGGTATTAAACAACTCGACTATTGATCCCTTCTTATGTGACACCATTAAAATCATTCATTTTTAAGGATTATTTTCATCTGTGTAAAAATAATTCTATGTTTCCTTTATTATAAAAGGGATATATTATTTTGGATCTATACACCTTCATTTTTTGGATAGATTATTATCATGTTATTCAAGTTTTACCTTATTCATATACTCATTTTTGTATATGGTGCGACCATATCATTTTACATAATTCATATTTATGATTACCCTAAAAAATATTATCCATTTTATTGATCTAAGGATATTTAATATAGTTTTATATGTTGTTAATTCAATATGAATGATATTTTGAATGTTGAATATATATAGTGTGAAAATCCACTATATTTATATTGATGATTTATAATTCAGTTATCAATTTTATTCACATGTAGAAGAGTATTGGTGTTTTGTATATTTTTATTCTAATATAGATTATTGATGGTACTTTGACTATGTATTGTTTCACCACCAACAAATTTTCCAGATGAGTTATTATCAAGATATCCCTTTTATAGATATGCAGAAAATTAATGGCATTCCACATATTTTTATTCCATTATAGTTGATTATTGGAAAAAATAATAATTTATTTTTTAGGTAATATATCATATGATGGATGCATTTCACATAAATAAGTATCTATTATGGAATTTAATTATATAGTTACTAAATGCATTAATAGGTATGATGAGACAAAGGTGTTGGGTTGTTTTTGTGTATTCTTTCCCAAAACAAGATTTTTTATTGATGTTGAGACCATGATGTATTGGCATAATGTATAGAATTAATTGTCTGACATTATTAATTTCATAACCAAGAAACTAGTTATTGTTATCCACATAAAATATATATTTTATTTTCTATCCATTGATATATTATTCCCTAAAAATATGTTCATTAATCCATTATGCTGAAAACTTTTTATTGTCATAATATATATTCCATGTTTATGCCATTAGCTTCTATTATGTATGTTTTACCGTACTATGCGTCTGATCCCAATGATATATATATTTCATATTCTATAGAATATGAAGAATAAACCACACAATATATTTCTAACATGATATATTTTGTGAGGAATTTATGGGAGATGTTTAATATAATATCCAATAACATGGTGCTCTATCACAGGATCGACCCACATTGGTTACATGACTACAGTCGTGCTACACCATAGTTAAAGGCTACCCACTAGAAGTGAGGTTGCAAGGAATATAATGGGGATACAATAAAATCTATTATATATTAGCTACAATATAAAGATCATTATGAATAATATAGAATAGTTCAAACGGAAAAAATGAAAAAACAAACAATCTAAATAATAATAAATATCATTTAATTCAATTTTGAATGTTAAAAAAAAGACATGATAATAGTTGTGCAATAATAAAATAATAAACACAATAAATGTCCCTAAATATCCAAGAACATAATCCCATGTTGATAGAACATGCAAGATCGAACCCATCCAGTAAGCAATCAATAAATGCTTGTCCTATTTCCTTTAGCTGGACCTATAACCACGAAGTATTCCCTGGTTGGAAACTATGGCTGAATAGGGTGTGATTATAACTCATAATGACAACACCCATGGAGAATAAATAATATTATCTAAATATAGAGTTTATGAAATAAATAGATACAAAAGGTTTTTAATTAATAAATTAATAATAAGCATCAAATGAACCTGCCAACCCTCAGGCTCTAGGTTGACACCCGAGTCATATAAAACATCTTCGACGTGATTATAGATATATATATCATGTGGATGATCATTCTATCAATATATGTATAAACGTTTGTAATATTTTCTTAAGTCTCTTAGAATTTTTAAAATTATTTCTCATAATAACATTTTATATCTTGTTTCTAACTATTCTAGTTCCACATACATCTTCTTAGAGTGAGAATTTCATTGGGGAATGTATCCATATCATATGATACCCTAAGACTATATGAGAGACCCTAACATGTTACTATTGAACATATCCAAACAATGTTCAATTCATAGTTTCATGACATATCCTAATGGATTCTTAGAATATTCGGGATCAACTTATGTATTCCCATGAAAAAAATTTAAAACTAATGAAATAACACGTATCAAATTATCCTTACCAACTGCCAAAAAGAAAAAAATTGAAAATTTCAATCTGGTTGATTCTCTTACATAAGGACGATTCCCCAATGGTATGAATAAATTATCCAAACACAACATGATGAAATGTTATCATATTCTAGTTTGATCAATTCGTTAAATTACTAGTCATTATGCCATTTGGTCTCAATTCCAATGGACCTAAAGGGATCCTGTGGGTGGGGTTGGCTAATTATGTGAAATTCATTAATAAATGAATGATCCATATAATTAGTTTTCATGAATTGTGTTGTATTTTGATCAAGATTATTAATCATACTAGATAAATTGAATGAAACACTACACATATGTTCTAGACCACTACATTCATAACATCATCCCCTCATCTAACATCCACACAAAAAAACACAACCAATCTAACCATAACCAAACATGGATAAAAAATTTGAAAAATAAACTAAAATAGTAATACTAAACATAAATATGGGTGTTCATAGAAAATATGGGATTTTACAACCTCCCTACCATATAAATACTCATCCCCAATCTGTTCCATAAAGAATGTCAGTGGTTATCTACAAACAAGTCAATCCATTATGTAAAACAATCATATTCACCATACAAGGTATAATATTGAACACACCCATAATTTCACTACATCCATACCAATGTTATGGTCCTCACACATATACTCATCTAACTATGATCCATTATATAGATTAAATTCCTCTTAGAATGTTCATCATCATCCAAATCATCATTACCAATGTATATCATGTGATAAGAGAGATAATGATTTCTATGATGATGTTAAATGTTAAAAACATCATTAACGGAACTGTATCACTGTTGATGGACTAAATAGAATGAAACTAGACTGACTCTTTCTACTATTTAAAATGGCCTAAAAACATAGGCGCTGTATTCTCTAGTTCCATGATACATATTTTAACAACCCTAGGTGACAACTGAATGGAAATGAAATAATACAACTACATATCTAGAGGTTGTCAATAATATTTAGAATTTGATGAATGTTAACTCTCTCCATTCACCCAATACTTTCTGATTAACTTATTATTCTATAATGTTACCTGGAAGATACGTATCTTATTGAGCACAGTTTCACCAACCTATGACTATAAATTATAATAAATCACAACCTTCTATTCCAATACAGGGATTGATCCATTTGAATATTTTTTTAGAATCTAATATTATAAGATATATCCTTGAGTATTATATGTTTCTAACATAGTAATGGAATTAAAAACACAATCTTGCAAAATATCCTCAAGTGTCTAAATCATTTACTTCAAATGGCTATCATTATGATGCCGATAGGTTGTACTCAGAATAATCAATGATTTGAGAGACTTTTTAAGACCCTTCTAGAATCAATATGTGAATCAGGGTTATAAATTATAAAACATATTCCTTGTAAAACCATATAGTTGAACTATATCTCACATGTAGAGACTACCTAGATTACTGAAGATGAAGGTCTCCATAATTGGAATGAATATGGATACCTTCATCATTCAATAATTGACCACAACTAATGCATCATTCTTATGGTGATTCTTAGTGAATCATTTCACGAAATCTAAAATGACATCATCCATATTTGATAATTGAATGGGTAGAGGTTTCCATAACCCAGTAGCTCATTAATTTTTTACCTTCACCATCTGAAATCTGATATCTATATCCATAAATACCTCTTTCTTCTTCATAATTGATATCATCTTTTACAATATATATATATATATATATCATGACACAACTTTGTTAGAAAAAGTTTTACCAACCATTTAGAAGATGAAATTTCTTTAATTACCACATTCATAGGATATTAGGAACCCATACAATGCCACATATAAGAAGAACATCACAACTACCTAGATATTATACTGATGGTGGATCCCAGCAATATACGACATACATGATTGGAATGACCTCTGGATTTAATGACGACTATATATTGATTCCTAACATGAGTATGAGTATAACTGATATTGAAGACACAAATACTTTTCCATTTGACTACTAGACATCTAGATTCATATCAAAAAAGAGTACCATAACAACCACACATTTGAATACTCCAACACAGTATCTATCTATATGTTCTAACTCAAAACATTAAAAATAATGTTTCCATTCTTATAGTGAAAACCTACTTGAAGTTGGATTACTATAGATACGAGACCCACCTAATGTTCTGATGGTTCAGGTCTCACATAGAAAATATATATATGGTGATATATTGGTTTGTTTACACCAAAAACTAATGTCCTAGTAGATATTATTCACAAAATGTCATGGTTTTTACCACTAAAACTAAATTTACATCATGGGTATGATAATTCCTCCCATGCGGTCTCAACTACGTCGAGTAGTAAGTAACCACATTGTACTCATACATCAATGCTACTATGAGTCTATCACAAGATTAATCACACTACATGATATATTCTTTATCCATAATATGTAATGTGAAGATTGATATTGAGGTTATCATACTCTTTATCTCATAGAACTACATCTTACAAGCATCTCACCAAACAAAAAGAACACCATTATTGGCCATCCTAGACATTAACAAAGCTAAATGAGAGAAATACTCAATGAAATTTTTATAATAGCATGAGAGAACAAAAAATATCCATATCTCAAAGTAATTATTAGGATACTACCGATTTACCATAAAAACAATATTCTCTAGGACTACTAACCTTATAACCGTGGAGATATCATGATTTAGTAAGTGAAATCTATCAATCTAGAAGATAAATTTTGGAAACTTCACATAAATTTGGTTCTCTATTAGTGTACTCATGATGATGTCAAATTGTTGGGAATGATTTGATGACGATTATTAGTACACTAATATTTCATCGATGATAAATATTAAAAACCTATTTGAGAATGGATGAATGGACAAACTAATATTGTCCATGAATACCACCGGTGTGGTCATTAGACCAAGAACCTTCACCACAAACACATGAAATCCATACCTACACCAAAAATTGGTCCATGGTATGTTAGATTGTCTCAAAATAAATTCATAGTATCTTGTATTTAATAAAAAAATGGAGAAGTTCCCATAACCTCTCAATATATTGAATAGGTCATTCATTTGAAAAAGGGAATTATAATTCCTGATAGTCATTTGGTTCAGTATACGATAGTCTAAATATATGTGTAGGGTCCCATATTCCATCTTGGAGAAACATACAAGAGTACCCCATGATGAGTTACTTGGTTTTATGTAAGATTTAGCTTCCAAATACTATTACTAAACATTAAACTAATGAAGCTCTGTTTATTCTAACTTATTAGGGAGAATAAAAACCAACTCAACACCCATCATGAAGAAAAACTCGACCATGATCCTAATCTATCACACAAGTTGTAAAAAGAAAATTATTGTGGAAATATTTTATAAAAGTGGTCTAAAACTATGGGAAAATTATATTTATTAATATCACAACCAATAAAACTAATGTTATCCATCATAGTTGTGAGAAAATATAATATACACTAAATTTGTTATATATAACCAGCCTAGAGATTTCTCTCACCCAGGTGAATATAAAATCTCTTATAAAGATACGTAGGTAAAACTTCTACAATAATTAACAATATTATCATCTTACTAAACACTCCAATTGATACATATAATTATAAGAAATCCTTTCATTTCCAGCACAAACAACAACCAAAAATAATAATAACAATCATTTTCAAGAGAACATTTCTTGTAGTGTATGATATCCTCAAATGACTCTCCCAACAACATGTCGATGGTTATAAAATATAATATATCCACATAAAAAAACTAGTATTTTAAAATTGATAATATAAAATGGAATTTAATGACCGTATATAAAATAAATCAAATCAAATGGCAGATGATACATGAATCATACCTTAGTCAGTATAATGTTTATAATAAAAGTTATCCTGAGTCGATTACATAAGATGCATATGACTCACCCCACTACCATGGAACTCATTATGGGTCCCTTTTTTTGTTCTATTTGGCTAGTAATATGACAGTCATGTTGGGGAATAATGTTCTCTACCTCAGCTTGAGCATCTAGAGGAACTATAGCTGCCCATCTACTACTGGGTAGCTATGTCCCTTATAGAATATGGTTCATGATCAAGATGTAATTACATTGATTGTATATTGTGGGATTTAAAATAAAATATGTAGTTAGATTATCATACCATAGTTGTGATACTCTATTTAAGAGAAAGACAATGGGGGTGCATGTGTCTAAACAGGTCACACTGAAATCAAAAAAAGGCCATGGTTATGAGATGGCTACCCCTGACGTGGATTATTTTCTTTATATAACCCTATTTATAACTACCATTTTGGAGATTATTTCTACTTTATGAATAACTCATCGACCTCCATCCCAAAATTTATTATCAACTAAAAAGGGAGTCTCATAAATTCTATTCGGTGATGAGAACCTAAATTATCACATCGTTGAATCTACTACAGAGAAAGAAATTCATCTGTGACTTTATCTCATAATAACTTCCATACAAGAATCATCATTCCCAAGCAAGCCCATCAACTACTAAAGACAGAGTATAACACTAAAATCAATCAAATTTAGTAAATAGTCCCTCAGTTATGTGCCCTCCTATGTCAGGTACATAGATTATTGAGACCTCTCAACATACAATTTCTTTGGATAAATGTATCTCAAGAACATCAAATAAAATTTCTTCTATTTTAGATCATCTTTTTGATTATCTTTGGCCACAATCTTCCCCAAACTCATGGACATCCCTCATAAAATATAGGTGGAAATATTTTCCCTATTATAAAAATGTTTTCTAATTTGATTAAATATGATTTTTACAAACTCAACCTAGAACATAGATGATCGAGGGTCTCCATCCCTAGTTAACATTAGCAAGTAATGAAATTGGATCTCACTGTTCAAATTATAAATTGATTGGATGGAGTAGGTATTTTTGATTTCATTGTATCACTTGACCATTAGGATGTTAACATGGATCTCATCTTCTATATTATTCTCTATTGTTGTTGGAAATTCTTAATGGATTGTGTTTGCAGTGTGCTAATTAATACTCTCCCAGTACTCAAATCAAATGTAGAAAATAGTTATTTTCTATACAATGGTAAAGAAACTCATTAGAACACAAGTAACCTATTATGATGAACTACCAAAGGCATGTACAACAATAAACTACTCACTCTCTTATATATTGATAAGATAATTTGGATAACATAATACTTTATTTCATATTTTTTACCAGACACATCATGGGATTTCATTTAAATTTTTATATAGGCAGATATGTCACTATATATAGATTTATCCCTAATATAAAGAAATCATGGGAAAATATATCCCTATATTCCAACCATTATGCATGCATTCTCATCTTATACCTAACTGGATCATGAGAAAAATATTAATAAACATTAACAAAACTCAATAATCTACTCACATCAAAATAAAATATCATCAAAACAATAACAATAGAACATCATGATCATTGATACCATCCTTTAGTATGAGGTTTTTCTCTCATACATTTGTTAGATACTTCAATGAATGAGATCGTTTATAGACCTCAAAACAGCCTAGTCTATTTCAAACAATTCCAAAATAGTGTAGTGACAAAAAATAACCTCCTACAATATCATTTTATAACATACTAGAGATGGTTCATCCCCTAATGTCTAAGCCAGGATAGATACATGTCCTCAGACATGCCTCCTCATATAAAATTAGATACCGAATAATGATGAGTGTGTAAAGAATATGGTGGGTAGAATATATCATCTAGTATATTGTCAAAATAATAATGTAATGATATAAATTATCATGAATTCACCATAACAAAAATAATATACAAACCAAAAAATCAAAATAAAATATAAAACCATATAATGTTATATTGAATGTAAATAATAGACATGTTGATATTCATTGAATACTTTTTTAATGAACAAAATAAATACACTATATACCCCCATCCCAAACCCCATTTCGGTCCCGTCTCTATGATCCAAACCATATATCATGAAATTAGTCAACACATGGAAATTTACACTTTTACATACCTACAACCAGTGAATATATTTGGGTACTAATTGGT
This sequence comes from Viscum album, assembly GCA_963277665.1. Taxonomy (NCBI): domain Eukaryota; kingdom Viridiplantae; phylum Streptophyta; class Magnoliopsida; order Santalales; family Viscaceae; genus Viscum; species Viscum album. The sequence continues at coordinate 1,648,709,279 of OY728133.1, forward strand.
GGCTCAAATAGGATGTGAGTAATACATTATTGATGAATCCCACGATGTCTAAACATTCTAATATAAATATATAGGTCATGAAATAAACTGATATATTGGTGAAATAATTAATAAACATAAAATAATGATCATTTAAACCTACCAACCAATGGGGTCTGGGATGAACCACGGGTCTTCCAGTCCTACTTCGGCACGATTATGTATATCTCTATTTTGTGGCTGATCATCCCACATCAAGATGAATCACCCAATACGTTGGTTGATTCTCTTAATTCCAGATGGATTTTTAGAGTCACATCTCAATTAAATATATCATCCTAAACCCTTAGAGTATTATAGAGATAATTACATATTCCCATAGATCATTCCGCCAAGGAGAAGTATCCAGACAATACAGGACCCTCAGACCATGATAACTCCACCTATATGTTCCCTTGGAACGCTTCCAAAAAAAATAAAATTATTAATTTATGTACAAATAATATTGAACTATTACACTATGATATATCCACTTATTCATCCCCATGAAACACTACCAAAACATAAGAAAAAACAAGTGTCTTGTAATCATTACATAGTAAAAGAAATTCCGAAGTATAAGTTTTAATTTATAGTATTTTCCATTGTTTAGATAAAACAATGTTGTTAATAATCAAGAATCCAAACATCAATATGTTATGATGTTATCATATTATAGGTCGATCAATTCTTCTAATTACATGTTTTCCAACCATTTATCCTCAAATTGTTGAATCACCTACATCAGGATGGATCAGTATATATTATCATGCCTTGTTGACATTTAAATAATCTCAGAAGTATTATTAAATTAATCATAATCAATAATTATATTTTTCACAAATTTAAAGGAATGATCACATTTCTAGTGGCCAAAACTCCATTGTCAATGCCAATATTCCCGATCAGATACATGGGTGTTTTAAGAATGTGGAATTCATTAAAAAATTTATTATTATTAATAAATATGTCATATGCAATATGTTTTAGTGAGATCGCAATTATATACATATTATATAACTCAAATACAAAATTGTGGAGTTATTTTAGACCACCCTCAAAAAAATGTAAATGGCATGGAAACCCCATCAATGTATGATGCAAAAAATCGAATTCGTCAATATTTATACTCAATGAAACAAAGAAACTTATTCTTCACTACTTTCCAACAAGATAGAAGTAATGTAGTCTTGTGTAATGGTTCCCTGAATGAATGAAAATGAGACATGAAGGTGAATAAGGATTGGAATATTTACCTTTAATCTCTCAATTTAGAACATAAGGGTCTAGAGGATCATAGATTTTTGTTTAAATAGGACTTCTTATAGGGATACCCAGATGAGATATCTTGGGAAGGGGGGCACGATATTTGGTTTTCCAACCACTATAGGGTTAAAATAATGTTGGGTTAAAAACATTTGTGATGAGAATATGGGATTCACATTGTTAATGGTAATTTTATATTTACATAAAAAAACTAGTCATCCCTTCTTAAAAACCGTAAAAATTAAATTTTACATCATGAATCTCGTACATGATATGAGTTATCATTTGTTTGAAATCCCATGAAAAAGTCATACCAAATTGAATTCAAGGGATTTTCCTTAAACTATTCATTCCTTGTATATATCATATGTTGTTAACCCAAACTATTGGTGTCATGAAATAAGAATTCATTGCGTGAATTATTTATATAACCAAAACATCACTCCCTCCTCCTTATTCCTCCCAAATCAGACCCAACTTAAAAAGGAATCAAAAAATAAATAATAAATAAATGAAAACCCAACTAAAATGTGATTATAAATTTTAATTGGTGAATACATGAAAAAATTTTGTGATCATATATTTATGTCCACTTATGAATTAATTACTTTATTATATATTTGAAAAAATTTCCATTCGTTGATAAATAATGGAGTGTTATTAATTTTTGATTTTTATTAATGATTTGACTATATAATAATAAAAATTATTGGGATTGTATAAAATGAAATATATTTTTATGTCAATTTATCATGGTATAGTCATGTCTCAGAATCTATTGTTGTTATTTAATACAGAAAAAAAAATATGTGTTTTTTGAACTAAATCGTAAATAGTGGGTTTGGGGTGCCAAAACTACATTATCATTTCAACTACTCATGAAAAATAATAAATAATTGAGATAATATATATTATAATAAAATCATAAGAAAATAATCCTAATCATTATTGTGAATTAATGACATCTATTTCATTTATTTTTTTCATTATTAAACACATTTATTTACTGATTCATAAATTAATATTATATAAATTATGTCACAACACAATATTACTAAATAAGAACATTCCATGAGTAAATTAAAACCAAATAATGTCATACACACCATACTACATCAATACCAATATGTCTTAAGGGATTTTCTACTCATCATCAATGGGTCATTGATAATGAATAAACATCACATCATTGATTAGAGAATAATATAATAAAAATTAAAAATGAATTGAATAATATAAAAAACATTGGTAAATCATGAAAACCTATCAAATGTTTTATATCCATAATTATGTAATAGATTAATAATGAAAATGAATAAAAACCTAACTATGATGACTCAGTTCGATTATTGGATACACATTTTAATAGCCCCTCTCCCAGGTGGTAAATCATTTATGCTATAACTTCTATTTTAAAATACATTAGAATAATTTATCTAATATCTATTTAAAATTTCATTTGTACTATTCAATTAATATAACAATACCATGTTTTTATGTCTTCTAATAATATAAATGTCATAACATGATGATCTATTTATTTCCATATGAAAAATCCTCTCATCTAAATAGTCCACTCCATAATGAAAACAAAATGTTAATGTTAAAATGAAAACTTTCAGGTCACCATGAAATCATCATCTATTAACCCATTCTAGAATATCACCATACAACAGTAAACAGACTTATTCTCATGAATATCATTTCATAACAATTAAACAATATATCCGAATTACTATTGTAGTGAATTTTTATCATCACTAAATCATCATCAGAAATTCTAGTTCACATGATTTTTTGTAAACATTAATATGAAATTTTACATCATGAAATACATAGACTAGACTTAGAGTAAAGGATTTATGAATCATTGAAGCTTCCCAAGAATCGTTGATGCATTCTATGTGACAGAGAATCCCCCAACATGAAGGCTGATATCAAATTATGAAAAAACTATCTATCACAGTTTAAAGGAACCAATTTCATGTATACAACATATCATAACATGTTTACAGTGCCTCTCCTCTATGTTGTGATATATTTTTTCCTAATGATTTGAAAGATAATTCAACATAATAAGCTTATTGGGGTTTGTGTTGAAAAAAGAACACTCACACATTCTTCAAATAGAAATTATCTTTGATTCCCCTAGAGTATCTTTGACATTGGTATTTTTAATCACAAAACCATCAATGTGTTTATTTATAATTTTTTTGGATGTTCATGAAAGAGAAGCTCTCTTGTTATTGAGTTTTCCATTGTTACCGATTCTACAAGTTTCATTCCATTGATTTCAAAACCATGAAATAGTCATCAAAATCATTATAGGTTATCATTATTGTAAATTATATAATTTCCAATTATTCATTTGTGATTTATAAATAATAGATATGAATCCACAGTGTTCATATTGATTCCCCACTATCTATTTCATAAAGGAATGATTTTCAAAAAGATGATAGAAGAATGATATCATTGAGAATTATTTCGTATAAACATCATTTAAAATGTTTTTCTTCTACTAATAATTCACAATCCTCTTCCATAAAAATGTGGCTCTTTCCTAGTTTTTTCATCTCTTCAATCCTTCACTGACATCCCACAATTCCTCCTATCACATCAAATAAACAATGTGTAATAATTCATTTGAATGATATAATGTCACTTTTTTCACTATATCTTATATATTTGTTCAAATAATTTTTTAAAATTTATTTTTCCAAATTATAATTTTTAGTATTATATTTATAAAAATATACATAAAATTATTACACATTTTATAAAAAATATTTATTTTTTATCAAAAATAATACAAATAAAAAACTGAAATTATAAACAAATATATTATTTTCTCAATATATATATATATATATTAAACATGTAAATAAATAAAAAATTTTACAAAAATTTATGTGATTCCATTCAAGAAACATAAATAAAAGAAAATTAAATTTTAAGGGGGAAATTTTATTTATTATTTTTTCAATGTGAAAAATTTTAGGATCACATAGAATTGTGTCTATGGATGTTTCATGATGAAAAAGATGTTGATCCACCACTTATGTAAACTTTTATAGATGAGAATGATATGAAAATAACCAATTGATATTTCTTAAATTAGAGAACCTTTACTTTCTATGATGATGAAGGATTAAAAGAAATTTATGTTAAAATAAATAAAAGCTAAATATACATCAATTATGAAGCTCAATTTCATGTAATTGATAAAATATAAAAATACGATCCATGTGATGAGTAGGAAGGTAAAGTTGAGGGATGAATAATACACAATGTCAAGATAGAGGATTGAAATATAGAGATAAATTGTTTTAGGGATGAGATAAGTAAATCAAATTGATTAGTTCATTATTCCAAATACTTATTATAGTAGTAATAATAGTTGAAATGTGCCCGATAGTCTTAATTAATGAATCTCAAATCAACAAATATTCATATATTAGAGAATTTTGTTATGATCATGTTCATCTAAAGAGTGAAAGCCTGTATTATTGATATATTGAAAAATATAATGATGGAGAATGATAAGAGAATTGGGGATAAAAAAGTAAAATTCAATTATATGTGATGAAAGGTTGAATATTGGTGAAGACTATTTAATCACAAGATTTGATTATGAAATTAGATTTCACAAGATGTGAAAAAAGTGAAAAAAATAATGATGATCCAAAAAACCAATGGGAGGATTTTTTATAGTAGAAAAAGATATATTAAAAAGAAAAATTTTGTGTGGGGTTTGACAAAAAATAAATTATGGTTCAGAAAAATCATCAAGAAATCAATATATAGATAAATACATATCTTGGTTAAGAAAAAATATTTTAAAAAATTAGTTCTAAAAACAAAAAATAATAATCTAACAATCTAGTGTTATTTTTGGAAACAAAGGGAATATTAAACATCTGTGTTATGTATAATATAGATATTTCAAAATAGATTATAAATAGAGATATAAATAATTAAACAAATTTATATGATTTTAGGGCTATTGTTTCATGTATGAGGATATGGGAACAAATATATGAATTTCAACACAATAATACAATGGAATATGCTAAAAAGACTCAAATTGGCAGGAAAAATTGGTCAATAGAACAATAAAGCATGCTAAAAACATAAAATCGATTTACATTTTAAATTGATGATCTGTTTTGAATGATTATAAAGGATTAAAAATTATATCAACAACCACTAGAGGTGAACCTCAATCATGGATTATGATGAAAGGGCATGAGGTGTCTATAGTATATTGAATTTCATTAAAAGTGATAGATTGATATGTATTACGGATCCTTTATATAGATATACATTATATTTGATAAAAACAAGGATTTAATTATTAAAATCATGTATGATAAAGATTGTTTCCTAATATTTAGAAACAATGAAGGCATATTAATAATTATCTCCTAAAAATAACATAATTGGATACATTTGTTTGGAATTCATAAATATATTGGAATTAGATGTTCTCTGACTTATCAATCATTATTTTATGCAATTGAGAGGATTGGGGAATGTTCTAATATTTGTTAAGATGGTTTTCATTATCAAAGGAAAATATTGTCCAATTTCTAATGTCTTGGAATCACACAAAGGGGAACATAAACCTATTTAATGGGGAAAGTATGTGTGAATCATATTCAAGGATGATAAAAGACATAATTTCATAAATTTTATTTCAATTTGAGAAAAATAATCCTTAACATACATGTTGAGGAATGATGTATCTTTTTATATCCATATATTTTAAAGTGACCATTATAATACCTAATGATTTTATAGTATGATATTTCTTGTTTTTAATATAATAGACTATATTGCATGCAACACTGAGTCGGCTTGTGTTATATTAAAATTGAGTTACTAAGAAACAGTACATTAGTATTTTAATTATATAAATGATATATTTATTTATAAATGAAATATTATAATATTAATTTTAAAATATAAATTTCATATATTATCGATAATTTTTTATATAAATAAAATATATTTATAATGAAATATATAACATTTGTTATAATATTTATATATTTAGAAAATCTATTTTCTTAAATGAACTACTTTTTATGTCCTTTTGTGAAAAATAATAAAATTAAATTTATACACTCTTACAAATTTAATTTGGTAAAATGGGCTTTATTTTTGAATTTAGAAAATAAAAATTCTCTTAGGGTAAATTTTTCTTAATTTTCTAAAAACATTCAAATTTTAATGAATAATGAAAAATAATGCATAGCACATAAAGACCAACATTTTCAATAAAATAATAATATTTAATTAAATATTAGCCTTAACGTAAAATTATATAAATAAAACATATATTAGTACAATCTATGTCATTTGAGTAATTTTATAAAAATAATATATATATGTATATAATTTTCTTGAACCATTTTAATGTCTTTTACCCACCTTCTAGGCACACATAACCACCTACTAGAAACATTTTTAAATTTGTGCAAAACATAATGTTACCACATCTATGAGTTAAATTTCAAACAATTTAGGGAAATGGTATACATCAATATGTAAAATTTTATTTAATTGAAAGAAAATAATTTTTAGTGAATAGTATGTTTTGAATTTTATTTATCACGATAAAAAGTAAATAGGGTAATTAATGTTAAAAAAAATATTAAAATTACCCCAAAACATGTCATAATTCTATTGAATAAGATAATATAAAACAAAATCAACCATTGAAAAAAATATGATCCTTTTGAACCATTTCGGTTAGATTAGTACATTAAATATATTTTATTTAAATAAAATTTAAACGTCTACAATTCAATATTTAATAACTAATTTTTTTTAATAATGGCATACAGATAAGATAAATTATACTATTAATATTAAATAAAAATAAAAATATATTTCCAACATCATGGTATTTTATTTATAAATTTTAAACATTAAATAATTATACATATTTATGAGACAATGATGATGCAGTAATTACCTTATTAATGAATGATTAAAATAATTGATATAATAAATATTAACAGAAATGTAAATTGAATCATTTGATTCCATCCTTGAATATGATAGGTGAATATGAATTTTTAGTGATGATTCGATGTATTTTTCTGATGTAATCATGTTTTTGTGACTTTCACAAAAACCAAATACTAAATAGTAAAAAATTGACACAAATGAGTTTTTAAAACAGAGACTATAATATTATATAATATAATATTCATAAAAATATATTGCTTAGAAAAATGTCCAATATAATGTTATTTGTGTTATTTATTAAACACTTGTGGTTATTTTGTAATTTTTTTATAACTATATTAGACATGTAATATAAAAATACATGAATACATGGTAAAAGATAAAATATTTAATTAATAGTTATATTTAAAAGCTAATGGTAGTATGGTGACCTAAAATTTTCTAATAACTATTGATTGAGAGGAATTATACAATTTAACTCCTTATCCTTGACATAATTCAATTTGGAGGTATTAGAATTTGAAAATGATTTTATAATAAATTAATATTTCAAGCATTTCCTAAAGATCCCCTCACCTCTCTTATAAAAGGGAACTCCCCCTTCTCTTAAATTCACACTTCCAAAGAAATTTTTATTGGCCAAACAATACTCAAATATCTTTCAAAATATTCTCAATTCAACCTAAAGGCCTTAATTTAATCATAATTTCAACTTAATGAGACCTTTTGTTCCAATCAAAAGGAGGAACAAAAAGAAGAGGTAACTATTTCATCACCTCATTCAATGTTTATTTCTATTCCACATCGTATTTATTTTTTGTTTGCATACCAAAATAAAAAATCTATCACCATATAACTTCTGAGATGTTATAATAAATATTATAATTCCATATTCATTATTCTAACCATCCTTTGAATGACAACATCACTATACATTCATACGTATAACTTACCGTCTCTATGTCATAGTGTTGTGTTTTATCCAATTATTTAGTATTTGTATGGGTATAATAATGATTATAATATATTTAATTATTAATCTAAAATATTATTTATTATCTTTATATAATATTCCATCCAATTATATATGATTTCACCATCAATAGAATGATATCATCACTCATGCGTACGTATGGATTACCGTATCTAAAACACGATGATATTCATTTCCACGTTCACCATTCAACAATGATTATAAAATATTTATTATTTATAATTATATAATATATGACATAATAATCTTCTATATATAAATACATATATATATACATATAACTTATTCACTTACTATCATTGAATAAGATAAGTAAACTGAAACATAGTGAATACGAACGTAAGACATACCGTCTCAATAAATGGTGTTTTCTATTTCATATATCAAAATATTATAGATATTTATATTCTGAATATATATAATACATAAACAATGTTTTACATTGTTGATGTAATTAAATAATGTTATAAGTTATATAGTCTGCAATGTCAAGTTAAAACATGTATGATAAAGAATGTTAAAATAACCCGAATTGTTATTTCAACATAGAAATTATTATTAAATGGGTTGTATACAGCCATAAATAAATAATGTATGATATCATAAATTTGAATATGGTTCTGGTATACTTTATTATCATACTATGGTCATTATATAGGAGGTTAAATGTACCCTGGACCAAAGGAAATTTCAAGGTAATGGTCAATTCCTCAATCTCATTATTATCCGAGATTGGTTATGTGTATGTATTTAATGGGACATATTTATCATTCATTTCCATGTTTTATTAAAATGTTTTCTAACGTAATATTTTAAGGTTTTATGGAAGGGTTTCTTTATCAAGATCATCATTTTAAATATTTATATAATTTATTCAACTAAATAATTTAAAATAATGACCATGTTTTGAAAATGATTTTAAGGATTTATTAATATTGACATGATTGATTTAAAATGTTAATTCCTTTAATAAGTTCAAAATTGTAATGGGAATATTTGATGAAAAAATTATTTCTAATGAATTCCATTATAAATGTGTTACTTTTAAATGATTTCTCAAAAAAAAACATTTCCCTCAAAGAGTTTTATTGATCATTTTCAACTATGTCAACATCCTTACTAGATATTAATCTTTATTGAGGTTGATTTATTATAATATAATTTTCAATATTTTATTTAATGAGTTATGATATGTTTGATAATGGATGTAATATTTTTTACACCATTCATGGTTTATGATTAATTTATTGACATTTTATTTGCTAGTTTTAATACAAATGTTTCTATTATGTTTCATCATTTTTATATGAGGAATGCTTTGGACATAGTAAGTAACAGGTGGGGACCACTATATCCCCTTGATTCATCAGTAAGATTCATGAGACATACTATTGTCTTGGAACAATTCCTTCACAAAATTTTCATTTAATTTACATGCATGAGGCGTTAACTTTGTGGTTAAGATGTCTGACATTATGCATTCCATCATTATTAGATTAGTTATAATGTTTCATTTGATTATTCAGATATTATAATATCCATTAAATATGTAAATAGAAATATTTTATTTATATTGTTCATATTATTCCTGACAGTTATGTTTAAATGGATTGTGTTTTAATTTTATACCTTTCCATAAAAGCTTATGATTATTTATCATAGCTTCTGATATATTGTTTATCCGTAATGAGTATCTATGCTCACCCCTTTCTTATGTTTTATTTTCACAAGATACCAAGAAGTGTATTATGATGTATATGTAGTATTAAGCTAAGGGATTAATGGAGTTATTAATGGATTATTTATTCTTTTTTTTATATTTGAAATTCTAATGCAATGATTATGTATGTAATCTATTTTCAAGGAATTATAAACTGATCGGTCCAATATGACACGATTCCTTGTAATCATGATAATGTATTAAAATAATTCACTAGTTCCAAGCATACGATGGTTAGGATTTACTATTGGTATCATAGGATGTTTTGAAACAACGTTCGAAACAGATTTTGATAAAATCATATTAGTAAACATTACCCTATGATAGACATTAAGGATTAGTACAGAAGAACATCAAATATTTTGGTTACGTTGATATTATGTGGGTTTTTCCTAGAAATACATACCATTCAGGATACTACAAGTCGTCATGGTTCTGGCACATATGTACCTAGCAGTGAAAAATTCAACAACAAGTTACAGACTTGACCTGAGGAATATAGGTACATGACAATGGGCCTTACTATGAACATTGTGTGACACTACTCGATGATATGCTTAGGATAATTTACATTTTCATTACAATCCATTATAAAGGATTTATGAATAAATATGTTAGTAAAGAATCCAATGATATTATTATGAGGCTAGATGTGTGTAAATAATCAATTAATGCTGATAATTTTATAGTTTTTGTATTATTCATTACAATATAATCTAACCTAGTATATGTCATCATTTAGAAATGGAGCCTAATAGAAGGAATGCAAACTCCAGCAATACACATGATCAAAAGAGTAATAAGGACCATATATTTCATGGTCATAAGTAAACATTTAGAAGAGAAATAGTATCTCACATATCCACATCATGTGAAAAGAATAATATCATGTCTTAATGTGATCTGTTAATAATTAACTGATCCCAATGAATTTAAAATGAATATTGAAAAGTAGATGATTACAAAAAAAGATGGATAAAGGGAAGAAGATAGATAAGGACATTCCCACATTTGATTTTTGTGGAAAGAGTCAACTTGTTAATTTATTGGATCGAATGGGAGTATGTTATAAGTGTAGAGAAAAAGGACACATCGTTCGTGATTAACATGGTAAGAAAAATGATTCAAATGTAATTTGGTTCATCTGTAAAGAGTTGGGAAACTATACGAATCAATGTCCAAATCTTCATAGTATTCAACAAATGATTCTACTAGATAATAATAAAGTTATGATTCTACCACATACGAGGTGGAGTGAGTAGTTTTATTATGTTTTTATTAAATACTTATGTCATTTGAGTGTTGTATCAATGATGTACTGGATATATGAATGATGAAAATAAATAAGAATTGTACTATAGTAATATTTAATTGAGGATTTCAGATTATATTGTTAAATGAAAATTGGTTCAATATCAAGGTAACTTTTAGTAACTACATTGTTAATGGAAAGATTAAATTTAATATGGTTCTGATAATGAGGTAGTTATTTTTGAAGAATATATAATTTATTTGGATCAATAATGTTTGATATTCTTTACCACCTTGAAATAGATTAATGATTTATATATTTCATCATTTTTAGAGTTCACAACATTTATGGATTTAATGAGTATATCCAATATTCTATGATTTATTAAAGGAATAATGAATTACAAAGATATTCAAATAAGGGTTTTTGGTAATTCAGGTTGTTACTATATTTTAATAAAATACTTGATTAAGTTCTTTGCGTGTTGATCTTCAATATGTTACGCTGACCATATTTATATATTTTTGGACTGTGAATTTTGACAGAAGTATTTTGGATATGTTTAATGGTCCAAATTGAGTATATTGAATAGTTGATTTTTTTTGTGTGATGTTAATTTATGATTTTTTTGATACATTGACTTAACCTTTTTGTTTTTAGTAAACATTTACAAAATTAAGGGAATACTTGTGGAACATAAAATTTATCAAATTCCCTTTATGCATAAAAAATTATTTTTTTGAACATTCATTTCATAGTGTATGGATCATGTCAAAATAGATCAAATCACTACCAAATGATGAGATTATGATTATGAAAGGTAATGAAATAATGTATATTTTATAGATTTTTTTTCTAGATAGTAAATTAATCCCTCCTTTTAAAAAAGGTATCTAAAACTGTTTTATCCTAATAACTATTGTTTTGTTAAATTGATGATACGTTAAATTATCGTAGATTGATGGCTTTCTATCCATCAATTTTACATTTATTATTATCTTTTTTGTGATTGATAACCTGAATAACATCATATAAATATTTAAGTTTTTACTCAAATTATGTGACTTTATTTTCCAACAATGATCTCTTATTCAAAATCATAATTTGGTTGTAACTTTTTCATTTCCCTTTACATCTTATTATGATTAAAATTTATTAACCCTATTTCTCATATGGGTTTTCCTCCAAGTGGTTATCTATTTTCAACCTTTTAATTTTGAAGAACAAATTCAAATTGTGTAGAAACAATTTATAGGAGGGGAAAATGTAACACCCTAAAATTTATATTATGTTATCCCATTAATGTAATTTAATATCTTATATTTCATGTAATACCGACGAGACTTGTGTTATACGCAAGATTTAGTATCTACCAAACAACACATTAGTAATATAATTATTTAAACAATATATTTATTTATCAATTAAATATTATAATATGAATAATAAAATATATATATTATATGTTATTTATAATGTTTTCACATAAATAAAAATATATTTATAATGAAATGTATAAATTTTGTTAAAATACTTATATATTTAGAAAAGCTATTTTCTAGGAAAAAAACTACTTTTTATGTCATTTTGTGTACCATAATAAAATTAATTTTATAAAATCCAAAAAATTTAATTTGGTAAAATGGAATTCATTTTTGAATTCATTATATTAAAATTACCAAAGGGTGAATTTTTAAAATTTTCTGAAAAAATTCAATTTTTTATGAATAGTGAAAAATATTCCATAGTACATAAAAACTAACATTTTCATTTAAATAATAATTTTTAATTAAATATATTTCGTAAAGTAAAAATAGAAACATAATTATATATTAGTAAATTTATGTCATTGAAGACATTTTATATTAATATTAGATATATAATTGTTTGTGGAACCATTTTAATTTCTTTTTACCCACAATTTAGTCACATTTAACGATCTTATAGGCACAGTTGGAAATTTTTATAAACCACAATTTTACAACATCTAGAAATAGAATTTCAAAAATCATAGAGACACAGTTTAAATTAGTATTTAAAATATTGATGAAAAGGATGAATATAATTTTTGGTGAAAAGTTATATATGAATATTATTTACCATGACAAAAAGTAAATAATGTAATTAAAGTTCAAAATATTAATAAAATTACACCAAGATAGGTCCTACTTCAATAGGATAAGTGTATTTAGACCAATATCAACCCTATGCAGAATATAATATCATTTCATCCATTTTGGTTAGATTAGAACATTTATTCTATTTAAGGTAATGAAGTTTTAAAAGTTTTAAATTAAATGTTTAAAAACTAAAACATTTATAATATTTTGTTACAAAAAAGATAAATTTGACTATAAATATTCAATAGAAAGATAAAAATATTTTGTACATAATGGTATTTTATTTATAATTTTTAGACATTAAATAATTACATTCTTTTATGAAATGATGATGATGAAGTAATTACCTTATTAATGAATGTTTTAAATAATTGAAGTTATAATTATTAAAATAAAAATTAATTGAAATTTTGATGTCATAAAATAAATTTTTAGGTGAATATGACATGTTTGGGATGATTCAATATATTGTTTTAGACGTAATCTACTTTTTATTAAGTTCAAAAAAGCCAAACAATAAAGAGTGTTAAAATTGAGATAAATGTGTTTTTAAAAAAAATTCTATATTATTAAGTGTTATATTATTAATAATAATCTATCAATTGTTAAAAGGTCATACACAATGATACTTATGTTTTGTAAGAACAACTTTTTGTTCTCTTGGCATTTTATTGTCAATATATTAACCATGTAATATTAATGTACAAGAGGATATGGTAAAAGATAAAATATTTAACTAAGAGTTAAATCTAAAAGATAATGTCGGTGACCTAAACACATATAATACATATTGGTTTATTGGTTTTAGACCCAACCCCACCTCATCCTAGAAATAACTACATTTTGAGGTATTACAATGCAATAATAATTTTATAATAAATTTATATTTCAAGCATTTCTTAAAATTCCCCTCACCTCTATTATAAAAGAGTTACACATTGTCTTAAAATAACACCTCCAAATTTATTTTTATCTTCTAAATACTACTCAAATATCCTCTAAAATACTCTAAATTCAATTTATAGGACTTACGTTTATCATAAATACAATCTAAGAAGCCTGTTTGTTCAAATCAAAACTATGAACCCAAAGAAGAGGTAATTATTTCATCACCTCATTAAATTTACTTTTATTCTTCCACTTCATAATTATTTGATGTTTCCATAAAAAAATAATAACTCTAGTAAATTACACATACTGATAAGTTATATTAAATATTGTAAAAGCATATTTATTATTCTATCAAATGTATGAATGAAAAAGTCAACATACATGATTACGTACGACTTACCATCTCAACCTTGTGGTGTAGTTTTTTATTCAACACGTCATTAATTGGATGGGTATAATAATGAGTATAATTGATGTAAATAATAAATATAACATTTTAATTATTTTTTATATATAATATACCGACCAATTATATATGATTTTACCATTAATATATTGATATCATCGCTCGTGCATACGTACGACTTACAGTTTCCACGATGCGATGAGAATCATTTCCAGATTCACCGTTCAAGGATGATTATAAAAATAAAAATTATTTATAAGTATGTAATATATGATATAATATTGATACTATATATATATATATTTACATATATCTCATTCACTAACATCTGTTCAATATGATATGAAAATGGAAACAACGTTTATGTGTATGTACGACCTATCGTCTCCATAAATGTTGTTTTCGATTTCATATATTGATCTATTATAAACATATATATATTATAAATATATATGATACTTATATAATTTATTATATTCTAGAAGTAATTAAATCTTGATATAAATGACACAATCAATAATTTCATGTAAAACATGTATGATAACGAAAGTGATTATTACACGAAATGTTATTTTAGCATTATTATTATTATTAAATGGGTAGTATAAAGCCACAAATGAATCTATTATTATATCATAAATATTAACATGGTTCTGGCATTATTTAATAACATACTATGGTCATTATACCGGTGGTTAAACGTACCCTAGACCAAAGGAAAGTACATGGTAAGGGTTAATTCTTCAATCTCATTAATATACAAGATTGTATTAATGTATGTATTTACTAGGATATATTTACCATCCATTATAATGTTTCATTAAAATGTTTTCAAATGGAATAAATTAAGGTTTTGTGGAAGGGGATCTCTATAATGATAATCATTTTAAATGTTTTAATGATCTATTCTTATAAATATTTTTATTTAATGTACATGTTTTAAAATGATTTGAAGGATTTATTTATATGGATATGATTGTTTTAAAATATTTATTACATTCAAATGATTAAATGTGGTTTGGGACACATTGAATAAAAAATATCATTAAAATTAATTCCTTTATAAATGTTTGAATTTTAAATGATACAAAAAAAAGATATTTCCCTCAAAAGTGTTTTACAACTCATTTTTAATTATGACAACATCCTTACTAGAAATTATTCTTCTTTGAGGATTATTTATTATAATACAATCCCCAATATTGTATTGAGTGAGTTATGATATGTTTGAATGTGGATGTGTTATTTTTTATACAATTCATTGTTTATGGTTAATGTATTGGCATTTCATAATCTAGTTTTAATACGAATGATTATGTTATGTTTCAAAATTTTCATATTAGAAATGCATTGAACTTAGTAAGTGACAGGTGGGTCCCACTATTGCCCCTTGATGCATCAATATGTCTCATGAGACAAACTTGTGGCCAGGAATAAGGCCCTGAAAAAATTTATATTTAGGGTCTTATAATGAGGCCTTGACTTTTTGGTTACGATGTATGACATTATGCATTCCATCATTATAAGATTATTTATTAATGTTACATGTGATTATTTGACTTGAAGAGTATCCATGTCAATATATAAATGGAATTATTTTATTTATCTTTTCAATATTATGCTGATGATTTTGTTAACGGGCATGTTTTTGAATTTTATAACTTTGTAAAAAAATTTATGATTATTTATGATAGTTTATGCTATATTTATTAACCTTTCTGAGAAAGTGAGATCACACATTTTTTAGGTTTTATTTTACCAGGATACCAAGATGTATATTATGATTTATATGTAGGTTTTGGATAAGGGAATAACAGTGTTCTCAGAGATTTATTTATTCTTTGTTTTATGTTATAAAATTTAATGTTATGTTAATGTATGTAATATATTTTACAAGAACACTAAACTAATCGGTCATTTCGAACATGATTCATTGTAATCATGCGAATATATTAAAATAATGGACCGGCTCTGGGATTCTGGGGTCGGTGAATTATAGTTGGATTTAGAGGAATTTTAAAAATAACCATGGTAATATATTTAGATAAACAGTGATTAGTAAATATTACCAAAAGATATACTTTGAGTATTAGAATAGAAGAACATCCAAAAATTATGGTAATCTAGTTCTTATATGTGTTTTTCAAATAATAAATCCATGTCTAGATACTACAAGTTGACGTGGCTTTGGAACATATATACCTAGGAGTAAAAACATTAACAAGGAGTATCCAGGTTCAGCTAGGGTATCCTTGTACATGACAAAAGGCTTTTCTACACACCTGGATTGACACTCCAGGGGACATGCATATGATAATTCCCATTTTCTTTAGAAAACATTATGAATGATTTATCTGAAAATATATCTAAAAAGATTTTTTATTATTATTATAATACTATATGTGTGTAAATATTCATTTAATGCTGATATTTTTTATTATTTTCGGATAATACATTATGATATGTTCAAACTTATAGTATGTATTCATTTGGAAATGGTTCCCAATAGAAGGATTGCGAACTCTAGGAATACATTTGATCAAAATTGTATATAGGATAACAAAATTCATTGTATGAAGCCAAAATTTATAATGGAAATAGTATCTCATGTATCTGAATGATATGATGAAATAGTATCTTGTGTAAAGAAGATAAGTAATGATATCTCTAATTCTTATCTCTTTAAATGGATGCATGAGAAGAAGAGGATGAAAAAAATATGTATAAAGTGAAGATGGGAAATAAGGATATTCCCTCATGTGATAACTATGGTAGTAATCACCTAGATAAATTCATAAAGGGAATGTGAGTACTTTATTATTATAGAGAGACAGGACACCACATTCGTGATTGAAAGGGTAAGAAAAATCTTTCAAATGTACAATGATTCATCTTCAAGAAGTTGGGACACTACATGAGTAAATGACCAAATCATCAGAGTATGCCCCAAATAGATTATGTGAGAAAAACTTACAAAAATATTTAATTGAATAAAAATAGAATAATAGTTTTTTTCACAAATAATCATGGCATAACATAGTCATTGATGTAGAAGTATAACCCAATGAATGGAAATAGTGTTAAAAAACCCCTTACCACTTGTTCAATTTGATTTGTAAGTGATTTTAAACTCTTATATAATCAATTTATATTTATTATGAACACATAACAAGAACTATTTAAATATCTGCAATATAATACATGATCAATTTATAACATCTTAATAACCACTTTTTTACAATATTTCATTATTATCATTGTATATTGAGTGATACTTGATTTATTTTTCATTTATATTTTGATTAGGAAGTTTCAGTACTTATATATTCATCATTGTTTAATTAAAAACAAAATATTATTCATGATATAAATAATATATATATATGTATATATATTTAA
The DNA here is from genome assembly GCA_963277665.1 of Viscum album. Classification (NCBI taxonomy): domain Eukaryota; kingdom Viridiplantae; phylum Streptophyta; class Magnoliopsida; order Santalales; family Viscaceae; genus Viscum; species Viscum album. The sequence continues at coordinate 1,648,727,324 of OY728133.1, forward strand.
AAAATATATATTCACAATCATATTTAAAACATAGTGATATAAAAAATTAATTACACCATTTATGGAGACGGTAGGGTGTATATACGCAAAATTGATTCATTAAATTTTTGATAGATGGGAAAAAATAAGAACTATAATTTAAATACTCTTTATTATATCATATATATCAGATGTATTAAATAAATATATACTTATTACCACCAATTTAATGAATAAATAAAAAACGTATCACGGTGCTTAGAGTTGGTGGTAGTCCACACATACACTCGAGCAATGTTAATATTTTATAACACATTGGAAAGCAATATGGTTAAAAAAAATTATATATATAATAAAATTATACCATATTTACCATATATATTCATTAGTTCAAGGTTTTAAATGATTCTATAAACGTTTTAATGAAAAAAAAATTACACCGCTACATTGAGACAACAAGTCGCACATACACATGATTGATTTTTTAAGTTTTTTTATGATTGAAAGGATATGGAAAATTGTTTTATCTTAATAATAAAAATAATGTTTAAATAATTTTCAAAAACTATATTTATTATTTTATTATGGGTTAAAAATATTTATATGAATAAAGTAAAAATGATTATCTTTTCTTTTGTAGAATTCATATAGATTCCTTCTTAAGGACCCTCTAAATGTTCTTTTAAAAATTTAAAAACCATCGATTCATGCCAATGGATTTTGATAATGAAACTTGATAGGTTTTTTTGATCTATTTTTCTCAAATTCATTCAACAAAAAGATATAATCGATGTGCTTCATATGTGTACGGAGGGGCATCCTTTGAATTTAATAATGTATTAAATTAATATAAATTATTTTACATAAAAAATAGATATAAATGGATATAAGTAAAATAAATTATGAGGATGAATGTAAATCATCAAATCAAAAAATAATTCTGAAATTTTTTTGTTTTGAATTAACCTATATCATATAGTTTAATCCCCATGTTAACCATATTAGCTATTACTACAAAATTATATATTTTTTCTATTTATGGGTCAATAATATTACCAAAAAATAATGATACACATAAATTAACCATGCTTAATTATTTAAACTATATCACATTAATATTTAAGAATATATTATTTTCATGAGTTTTATATACATGAAAAAATAGTAATTTTTTAAAATATTATTAATCTATTTTTGAGAAATAAATGAAATATTATAAAATAATTTGTTTCCAAATCATTTAAAATGGATTTAAAATGACATGTATTTATGTATATGAAGGATATGGTCTCAAATTAATCAATCAATAAAATCTATATAGGGTGATATATTATCATAATCATTATATATTGGTTGAACCATTTGGTTTTCAAATTTTATCATAAATCATGGTAATGATTTTTTCAATATTGATGGGTCAAAATTTTACAAATCAACTGAAAATTTTCTATTAAATGTAAAATGGATTGAATTTTAGAATATTATTTATCATAATTTTTATCTTTTAATATTTTACGTTTTTAAAATAATTTAATAAAACATATTTTAAAAAATACTAGTAATGTCATTAAAAGAACTATTAATATAATTTGTCATTGAATATAATATAAATTAAATGGAATTAGAATAAAAACCATTAAAAAATCACTAAATTGTAATATGTATCTTATAAATTCTTGTTGCAATCTAAAAAACCAAAAAATATTTTTTCGAAATTTAATGTAATTTTATTGATTTTTTATAATTTTGACAAGCGTTCTGCTGGAATTGCAGAAGCATTTAAGATTGATATTTTAATCAATAAAAAATTAAAATAAAATACCATGACAGAAAATAATAAATATTTGATATAAATACTTTTAATTGAATATAATTTGTTTTTATCCAAAATAGAAAATTTTATAGATATTAATATAAAGAGAGTGACATTCTTGACATTATGTTTATTGAAAATATTAATTTTTATTTTCAATGAATAATTATAAACTATTTCAATAAATATTAATAATGGATTAATATGGCGTAAGAAACAAATTAAATATACTAATGGAATGTTTCTGGGATATTTTTATTCTTTAACACATTATTTTTAACCATAATTAACTGATTTTCCCTTTACTATTGAGATAAAATTTTCACTATTAATATTCATAATACCTAAAAACAGAAGAGGAATAATTTAAAAATTTTATCCTCTTTATTCAAAATATGGAGTTCATCTTTCATATTATATTTCTCCAATTTTTATGGAATTTCATATGATTATATCCTTGATTAGATGATGATATATTTATTTTCACCCTAACTAGACATTTGATGTAACTCATTTCTATTGTTTGAATTACATAGGATTTGTAGATAGGTATTACATGTAAAATGATTATAAGGGGTATATTATTTTTAAATTATGAAGCAATGTTGACAATTATTGTAAAATAATTTATTTATGTAAGTAATCCACCAAGAAACAAATTTTTTACTTCTCCAGTTTGTGAAACTATTTGTGATGGGATTATTTATTCATGTGAAATAATTATATAAATGTGTTTATTTATATTTTGTTACATTAGTTTTTATCAATGGATGGTTTATTTTTTTTATGATTAGTTTAAAAAAAATTCCTGAACACTAAATGGAAAACATTAATGTAGGAGTATAATTATATGATAACATTCATGAGTTTTGGTAAATTAGATATTGTGTTTTTATCATAGAAATAACATATCAATATAAATAATAAAAAAAGAATAATACACTATAACAGATGTACCTAGGGGTAATAACCATGAAAATAGAATATTGGGTATTTACTCAATCGTCATATGATACATAATAATGAGGCTTAAATTCACACCTAGTGTGACAATTCTGGGGTATAAGGATTGGTTAAATATCATTATCATTATAAATCATTGTAATAGATTATATTATTTTATTAGTATGAGAACATAATTGTATATTACCATTGAGAATGTAGATTTAATCTTTTATAGTAATAAGTTATGATATTGACATGATGCATGAGTTATTTCCTATATACTTATAGTTTCACATCAGTAAATCTACTAACTCAATACCTTAAAAATTATTTATTATCACATATTTCTTCAAAATAATATGGAATCACATCCTTAAGAAATTGATATTAACAAATATATGAAAACATATACTGGAGGAATGATCATCACTACGATATATAAATCTTCATTGACTAATATTTATGGGAGGATAATTCCAATTTTTATAATTATTCCTCCTTTGGTTATATTAAAAATAATAAGGGGTATGGATTGGATGTACATAAATAAAGAACAAGTAAATTATCAAGGTAAAGGGATCTCATTTAATACTTGTATGATAATTTTATAATGTATCAATTTTGGAATAATCATGAACATCACATTAATTATAATTCAATAACCAGAATCTCAAATCCCAAAAAATGGATTTATAGATCAAATGATCATGATATGTGTCATCATTGATGAAGTTACTATTATATGAGAATATGATGATGTATTTATAGATGAACATCCTAGTGTTCCCCAAAGCAAGAGGTTGAGTTCTCAATTGGACTCACCCTGGATCAATTCCAATTTCAAAAATTCTGAATAGAATTTCCCCCATTGAATTTGAATAATTTTGGAATAATATTCATGTGAAAGAATATAAGGGATTATAATGCTAGATAATAACTATGTGGGACTAATCATTCATCTCACTCAAAAGGAAAGATGAATCAATGATTTTTAAATGATTATGATGATCTTAACAAATCATGACAAATCCGAAGTATCCTCTACCTCGTATCAATGATTTGTTTTATCAACATTAGGGATCATAATACATCTCAATGATTGAACATTGATTTGGATATCACCTATTAATGGTATAAAGAAAATATATTTTCAAAATGGCCTTATACACATTGTACAAAAGCTATGAATTTCTAAAAATTATTCCTAAACATATGAATTATATTTCTATCATTATGTATTTGAGGAACCAAGTCATTTAAAATTAACTCATCATATTTTTCTTAGTATTATTGATGATATAATAATATATTATATGTGAAAGGAATATAATTAAGTCTTATGTTTATTTTTTAGAAAAAATATAATTAAACGAAAAAATGCATTCCATGTTTAGCAACTGTGAATTTGGCTATAGAAATTTGTCTTTATTGGGACATGTAATCACTAGAATATTTTTAAATCCTTTATAGGTAAAATATATAAAAAAAAATCCCTATCCTACCATAGTAATTTATATTCCATGATGTTTCATGTTATCTAGATAATATAGACAATTTTTATGTAACTTATCACGTCTATAAAATACACTCATTATGTTAACAGGAAATGAATTTTTGTTATATTGGATAGTGAAATGAAAATAATTTTTGAGTGAAACGAAGTAATAGGAAAATAATTGAACCTATACACACACTAACTTGTAGTTGAGAAAAGGTTCAAAATATATATTGTTACGTTAGAAAAGGATTATCTTACATAGTTCTGTCAAAATATAAGGTCCTTTGTTATTCCTTATGAAAATTAAATCTTTTTAGAAAAATTAATCAACACATGTTTTTTGATTCTGCAGCCAAGATCAATGTATTAATGAATTGGAGGCATTATTTATTTAGATAAAAGTATGATATGTATTGATCATATCATCCAAAAATAAATTACAAAAATAAGGAACTATATATGTGCTTATGGAGATGGTCGGAATTGATAAAATATTATGACTATTCAATACATTACCACATATGGAATGAAATGATGATGTTTGATTCAATGAACATGAAATAACATAGTAATATATCATTGATAAGGATTGAAATGGACTATATACTAATCCATTTGTAGTGGATGATTCAATAAGTCATAATTAGATGACTGAAATTTTATCTTTACTAATTGACTAATCATCCATCTATCTATATGGATATCAATGAAGTCTATAAAAATGATGGAGAGCTAAAAAAAATTATTTTGAGTATTCTAGATTTTAAATTTGAAAAATATTGAATTATAAGATATAGTACACAAATATGTATCCCATAGAAGATGAAATTGAAGATTTAACATTTTGATGTTTCAAAAAAAAAATTCTCAATATATATAGAATGTAAGATGATGTTTAGAGATCTAAAAAAAAATCTAGTTGGATATCATCAAGACAAAAATTTTGTAATATGTGTCTCAATGCTTGTTAAATTAGGTAGTAAAAAGAGGTTGAAAATTTTTCTAGGTTTTTTTGAAACTATTATGCATACCATTATGTAATGGAGAAATCATTACCTTGAATTTCATAATATTAATCAATAAAAAATATAAATTCCCTAATTCTTTTGGATTATAGTTGATCAACATAAAACGTTAGAACAATTTATTTTCATTAATGATGATTTAAATCTTGGAAAACTAACCACAATACATATAAGGATTGTAATATAGATTTAAAGAGAACCACTATATATTTTATGCAATTATGATCCACATATTAACTCAAGTATCATCATAATGGTTTAAAATGTTTTAGACATAGAAATTAGTTTCATCACTACTTATCATTCTCAAATAGGTGGTCAACCAAAATAGACCCTTCAAAATCTAGAAGATAAGTTGAGATCTTGTTCAAGTGATTTAAAATGATGTTAAAATGGAAAAATATTTCCTAGTAAATCCCTCATATAAATATATGATCGATTCATGTATTCATTGGGATATATATGAGGCTATTTATGGGATGAGGTGTAAGACTCCAATACATTGGGAGGAAGATTGAGAGAATGATGTTGATAGGTCTGGATGTTATCCATGAAATTATGGATATGGTTAAAACAACTTAATGACATATGAATGTTTTAGAATGTAGTGGGAATTTTGCTAAATATAATTATCAATGTGTTATATATTTTTAATTTCATTAAAAATTGTTACTTTGAATATCCCCCTACAAGAGGGATATATGATTTGGGAATAAATGAATGTTGAGTCCTAGATACATCAGTCTCTTTGAGATCCATGATTGGGACAGGATCACAACTTATTACTTATTGATCCCTCCACACCTCTCTCAACTGAATGTTGAGTTCCATATATCTATTATGAGAAATTAAATAATTGATCAATAATAGTTGATAGTCCCAAAATCTATACAATTGAAACATAACTGTTTATATACATAAAAACATATGTAATTATTCGATTGACGAGACAATATTTTTAGGAACAAGAGAACATATCTTGTCAATTAATTGTATAAGAATAAAAAAATTTATGGGGCCACATAGAAACCGATGAAATATAACCAATTTAGGGTAACCATTAAATAATTGTATAATTGTAGTAACTACATTATGAAATAAATCCTTTCTTAGTACTATTTCGACAACTAAAACAAATAATGTAACAAAAATATTTTTTTGATTAGTTTTTTTAAAATTTTATATATTTCAAGATTTATTTATTTTTGGTATAAATGAAATAATATTACTAATGTGATAAAATTTGTTGTTATACATAATGAATTATTTCATATAAAACAATGTTTTTCAAAAAATGATATGATTTAAATTAATTGTTAAATTTATGAATTATAACATAATAATTTTTAAAAAATAATTATATTTTCAATTTATAATTAAAATAATAGATAAAGATTATTTTTTTGGATTTTTCAGAAAATGTTGAATTTATGGTGAATAGGGAAATATAATGTTTTTTCAAACACCATTATTTACTGAAATTATTAGTAAGAAATTTTGAAATATAAAATTTGTAACATAATTTCATTAAAAATATTTATTTTTTTATATAAATTATTAATCAAAAACTGTTCTTTCTAGTTTATAATTCTTTATAGGATATTTTAGAACATATGTTATATTTTTCCCATGAAATTATTTTTAATACATTAAAAATTCATTATTTCTCAATTGATTTCAAACAAAATTAGAATTTTAATATTTTTAAATGGAGTCATGATTTTGAATTTGATGGTCTAAATTATTTTAAAAAACTATTTTTAGTTAAATGAAAAAAGAAAAATCACTTAGGTAAAAACATGCTTCCACAGTAACAGTAAATTTGGTTTAGAAGGATTTAACCTTTTGTAAAGGGGAATCATATATTAGAAACATGTGTGATAATATGTTTGCAAGAAATTAATTGATAATATATCCCCCAAAATATATTAATTTTTAATATCTAATATAGTTTCTATGAGGTTTACCTAACATTTTTTAAACATTAAGGGTATTTGAAAAAATTCCATTCGTTTTCACTTATAAAAGTGGCTATCAAATATTTACTTCCCGATACATAGAAACAACCAATGAAAATACCTAAAACATTCAAATCCTATAATAAACACTCATAGTAACATTAAATTTATTTTTGATTCTCCATCGGCAATCTCTCAATGGGTTATCCCTACTATCAAAGGATATAATTTATGCATTGAGTTAAAAATATCTAATAAATACGTCTAATTTTATTTTCTTTATGTTCACCAACTCAGTATAATATTACATTATAACATCATAAAATGATTAAATATGTATCATTTATATATATATATATTTTATTATAATTATGGTAAAAATAATCTACCATCCTTTCCCATTCCATTATGAAAAATGAAAATGTGAATCTTGTGTGTATGTGGAATATCGTCTTCATGATGTAACATGTTCATTTTCCTATACCAAATAAAATATACTATTAAAAAGTAAAATTAATTTATAATTATGATATTTACGACATATTTTATAATAATAAATAAGAAAATATTAATCCTATATTTTATATGAAAATGGAATCATTATCCATGTGTGGATGCAGACTACCAGGTCCATGGATTGTTGCATTTAATTTTTCACTACTACATTAAATAGAAGGTTTTAATAATTTATTTATTGGATAAATAAGTTTTGAATGAAATAAATATAACTTTCTTAATATAAATTAGACTATAAATAAATGATATGAATGATTAATAATCCTTTTAAAGGCAGGCTTCTTAAATAATAGAACTCTGAAAAAAAATTATTCATACTATGAAAATATTTTGTATCAACCAACCCTTCTTAAAATTATCATTAATTCTAATATATAACACTAATAAAATATCATTATTAAACTTCTATAATTATACATCATCTAAATTAACTCATAATCATACAGTAATTGTGTTATGTTGTTTCTTGGGTATTTTTCATTAAACAATTGAATAGTGATATGAATTTTTAACATGGTTGAATATAAGAATTTAATTGCCAGTAAATATGAAATTTTTTATAAATTTTATTATTGTAAATCATTTATTATACTCATTAATTGAGATACAGAAACACTTTCTATAAAAATTATTGAAACATGATAATCGATGATTTCATCTTTCGAATTGAATACCAGAACTCCTATTTAATAAAATTATAAAATTATAAATTATTATAATTAATTATAAACAATAAATTTTAGAACCTTTTATGACCAATTGATGATGAAATTTTCGGATGACATTGAATAACACACTATGATTATGAAATTATATAAAAAATTGGACATGATTACTTAGACCAAAAATTGATAAATCATAAAAACTAAATAATTTACTTGTAGAGAAAAAATATAAATTAATCTTAATAATGTATATCGATAAGAATGTTTTTTGGAAATATTATATATATATATTAATTTATTTTATATATGGTATTAAATCACTTTCATGGAAATCATGTGTAAAGATAATGAATATGGTTACCCAAATATATTCTTTTGAGTTTCATGAATTATTTATGAATTTTATTCACATATGTTTATAATATTCAATGTTATATTATTTTAAATAATGATCTATTTTATAGATCAATGTGAAATGGTTATTTATGTTAAAAAAATTCCCTAAATTTTTTACTTTTTTTATTTTAATGAAAAAATGATACTTTTTAAAACACACTAACAATAAAGACTTCATTGACAGTTTAATTTTTTTAGGAAATATCTTTTTGGATTTGGTTTTAAATTATATATTCATAATCAAAACCAAAAACACACACACACATATATATATATTTGATTGTATTTAATATTTCACCCTACATTCTTCTATTTTTATGAGATTAATTTGAGAAATCTTGTTTATGATGTCAATTAATTCATTTCATGTTTTTAGACTACATATTAAAGTAATAAAATCCACATTTATTTAAACTGGAGTTTATAATATTAAAAGTGTATTATCTTCAATTTAATGATTTATTAAACCCATTTTCACTTTTTTGTTCTCTATATAAAAATCTAATGGATTTCATTTTTTGGTTTTATGATAGAAATTTTATTTTCATGTGTTATTTATGATGTAAGAAGTGAATGAATTGAAAGTTAAACTAATAAGTATGGATAACTATAGGTGGGGTCATATATATCACTCCAATATATTGAAAAAAGATTAAATCCCATGAGATATGTAGACATGACCAATATTTAGTTGTATAAAAAAAGTGGGTGTAGTTGTCTTACTAATGATGTAGTTGTTTATTTCAATACAATTTTGTTGTCTCTTAATAATGGGTATATGTTTTGACTCATAAAATTAGTGTTTCATTATGATAATATTTATGCAACATTTCAAGAAATTTTTGAGATGTGATCTTATTCTCTGATTATTATAGTATTATTTTAAATGTTTTTAACACATATTATTATTATTATGATTTAAAATCGATATTTTGTGGATTTATTTCCTTATTCCACATTCATTGATGATAACTTATATCATATTACTATTAATCATGTTAATATTATATTTCTCCTGTGTACATATCATATCATATTATCATATACATGATGACGGGTGGATTTGTTTTTTTTTTCTTTTTGTGTTTTTAAGCTCACCCATTTATTATGTTTTCATTATTCTATAATTAAATATGGTTATTACGTGTGATATATTTCAAAGGGGGATTAGCATATTGAAGATATAAATGATTGTTGAAAAGTATTGTGTAAGAATTTTGTTATGTCGCTAATCATCAAAAAAACTAAACATTATGATCATTGGGTTTTCTAAATATTTGTTACATGAAATGCTTATTCATGTAAAATAATTTTTTAATTATTTTTATTTAACATTGGACACCATAGAAATTGCATGACAATAACTTTATTAATGGTTTTACTAAAATTTGATATATTTTGTTATGACTATAATAGTTTTAGATTTTTTAGATGTAAATCTCTCCCCCATTAAAAAAAGAAGGTTATGAATATATGTTATCCATGGAAACTCCATTTAAGCTCATGTTTACCATATTAAATGAAATATTTCATAATTTAATTATGAGTTACTACTCCTAGAAGAAATAGTCTTTTTAAAGTATCTATTTGTAATATTTATGATCTTATTAGAAATATTAAATACATTTTATATAGGTTATATTGTTTTGAAATAGTAAAATATGAATTGAATTTTTTTGAAATTGATTTATAATATTTTAGAATGTTTATAATTGAGTTGGTGTGATTGAATAAAATATTAACTGGTCATTTATTTCCAAAATATAATTGAATTAGTTATATTTTGATAAATTAAGGATTTAATAAGAATGTTTTTTACGATTATCTAAGGTATATTGGGGAAGATGAAAAAAAATATTGAAATAGAAAAATATCATAATGCATAGAATTTGTAAGGTTCTACCAGATGGGAAAAATATAAACATAAAATCATTATAAGGTTTTCAATGTCGATGAGGTTTAACTATAACAATTTTTAAAGTATCACAAAAATTTTATTGTTAAACATTTTTTTTAAAATGAACATGATAATGTTGATTCAAATGTTTATAAAGAAATACTATATGAAGTTCACATTTTACCAAGATTATATATTATTGCAAATGTTTATAAGGATTATGAACATTACATCATATTATACATTGATTATTAAAAAGTTTATTCAAATATTAGTTCTATTATTTTTCTAAATTATTAAACCATTCATCAAATTTCATATGTTTCATTGGAACTCCTAATAAATGAGTAACAAGACATCATGATGTTATAAAACATCATAAAAATAAAATCATTAAACAAAAAAAATCACAGGTTTGATGAATTCAGAATATTTTATGTTTAGGGAAATTCATAGAAAATGTGATTTGAATTTTGGGAATCAAGAATTAAAATATATTGACATTGTAATGAGAAATAATACAAGGGTTGAAATGTATATTCTCTAGTTCATTAAAAATATTAATCTTGATGGATTCTACCAAAAATAAATTCATAAATTTACATTAAAATCTCTTACTACTAATTAAATTATAGGTAGATGATGAGTTTTACCATCTCTTACTAATAGTTGGTGGTTGAACTGACTTGTTTGAATTATCTAGAAACTGTGAGCTACTATTTGGGAAACCCCGCTCTTTGGGAGATTTCTTGAGTTTACAAATAAAACCATATGGTGTCGTCCTTGGTATAGATAGTTTATATTCAGTTCAGGCTATCATGGATTGCTTCGGGAAGTTGGTCATTATCTTTGGTGTGGATAAAGAGTTGGTGGTGTTTGTTGGTGAGTGAGATCATCAGATGGGACATAGGAACCTCCAATGGCCCGAAGGCCTTCATTTTTATTGATTTTTGATAATCCACCTTTCAAGGGGTGAGGTGGAACCCTTACAAGGCCCGAAGGCGAAAGCATTACATGGCCCGTAGGCCTTAGAGGATTTACAAGGCCCGTAGGCTAAGAAGATTACATGACCCGAAGGTCTTCAGAGATTTCAACCAGACTATTTACAAGGAACTGCCCCTCCTAAGAATCTGCATCTTGATAGTAGCTCCCCACCTTTGCATGACCGTCTGGCTAGGCATCCCTGTGCAAGCACAGGCAAGTCCTGATGGCATAGCCATACCCTCTCTTTCTGACAATCCATTTGGCTCTACTCTGGTGAGTGCACCTGCTCTGAATCCTCATCTGGGGCTGCTCCTTTCTTGTAGTGTGTCTGGGGACTGCATTCATGTGGCCCGAAGGCCTTGAGGTGGCCCAAAGGCCTTACTGACCTGAAGGTCTGGGTGGCCCAAAGGCCTTTCAGGACTCAGGGGCCAAATCGGTGGCCCGAAGTCCCAAACGGGGGCATATTACCGGCTTCTACAGTGCCAAACAGTGCCTGCTACAGTACTGCTACAGTACCCCGTAAATCTTGCCTCCTCCTGGTTTTGATCCCTGGTCTTTTGGATGCACTTAAGGAGTCCTTTCCAAACAGTGCCTGCTACAGTAACTGCTACAATGTTGTCTTTCTAGAAGAGGTTGTAACATTACCACCCTCAACGAGAGATCGAGTTTGGGACCATGCTTCAACCAGGAGTGTCTCGTATCTTCATGTCTATATAAAGGAAACACCCCTACTATGTTATGTGAGCAATGTATATAGCTTGATGGTCTGTTACAGTGCGGTTTTGTTAGGCCATGCGTGTCACAATGGGGTGCACCAGGTTTGTTTGAGAAGAAGGCTGATGGTAGATTGTGGTTGTGTGTCAATTATCGTTGCTTAGAGAATGTGACAATAAAGAATCTCTATTCTCTTCTATGGATTTATTAATTATTCATTCATCTGAAGGGTTCATGTGGGTTCTCAAAGATTGAATTGTGTTCAAGATATCATCAAATGCGTGGGATGGATGAGGATATCATGAAAATTGAATTCTGTTGTCTTCATGGGAATCATGAGTTCATTGTAATTCCGTTCAACATGACGAATGCTCCAGCTGTATTCATGGGATTCATGAATTCTATTTTTCATGACTTCCTTGACATGTTCATTGTATTTTTCATTGACGATATCCTTGTGTACTCCACGTCTGATTAATAGAATTCATATCATCTACATGACATTTTCGGAGATCTTCGACAACATCAGTTGTTTGGTATGTTGTAGAAGTGTGAGTTTTGGGCTCAAGATTTCTGTTTCAGGGGGAATGTTATGTCACAATATGGATTAGATGTGGATCCGTCAAAGTTTAATTCAGTTGTTTCTTGGACAACTCCCAAGGTAGAGTTAGAGGTGTGATGTTTCCATTATCTTGTAAGCTACTATAAGAGGTTAGGGGATAATTTCTCATGAGTTGCGACTCTTATAACAACTATGACTAGGAAATATCATGAATTCATATGGACTAATTAGTTTCAGCAAAATTTCAAGTATCTAAACAATAATTTAGTAAGTTCTCGACTTCTTTTTCTTCCAGTTGAGGGAGTTCAGGTTGATGTTTTCTGCTTTTCTTCACATGTAGGTTTGTGATGTGTTCTGATGTAGAATAGACCAGTTGTTTCATATCGTTCTCAGGGCTTATGTCCCCATTTACGTAACAATGTTACTCACGATCTTGAGTTAGAATCCTTGGTGTTTTCTTGGATTTTTGGAGACATTACCTCATTGGCAAGAGATTTTTTGTTTTCACAAATCATAAGATTTGTAGGTATGTTTTCACCCAGCATGACTTGAACATACGACAACATCAGTTGAAGGAGTTAAAACAAGAACACATCTTCGAGATATCATATAGGCCTAGAAAAACTAATGTTGTTATTGATACACTCATTCGAAATTCACATACTGATGCTGTATTTGAATCTAGTGATTCCTGGAGAGTAATTGAATAACAATCAGCATTATATCTTGATATGGTAGAAGTTGGGGGGAAGAGGTTTTCATTTTTAGATGAGGGTTCAATAATCTCTTGTGAAGCAAGTGGAAAATTCTTAGTTGGATGATCTAGAGGTGGAGGTCTGAAAAGAACAAGTTGTTTGTGGAGATGCCCCTGATGCTTGGTCAGAGGATGAACAACACTTAGTGTTGTATAACAAAAGAATTTATGTTAATTTGACGATTCATGAGATGGATCCTAGATTGTTCCATAGTTCACATTTAGCGGTGCATCCTGGCATGAAAATGATGATTTGTTCCTTGAAGAGCATGTTTTGTTGTCCTGGGCTAAAGAATGTGGTTATGGAGTTTTTTTCTCAATTTTTGGTCTTGTTGAAGGTGAAGGTTGACATCGTCTTCCTGGTTGTCTTCTATAGCCATTAAATATTCCTCTATAGAAGTGGGAGGACATATCAATGAACATTGTTACTTGTTTACATCGAGCTCTAATATGAAATGATGCTATTTGGGGGTAGTTGGTCATTTAACAAAATCAGCCTAATTCATATTGATCAAGGAGATGAGCTCAGTGGAAGTTTTGACGAGGAAGTATCTAGAATAGGTGATGAGAATTTGTGGAGTCCCAAGGCTGTTCATTTCTGATCGAGATCCTCATTTTCCCTATAGGGTGTGGAGAGGTCTCCATCATTATTTCGGTTCTATTATATGGATTAAAACTTTTTTCATCCTTAATCGGATGGCCAGACATAGGACACCATCCAAAATATTGAAGACATGTTAGGCTGTTGAGTTATTAATTTTGGAGGATCGTGGATAAGGCGCATACCCTTGGTGGATTTCTTTCAAAATCATAGTTTTCACTCAACCATCAGTATGGCGTCTATTGAAGCATTTCATGGCCAACCATTCCACTCTCTGTTGTGCTAGACTGGGGTCTGAGAGTTAGCAATTCTCAGACTGGAACTAGCGAACAATACAATAGAGATGGTTCAGGGGATTCATGAGGGGTTGAAGATAGTGAATGATCATCAAAAATCATATGATAATCAAAGAAGAAGACCCATAGTGTTCTATGTTGGTGATCATGTGTATATGAAGGTGACACTGCATCATGGGAAGTAATGGATTGGTCGTGGGAGTATGATTTCTCCCCATTTTGATGGGACTTTTGAGGTGTTAGCTAATATTGGAGCTGTGGCGTATCGAGTAGCACTTCCCCCCCATAGAAGAGTAAAATACATTATGATTTCCTTGTATCACACCACCGTCATTTCATTCATGATGACTCTCACGTCATTGATTAGGGAGAGATAGATGTTGATAATGATTTGTCCACTGAGGAAAAACCTATGGAGATCTAAGACCGTAAGGAGAAGGTGTTTCATGGGTGTTCTATTCCCTTGGTTAGTCTCTTGTGGTGACACAGTGGCATAGAGTAGAGTACTTGGGAACGTGAGGCACAAATATGCGCTCAATACCCAGAGTTAATTGATGTTTATCTCATTCATGTATCAATGTATCCATTGGGGTCATAAACATTTCATGTTTATGAGATTGCTTCCATCTATTTCGTTTGTTTCTTGATCTAATTTGATAGAAATCTCGAAGGGTGGTTTTTAGGACCCCATTATTTTCTACTGTAGGTGGGTTTTTAGTTCATAGGGATCCGAATGTTTTGAGAGGTATTTGATGTAATGGTCTCGACCTCTCCATTAAATTTATTTTGGAAAATATGGTGTTTGAGTTGTTCCAAGAGGTCAAGCTGTCTTATCCCCAACACTTTTCCAATTTTCCCTTTATGAGAATTGTGACATCAGTGATCCTCATTGAACAGTTCCAATAGTAGACAGTTGTAAATAGTGACTATACTGAGGTCCAATGGTATCATCTCTTTCTTTTTCCAAATTTACAATTCTATGAATAGATCCATCAGTGAACAGATCTATCTGTAACCTCTAATGGTAACATCTCTTTCCTTTTCCAAAATTCTAATTATGTGAATAGTTACATCAGTGAATAGTTATATCGGTAACATCTAATGGCAATATACCATTCCTTTTTCCAAATTCTAAATTATATGAACAATTCCAACAGTGAACAGTTCTATTACTGATGTGTATGGGTAACGTCTATCAGTAACATCTATCGATAACCTCAATCGATAACCTCTATCGGTAACCTCTATCGATAACCTCTATTGGTAACCTCTCTTGGTAACCTCTATTGGTATCCTCTATAAGTAACCTCTAATGATGACCTTTTTTTCCATTTCAAAATTTTGTGTTTTGCGAAAAATGATTCAATAACGGTGAGGTCCCAACGACGACCTTTTGATTCCTTTGCCAAATATTTTGTCCATGAACAATGCTTCTAGAACTCTAAGGTTATAATGATGATCTTATCTTCCCCTTTACAAATTTTTAGTTTGTGAATAGTGTTTCCAAAATGGTGAGGTTCCAATGGTGACCTTTTCATTCCTTTTCCTTATATTGAGTTCATGAATAATGTTTCCAGAATAAAGAGGTTCTGACGGGGACATTTTCTTTAGTTTCCCAAATTCTGAACATTTGAATAGTGTTTCTAGAATGTTGAGGTTCTATCGGTGACATTTTCTTTCATTTTTTAAATTTTGAATTCATGAACAATGTTTACAAAATGGTGAGGTTCTAACAGTGACCTTTTCATTCCATTGGATGTTTTGAGTTTGTGAAATGTGTTTCCAGAACTGTGAGGTTATAATGGTGACCTTTTCATTTATCTTCCAAATTTTGAGTACTTGAAGAGTGCTTATTGAATGGTGAGGTTCTAACTCTGTTCTTTTAATTCTTTTTCCAAATATTTAGTTTGTGAACAGTGTTTCGAGCATCCTACAGTTTTGCACCATTTACATTTCCTTTGAAGTAAAATGCATTTAAAACCATGATTTAAGGACTCTAAGGTTGATTCAAAGGCCATAACCACTATATTAATTATTCCAATGGCTTGGGATGTTTTTACTTGGTCAAACAACGTGATTTAATGTGATCCACTTTTAATGGGAAATCATGTGTATCTTAATCCACTGCTCCATTAAATCTTCTGAATGAATGATATATCTTCCACCCAAATTATTTCTCATTGTTCTCGGTTGTAAGATGCTCGAGCATCTCATTCCTTCCCTTTGGAGTTGCACATTTTAACTTTCCTCCTTGGATATATTCTGCGCTATTTTGATGCAACCATGCAGTATCCATCAATCCTTGATATAAGGAATGATTTATTGTTATACTTTTTGGATTCATCTTCTCATGTTTCTCTTTTCAATAGTATAGCATTTGATCTCCATGCTTCTTATGGAGTTTTCATGGGTGTCAGTTGGTGTGGTCGTACTGTGGAATCTTCAGGTGGATATAGTTGTCGCAACTGGGGGTTTGTGACCCATTATGTGGTTTATTCTCATATTAAGAATGTCAAGACCCATTTCAGGTAGAGGATTCATTGGTTCTCTTTTCTTATATGTGAAACTGTATACTTATCCTGTATTTTCCACTGGATAGAAATGTAATTGACATAATAAATATGTCAACTTGATAAATAAATTGATATCAATCATATGTAATTTTATCTTGTTTTTCAAGATAATGTGATATTTGTGCATGTTCGTTATGGAAATTGTAAATGAACGTAAAGTTGAAATTAATTGATAATCGGTTGGCTAAATATGAATAGGAATGTGAAGGAATCAAATTGATGTTTTTTTTAATTTAATGATAATAAAATTGGTGTAGTATGCAAGTTTATTTATTTGTGACAGCTTACTAGTTAGGCTTCCTGAAAATTGAAACAATTAATAATAAATCAATTAATCCATGATTGATTAAAGAGCTGGTGGTTTCATAAAAATTAATTGATTGTGGGGTTCTATGTTACCCAATTATTTGTTCAAGGTCAAAGAGACAATTAATGTAATGTTTTTTTCCTGCTGTTAGTGTTGTGATGTGAGCCAACATGGCTATTGTGATATGTGGGGGTAGGGAGGCATATTAGTTGTGGTAGAGGTTGATGCCTAGTTGGCAAGATGCATCATTTTATGAATGACGGTGTCGGGGAGGGTACCCTAGATGATGGAACGGGTTGGATGTAAATGTTTGGTTTCTAGTTGTTTCCATGGTTGATTATCTGCTTTACTTTTCCTCGGTGCTCAAGGAAGCTGGTCTTGCTTACCCTTCTTCTGAAAGAGGAGAAGACGCACGAGGTATGCCACGTGCTTTCTGTGGTTATCTTTTTAATGGAGGATGGGTTTACGGTCGTTCTAAAGGTAGAAAAGACTAAAGGGGTAATATATCTTCTCACTGTGTTGATCCCCCTTGTGTTTCGTAGAAAAGAATACATTTCTAGAATGCATGGCAATATGGGAGAGTAATTCTATAATGAATATTTGAATAAATGGTGTTAACCCATGGAGTTATCATTTTCTAGAACATAGTGATGAGGTTGTAATTTTAAAGTGACAGTGGACATTGTGTGTGATGCTAATCAAATTTAATGTCAAATTGTCTAAGGTGAATTAATGATTAATGAATTATTTAATGTAAATTGAAACTAATAAAAAAGTAATGAAATAATTTTTAAAATCTCTTTAAGTGGTTGTGTGATTATATGATACCTTGTCGTAGATGTAGCAGCCCAGAGTCCTAGAGACGTTATCTGCTATTGTGTCTAAGACTAGGTTATGCCCATATTATGGTTGTAAGATATAGTATATCCAATAATTTTTGTTTTTCTATATGCTTTTCCACCATGTTAGTAAGTAAAAATGACACCCTTGGGATTCTATGCCTTGGGAGTTGTTTCCTCTAACATTCTTGTGGGAGGATGCTTGGATGACTTCCCCCTTTTTCCTGACTCTCTTATAATGGTAGTTACTTGTTCTTATAGGCATAGTGTTTAGTTTTCAACCTATATGTGTGTAGAGGGTGGTAATGGCTTGTGGTTCCCCACACACATTTATAATAGATATAGTTTTCAATGGACTACTATAGGTGTAACATGCATATGCTTTGATGGCATGAGGTTCCTTACTTGTTATATGTGCTGTAATGGCTTGAGTAATAATATGTGTTGTTTGATACATATTATGAGAGCTACGATGGATTCCATAAACTACCTGGTCACATTCCTAACGTTTACGTGGTGGTTTTTTTGCATATGGTGCATGTTGTGGTGCTTCACCCAGGTGTCTGCAGGCAAGCCTTTTTGGAGAGAGATTCTTTGGACATGAGACATTTGGGGAAATCAGTAAACTAGTGGGGAAGTAGTGGCAAGGTACCCTTGATATTATTTAATTTATGATATATTATTTTATTTAGTACTTTTTGAGAGTATCCATAGTAAGGCTCAAACATAGTATACATATTTAGGTGATGTGTTAGTTTAAAAAAATGATCAATGTGTTTAACATTCTTCAATTAATTTTTCAAGAGAGGAATGCAGAAAGATCCTACTGAGTATATTGTATTACTCACCCTATTTAAATATAAATTGTTTTTCAGGTCACATGGACCAGGTTGAAGATCAAGTTGGATTCTACAAGCTTTTGGTGGCAGGTGAAGTTCAGGATTGTGGTTGTTGATATTTTTACATTCTTTTTGGTACTTGTAGTTTAGCCTATTAGTTGTAGTAGATTTGAATGAAATTACCTATGTGAAAATGGGTTTTATTTTATATTTATGTTCGTAGTTGGATTTGGTTAGATTGTAACTTATATCTCTCTTCCTCGTGTGTTCTCTTAGAGGGTAATGCCTCACAGTTGTGTGTTTTCTATACACTCAGTTCTAGTCTCCAACACATGGACTACTAGAGGAAGTAATTGGGGGTTATTATCTTCTTTCTAACATTGCTGGCCCAAGAGGGGTATCATTGTGGGATGGTGGTTGTGACAGATAATATTAATTCTCTTAATAGAATATATTTTGAAACAATCAATAGAAATAACAACTATAGTTTAATGAATAAAATGATACCTTATATATGATATATTTTACAAGAAGTTATCAATGTTGTAACCATGAAATTAAACTATTTAAAAAAAATATTATTTTAAATAATGGAAATATCAAAATTTATATTCTTATATTATTACCAGAAAATGTAAATAGTATGTTTATAGTAATTTAATCATCTATATCTATCTTGGACAAGTATTAATAATACAATGATGATATTTTCAAAGAAAAATTAAAAAAATATATATTTGGAGAAGCATATTTGAAGAAAATAATGAATGAAGATAAATTCATTTAATGTAATTTTATAAGAGTACATGAAATTGTTTTTAATATCAGAATATATGGGGAAATTATTGAGTATTTTATTAACATGAATAATTTTATTTGGAAATTTTAGGGAAAATTTGATTGTAAGTTATTTACACAAAAATATGGAGATGTTATCACACTTGATGAATTAAATAAAATCATTATTTATTTTGAAAATAGAATGATTCTAGAATTCAAGAATATATATAAAGAATATATGGAATTTTAATCCATGAGTATTCTATGAATTAAATATAATGAATTTAAATAATCCAATGAGTCTAATTGTCAAGAGGAAGGCACTTTATCCAACATTCAATCAATGGATGACCCCCCCAATCTTTAAAAAAATCAATTATTACTCTTGTTAATCATGATGGAATATACTTGGAGTATATGATTAGTGATGAACTAAAATAAAGTCTTGATATTAACTAAAATTCCAACAAATAAATACAATAAATAGTGAAAGAACATTGAAATAAAATTAATTTTGTGGAATAATTTTACAAAAATGAAATATCACCCAACGAGAAAACAAAAAAAATTAAACCAATTATTTTTAATGATTTATAAAATTAAAAAATATTTAAATAAATAAAAAATTTGTAAGTAGAATACCTAAACATTACACTGTATAAATGTCTTGTAGTTGAGAATAAATTAAATTAAAAAAATCATCAATAATATAGAGATCTATATTTAATAATCAAAGGTAGTTAATCTTGAGATCTCAAAAGAGTGGTTTCACACTCTACATATTAAATCTAAAAATTATCATATTATTATTAGCATTACATGAAAAAATTTAAAATTTAATGAAATATGGGAATAAAATATGTTGGTAATAAAACATCCTCATTAGAGGAAGGAATGAGTGAGTCAAGAAGAACATCCTTTATGAGGAAGAGGAATGAATAACTTGTTGTTTTATAAATGAAATGAAATTCTAGATATATTTTTTTTTCTCATCGAGTACCAAGATTTAGTGGAAATTACTTGAACGATTGTAAATTTTAGCATAATTCATATTGAAGGTGGTATAATAAGTATATTATATGAGGAATTCTTTAATTGAAGGTGATTAATTCAATGAAGATATTTAAATTTTCAAAATATAAGAAAAATATTGAGTAGGAAAGCATTATATATATCTATACCAAATAGATATGAGTGTATGGATAAAATAGGTGGATAATGTGACCAAAATGGTCAGCGAAGTAAGTGATGAATGATTATTAATCTATTGTGGATTCAAAATAATGATAAGGAATAAAAAATAAATTTTAGAAAGTGAATTATGATAAATGTTATTTAACTATATAAGTGTTTTAGAAAGTATACAAAAGTTCAAAATCATGGTTTATTAGTAACAGTTGTTCCTCCCACATGAAAAGTGGCATAAAACTAATTTGGATTTTGATGAACAAGAAAGATAGTTGTATTAAATTTTAAAGATAGTTATCAAATAATAAAAGGTGCTAGTTCAATTTAGATTAAATTAAAGTAGATCAATTTCCATGATGTTCTTTATGTTGAATAGAGTAATCACAATATAATAAGTGTGAAGCAATTGTATAAAAATTGTAAATATGTTGCACCCTTCAAATATCTATTCATATTTAAAAATTAAAATTATATAGGGATTATTATAAAATGTGAGAGTATGTGGGGAATTATCTTTCAGATTGATGAGTACTAATGATGAAAATAAAAATGGTATTGAAAAAATAGATACACTGGCCAATCGAAGATGATTATAATCACAATACAAAAAGTAGTATGAAACCAACCCCAACTAAAGGTATAATTTAGAGATGTTTTTGAATATTAAAAATAGGTTCATATTGTTCAGGATGCAAAAAAATTATTTATCTTCAACCTATAAGGAAAAAATGATTAATTCATAGTGACATATATAGGAATAGGAGATAGTAAATTACTTAATGGTAATATATATTATATTTCATTCGTCGATGATTTCTCCCATTTAATTTTTATTGGTTTTAATTTAAAATAATAGGAAATTGATATGTTCAAAATCTATATAATTCAAGTCAAAATAGACTTAGGCGTTAATATAAAATGTATTAAAATATTTAAATTTCATTAAAAATACCTGAAATGATGTTTTCAATTATCTTCTAAATAATTGAATTATGCATGAACATAGATCACCATACACAGCCTAATATAACAATAATGATTAATGAAAAAACATATGTTTTACAATGATTTTAATAGAAATTATGACATATAAAAAAACTCTAAATTATTTTTTAGAGAAACTTTTTTTACTACTATTCTGATTGATAAGAAGTATAAGATATGAACCAGTATATATATGAAACCTTCTAAAATATTGTATCATAATAATATAGTAATTAAATAATTAAACATTCTTCTAAATATTTTCTAGATGATAATAAACGACCAGAATAATAGAATATTTCATTAAAAGAAATCAAGGAAAATTCACAGGATACAATTACAACTGTAAAGATATAATTATTAATACAAAATGGTTTATATAATTTTTGATTCATTTTATATAAATTTGTATTTAAATCAATAAATATATTGTTTTATATATTTTAGTGTCTAAAACCCTTGATATAAATTCTGTGAAAAAATTAGGATAAAAATTGATGGTGAAGATAGAAATAAAAATAATTATACTATTTATAATTTAGAATAGTCTAGTGAGAGGATAATTATTTTGACATAGAAATAATGAAGAAAAAAAAATTTAATGATAATGTTGATTTAAAAAATGTCCCTACAAATTATGAACCACCTCCTCAGATAATAAGATGAATAAGTCTTGAAAAAAATACAATCATTTCATTGTTGACCCAAATTCAGAATTGAAACAGGTGACACATTTTTTTGTTAATGTAATGAGAGTAGAAATTAATTTAATCGAGAATAAATCCACTTGGGCGTTTTTTCCATTAACTATAAATAAAAATTTAATCAGAACCATGTGGGGTTTTTATAAAAAAATTTCATGATAAATGTGAGTTTTAAAAAATAAAGGTTTATTTTCAGAGTATAATCAACGATATAGAGGCTGATTTTGTTGAGGATTTTCTACAGTTGGTAAGGATAAAATATGTTGTAAATCATCTTATAGTATCTACCCATAAAAATGGAAAACTATATCACATGACTATGAATTAAATATTAATAAATGTAGAGCTATATGACGAACATTACAATTAATAACCGTAAGAAAAAAGTCATGGAAATATGGAAACATGGATTATATTGTATATATTGAACTAGGATCTTGAGATCTTATTTGAAAAAAAATGTATACAAGAGAGATTCAATATAATCCAATGGAAATGTTGAGAAAAATATGTTAATGAGATTACCATGTATACTATAGTTTCAATTGTATATTTTTATGTCATTATATTTATTGGGGAAAATTTATCTATATGAATAATTTCCAATGAGGATGAAATTTGAGAGTTATATATTTAGAGATATGTTCTATTGAATTAGGATACATATTATATTAAAATATTGTTACAGAAATTATTGTTTAGATTAGTATTTTAGTTAATTTTTTAATGTTCATGGATTATATAATTATAAATAAGTCTCTTATGAAATTATAAATCGAGGAATGATTTATATTGATGAAGCAATAAAAAACACTAATATAAGTGAATATAAAAAAAATATTGGGATGTATACATTATCTCATAGATTTAATACAATATATTGAATTTGTAGGAATTTTATTTATATGATTTTATATTGAACTAATTTTTTCTCATGTATTGAAGATAAAATAATTTTGAAATGGAAAAAATGAACATTGGAGAATTCTTTGATAATTAGAAATAGATCTGAATTAGTCTTATAAGGATACAAATATGTAGACTAGGTCAGAGATTGTAAATATAGTAAATCCACATCTAGTAGATTATTATATTCTTATAACATTATTGTGATTCAATAAAGTATTATTTGAACATAATTTCATTAAGTACATCTTAATATTAGTATATTGTATCAAAAATGACATGTAATATTTTTTTAGAAGTAGGTTAAGGAAGAGTATTTGATGGTTAATATTTGATAAACACGTAAAATTTAATATAATATTAAATGTACCATTTATCTATTTAAAAATCATATTCAACACTCTAGATCAAAACACATAAAACCTAGATACTAATTTTTTAATGAAATAGTGTCTATGTTGGATGTAAAACATTATTACAACTACACCAACAAATATATTGATGATATTATTACTAAATTTTTTTATATAAACATAATAACTAATTTTTTGTTGAAAATTCATGTTTGACCATCCACTGCAACTTAAAGTAGTTTATAAAATATATATTAATCTTGTCATAATATTATCAAAGATGGAATGTATTTTTACATTATTTTTTAAAGGAGATTAATTGTCAAATGGTTACTCTAAAATGTAATTTTGTCTTTTTAAAGGGGAGATGTACTTGATTTTTGGTTTTTTAATATTGAAGTTATGTTTATTAGAATAAATCAGAAGAGATATATTTTAATAATTTTGAAAAAAAATTAAATATAATATTCCATAATTTGTTTTCATTGTGAAACAAATTTTTTTCAAATAAATTTTATAATTGGTAAAATAATGTAAAAAATATTTCCTTTTGATAAAAGAAGTGATTGAGTTATTTTGAAATTATTTTTTTTAGTTTTTTAAATAAATTATGTGTAATTAAAAAATTAAAGAAACCATAAACAACCAAATGTGGACTAAAGTAACCATTTTGTAGATTAAATAATTTATTTGAATTTTTAAAGAAGATTAATAGATATTGTGTTTATTTTCAATTTTTATAAAGACCCATTTAAATATTTTGATATTAATTTTAATGATTTTATAACAATATTGGGCATAATTTCTGTGATTGAGGATTTTATGAGATAATTTGAGAATTTTATGATCAATATTGTAATATAATGTATTTAGTGAAATTTTAATAAAGTATGGATTTTTTAATGTTTATTATTTTTGAGTTAAAAAGGTTATATATGAAGAAAAATGAAAATTTTAAAACTGATGATGCACATAAGGTAAAAATTATATATTACTCACCCAAATTATAAAAATAGTAAAAAACTATCTCAGAGGATTCGAAAGATTGTAAGGTTAAAATGTTATAACTTTTTACAGATCAGAAACATCACATTGTTCAAAAAACTATAGAAAATATTATTTTTAAGGTTGATTCAAATTCAATGGGAATAATCATCATAAAATTCATTTATTTTCATAATTATTCAAAAGTTATTAATGTTTGTGAACAAATATTTTTAGGGTACATTGAATCAATGAAATATTGATCTGAAACAAAATATAGTGAATTTAGTATAGCCTTGAAATCAATTTAATCCTTGTTAAGGTTAATTATAACTTCATATTGTTGATTTATATGAGATGATAATGTAAAAAATCATTTTATAGTTTAAATATCTATAAGGTAAAATATTATACGTTTGATGTCTTCAGAAAGTTCAACACATTGTGAAACTCATAGATAATGATCTCTAAATTAGGGGAATCATAAATTAAAAATATTTATATCATAATTGAAAATAAATCAGGTGATGGAAGGGTTTATCTTTAGTGAATATAAAATAAAAATAAAATCTTTTATTTCATTTATATTATTATAAAATGAAATTCTAGTTTTTTTTGGATAAATTAATTTACTAATTCTTATATGATATAAAATTCATGAAATTAGTTATTTAAGATTAATATTGTGATAGAATATTAATTTATTAGTTTATTGCACTCTGAAGATATTATTTATAGCATGATCATATTTAATATGTTCATCTGAAGATAAAACAATGATGATTTACATGATATATAACTATTTGAATCATCTAGAATTCAAAAATTGAATCCAATTTTGAATTAATTTGTAATGACTTTTTTATGAAAAAAACAAAATAAAAATAATATGTTTATATTTGGAAATTAGTTTGATATAGTTCATAATTTAATAATATAATATTTAATTATATAGACTATCAGCAAATATGGATAAATTATTATCAAAATACAATCAGGATTTTTATTACATAATTTAGTTAATGGAAAGGAATTTTTAGAACCTAGTTTCACATGGAAGGTTTTGGTCAGTTTATGGGGTCTGTATATCAGGTTGATTATAGCACTTCGGTGAAACCTTTGCTTCTCTCTGCAGTTTCAGCGGTTGTATCTTTTATCTGGGGAGCTCAAAATTCCCTTGTTTTTAGAACAACATTCTCCCATCTTTTGTTGGATTTCGGGAGCTTCATATTAGTTTTTTATGAACTGCTCGGGATACTATTGGTGTTATGCGGAATGTTGTTTTAGATCTGGTGATTCTGAGGTCTCTTGGGATTTCTGGTTGATGTAAAAAGCCTCATGTGATTATGTATATTCGGTGGATACCCTGAATTTCTCAGAGTCTGAAAATTATTGTTGATGGGGCTGCCTCGGGTGTTCCAGGACCATCGGGATATGTTGGTGTTTTTCGTACTTACTAAAGTTTTGTGAAAGTTTTATTCATTCACTTTCATGAGAATGGTTTTTTAATTGAGGCTATGCTATGGGCTATGATCAAGGCTATACGGTATGCTTTTTTCAATGGCTGGATAGTTTTATGGTTGGAATCTGACTCTACTTTGGCGGTTGATATCCTTCGAACCTGTTAAAGTAATGTTCCAAGGAGAATGCTTTAGTATTTTTAAGATTGTATCACGATTATAAAGAAGTTCTGTTTTGTTGTCACTCATGTTTATAGAGAGGAAAATCAGGTCGCTGACTCTCTCTCTAAACGTGCCATTGATGAGGTTAGTTCATTTTGGTCTTTTGTCACAACAACTTTCTGTTGTGATTTGGTTGATGTGGATGCACGTGGTGATGTGTACACACAGTTTTGTTAGTCCCTCTTGTTTCTCCGTTCTTTGCTGACATATTTTTAATAAAATTTACTAGGAGCAGGCTTTTTGCCTGTTTCTGAGCTTTCTGGTATTAATTTAGTTAATGGGTTTCTATAAGGTGAGTTGCAATTGATTTATAAAATTTATTTAATTTTAGAATATTTTGCATACTTGATTAAATAAAGTAGTTATGAGAGAACATATAGGAACCATTATTTTTAAAATCTAATGACGAAAAATGAAGAGTCTAAAACATAGCCATTATGAAGAGATCAGTAACAAAAATTAATATAATTAAATAATTTATAAGCAGACTATCTAATGATTTTTCTTGAATTGTTTCATCTACCTATAATGTTTTTATCATTCATTACCAAAATGTTTTAGATTCCAATTAAGTGATTATAATGTTTTTAGATTATCTTGAAGTCACATAAATTAATTTTATCAAAAATTATTTAATCAACCAGAATGCTCTTGTAATATTTATCTTCTCATTTGATAACTTATATTATTAGTTCATGTAAGTTACTTATATTATAATGTATTGAATACATTAGAAATCATTGGGATATAGGATGATTTATAACATTACATGCATGTAATTAATAAAAAAATTCACGTTTAAATTATGTTAATTAAAATATAATTATCACAATATAGATGTAGCATCCCAAAAACTGTGTAAACCACATAATAATTACTCTTTAATTCTATCATTTATTTATTGTTTCAATTTGGTAAGGATGAACATTATATTTGATTGATTCATAAATTAACTGATATTGGAGTTTTATTTCAAAAATGATGTAATTTTAAATGATTATATATTACAGATTTTTTTGTACCCCTTCTTAGTGATATACGCAATCCAAAGGTTCATCAATCATAAATTCATAATATTTAAAAAGTAATTCACACTTTTCTAATAATTATCATTCAATTACTATAACTACTTATGGAGTCATGAGTAGGGGTATAAATTTGATTCAAAAAAAATTTATTTAAACTATAATTCCATATGTGGCACCACTATAGACTGATCTTAAATAGGTTATATTACACATCAACAATTAAAATGACACTATCCAAATTATCACTATAATATAGTTCCCTTAAATCGAAATTCAACAACAATTTTTTGTTTAAAGAATGATAGGGATTTTGAAAACATGTATAAGAAAAAAAATGATAACCACAAGGGACTATTCACCCTTAAAAGTATAATATTTAATGTATCTTCTTGATTCACAGACATGATGAAATTTTTCACTAGTGTAATCATGTATTTATATTCAATATAACTTCATAAATTATTGTATTCACCATAAATATAATATTTTCTATGTTCTTAATATTATCAATGTTTTTTAGTAGTCACCATGCATGAATTTATCTTTTATCATAGAGGGACAACAAATGATTACATCATCACATTCACCACTATTAGTATCACTGATCCAACCTAGTTGAAAACCACAATGTTCAATTTCTATAATAATGGTCAATAATTTATTAATTCACCAATATAAACTATATAAATATTACATTTTTAATTAGATTGGAAGGTATCAAAATATAAATTATTTTTATTCCATATCTTTTACTAGGAGAATAATATCATTAATAATTTGTAACCAAATATTCAATATATTTTACTAACATAACAATGAAATAAAATCCATTGATATGGGACAAAATATGTGTATGAATATTTATTTTAAATATCAATTATTTTTTACAATGATGGGTTTTTACTCCATTGGTTTTCTTGATGAGTTCTAGTTTGACTTTTTATACATTGATTTGAAACAATTATTAAAACTGTACCAAATGTTGTAATATATATTTCTCATATATCAATTTTGTCCCATGATAGATAATTTTTCGGATTTTTTTATTTGAAAATATCTTACTACTAACCAAAATTAATTTTAGTATGTATTTCTCGTAACAACCCCAAACTTTTAAAATATGAATATAATATTTGATAGCATGTGTGACACAAAATACGAGGAGTATAAGGGAATATAACATTCAAATACTATAAAACATATATAATATTTTTAATAAATTCAATCTATGATATATCTTTCAATGAACACAACACTGAGTTAGATTTCATTACGCACAATAGTGATTTTTTTTTCAATGGACTAAATTACATGCAAGGTCATTTTTACTGAATACTATTAATATTATTATCTAAAAGTGAAATTATTTACTAGCCATTAAATATGTAGTTATGATAATGGTTAACGTAATTATAAAAATAACTAGTTTATAAAATTATTAAATTAATTCATCAGATACCAATTATTTATAATAATAATAAAATCCAATTGAATATAAAAAAAATATTTTTCTAAAAAAATTATATTTATGCTCTAAAAGGTGTTTTATCGTTCGAAATTCTATTAAATATTATTTATAAATGAATAATAATTAAATTTATATATTATAAATTAAATAACATATTTAATATATTAACCCAATAGATTTTATATACATTTGCAAAGAAAAAAAAATTTATATAAACATATTTATTTTGAAGGGAAATTTTCCATCATTTTATTGGAAAAATTATTTTAAAAATTATTTTTAAAATTTTATAAATATTTTTATAAATGATAAAATTTATTTTTAATATCACAATGTTTGAATTTTAGTTTTGTGATTTCTGTGTATTTTCCTCAGAGTTTTTATATTTTTATGTATAATAAAAATGATGAAATTTATTTAAAAGAGACATTTCACGTAAATAAAATAAAATGATAAAAATTATTAATATATAATCACATATTATATATATATATATATTAATTTAATATCGATCATTGGAGTCATTTTTATATTGTATTTTATGAAAATAACTTAGTAATCATTTGAACATTTTGAGTTTAAAAACCAATTTCTTGTCCCATCTATAAAATTAATTTGAATTATATTTTTCCAATTATGATATTTGAACTTTGAAAAAAATAATTAAATATTTATAATCAAAATATTATATAATATATAAGTGATGAAAATTATTTTTTGACAAAATTTATTAGTGAAAATATATAAAATTAAATATAGTGATAAAGGTGAAGATGACTTTACTATGTGGTAAATCATAGAATATAAGTAGTAAACATGAACCAAAACCTTTCAAAAACCAATTTTGTTGAAATAAATAGAATCTTATGACTTTTTAGATTTAAATATATTACTTTTTGTGACAATATTCAATGAAAGTGACATACATAATATGTAATTTAATGAAAAATCCAAAAACAATTCTTTTTTTAATTTTAATTTCTATAATGCATTGGGAAAGTGAGAAAAGATAAACATGATTTGTTAAAAAAAAAATTTAAAATATTTTTTTATCATAATAATTTATCATTAATATTTAGAGATTAATTAGCTTCTTTAAATTTATATGAAATTCCATCACAAAATGTTTTAGTTAACATTAAAATAAATCACATGATACCAAAATTTTAAAAGAGATATAATTGAACGAATTATCGTGTTACATTATTTTTTAGATTAATAAATATTTTTAAAAATATATGTAACTAATTTATTTTAATTAAATAATTTTATTTATATATTTGAATTAAAATTATATTAATAATGTCTCAATTGAAATTAATTCTATTTTAAAATAATTGATATTTTATTAATAGATTTAAAATTACTAATAATACTACATTATGTAATGTTATTTTTAAATGACAATTAATAAAAAAATATTTCTGATTAATGGAATATTTATTCTATTATAATAACTATATTTAACATTATATAGTAAAAAAATTGTTAGCATAATTATGATTAAATGATTGTTTCTTCATGTTACATGCACTTTTTAAAAAAAAATTAATTTCCAAAAATATTATTGTTTTATAATAAATATTATATAATATATATATAATCATAGGATAAAAATTATATAAAATAGATCTCTCAAAATTATACTTAATGGATAAATTACATAGGTTTTTAAAATAATATTCCATAATTAGAACCCTATAGGATATAATAATGGAACTTATGATTTGGGGAAGGAAATGTTACAAATATGTGTTGTAATGTGTATTTGAGGTATGTTTCAATAATATAAACCCCAAAACCATTACATATAATTATTATAGCCACTTGAGGTATGATTAATATCCCAATAGTATATACTTTTGATTATTTATAAAAATAGCAGTCCTCCTCAACTATAAAATTCATAGACCCATAACTTTTTCACACCACTCAAGCCATTTGGATCGACCATGATCTATCCAAATCACTATAAAAATTCCCTATCCTTATACCCAAATCATTATTTTAGCCTTAAATCAATCATTGCATGTTTTTAGTGCAATATTAATGATGAAACTCAAAGAAGAGGTAATGTCATTCTAAAAGCGTTTTTATTTCCTTCTCCACCACATTATATTATTATTATTACATAATAATATAATAACATATATATGATACATATAATGATATTTTTTTATTATAATGTTCTGACATATAAATTTACACACACACAAAAAATGGGATATATAATCATTGATCTTGTGCACAGTGGACTACATTCTAACGAAATGATGCCATTTGTTCATCCATTAACTCCTTCCATAGTTCAGAATAATGATGAAATTGTTGTTTATATATGATATATATGATAATTATATTGTATTTAATATTTCATAATTATTATATAATACATAAATTTATGCATTTTATTTTATGGGAATATGATATTTTCTTTTGTCTGTATAGAAGACTACTGTCTCGCAAAGCGATGTGATTTGTTATCATGTTACATGGAATGCATAAAAGATGGGTTTAAAAGTAATATGTGATATTTATATCTAAAATAAAATAGTATAATGATAATATACATATATATCATTAAATTTTATTTATTTTAATATGTTAAGATAATCAAAACAATGTTAACAAAAACATATGGCATACCGTCTCAAGGAACATTTTATTTGATTTCCTATCAACCGATTTTATTTATCACATTAAATAAATATATATATATATATATATTGAATGTATATATTATTTAAATCTTGAGTTATATTCTATATATTATTTAATCATCATCAAGGATTGTGGAACAACAAATAATAAGTAAAAACAAACTCGAGAAATGAGGCAATTATCACTAGAAATGATGAAATTAATATAAGATTATTAAAGAAAAAAATATATTATGCTATAAGAAAATAATATATGATATAATTAATATTAATATAGTTATATTATATGTTAATGACATGATTAAAACCTCTATAAATGATGTTAAATCATGTGTGACAAAAAGTAATGTTTGAGATAATGGATTTCATCTAAATATAATTTCACTAAGGCATATTGTAATTACATGAACCTAGTTTCTTTTATATTGGGCATATAATTCCACTTTTAAATATAAATTCATGAATAATTTGTTATTCATGTAATTTTATGTTTCAATTTTAATTATTTAATTTTAGGATATTTTAATTATCATAGACCAAGTGGTAAAAATTTCCTAACTAACCAAGAGGTATGTAACTTATAGTATAATGTTTTGTACGCAATTGGATGAACTGGTTTATATGATGATAACTAATCATACCAACATGTAATTAATAAAACATTACTGTGAATATTATGTGAATTGAAGGATTATTATCACAATATGGATGTAATCTCCCAAGAGTAGGTTAAGTTAGTTAAAAATTAATATTCCATTCTCTATTTTTCTAAAGATATCATTTAGGTGAGGATGAATATAAAATTTGATTGAAAAAATATTTTATAGATAGTAGGGGTTTTTTAAATGTATAAGAAATATAAAAAGAAACTACAAGACAAATTATTCCTCAACCCCATTTTAGTGGTGTTCCCATATCTATGTCGTGTCACACTTAAATGATTGATATATAAAAAGTCCTTCAAAATTCACTTAAAATTATCATTATATGGTTATAAATATTAATGGTTTTAAAAATAAGTGAATAATTTTTAATCATATGATATTTAATATCACACAAAATTCCATAAATAGCACTACTATAGATTTAGGTTCACTATATTTTGGTACATATTAGAAAAGAGAACAAAACTGATTTTATTTTATTTTATTGATTCATCCACATTAAAAACTTTTTCTCTAGTGAAACACTAAGATTATTATCACCTATTATTCTTAAATGAATTTATTAACAATCAATATAATATATTTTTATTTTTGTCATTTAATTTAAAACATCTACTATTTACTATGAAATGTTTCCATTTCTCTAATAAAGGGACGATAATGGGTTACAACAGCTCATTCACCATTATCATTCTCAGTGTTCCTACGAATGCTAAAACCACTAAGTTGTATTTCCGTAATCATAATGACTAAGTAATTTATTCCCCAATCTCAACCTTATAATAATTTATTATCTAATTATAATATAATGTATCACAAAATAAATTATTCTCATTCAATGTGATTTACTAATTGGATAATCTCATTATTAATATGGTACCAAATATTTATATATTGAATTAACTCACCAAAGAAACACAATCCTTTGATATAGAACTAAAAATGTGTATTTGGATTATTTTAAAAATACAATTAATAATTTATTTAACATCATTGTGATTTAGACTATGTAATTTATTAATGAGTGATTGTTTGTTTTTTATATATGGTTATGAATCCATAAATAGAATTTCACCAAAATCTGAAAAAACTATTTTTCAATTTTCAAATTTTTCAGCAAAATATATCAATAAAATGTTTTCAAGTTGTTTGACTGGATAAAATATAAAATCTAACACAAAACCATTTTGTAGGTATTTTTTCTATTGTCCGGGATAATTTAAAATATGAATCTCATATTTGATAGCATATATTACACACAACACCATGTGTTATAATGAATATAACTGAGAAATAATTTATAAATTATTTAATCGTTTAAATAGATTCCTTCTGGGATATATAATGGAATGAACACAACAACATGTTAGCTAGAGTTACCAGAATCAACAACTTTATTCAATGAATTTCATTACACGCAAGACCATGTTTTACCAAATACTATAAATGTTATTATTTAAAAAGAAAATAATCTAGTTTCTATTGAATTGAAAATTATGAATATGGTTATCAAACATATAAAAATATATGGTTTATAAATAATATGATTAATTTTATTGTATAAAAATTAATTATAAATGAATATAAAAGAATGTTATATATAAAAGAATTTTTTAAAACACTCTTTTTTGATCAAAAAGTTTTTTTATATTAATAAATTAAATTCATTACTACTGCTGAATGAATCTTAATAAAATAAAAAAAATTAAATGTGATTACCAATTTTCATTCCATTGATGATTTATGTGTATGTTTATAAGGATATTTATCAATAAAATGATTTCAAATATGATTAAAAAATAAATGGTTTTTTAAAATGATTTATTTTTTAAAAAGTGATTTTCATAATTAAATGGATATTTCACTCAATAATGTTTTTCAATATACTTTTATTTCATCACAGTGAACACCCCCTATTCATACACTAATCAATATATGTAATATTAATACCACCCATATTATTTCTCAAGGTAGTTTATTGTTATTTTTACATGAGGTAGAATTGAAAATCACTTCATCGTTTCATTTTGTAGTCATTAACTTCCTTTTGAAATATCCACCTTCCTGTGATCATTAGAAATTATTTCTTCCCTAAATATCTATATTATTAATTATGAATATGCTTATTTTAAAAAAAATATACCATTTTACATATAATTCTTATTTGATAGTAATTTTATTTATTGAGGAAATACTGATAATTATATATCATTTAATAATGGTCGACATTGTTGACAAATAAACTTGTTTTTTAATTAAATTAACAATTCAATATATGAGGAATGATTTTGACTAAAAATGAGAGGTGAGGATCAGACATTATATATTGCCTTTATAGAGAAAGATGTATCAAGAGAAAAATTAGATGTCTAAATTTAATGGTCTTCTACATGTATTTCATATTCATCTTATGAACGAACTTGACTGTATTGTTTTTCCTGTGCTTCAGACATGAGTTTCAATAATTATGAATATTGTTCATTGAGAATTCGGTTATTATTATTATTATTAATATTATTATTTATTCATGACATTTTCAAATTTCCATTATCTATAAATGCATTATATTCTCAGATTATTTATTAAATGGAATGTTTTCTTCTATTTATTATATTACTATATGAATTATTAATAATCTAGAAATTTAAATGGAATATGTGTTTGGTTATTTACCATTACATATTTATTATGACCATTGAATCAATATTAATTATTTTTTACTTAACTATTATTGATCAATTTCGAACACCATTACTGTTTTTCATTACCAAGGATTCAATAAAGTTTCCTATTATATATATGAAGTAATATTCTAGATGGAATATATTTATTTTCAAATAAAATTATCTCATAATTTTTATATTCAAATGTATTTTAAGACTCAACAATTTATCCAATTTACTTGGACTACTAGACTATTCTGTCCACCAGGGTATAATTTCTTATAGAATATGCTAATGAAATGTTAGAAACACAAACATTACTCTTCTCTGGTCCTATTTTTTATAGTTTGTTTCAAAGAATGTTTATTAGAAACTTTCTATATAGTATTTTTTATATCATAGATTATAAAACACAAACTATGACAGTCGTTTATGATACGTATTGTTTATAATCTAAATGTTTACATAATGTATAGGTTATGTTCCATTTTTACGAATAAATCCATGTTTGTATAATATCATGGGTTTATGAGTTTATGATCTACAATATGTTCAAAGTCATAAACACCTTTTTTCTAATTTATGTGAAGAGAATATACCAATATTGAGGATGCTTCTGAGAAATTTATGGCAAGTAAATGTTTTAGTCAAAAAATTAATAGAGGAATTATCCAATTGAATTTTATATACATATGTTTATAGATATTGATAAACATTAGAGTTAACATGAACATTAATGATATTTAAATAATATTATTTGAATCTATGAAAATAATAATAATTAGTATAGAAAACCATAAGAGAATGTTTATTTAATGATAAAATTTTGTCGATATAATTAATACATTTTGGGAAAATTAAAAAATATATTAATATGAGTTTAAATAAAATACAACCCATATTGTTGATGAAAACCAACTACATTTGAAAATGCTATGTGGCATGAACACATTTCTGAAGGATGATAAAAGTATTGTTCCTACCTTCAGACCACACCATGTCTTGGTTAATATGTGATTAGTTTTTGAAAATTATCATAAAAATAAATCATAATGGTGAAACAATGATATTAATTTTTATGTTTAGATATTAATATACCAACTAAATTTGTTTTTGATAATATTTAGAGGAATTCAAATATAATTTTCACTATTGCATTGGTCATAAAATCCATTATACTTGATTTTTAGAGATTTAGCTTAAAAAAATACATTTTTATGATTCATTTCCTGGAGTAAGAAATCGAATCACAAAAATAATTAAATTATGTTTATGAGATAGAAATATATTACGTAATAAAATTTCTTTATATCTGTATATTTTAAAAGAAATACAAAATTTATGGAATGAATATTGGAACTAAAATGCTATCAAATTACATTCATATCTGATGAATCATGTGGTCGATCAGATTATCATTGATTTATGGGATTATAGCCCTTAAAAATTACATTTATTACATACATTTTTATGATGAATGACCTCTATCACGATATATAGTTATTTATCTTTTATTCTATATCCATACATACATATCTATTATATGTTGTCTTTTTGGGGAATCTAGTTACATGACCTTCATTCTTTCAAATATCTACTATTGTGAAATTATTTTATTAACAATTTTATATTGTGGGATTTTAAATAAAATATTTTTTGAAATATCATACCCTAAATTAGTATGTTCATTTTAAAATTCTGAGTTTGCAATTTATTTATAGTGGGGAAAATTTTCCACCCTCATGATTTTAAAATATGAATATCATATTCGATATCGTGTGTGAGACGCAATAGAATGAATATAAAGGAATTTAACATCCTAAAATGGTACAATATATTTACTATTTCAAATAATGTCAAATGATGATACCGATTGAAATTCATAAAATAATTATTTAGCTTGCATTACATGCAATAATGACATTCATTGATGGCTGGCATTATACTTTAGACCATGTATTACTAAATACTTTAAATAATGATATTTATCATAAAAATTAATATACATCCATTAAATTAGATGTTATGAATTTCATTAAAAAATTATTAAAATATATTTTTTATAGAGATATAAAAGAATTCACTTGTAACAAATTAATCAGAAATGAAAATAAAAAACAATTAAATATAAAATTAATGTTTTTATAATAATTTATTTTTACACTCCCAAAGGCGTTTTATTATAATAAATTAAAAATTCTATTATTATAGTAATATTAAGGAATTTTATATATTTTACATTCAATAAAATATTTCTCACATTAATCATATTTATTTTATAGAAATAAGATAACAAAAAAAATCAAATTTTACGCATAATATTGTATTTTTTTCTAATGGTTGTTTTTCCACCTTTTATCGGTGATTTTTTTAAGACTAATATTTAAAACTATTATAAATTTTATTTGAAAAAATAATATTAATTTTTATATTTTTATTTCCAAAAAATGTTCATTGATGTGTATCTTTTTTTCCATTTGAAACATCATTATTTGATGAATAGTAAATAATATTGATAATAAATAAAAAACTGGCCATTCATTTGAAGAATTTATGATAATAAATTATATTTTAAATTATTTCGATTGTAAAATTAGATCAATTATATATATATTATTCATATTTATTTCATTTGAATCAATTTTTATATTGAATTTAGATATAAAGACTGAGTCATCATCTAAATGGTTTTATATTATTAACCACATTTATCATCCCATTCAAAAGATGAATTTTAAATTGATTTCATATAGTTATGTGAACAGATTTTGGGAAAAATTATTACTTATTTTTAATGAAAAATATTCCAAATATCTAACTAGGATAGATTAAAATTTTTCCCACGTTATTTAGGGAAATAGTTAAAATGAAATACATTGATTGAGGAGAAAAAAAGATTACATAGTGATTATACTTAAAATATAAGATATAAAAATAAAAAAACCAGAAAATATCCCTTTGGTAGGACATAATTATACATTTATTACATTATGATATAAATATATGACTTTTATGGGCACTATTCCATGAAATTGACTCATATAAAAAGTTATTTAATGAAAAAGGGAAAAACAATATTTTAAAACGTTTAATTTATATAATTATTTAGAAAATTGGAAAAATTACATTGCTTCAGATATAAGTAATATTTTAATATAAAATTAATTTTCCCATCATAATAATTTATAATTAATTTTTATATAGTAATTTTTTACTGAAAATTATAAAGAACATCAAATAGACTAATTATTATTTTATGAATGAGATAAAATAATTGATAATAAAAATATTAAATGTGATGTAAACTGAATGATTTTTTTTCAGATACATTTTTTTTATGAAAATATAAATTTTGAAATATTTTAACTTTATTTAATTTTATTAAATATTTGTCTTGATTTTTTTAAAATCAAATTAGATTAATAATGTCAAAATTTACATTTAAGATATTTCATAATTAATATTATTTTATTAATTGATTTTAAATTAATAAAATCATATTATATCAATTGATAACAAAATTTAGATAAATAAAAAATATTTTTCATTAAGGGACCAATTTTTCTATTCTAATAAATATATTTACCATTAAATATTAAAAACATTGTTACAATGGTGAGGATTAATGTGGTGTTTTTGCGTGTTAATTGAGGTTGTGTTAAAATTAATTTCCAACACACAAAGTGTTTTTATTTTATAATTTATAAATTATATTTATAATAAGTGGTTATAAATTAATTAATAATTATAACTCAAATTTATAATTTAATATTAAATTAAAATTGTTTTGAATACTAGTATCTATAATGAAAAAACAAAATTATTAAATAAGAGAACTATTTAGTTAGGTAAAATAAATTTAAAAAGTGTCTTTGAATGTGTGTTTGAGGTGTGTAAGAAGAAAATAATCCCTGAATTCATTAATTGTAAATTTAAAAACCACTTGAAGTAATAATTACATCTTCATAATGACTATTTTTTATTATTTACATGAATTCCACACCTCCTCAACGATATAATTTCACTCACTACCAACATATCCTCACACTATATAGACACTTGGATCCAAATATTAATTCTAATATTACTCTAAAAATTCCATCATCTCATCCTATAAGACTTATTTTTTGAAAAGTAAAATATATCAAGGTTTTATTAAAATTTTAAATAAGAAACACGAAGAATAGGTAATGTTCTTCTAAAAGAGTTTTTATTTTATTCCCTTCTCCAAATCCTCCAATTATTATTATTCTATGATTATTTCATAACCAAAATATATTTAATATAATTATTTTATTTTTATATTATTTGTATGATCTAAAACATAACACACTTCTATCTAATGTGACACACAATCATTTTTCATGGGTAGGAAATACTACCGCCTCACGAACTGATGTCGTTCATTTTTTACATTACCACTATTTAAATATGGGAATAATGATAAATTTACAGTATATATATATGAGAAATAAAATATTTATAATTTATATATTATTATTTAATTTTTAAATAACATATTCCGTCATTATTTCTATTTATGGGGAATATGATAACATTGTTCCTGTGTATAGCGGACTACCGCCCCACGAAGTGATGTGATTCATTATCACATTACATTGAATGTATTAATGACGAGTTTAATAAAAATATGTGATATGTATAACATAAATATTCTACATAAATTATATTATTAAAATTTATAATTTAATTTTCTTTCTTTCAATATGACATGATAATGGAAACAATGTTAATGAGTACGTACGACCTACCATCTCCATGAACGGTGTATATAATTTTGACCACAAAATTTTCTGTATTAATATAAATACAAATATAATGAAAAAATCTGATTTTTAAAACATTGAGTGTATTTTTTGATTATATAATCATGATCAAATTAAGATGAATTAAAAAAATTCCAAACATTTTCGAACAATAAGAAAATTAAGACCAGTTACACTTAAAATAAGGCAATAAAATAAACGAATTAATAATAATATGTTATAAATTAATAAAATATGATGTCATAAATAATAATATAGTTATTTAATAAGATAATAAATTGTTTAAAATAACTATAATGGATATTAATTAATGTACAATCAACATGATATCATGTGGTAAGGGGTTTCATCCCAATTTCATTTTATTGGGACGTATTGTAATGTTATTCACCTAGTTTATTATACGGTGTATATAAATCTCATTTGAAATGAAATTTCATGAAAAATTCCTTAGTAACAGAATTTTATGTTTAAATTTTAATTATTTCATCAAATGATGATTGAATTAAGAGTCATTATGTGGTCATGAATTTCATAAAACAACTTCTTTTCTTTGGGTTTTATTACTTACTCAATATTCTTAATTTTATAAGAATATTTGTTTACTAAATTCTTGACTATATATATTTATATCTACGCTTATTTCATGTGGATTTATAGTTGATATGAATTATTGATACATTTTTTATTATCATTTAAATGTTTTTATCTTTTCAAGGGTTTACATCATAAT
This sequence comes from Viscum album, assembly GCA_963277665.1. NCBI lineage: Eukaryota > Viridiplantae > Streptophyta > Magnoliopsida > Santalales > Viscaceae > Viscum > Viscum album. The sequence continues at coordinate 1,648,768,070 of OY728133.1, forward strand.
CTCATTTTATTCGAGATTATTTACGGTTTATTTTCCATAAATGTAAATAATATGATAATTATTTAATTAAACGTGATATTTTATTATCATATTGTTATTCATGATTTTTTTAAATAGATAAAACCATTTTACACTCTTTGGAAAATAATATTGTTTAAAGAAATCCCAACTGTAGTTTTGTCTTTAGTTGAAAATAAGATTTCTCTCAAACAAATGTTGTCTAGGAATGGTTTCAAAAACGTTTTTAACATTCTCAGAAAGATTTATTAAAGAACATTTTACCAATTTTTTCATTTACAAATCACTTCAAAATTGTGTTTTTATTTTATCTAAACAATGTAATTTCCATGCCAGTTTACACTATAAAAGGTATATTCCTTTGACCTTGTACGACATGTATATAATTGCACTCTATAATTTTTTTGAAACATATATTACATGTTTACAATGATATTTTTTTTTCAAAAAATGAATATAAATTATATTTTAAATTAAAACTATTTTCAATTGGTTTAATTATATTAAAATATATTTTCCACATAAAAATTATATTATCCTCATAAATGTTTTGAATGATATTTTTAAATCATCAATGACCTAAACCCTTATTATTAATCTCAGAGTTATATATTTTATTGGTAAAATACTTATCAATCATTTGGATGTTTTATGATTATTTTGACCAAGTATAGTAGTGAAATTAACATCATTTTTTGAATTTGTAGTCCTTAACGTCCCCATGAATTACTCACTTTTCTCTAATCATTATACATTAAATTTCCCCTGAATATAAATTTTATTCATCAAAGATATTTTTATTTAATAAATAATATTACATTAATACATTTTTTTTAAATATTTATAGTTATATGAATAATTTTGAAAATATTTATAAATATGTAATTTTTAATCAATATTAATATTTATGTTAAGACATATTGTTCAATAATTAAATCTATTATTAGATATATTATTAATGATATAGAATTGTAGTGATGGGTGGGCCCTAAAATTTATATAGACCTTGATGAATTGAAAGGCCTCATAACTCTAATAAATTAGTCAAATTAAATAGTTTTATTCAAATAGTATTACTTTGATAGATATGAATGAATAAGCTAGAGGGGTGAAATATTATAACAAAAAATTTAATGTTGTAATTTTTTTAATCAAATGTAATTTACGACTCATGTATGTATGATTTTTAACATGACTAATAAAATATTTGGTCCTTTTGGATATTATTCATTATATCTTATTCCAATTTAATGGTAATAAGCACCAGCATTGGGATTTCGGGGTCTAGGTTGAAACATGTTTTATCCCATATCCATATGCTAATAAATATTTTAGTTATTGTAATAGATTTAAAAAATGATAAATTTTAATTATTTTTTAATTCTTTATCATCCTATATGTTAAAATTAGTTATTTGGTTCTAACAACACTTGATAGAAGTGATAGAGATGAAATGTGTAAATGTTAATAAGTTCCAAAAATAGTTATTTTTCCTAATTTATTTGATGTTTCACATTTCATTTTATATTTTGATAAAATTTACTTTTACTATATAATTTTTAGTGTGGCACTAATGCATTTCAACATTTAGAAAAATATGATGTTATTTACAATAATTTCTCACAAAATTTACAGTAATAATTATTATTTATAATGTTCAAAATCAAAACATTTAATTGAAATATAATAATATTATACCACATGAGAGTAGACAAGAATAATAAGAGTTTTGTTAGTAATTATTAGGAAAATAAAATTTAAATTAATAATAAATACTTTTATGGTTGTTTTAATTATATAAATAACTTCGTTTAGTATCATAAGTTATAAAATAATAGTTATTGTTTTGAAATATGTTGTGGATAACTTATACATGAATTATCTTTATATCACTTCCTATTTACTGTACATATAAGGGTGATGAATAAATCGTTGTTTGGACACCAATTCACATTCATATCATTATGTTGGACTAACTAGATAAAGATGCATGTAATTGTTTTTATAGAAATCCAATATAAAAGTTAGTTGGGGTTTACATGTTTCTCTATATAGTGATAATTATTTTGTAAATAATATTTATCAATATTACAAAACCCGTATGGCTGATTTACATTAGAATCCACTTATACATGAAGAATATCATGAGTTTAGATAAGAGATGACACTCCTCAGTGCCTAATTTTGCATAATTTATCATCATGTCAAATTATGGATCCTACATGTTGATTGTGACACCATTTTAGTTTTTATTATTATGTTTCACATAATTGTTTAAGAGTTGAGTAATGTATATAATGATAATTTATTATATAATGGAATATTAACTTTAATTAGTTTTTTTGCTTATATTATTTAAGTTAATCAGACATTTTACATTTGTAATAAAATAAAAAATATGAAATTATAACAAAAAAACCTCACCTTATTTATATTTTAATAATAAACAAATATTATTAAAATAATGAAAAATATCGAAATAATAAAATGAACTTGTTAATGATTAAAAATAATAATATTATTAATACATTAAAATATTCAAAAATATATAAAATTCCACTATACATTACATTATATTATTGTTTTTATATTGAAATACAAAAAAGTGTAATTATTCATAGTATGAAAATTATAATTATTGACTACAAATTATATATAATTACATAATTAACAATTTAAAATGATATATTATTAAATGAATGAAATTATTTGTAATAAAAATGAATAAATGAATAAATGTAAATATAATATATAATTATTTATTATAATTATTTATAATTATTACAACATATTAAATTATATCATAAATTAAATTCTTATGTTTTAAAGAAAAATAAAAACACCAATTTATCAAATTCGGATCTATTTCATACAATTACAAGAAATTTTATTTATATATCAGTAGTTTAAAATTATTAGAAACTAGTATGAGTCAACATCTACTTTTATTATTATAAATATCTCTAAAAATAACTAATGCTAATAAAACAAATTTTAGTTATTATTTATATATTAAAAACTATTTAATATAATATTTTTTATGTAACACAATGTGATTTTTAAATATGAATACCTTATTTTATAGCGTGTATGACATAAAACACCAAGTGTAGAAGGGAAATTAATATTATAAGATATTAGTTACTATTTTAAATAAAATAAATCAATGATATAGATTTAAATTAATGAAAATGATATTTAGTTGTTGCTAAATGCAATAATTAGTTTCTTCGAAAACTAATGTTAGACATAAGACCATTTTTTACCAAATACTATTAATATTATTATTTAAAATTAATATTATATACTAAATAATAAATTGATTTATACGAATATGAATAAATAAATTATGAAAATATATTGTTTCAATAATTTAAATGAAAATAACTATAAATGAATATAAAAACCAATTAAATATAATGGAAAAGTATTTATTAATGAAATGTTGTTATCCTAAATTTTTTTTATCCTAATAAATTAAATTAATTACTATTAGTGAATATTATTAATTAAATTTATATATGATATAATTAATAATTCTTTTACTTTCATCATATATACATGATTTGTTGAATATAAGAACAAATCCAATATTATGTTTAAAAACTATTGTATCTATAAGGCATTTTAGATCCATTTAATGGCACAATATAATTAAAAATGAATTTTTACAATTTTATAAATTATAATGATAAAATAATATTTAATTTAAATATTATATATTCAAAATTATCGTATGGTGTATTACGTGAATTATCCTGGGATGTCTAATTTTATGATTTAATGTGAAAATTAAAGAATTTCAACTGAATAATGATTTTTATTAAAAATAATTTATAATTTTCATTCATATTTTTAATTGGTTTAAATTTAAAATTTGTTAAATAATAAATTTATTAACCCAATTTAGTACATTTTTGTCATTTTTATTTTAAATTTTGATATAAATAAAAAAGCATGCTTTTGAACATTTTCACATTATAACTCAACATTCTTATTCTGTTTGTGGGTTTAATTTTAAATTAATATATACAACATCAGTGATTTGAATTTATATAAATTGATTCCATATTTTGAATCAGAATAATTTATAATTTCGGATAAGTTAAAACTAATATATGACCATTGTATTCAGTGTAAAAATTAAAATTAAACATAATGATTATGTGAAAAAAAATTCTACCATGGGAAGAAACATTAAATATAAGAGCAAAAATAAGACATGAAATTTCCCAAAAACATAATTGGTGTCCATATTTATACCATATACAATCATTAATCTATTTTTTTTATAATTTGGGGCACATTATATAAGAGAGCCCACCCAGTGGTGTTTACTTTTTATTATTTACTAGAAAGCCAGTTATCCTCAACTATATAATGCTACTAATTCTCATCAATTATTCAAACCTCCAAAGAAATTATGTTCATAAATACTAAGAAAAATTAACTCCAAAAAACCCCTCCCATATTTCTCAAATCAGTATATTTGGAATAATGTCATCTTATTAAAGATTTAGTGTAAACCTAAGGAGGATAACAAAAGAAGAGGTGTTGTTTTTCTAAAAAAAATTGATATTATTTCCTTTCCCACCTCATTCAATTCTTATTATATAATGATTACATGATAAATTCAATATCCTAAATATTCTAAGATATATTTTTTATATATACAAACTATAACTAGAAACACTTCCATCAGTTTGTGATACAAAATCCATGTTCGTGTCTATATCGAGATGATGTCTTTCGTTCATCCATTACCACATTTCAATGATGGGAGTAGTGATGAATTTATAGTTTATATATTATATTTATGATATATATAATGTATTTTTAAATATTAAATTATTATAATACATATATATTCTTGATTTACATATTATGGGATTATGATAACATCGTTCTTCTGTACGAAGTAATACCATGTCACAAAGCAGTGTTATTCATTCACAATATACATGAACTGTTTTAAGGGAGGGTTTAATAAAAATATTTGATATTTAATATTTGATGAAATTAGAAACATCGTTAATTCGTACGTACCACCTACCATCTCCATGAAAGTTGCATCACATATCCGATCACCATGTTTTACGAATTTCTCTAAATAAATATTTAAAATGTATTTAAGATATAAAAATCATTTTTTACATTCTAGTGACGATGAAAACATGATTAATGTAGGAGGTAGTAAAAAATAGCATGTCAAAATATACTCAAAAAACAAAGTAGTAATTACCCTAAACGGTGTAAATAATGAGAGATTATTATTTAATGTGTAATAAAATGTTATAAAAGGATAACATTTCATAAAATGTATATTAATATGTTACTTTTATAAGTTAAAAACATGATTAAAAATGTTTGAAATGAGGTTAAAGTGATTTCCTCAAAAAGAAATCATAAGGTAAGATAGTCTATATCAATTTCATTTCATTGAGGAATATTTTAATGTTATGAACGTAGTTTATTTTATATTTCTTATAAACTAACAATCATCATTTTAATTTCACAAATAATTCATTATTAATGGTATTTTGATTTTAGATTTGAATTATTTCATTTATGGGGATTTTAATATAGTATTATTATGTTGTAAATAAATTTTGTAAGTCAATTCCATTTCATTGGGTTATATAACATCTTCATTGATTTTAAAATCCAATTGAAACATAAATTATTATTATAAACAATATAGGAATTATATACACTTTTTATATGAATTAAAATTTGATACACAAAATGGATTCTTTGATAATTTATAACATCAATGTTATGATAATTTTAAGGGCTTATTCCACTATGACATTCTAATAGTGAATGTTTATTACTTGATTATTATTTTGTAATAAATTTTAATTTATTATCATATTGTTAAACATGATGTTTTATATTTTATTGTTCTTTTTCCCCACACTTTCACACTTACAATGTTTTAATTGTTTTTTGATAACCAAACATCATTTGTATTTTCGATGAGGAATATATTTGTTATAAAAACATGATATCTATAAATAGCTTCAAAAATGTTTATTAACATATTAAAAATGATTTATAAAATTCATTTTCACCCTTTATAAAATATTTTATATTCCTAAAAGGAAATTTTAATGAAAATGGATTTCAAAATGGTTATAAAAAATGATATTTTCCTCCTGAATTTTGAAATGAAATTATTTTATTTCAAAAACAATTAGAACACTTAGTATTACTCAAATTGGCATATTTTATATTAATACAATCCTTATTTATTGTCTAGATGGTTTATGGCCATTTGTATTGATGAAGCTATTCAGATTTACTTCCATGATCCATTTTGGTAGTACATAACATTTCCATGAAATTTTCAATTTTCAAATATCATTGGACATTGAATTTTTTTTGAATCTACACATTATTTATCATGGATATTATTATTTTCTAAAAAATATAAATTTTTTTACATATGGTGTTCAATTTTAACGTTAATTGATTTTTGGGTAAATAATGATAAATCTAAATCCATTACTCAATTTAGATACATTACAATATGGCACATTGTCTATGAATTAAATAAATTATTTGATATATATGAGGAATATTTTTGAATTGAATGACACAGGGTGGAGAGAAGATAATTTAATCCCCTCGATGCATCATTTGTCTCATGAAATAAAATTCATTTGTAAATATATCTTCATGTTTATAACCAATAATTTTTTATATTTTCCTATGAGAGATCATAATAGTAGTATGCCAAAGCATTTTGTGAATGGTATTTTTGATTATAGTGCCATGTACCTAGGAAAAATATTACCAATAACAATGTATTTCCTTCATTCAGAATAAGTTATTATTATTCATGATATTTTCACTCAGAAAAAATATTTGGATGCATTTCATTAAATATATATTAATTAAATGGCATGTCTTTCCAGTCATTTAAATTTCCTTGTGGATTATTATTTATCCATTAATGATAGTGTTGTTATAGATTATACATAATATTTCTTCTATTATTTCCCTTACAATATTGTTTATGGACTCTCGTCTACTTTTATTGATTACATTACACATGTGTTCAGTTATTTACTTTTATATATTTTATTATTCTCATTGATTCGTTATTTCTATCTCTATAATTAATACATACTGAGTATTTGAGATCACAAATATTTTTGTCAAATACATTGGATTCATTAATGATTATTATAAGAGATTTGAATGAATATTTTTTTGGGAATTAACACATTCTCAAAAAAAACATGTTGTAGTTTTGGTATACCATTGAAATACATGACTCATTTATATATATAGTTGACCAATACTGCTAAAATATTACACACCTAGGGAAATGATTTCCTTTTATCTTCTGTGAATTAAATGGTAGATAGTACTAGATTTGGAATTTATTTATTTGGGTCAATATATTTTCTATTATAGAACATATAATAGAAACCTTACAGACTAGATTTAAGGAAAAAAGATTACTGAACATAACCCTAAGGTATAATTTATGGACACATATAATATAAAATATTTTAGCATTGGTAAGATATATATTTTTAGATTATTCTATTAAATAATTTATTTTATAGATACGACATGTTAACGTGGTTCTAGAACAGTTATACATAAAGATAATATATATATAAAGTGTTCATTGGTCATGACTCGAGTGTCACCCGGTAAACAATAACATGTCTTATTATAAAACTCATTTGATACCCCTTGGGGATATTTTTATGATAACATACATTTTCTTTTCTAACCATTATAAATAGATGAATTGATAATGATAATGAATGGCCTAGGATGAACCCTATACTAATGAAAGACATTTGTGGAAATAAAATTGAGGCATTATATATTGGGGTTCTAGAATTAAATTTTAAAATTGTTTTAACTATGGTATTTTGGTAATAATAATCATGAAATTTATAATGGATATGTTAAAATGATCTACCAATAATGTATTCATTAATTTATGAGTTATGGATAACATCTTGGGTTATGAGTTTAAGATTTATAAAATGTTAAAATTATTAAATATCAATTTTTTGGTTTTATTTGATGGGATTTTTACAATGATATTAGATATTTGTGTATAAATTTAGGGCAATTATATATTTTTTTGGGATGGTTTTATGTGGTATAACACCTTTAAAATTTATCAAAATAACATTAAAGGTATTGTTAAACTTTAGAGTTAATATGATCATTGGAGTCAAATATAATTATTAGACTTTATAGATAAAAATTACATAGTATAGAAAACCAAAGTAATATGATTATGATTAACATCATTTCAATGATATCCATCATATTTTAGAGAAATTTATTTCAATTATATAAATAACGATTAAAAACGACAAACATTATGTATGGTCACTACCATTCACATCTGAAAAGGTTGTCGGGGCAAGAATCCATGACTGAAGGATGAAAGGATATTCATGCCTACTAATAGCCAACAATATTTCTCATTTAACATGTCCTTTTTAGTAAAAAAATCTAATTTATATATTTTAATCATGAATTCTTGTTTTTACATTATTTGATTAGTGATTAATGTAGTGACTATATTAATTTTGAATATAGGTAGATGTAGAAGAAAATACTTTTTACTTTTTTATGTATCTTATGGTTTATTAAAAGTGACTTATAAATCTTCATGAAAAAAAATCATTTTTTCATACTCATTAATAGGAATAAGAAATAAAATTAAAATTGGATGATGAAATTGGGATTATTTTTCTTATATTAATAGAGAGTAAAATAAATATATAACTTTAGAAAAAAGATCTTAAAATAAAATTCTAGCATATTACCATCATTTCTTAGAATATAAATATATTATTTCACAGCTATATGATATATGGCTTTGAGGCCCTTAAAATTCCAATGACCATTCACTTTTTTTTTTAATTTTTCTCAACCACTATCTATAAGTATTTACACATTTCTCCCATAGCATCACTTTCAAATAATGTTATCCAACATAGATACCAAATTGTATCTAATTTCATGTAACCTCTTGTGACGTCATGACCCGGGTGTTACACACATTGGTTCCCCAAACTAGTCTGTCACATGCACTTAGAATCTTTTCCCTATATTTCAGAGGCTATTGACATATAGTGAGGGTCTAATATATATCATGAGGAGACTATACCCTGATTATCAAATTAACACAATAATGAAAATAAATTATAAATAACTAATACATATAACAAAAACTATAATAATATCATTATGACATGATGGCCAAAACATGAATACAATATCCCAAACTATAAATACGTACCTCAGCCCATGCCGCAGACTAAAAAATATTATATATTCAATTAAAAATTCATTAAAACTTATTGAATTTCATTACATATTTCATTTCAATTCGTAGCATGGTCGTTGTTATCAACAACCCAATTCATAGCATTATGTTCCTATAATGAAATTTCTATAACCCACTGAGTATTTTGAGAATTATTCCCAATCTCATGTATCATTAATCAGTCAATCTCCAATGGGTATATATAGCATCACTTTATGGCTCAAACTCATTTATTAATCAATCACATATGGGTAGATAGAGCCTCAGCCCATATCCCGCACTCACATATCTATCCATCAAACATATATCACATATAACATATCAATCATGGTTTATCAACATTATACCTCTTATCAAATTTTACATCACGATATACACTTTCAATTAACCAAACAAATTAGGGTTAAATACTATAATAACATGGAATAATATGAGTAATTCATAATTGAACCATTTCGCAATATTTAAATCATATAACCTATTAACACATTAATTTCATGTAAAGCATCTCATAATTTCCATTATCAATTTATTCATAAACACATTAACTAACTATTAAAAAAATACCAAATTGACATCAATTCAACAATTACAACATTAAATTATGTAATTAACAAATTAAATAATCTAGTATCATGAATTGAACAACTAAATATTCCAAAATTCAATTTTCCAATATTAAACTAAATATATAATAAAATGGAAAATTAGTTAATCATTTCCATGATTCTATAAATTATTTTATCTATTAATTTATTCAATTGATGATTCGATTGTTAATCATGAAAATTGAGTTTTCAGAATATATACATGTAATTGAAATTTCAGACAATTTAAATTTAATTAAAACCACTTACCTAAAAATCATTGATGAACACTCACAAACAGAAATACCTAATAGATGGGGAACAACCAAGATAATGATGAAGAACATGATATAGATCTAGAAATAAGTTCCAAGATCAAATTAATTAATATCCATCATCCTAGATCTAGACCCATCACCAATGTAATATATTCATCACCATTTTATCTAGAAAGTGATATGGGGGAGAAATTAAACAATAAAGGATGAGAATCTCTTACTAGGATAGGTTTATATCTATCAATTGATAATTGACTCATTAGTAAAAGAGGTTTTATAGCCTTGTAATTTGTACTATTGCCCTAAAAAAAGAGATATATTGGATTAGGGATTATTTAAGTTGTTTAAGGATATAATAAAGGCGTTCAAAATTTTTTTACGTACTTTAATAATAATTAAACTCGAACATATGATTTCATTGAAAGGGGTTATTTTTTTCAAACTATACATCCTAATTATGAATGTATCATTTGGGGTGCATAGTTACTCTTAATAGGGTGAATGGAATGAAAAACTATTATCCAATCGTTTAATCCTTCTCTGTCAGGGGTTACACAATTTGTTAAAGAAGGTTTCACAGTTTGGTCAAACCACTCACCAACCACTCACTATTTAAAACCCCATTAAAACATCCAAATTCCACCAAAAAACACCAAATATAGAACCCAAATATGATATTCTTAAAACTGGGTAAAAACACTATAAACAAGGAAATTAAATCCCTAGAATAGGACTGTACATTACAATATTAAAACCTTATAACAATTCAAACTCAGGCTATACTCCCAAGCATCTCTAAAATTTTGTGCTAAAATGACCACTACATGGATCTCACATACCCACTTATCTCTCTCAGGTATCCACTTTAACATTCCCATGTTTCCATAATATACGAACTATCAATATGATATTTCCCTACAAAACGTTCTCACTACGATCCAAAACATGCATCAAATGCTCATCAAATATTGAATTAGTCGCAAGGTCAACATCACCCATAATTCTCATGAGTATGGATGTGGTGATTCCATCTAAGTTGTGACACATGAAAAATGTCATGCATACCAATATATATCTACGAAAGAGCCAATTGGTATGTCACAGTCTATATTATCTTCCCAACCTCATATCATCTAACAAATATAGGTGTCAACATTCTCTACCACTAAATTCTTGATTAGTCACTAAAAGTGGCTAATATTTATTTTTAATATCTTTATATTCATTTTTAAAAAGTCCATAACCATTGTTTTTAGTGCATTACATAAATAGAACTTCATTTTTAATCTTAAATGCAATTCATGTTTAAAATTCCATGTTGGGCCCAATCATTCATCTGTTTCTGGAAAACATAATATTCATTTTCTGAATTTAGTATTTCGTGATATTATTGATCACTTTTTTTGGAACATTTTATCTTTTAGGTCTAATGGATGAATCCCAAGAGAAGATGGAGATTTTTGCGCCTTAATGCAGACATTTGCTGGAGAAAGCATAATGGGGCAAAGGCCCATCAGACAAATGTGGGGCCCAAAAACCAAGCCCAATGAAGCTAAAATTTATACAGTAGAAAGATAAAAATATTAGGATCATTTTATTCAACTGTGTCTGGATTTAATTCTGATATTTTCATGATGATAAAGGGATCTTAATTGAGATTTAAATGGTGGACCCGACATTAATGCACATAATGTAGTCCCACTATTTCGATCACAACATACAAACGGCTAAAAAAAATTACCTGAAAGATTTACAGATGATATAGGACACATGGAAGAAGATATTTCTCTTATAATACCCCTCCGTATTCGGCTCTCAATTACTAATTCACACGTCAAAACAGTGGACGAATCTGGCTGGTTTTTCGGGTCAACTTTGAATCATCAATTTCTTTTTGATTCGTCACCCTCCATTTGACACTCTTAATTGTTGGTGGGTAAATTAGTTATTGGGGGGTAGAGTAGAAAGTAGATTAATTTGATGTTATTTCTTAATATAATAATTTCTAATCAATTATATTTTTGATATTTTCACTCAATGATTTATGTTCTCCTTTAAACTCACCATTTTTAAGGATACAAATCTCAAGTGCTAAAACTGAACCTATACCTTGGAGTGCTCATAAATATGATCCACCAAGTGTATAAGTGACTAGCCTTAAGAAAGTTGAAACTCTAAATTGTTGAGTGATTTGGGATGATTGTATTTTGTTAAAGGAAACACTCAAACATACTACATTGAAATAATTTAAAATGAAATTCATCCAATTCACCCCATGCGATACCTAACGATCAACTCATGCTTTTAAATTGAATTCACTTAAGTAATTAAAATATCATATAATCCAATCAATTCAATACAAAGGTGGACACTGCATAGCCAAATCAACACCATCAAATCACCTTCATAGAATGCATGTTTCTTAAGTTTCTTCTTTGGTCTCTGAGGATCAATAACCAAAGTCGTACTACAATGACCGCTTACACCAAACTACATGGGTAAATTTTGGTGCAACAAAATTTTGTCATCATTGTCGGGGACCCAAGTAAGTATCTTTGACACTCATATTCTTTTATCACAAAAAATTATCTATTCTCACCCTAATTTATCTTCTTTTTTCCCCGTTTTTGTTTTTATGCATCCCAAAAAATCCCAAAACCAATTTTCAGTCAACTGCAATGGATTTTCATCCAAAATTCCCTTTAATAAACCAATGATTTAATCTAGTTGGAAATCAATATTGGGAAACACCTCACATAAAGAATTTAGTTGAACAAACCTTAATTGAATACACCACACGAGATAAGATGTACAATTAATGGGATGCTGATTGTTTAATGGATAAATTTCTATACCTCTTGAGGATGATTGACGAGATCAAACATAATGAAGTTCATGATGTCCAAAAATCTATCAATCCTAATTCTGAAAAAATTATTGATCATTTGTGTGAAAAATTGGATAAAATTAATTCAGATGTTTCATCACTGAGAGTATATCTACAAAGCATTGAATCATTTTTGGAACCCATTCTAACTCAGGTTGTTCCTTCCACATCACATATAGAGGAATATTGTTACCCACATAACTCATATGAATTTAGTAAAGAACCCACTTTAAAATCTTGGAAAAGAGAGATGGATAATGAAGAGACTTGGTCAGGTAATTTTGAAAGTAAAGCTAAGGAATGTGAGGGAATTGTTAATGGGTATTTGAATCATGATGAAATTGATTTCATGAATTCACAAGAGGGAAATTTTTCATCATGGATTTAATTTCCATAATATTTCTCCAATGATGATTTCGTAAAAACACCAATAAATGTAAGATTAGTAGAAATCACAAACATCAAATCCATACCCATTCATGAAACTCATCTAGAAAATTTTGGGGTTGAATCTTTAATTCAAAGGGAAATAATTGTGTTGGGAAATTTTGAAAATGAAATTGATTTTAAATCTAATTTTTTATCTGTGTTTGAATGTCTTATCCAACCTGAACTAAAAATCAATGTCCTTACTTCCCCACTCAGGCATCCCATCATAAGAGATAACCATGACTTTGCATTAGTCATTCATTCATCTCATGAAACCCACAAAAGGGGGATTAACCCTTGAAATAATAGGAAATACTATAGAATCAACCAGATCAACCATTACAAAAATTCCTTGGTTTTTCACAGTCATTGTTAAACATGGGTTTTTACATGATTATAAATCAAAGAAAATAGTCAATATCATTCTTGTTGTAGTGGAAAAGGATGGGTTTGTTAAAATGTATAAAGTTGGTATTGGATAAGTTGGGGGGCACAAGTCGAGATAAAGACGTTAAACAAAAGCACTGCATGGGAGAAAACCCATGGTTTTCATGTTTTCAATCAGTTTGAATCATTTTATTTTTCTTATAATAAATTACTATAGACTGTTAACATGTACCTCATTTATGTGTAAGGATAGGTATGAAAGGGTATCATTGTATTCATCTGTGTCATGCGGTGTGATCCCTGAGTAATACCTTACCCAGAAAATATAAAGAAGACAATGTATCATTTGTTTGATTTTTTTTTAAATTTAAGAAAAAAAAGCAATCCCCTAAAAATTATGATATTTGGAATTAAATAAATCATTGTGTTTTTGTTTTGTCCATTTTGTTATTCTTTTTATGGTTCAGAAACGATTTTGGGTGATACATGTTCAATCAAGGAGGTTCCTACAACCCCCAAAAGATCAATGTAGTAATATGGAGCATCATGAACTTAATCATCAACAACCAGGTGAATTTGTTCCATGTTTATCATTTCCAATTTCCACTTTGAACTCTTCTCCATCCTCCCTTCGAAAATTTGTATTCTTTATACACTTGGGACAGTTTTATTCTAAGTTGGGGGTGGGGGATAAAAAAGGATTTTTTTGAATAAAAACATGCATCAAAAGAAAAATTCCATTAACCCTGAACATGATAACACACATTGCAATCTCTAAAATTGGATATCAAATAATTTTTCATGCCTTGATTCTGATTTTAAACCAAGTTTATGTACATTAGCATAGTTTTTGGAAAGTGTGGTTTTCCAATGTGATTTTTCAAAGTTTATATTTTCATCCTCCTAATTAAAACGCCACAGTGCACGTCCAATAGATCATGGTTATAAATTTGAGTCTGTGGGTCCCTTTGATTATAACATAGGGTTCTGGGGTCACTTTTAGTTTAATTTTTGTATCCAACAACAAGAAAATCAAAAAATAAAATACAAAAAAATTGAAATAATAATAATAATGACTTCATAGAGCAATCTTTTGTCAAAATATGTGGCGTTCGACACTTTGGGATTGTGACTCCATAGTTCTCTTGTCTAGAGTTAGGCTTTATATCTCTATTTTAGTGCATGGAATTGACAATATTTGTGGCGCCCGACACTTGGGGATTGCGACTCCATAGTTGTCTTTCCCAGAGTTAGTCTTTTCATATCTATTTTGGTTAAAAAAAAAACAAAAAAATCAAAAAAATAGTGTACTCATCTTAAGGATTAATGTGATTGCCACCTAGAGAATTCATTTTTACCCCTTGAACAATAAAATGGGCCCCATAACTTTTGTGATGCACAACACGTTATCATTCTTAATTGAAATTGGATGAAATGTGGCGATGAATTTGAACAACATAATGGGCTTGGGTTTGGGATATGCTTATGTACATAGCTTGTTTTAAATGATTTTCATGGGTTTCATAATTTTTTTTGGTATGAGGTCTTTGGGTGAGCAATGTTTATTAAAATGTTTTAGGAAAAGGGGATTTGAATTTCATATTTTTAATATATTTTTCTCGAGACTAGCAAAACTCAAGTTGGGAGATGTGATTAGTCACTAAAAGTGGATAATATTCATTGTTAATATCTTTATATTCATTGTTACAAAGTCTATAAACATTTTTTTAATGCATTACATAAATAGAACTTTATTTTTCATCATAAATACAATTCATGTTTAAAACGCCAATTTGGGCCCAATCATTCATCTGTTTGTGGAAAACATTATATTCATTTTCTGAATTTAATATTTTGGGATATGATTCATCACTTTTTTGGAACATTTTATCTTTTAGGTCTGATGGATGAATCCCAAGGGATGATGGAGATTTTTTCACCTGAATGTAGAAATTTGCTGGAGAAAGCATAATGGGCATACGGCCCATCAGAAAAATGTGGGGCTCACAAACCAAGCCCAATGAAGCACTACGTTATACAGTAGAAAGATAAAAATATGAGGATCATTTTATTCAACTGTTTCAAGATCTAATTCTGATGTTTTCATGATGATAATGATATCTGAAGATGATATTTAAATGGTGGACCTGACATTAATGCACATAACGTCCTCCCACCATTTCAATCATAACCTAAAAACGGATTCACCAAATGACCTGAATTTTTTACATATGATATAGAAAACATGAGAGAAGATATATATCTTGTACTACCCTTCCGGATTCGGCCTTCTTCAATTACCAATTCACACTTAAAAACGGTGGATGAATCTGGATGGTTTTCTGGGTCAACTTCGAATCATCAATTTCATTTTGATTCTTCACCCTCCTTTTGACTCTCATAATAGTTGGGGGTAAATTAAATATTGGGGGGGGGGGGGTGGAACTAAGGCTCCTCATATGCCTATATAAGGAGATAGTGATAAGGGGAATTATCATGTCATATTTTTCTTTGGAATCAAATTTTTTCTTTCATTTATATTGCCAAGCTTTCATTTTGTAATCATTTTATCAATTTTCTACAATGTATGTTTTTCGTTCATATTTAATTATTTAATAAAATATCATCATATTCTTCTTCATATTTCATTATTTAATTTTCCATATCATTTTGATATTGTTTCCGTTAAAAGTGAGGTTATTCACATAATCTTTTGTGAAACTCTTCACACAACGGTGGAGTGATTTTTATTTATTTATTTTCTTCTCTAATTCTACCATCATAAGTCTACATCGTGCTTTCATTGATAGAATATCATCAATGGAGGGCTAATCCACTAATGGTTTGATCCAAGGGAGTATCAATGGGATGAATTGGATGTTATTCCTTAATTTAATAATTTCTAATCAATTTTATTTTTGAGATTTTCATTCAATTATTTATGTTCTCCTTTAAACTCACCAATTTTAAGGATACACATCCCGAGTGCTAAAAATGATCATATAACTTGGTGTGATCATACATATGATCCTCTAACTGTATAAGTGATTAGACTTAAGATACATGAAACTCTAAATTGGTGAGTGATTTGGGATGATTGTATTTTGTTAAAGGAAACGATAAAACTTAAGACATTGAAATAATATAAAAATAAATTCATCCAAATCACCCCATGCGATAACTAACGATCAACTCATGCTTTTAAATTGAATTTACTTAAGACTTTAAAATATCAAATAATTCAATCAATTCAATCGAAAGGTGGCCACTGCATAACAAAATCAACACCATAAAATAACATTCTTAGAATGCATGTTTCTTAGGTGTCTTCTTAGGTCTCTGAGGATCGATAACCCAAGTAGTACTACAATGACCGCTTACACCATAAAACTTTGGTAAATTTTGGCGCAACCAAATTTTGGCACCGTTTCCAGGGACCCAAGTAAGTACCTTAGACACTCATCTTTTTTTCTCACCAAACATTCTCTATTCTCACCCTAATTTCTCTTTTTTCCCCTTTCTGTTTCTGTGTATCCAAAAAAATACCAAAACTAATTTTCAGTCAAATACAATAGATTATCCTTTAAAATTCTCATTAATAAACCAATGATGTAATCAAGTTAGAAATAAATATTGGGAAACACCTCACATAAGGCATTTAGTTGACCAAACCACAATTAAATACACCACACGTGATGATATGTACAATCAATGGGATGCTGATGGTTTAATGGATAAATTTCCATACCTCTTGATGATGATTGAAGAGATCAAACATAATGAAGTTCATGATGTCCAAACATCTATCAATCCTCATTCTGAAAAAATTATTGAACATTTCTGTGAAAAAATGGATAAAACGAATTCAGAAGTTTCATCACATTGAGTAGAACTACAAAGAATTTAATCATTTTTGGAACCCACTCCAACACAGGTTCTGCCTTCCACATCACTTATAGATGAATATTGTTACCCACATAACTCATATAAATTTAGTGAATAGCCAACCTTAAAATCATTGAAAATAGATATGGATAATGAAGAGACTTGGTCTGGTAATTTTAAAACTAAATCTAAAAAACATGAGGGAATTGTTAATGGGTGTTTAAATGAGGATGAAATTGATTTCATGAATTCACAAGAGGGAAATTTTTCTTCATGGTTTTAATTTCCAGAATATTTCTCCAATGATGATTTCATGAAAACACCAATCAATTAACCATTAGGAGAAATCACAATAATCAAATCCATACCCATTCATGAAACTCATCTAGAAAATTTTGGGGTTGAATATTAAATTAAATGGGAACAAATTGTGTTGGGAAATTTTAAAAATGAAATTGATTTTGAATCTAAATTTTTATCCGTGTTTGAATGTCCTATCCAACCTGAACTCAAAATCAATGTATTTACTTCCCCCTCAAGAATCCGATCATAGAAGATAACCATGACCTTGTATTAGTCATTCATTCATCTCATGAAACCCACACAGGGGGATTAACCCCTGAAATATTAGGAAATAATATAGAAGAAACCAGATCAACCATTACATAAATTACTTGGATTTTTACACTCATTGTCAAACATGGGTTTTTACATGATAAGAAATCAAAGAAAATAATAAATATCAATCTTTTTGAAGTAGAGAAATATGGGTTTGATAAAATGTTTAAAGATGGCATTGGATATGTTGGGGGGTACAAGTCGATATAAAGACGTTAAACAAAAGCGCTGAATGGGAGGAAACCCTTGTTTTTCATGTTTTCAATCATTTTGAATAATTTTATTTTTCAAATAATAGATTACCATAGACTGCAAACATGTTCCTCTTTTATGAATAAGGATGGGTATAAAAGGGGAGCACAGTATTCATCCACGTCATGCGGTGTGATACCTGAGTAATACCTTACCCAGAAAATATAAAGAAGACAATGTATCATTAGTTTGATTTTTTTTAAATTTAAGGAAAAAAAGGAAAACCATAAAAATGATGATAGTTTGAATTAAATAAATCCTTATGTTGTATGTTTTGTCAATTTTGTTCATCTATTTATGGTTCAGGAACTATTTTTGTGTGATACATGTTCAATCAAGGAGGATCCTATAACCCCAAAAAGATTAAATGAGTAATATGGAGCATCATGATTTTCAACACCAAAAACCATGAGAATTTATTCCATGTTTGTCATTTTCAATTTCCACTTTGAACTCCTCTCCATCCTCCCTTCTAAATTTTATTTTCATTAAACACTGGGGACAATGTTATTGTATGTTGGGGGGAGATAAAAAATGATTTTTTATTTTTTTAATAAAAACATGCATGAATAGAAAATTTCATTAACCATGAACATGATAACACACATTGCAAACTCTAAAATTGGATATCAAATAATTTTGCATGCCTTGATTCTGATTTTAATGCAATTTTATGTTCATGAGCATAGTTTTTGAAAAGTGTGGTTTTCCGATGTGAATTTTCAATGTTTACATTTTCATTCTCTTAATTAAAACTCCACAGTGCATGTCTAATGGATCATGGGTATAAATTTGAGTTCTTGGGTCCCTTTCATTATAGCATAGAGTTCTTGCGTCACTTTTAGTTTAATTTGAGTATCCAACAAAAAAAAACAAAATAAAAAAATAATAAAAAATTGAAAAAATAATAATAATGACCGCATAGAGAAATGTTTTGTCCAAATGCGTGGCGTCTAGAACATTGGGATCATGACTACATAGTTTTCTTGTCCAGAGTTAGGCTTTATATATCTATTGTAGTGCAGGGAAATGACAATATGTGTTGCGTCCAGCACATGAGGATCGCGACTCCATAGTTGTATTGCCCAGAGTTATTCTTTTCATATCTATTTTGATTAAAAATTTAAAAAAATCAAACAAAAAAATCAAAAAAAATTTGGATACTCATCTTAAGGTTTAATGTGATTCCCACCTACCACTTCCATTTTTCCCACTTGAACAATAAAATGGGCCCCATATCTTTTGTGATGCACAACACTTTATCATGCTTAATTAAAATTGGATTAAATATGGTGATAAATTTGAACAAAGGAGTGGGCTTGGGCTTGGGATATGCTTATGTACATAGATTGTTTTAAATGATTTTGATGGGTTTCATAAATTGTTTTGGTATGAGGTCTTTGGTTGAGCAATGTGTATTAAAATGTTTTTGGAAAAGGGGATTTGAATTTCATATTTGAAATATATTTTTCTTAGAACTATCAAAACTCAAGTTGGGGGGTGTTATTAGTCACTAAAATTGGATAATAATCATTTTTAATATCTTTATATTCAATGTTACAAAGTCCATAAACATTGTTTTTAGTGTATTATATAAATAGAACTTCATTTTCCATCTTAAATGCAATTCATGTTTAAAATGCCAATATGTGCCCAATAATTCATCTATTTGTTGAAAACATTATATTCATTTTTAGAATTTAATATTTTGTGATATGATTGATCAATTAGTTTGGAACATTTTATCTTTTAGGTCCGATGGATGAATCCCAAGGGAAAATGGAGATTTTTGAACTTGAATGCAGAAATTTGCTGGAGAAAGCATAATAGGGATAAGGTCCATCAGACAAATGTGGGGGCCACAAACCAAACCCAATGAAGCTAAACATTATATAGTAGAAAGATAAAAATATGAGGATCATTTTATTCAACTGTGGAAGGAGCTAATTCTGAAGTTTTAATGATGAAAAAGAGATCTGAAATTGTGATTTAAATGGTGGACCCGACATTAATGCACATAACGTCGTCCCACCATTTCGATCATAACCTACAAACGGATTCACAAAATGATCTGAATTTTTTACAGATAATAGAGGACACATGGAAGAAGATATATTACATCTACTACCCCTCCGGATTCGGCCTTCTTTAATTACTAATTCACACTTAAAAACGGTGTACGAATCTGGCTGGTTTTCCGGGTCAACATCGAATCATTAATTTTCTTTTGATTCTTCACCCTCTTTTTGACTCTCATAATTATTGGGGGGTAAATTAATTATTGGGTGGTGTAACTAAGGCTACTAATACCACTATATAATGGGCTGGTGGTGAAGGGAATTAACATCTCATTTTTTTTCATTGGAATCAAATTTTTTCTTTCATTGGTATGGTAATGCTTTCATTTTGTAATCGTTTTGTCAATTTCTCCCATGAATATTTTTCATTAATCTTTATTTAATTAATAAAATATCATCATTTATTCTTCTTAATTTATTATTTCACTTTCCATATCATTTTGATATCGTTTCCTTAAAAAGAGAGGTTATTCACATAAACCATTGTGAAACTCTTCCCACAACGGTGGAGTGATTTTTATTTATTTTTCTTCTTCTCCAATTCTACCATCATAAGTCTACATCCCGCATTCATTGATAGAATATCATCAATGGGGGGATAATCCTCTAAAATTTTGATCCAAGGGATTAGCAAGGGGATGAAATTGATGATATTCCTTTATTTAATAATTTCTAATCAATTCTATTTTTAAGATTTTCATTCAATGATATATGTTCTCCTTTAAACTCACAAATTTTAAGGATACACATCCCGAGTGCTAAAAACGATCCTATACCTTGGTGTGATCATACATATGATCCTCTAAGAGTATAGGTGATTAGCCTTAAGATAGTTGAAACTCTAAATTGGTGAGTGATTTGGGATGATTGTATTGTTACAGAAAACGATCAAACATAAGACATTGAAATAATTTAAAATGAAATTCATCCAAATCCTCAGATGCGATACCCAACGATCAACTCATGCTTTTAAATTGAATTCACTTAAGACATTAAAATATCAAATAATTCAATCAATTCAATCCAAAGGTGGCCACTGCATATCCAAATCAACACCATCAAATCACATTCTTTGAATGAATGTTTTTTAGGTTTCTTCTTAGGTCTCTGAGGATCGATAACCCCAGACGTACTACAATGACCGCTTATACCATAAAACATGGGTAAATTTGGGCACAACCATATTTTGGCACCGTTACTGGGGACCCAAGTAAGTACATTAGACACTCATCTTCTTTTCTCAACAAACATTCTTTATTCTCACCCTAATTTCTCTTCTTTTTTCCCCTTTCTATTTCTGTGAATCCAAAAAAATCCCAAAACCAATTTTTAGTGAACTCCAGTGGATTATCCTACAAAATTATCTTTAATAAACCAATGATGTAATCATGTTGGGAATAAATTTTGGGAAACACCTCACATAAGGCATTTAGTTGACCAAACCACAATTGAATACACCACACATGATGATATGTACAATCAATGGGATGCTGATTGTTTAAAGGATAAATTTCCATACCTCTTGAGGTTGATTGAAGAGATCAAACATAATGAATTTAATGATGTCCATACATATATCAATCCTAATTATTAAAAAATTAATGATTTTTTTTTGATAAAATGGATAAAATGAATTCAGAAGTTTCATCACATTGAGTAGAACTACAAAGAATTTAATCATTTTTGGAACACACTCCAACACAGGTTGTGCCTTCCACATCACTTATAGAAGAATATTGCTACCCACATAACTCATATAATTTTTTTGAAGAACCAACTTTAAAATCATTGAAAAAATAGATGGATAATGAAGAGACTTGGTCAGGTAATTTTAAAACTAAAGTTATGGAACATGAGGGAATTGTTAATGGGTGTTTAAATCAGGATGAAATTGATTTCATGAATTCACAAGAGGGAAATTTTTCATCATGGATTGAATTTCTGGAATATTTCTCCAATGATGATTTCGTAGAAACACCAATAAATTAACCATTAGGAGAAATCACAAACATCAAATCCATACCCATTCATGAAACTCATCTAGAAAATTTTGGGGTTGAATATTCAATTCAAAGGGAACAAATTGTGTTGGAAAATTTTGAAAATGAAACTGATTTTGAATCTAATTTTTTATCTGTGTTTGAATGTCCTATCCAACCTGAACTCAAAATCAATGTCATTACTTCCCCACTCAGGCATCCCATCATAGAAGATAACCATGACCTTGCATTAGTCATTCATTAATCTCATGAAACCCACAAAGGGGGATTATCCCCTGAAATCATGGGAAAGACTATAGAAGAAACCAAATCAACCATTACATAAATTCCTTGGACTTTCAAACTCATTGTTAAACTGGGGTTTTTACATGATAAGAAATCAATGAAAACAATCAATATAAATATTGTTGAAGTGGAGAAAGATGGGTTTGTAAAAATTTTTAATGTTGGTATTGGATATGTTAGGGGGTACAAGTCGAGCTAAAGACGTTAAACAAAAGCGCTGAATGGGAGGAAACCCATGGTTTTCATGATTTCAATCATTTTGAATCATTTTATTTTTCATATAATAAATTACCATAGATTGTTAACATGTTCCTCTTTTATGAGTATAGATGCTTATGAAAGGGGAGCACCGTATTCATCCATGTCACGTGGTGTGATCCCTGAGTAATACCTTACCCAGAAAATATAAAGAAGACAATGTATCATTAGTTTGATTTTTTTTAATTTATGAAAAAAAGGAAAACCATAAAAATGATGATAGTTGGAATTAAATAAATCATTGTGTTGTCTGTTTTGTCCATTTTGTTCTTCTATTTATGGTTCAAGAACTATTTTGGGTGATAGATGTCAAATCAAGGTGTATCCTACAACCCCCAAAAGATCAAAAGAGTAATATGGAGCATCATGAACTTCAACATCAAAAACCAGGTGAATTTGTTCCATGTTTATCATTTTCAATTTACACTTTGAACACTTATCCAACCTTCATTCAAAATTTTATTTTCTTTAAACACTGGGGATAGTGTTATTCTATTTTAGTGGGAGATAAAAAATGATTTTTTTATTTTTTGAATAAAAACATGCATGGGAAAAAAATTCTGAAGTTTTAATGATGACAAAGGGATCTGAAATTGAGATTTAAATGGTGGACCCAACATTAATGCACATAATGTCGTCCCACCATTTCGATCATAAAATACAAACGACTTCACAAAATGACCTGAATTTTTTAAAGATGATAGAGGACACATGGAAGAAGATATATTAAATCTACTACCCCTCCAGATTTTTCCTTCTTCAATAACTAATTCACACTTAAAAACGGTGGATGAATCTGGATGGTTTTCCGGGTTAACTTCGAATCCTAAATTTTCTTTTAATTCTTCACCCTCTTTTTGACTCTCATAATTGTTGGGGGTAAATTAATTATTGGGGGGTTGAAATAAGGCTAATAATACCACTATATAAGGATCTGGTTGTGAAGGTAATTAACATCTCATATTTTTCTTTGGAATCAAATTTTTTCTTTCATTGATATGATAATGCTTTCATTTTGTAATCTTTTTGTCAATTTCTCCCATGAGTGTTTTTCGTTCATATTCATTTAATTAATAAAATATCATCATTTCTTCTTCTTAATTTATTATTTAATTTTCCATATCATTTTTATATCATTTCCTTAAAAAGTGAGGTTATTCACATAAACTTTTGTGAAAATCTTCACACAACGGTGGAGTGATTTTTATTTATTTTTCTTCTTCTCCAATTCTACCATCATAAGTCAGCATCCCTCTTTCATTGATAGAATATCATCAATAGAGGGATAATCTTCTAAAGGTTTGATCCAAGGGAGTAGCATGGTGATAAATTGGATGTCATTTATTAATTTAATAATTTCTAATCAATTCTATATTTGAGATTTTTATTCAATGATTTATGATCACTTTTAAACACACCAATTTTAAGGATACGCATCCCGAGTGCTAAAAATGATCCTATACCATAGAGTGATGACAAATATGATCCTCTATTTTTATATATGATTAGCCTTAAGATATTTTAAACTCTAAATTGGTGAGTGATTTGAGGTGATTGTATTTTGTTAATGAAAACGATCAAACTTAAGACATTGAAATAATTTAAAAAGAAATTCATCCAAATCACCACATGTGATACCAAACGATCAACTCAGACTTTTAAATTGAATTAACTTATTTCTTTAAAATATCAAATAATTAAATCAATTCAATCCAAAGGTGACCAATGCATATCCAAATCAAAAACATAAAATCACCTTCTTAGAATGCATGTTTCTTAGGTTTCTTCTTAGGTCTATGAGGATCGATAACCGAAGCCGTACTACAATGACCGGTTACAGCATACAACATGGGTAAATTTGGGCACAACCAATGCTATAATTACCCTATCTAGACAACACCCATAGGAACACTTGATAACCAACAACAATATCTAGGGTTCATCCAAATATATCAGCATATGACTTCATTCTACTCCTATATATTTCGATATGTTTTTTATTTTTCATAACTTTCTACAGCATATCATTCATGATTCTCATTTCCAATAGCTATGACAAACCTTCTTTTATCGAATATAAAGGTAATCGGCATGACCTACCATATTACACCTCATATGGTTCTATCTAAATAGTTTCCTAAAAAAATTTACATGAAAACTCAACAAGAACTAAGTGATTCTGCCAATAATAACAACAGTTAAGAAAACCAGATCATATTATATCCTATAGAAAATATAGAGTAAATTCATATTTCCCATATGTTTATGGGTGGAATTCCATAATCAGTAGAACCTATTCTTCAAGAACCTTCTATATGGCCCGAAAAAATTGGATATAAAATTTGAGTTACTATGTAAAACAATAATATTTGGAACCTTATATAGATTGAAACTGTTTTTAAAATACATATCTCCTAATTTATCTACTAAGATGGTCTCCCATATAGATAATAATTCAATACATTCATTATTCAGACCACAACAAACCATTGAGGATCATACTTTTAATGCATCTTTAGGAGACCAACCACAAAGTCCATATAACCATCATCCCACTTCTATTTGGGAATGGATAAAGAATAACATTAACCACTAGGTCATTTATGCTAATCCGTAACCTATTGATAAGGGTAGAATAATTTCACTAACCTTGAAATATCCTTTTTCATGAATGGACACAAATATATTAAATGTTGGTTATGGTGCATTTTGGTCAAACCTTGATGCACCACCCACTTTGGGGAATGAAATTTAAACATCAACTCTTCCTTAATTATCATTGGAATGACATATCGATTCCTGAAATAGATGATGTCATCCTCATATATGCTTGAATTAGATTGTTACTCAACACATTAAAGGATTTCTCTCATATAAAGCACTATAAATTCTTACACTGCATTTCCCTAATTAGACACAAAAGTGTATTCTCCATAGAAATTGATTTGAGATTTATCTAATCCTAATCCTAATGAACCACAACATTCATCTCATCCTTTGAAGTCATCATGTCCCATTCAACACTAATATCCTGAACTACGTGATTCTAAGTTTTCTTGCTTGAAGAGTCAACAAAACTATTTACATTGTGGGGAATATATTCTAGCTCAAGAACAAAAGCCATCATAAACTCAACCCACATCTATGGAATGAGATTAAAATATCATTTAAAAAATATATACCTTACACTTCAGTGATTAGTATACAATGTTATATTCTCACTAAAAAGAGAACTCCAGCTACACAGAAAAAAAATAAACAACTACAACTAGAATGAGGTCATGTGTAGGGTAATTATATCGATATTGCCTAAACTATTGAATTCAATTCACTATAACCCAATCCACTACATCCTCACTACTCTATGAACAATCCCAAAATCATAAAAAACATCGTATAATCCTCACATGGATTGGGTATGATCTCGATTGGTGTCATTATCATGTGATTCTTCAACTCTTTGAAGGAATTCCCATATTAATTTTTCTATTCAAACATTTCCCCCTTCATTTTCATGCCCAAAAGAGGTTCTGAGAAGTTGGAAAAGTCCTTGATGAACCTTTTATAATTACACAGAAACCCCAAAAAACTATGAATGTAAAAAAAATTGAACTCCGCTTAAGAAACCAATACGTGATCTTTCATTGGGTCCATTAAACTACCATCAGCTGATATAATGTGACCAATAATGTGTTCTATATCAATCAGAAACTGAAAATATTATATTATTGAGTATATTCATTTCTCTCTCAATGTACTCATGATGATGTTAATATTTCATGAATGATCATCAATAGTCTTAGATTACACTATGATGTCATAAAAGACACTACCATAAATTGAACCAAATACATGTTAAAGAATCTTTTAATCAACAGGATGAACACTAATATTGTATTAATCAGCCTGAACAACATCACCCGGTGAATAATATTGGAAAACAATTTCCAAAATAATGTTGTAGATTTATCATGTCATGTACATGTCAGGTGTTCAATGAAAACCCAAAATAATGACACTGAAAACTCCCATGTGGGTCCGGACACAATTTTTGGTTCTCTAATCAATAACTCGTCCCATATCATCCAACTAAAATAAGAATCTATTCCCAATCATGTCTTGCAAACATGATGTCTATTTAGGTGATGCTCAGGCATCCTGAGTAGTGTGTGTGTAAAACACAGTAGGTCACCACCAAAAACATCCAATAAAATATTCATTCAATAATAGTGTATTAAATTTTATAAAATAACATAAAATAAACAATGTAAATAGTTTACATTGTCAAATATTCATTATTCAACCACATAAACCCTGAGTATCCTTACGACACCCTACCCATCAATACCAAACCAGCTAGTTCCACAGTCTAAACAACATAAAATATTTGGTTCACAATTTACTATAACATATGAGAATTAATTATCAATCTCTAAAAAATTCATAACAAAACTGATTTTATCCATAGTTCAATTCCATTATTTTGGTCCTAGAATTACATATCTAATACCCCGTGAGTATTTGAAGAATAAGTCCCAGACTCACACCTTGTTTTTCAGTCTATCACTAATGACTATTTTGAGTATCAGCATGTGTCCCACAGTTATATATCATTCAATCACATATGGGTATCTAGAGAATCATTATGTCTCCCATACTCATATATAAATCAATCAAACATATATGACATATAGTACATTAATCAATTTTATTCATCATCGACTTCATTGTCACATTTCAGATCATGATATACCATATCCACTATCAAAACCAATCCCAGTTAAATATTTAATCACATGGAATAATATGATCAACTCATCATTAAACCATTTTTTAATATTTAAATAATATAAAACACTATCCAATTAATGTCATGTTAACTATCAGATGATTCACATTGTCAATTAATTCCACTAAATATATATTATTTTTATCGAAGGAATGGAAAAAGATGACACACGAACCTATTATGAGGGCATAAAATAATGTCATCTAACTGCACCCCTAATCGTATTCAGCCCAATAGGAGGATGTGATTGAATACTAGATAATAAATTCATGTTGGTTGTGTGAGATTTCATAGAACAAGGAAATCTACAACCATATTTTCCTCTCTCCATGTGTGGGGGGGCACCCAAATAGAAATAAATAATCCTTCGACACCTTCTAACATTATATGTGATTTTCTACGAAACCCTTACACTATATTTCTAAGGTATTATAGGGTGAGTAAGTCTATTTCCACAAATATCATGCTAACATTATCATGATGACAAACCCTGATGCCTATGAAGAGGGATGAAGAATTCTATTGGTGAGAGTGCCCCTATCCAATTGAAGTGTTGAATGGAAAAAAAAATTTGAGTTTTAGAACACAACAACACATCTAGACATTCACTAGAGGGAGGAGCTATCTATATTCAGGTTATAACTGAGAGGATGTGAATTATATTAAACCCAACGACTTTATCAACTTCTGCTTCTGAAAGGGGTAGCTGAGGAACCTCTATGAAGAGCATTGAGAGTTGATACATCCTCCCAATTCTTCAAAATCCTTACTATGTCGAGTGACACATTTTAATTGTTGATGACCAATTAATATACTAGGATAAAGACCTATTTGATGTGAGTAGAGATCCTTTTCCTCCAAATAATCTAGAATCATACAAGAAAAAGGACATCTCTCTCCTTTATTTTGGACCTATATCATTATTGACATGAAACAATCCCTTGAAAGAGTTGATGTCCCAATGATTTCGGGAATAAAAACCTATAAAATCTGTGATGTATCTCCAAAATATGAAATCCCACTCACTTTCAAAAAATAGATGATTAATATTCTCCACCCATAATTTTTTTGTTGCATGAGCATCTAGAGGCCATGTAAATGCCCATGTGTTGAGTTTTCTCATTAGTGCCTATTTTTTTGTTCTAGATTTTCCACAAAAATGATAAAAAATTAATGGGTATTTCATTTTCAATAGAATACTACACTTATTAGTGCTTTCATTTGGTTGAACCACATTGTAGAAATCCTTCAATGTAAATGGTGCATATGTTGAAGCTGTTAAAACACATTTATCCAACTCCATGTTGGTCTTAATTGAGTCATACAGACATCACTAAAATGGGTTACGATTAAAATGAATTAAATTTAGAAAATTGTTGGCCTCTCATAATGATATGTTTTATAGATGTGCATGTAGGGAAAACAAAGATTTTACTAGCCCAATACTGAAACAAAAAATATATGTCATCCCTTCCAATGATCCATAACATGTTCTTTTGAAGAACCCATATATATTGAAACACCACATACAAAATAGTCGATGAGTTCACACCTGAAACTCTCATATATTCACCATGTATGTCCTTCAAATGTCTCCAACAATGTGTTTTTTCTTTCTTATATTACCAATCATGCTTTTCATGCATGCATCCCAGAGTGTCCTTTATATTCTTCAAGCCAATTTTTCCCTCATTAATATGTTTGTCCATCCACTCCAAATAAGCCCTGTGTTGGATCTATTTAGATCGAGCATACCATAAAAACTAATCTAAAATAATATCTATATTATGGATCACCCACTAGGGTCCCCAATAATATATAAATTATGCACTATGATTGATTACAATACACTCTTTATGACTGTTATTTAATAGTCGAAAGATAGATACTTGTTTTTCTAGTTTAATATTTTTATTGAGATTCTATCCATAGTCTGATCAAAATGATGAATTTAAAGACTCAATGGAGAGATAGGGGTAGTCAAATATTCCATCAGTAAATATCCACATTATATTATCAATTGATTTGTTATAGGGAAAAAACAAGGATTCGATCACCTCTGGGAGAAAAAAAATTTACTCTTCAAAAGAATAATAACATGCCTACTCCACTTGTTAAATACCTTAATGACCTCGATTTTACCCCAGGTCGACCTCCAATTAAGGTTCTTGTATATGATTATTTCATCCTCATACATAATATGGGATATAATATTATACTACATCTTACCTATTAATAATAAAATTCTTCCCATGGATAACCCTTATTGATATAGAGGCTTAAAACATCCTATGTAACTATGAAGATAATTGGGGATAGAAGGTCTCCATACTAGAAGTCACACATGAAATTAAAGAAATCGTCGATCATCACCATAAATGTTATGGATACCTAAGAAGAAATGAAGAATCTAATAACAATTTCCATACCCTAGGAGGATAATACCATGCGTGCTAAAACATTAAGAATGAACTTCCATTCAATTATTTCGTATGATTTATCCATGTCTAGTTTAATCATTTTATATGAACCATATGATTTGTAATTAATTTCACTTATTATGTCTTGTTAGAATGTAAGTTCTCCTTAAATAAATAGTCCCTTGAAAAAACCTAGAAGATCCTCAGATATCCATCAAGTAATGTTAGTAGAGAGCTGATTATTAATAAAAATCACAAGAACCGTGTAAGTGAGATTCCACTTGCTAATCAGTCTTTAGTGGAGAATGAACGTGGGATCATTAACATTTGGTAGGAGAACTCAAGTGTTTTCCTTTGTAACATGAGGAATATTTCATCCATTAAGTATGTCCTGCACAACCCTGACCAGGTCAGGACCCAACACACTTTATGAAATTATAAAGAAATACCTTGGGAACTCATCAAATCCAAGGGTACGTTCTTGGATATGATTTTTAATATCCTCAATTTATTGTCTCATTAAGAATAGCTTCAAGAACTATATTATAACAACTAGAAACAACATGGGGGGACGACACAAAGAAACTCATAAAATCTAACTTGTTATCCATGGAAATGCAATGCTTGTGGTGGATAGAAGTTCGCTGATGTGGGAGATATCCATGAAACCAACCATCATTGGGTTTTTTGTGTAGGAACCATTCTCAAGAAGGATATTAGGGTTGTGTCTATCCCTAATTCTCTTTTTTATAAGACTAGAATTAGGCTGTGTTATGTTCACCCTCACGAAGCCATCTAATTATTGTTTTCTCGTTGTATAGTCATTCATGGATGTGGACCATGTCTTCCAAAATATTCTTCTTATTAAAAATATCACTAAATATATGTTTTTTCATTTCCCTTCAAGGGTGGTCTTCAATCTTCCATTTTCCAAAATTAATCAATATGTGTCTCGAAAATTTGGTGGTTACAATGATTATCACAACATAAGATTTTTTTTGATGATATAACATATTTTGAAATTTTATCCATAAGGATACTTGGAATGTTTTGTTCATGTCTCCAAAATTGAATGTCAATAACTATAAATGTCCACCTAGAGATGTGAAAATAAGAAATGGCCTAATTTTTCCATCGAAAAATTTAGGGAAACAAATAGTGGTTAGTGATTCAATATTCTTAGAGAATGATGTGTTACCATAGAGTAATGGAATGATGATATTTTATGATCAATTTCTAGAAACATAAAAATAAGAAAAAAAGGTCCCTTGTTTACCCACTCTATTATCAAACAAGTTAAAAATGAGCTCTAACTAATCCCATGTCCATGAGGACTTTGTAGAACAATGAATGATACAAACACTTCATTATCCCTCATAGGGAACACTCCTATTCTATTCATTTCTTATTTAATGGAGAAAATGACAAAATCAACCACCATTATACAAAAAACATTTATAAGGAAAAATACTTCATGATCATGCAAGAGAGAGATTGTGATAGTTGGCTAACAGATTCTATATACATATGTGATGATTAAACTATGGTAGTTTCATGAGACCATTGTAGTCAAATGTTGATATGATGTGTAGACTAAATCAACCAATAATGAATTACAATGGAATATAAAAATAATCATATTTTATGGACATTTTGATGAATGTTGCACATTTTTAAGCGATGTGAAACCTACGCTATCAAAGTGGAATTTTCCTTAGTATTAAAAACTACCAAAAGGGAGACTTTGTGCTTTTGGACATCAATGGATATATAGACAGATTTAAATAGTAACCCCATGGTACATGTAGACCATGATTGGTTGTTCAAATTTTAACCTGGTGGGTCTTTATTTGGCCACAGATGAAGTAGAACATTTCAAATTGGAGGAGGAAAGAGATAATTCTAGAACACCCTTCATTATTTCGCTTGACCAGACTCTGTTATGTGATTGAAAGGAGTATTCTAAGGGGGTAGAGGATAGAACATGACTGGTAAATTTTGCATTAAATGAATCATTGATGAAGGATTTAGAAGGTATTTTAATTTGAGGCTACCAAAAAGGGAGAAATGTCTCAAAATTCGTCAGAAGGGAAGTAATAACACCCACCTACAAACCAAGGGATTGGAAAGATTTGCAAACTACTGATCTAACCAAGAGATCCTTACACATTATAGAAATGGGATCTACTAAAAGAAGTAGGCGTAGATACAAACAAATCCTGTAAGAGACCTAGATCATATGGTAAGAGAACCTTTGTCCAAGGGATGACAAACTTGTATTTTCCGCGATCCAGTCTGATACACACAGAATTGAATTCTGTAAAGGCCTAACTCAGAAACACAATTGGTGGAGTGGACGAAACCATGTCCAAAAACTGTGGAATATCAGATTCTTAATCAGCAAAGAAAAACTTCTTATGATGGGATTTATAATGCGATGTATCTTGAAGGACAAAACCCACCAAAAAATTACTTATCCATGAGATATTATTTTCCTCTTATGATGGACCATGATATATGGGCATGTGCTTTTGATGAGAGGGACCCCTTAATCCCTCAAACTAATTCTTCCAACTCATTCTACCAACTCAAAGTGTGATCCATTGGAGCTGAAAAAAGAGAAAATCTAATATGTTAATAGAAAAACTAAAGATTTGATTCAAGATAAAGATTCCTAAACATTTAGAGTGATATGATTAAAAAGAGGTTAAGTGATGTCCATTTCAATGTTGATATTTACCACTATACACTTTTCCATTCTAAGAGTTTTTTCTTACATTAAGAGAATGTTCCCTAAGAAGTTTTCAATGGATCATAAGAATGTGTAATTATTAAAGGGAAGGGGAATCACTGGGAGAATGTTCCAAAATTCATAAATGGCAGCTCCAATGGACCTCCATATCCATGTGAGATAGATAAAAATTACACTTTCATAAATATCATGGGGGGTTTCATCAGGCCCTAATAAAATCTTCTTATAACTATTATGTAATATAGAACGACTTCCGTTTCATAGAGGAGATGCGGGCTAGTGACACTAAATCCAAAATTCAAATCATCCCATAATACACCGACAATGATGACATGTCAGCACCATAGATACTTATCGATATCCAGTG
This sequence comes from Viscum album, assembly GCA_963277665.1. NCBI lineage: Eukaryota > Viridiplantae > Streptophyta > Magnoliopsida > Santalales > Viscaceae > Viscum > Viscum album. The sequence goes on from OY728133.1 coordinate 1,648,801,676, forward strand.
GAGAAAGTCTGTGACATCATTGAAATATTGTGTTGATATATCAAGAATATGAGAATTAAAATTCCAATCAATAAATGAGATCTCTAAAGTTCCGTTTTACTAGAACATAGATAAATACTTAGAAGAAATAATGACAGAATCCTTGAATTAATAATGTAGACACTAGTCATTTACAGGCTGCAACAAAGGAGATGATTCTACTGGTGATACAAAAATTCAATGATATTGAATCATTACCACTATTCATTTAAATAGAATTTAAAGTCAATTATATTATAAATTTGGTTTAAAGAAATAATATAGAACTTATATATATTAATAAAATTTAGTATGTTGTAATAATTATTATATTTAATTTTTATATATAAATTTAGTAAACTATTGACAATTTTCTTTATAAAACCCTGCATTCTCATTCAATTGATTTTATTTATATTAAATTAATTTATTCCACATCACTAATTGGAATTTTTGAAAAATGATTACTTATATTAAATATTAATAATTTATAATTTCATATATGTTAAAATAAATATATTAGCAAATAAATTAGTGAAATTATGTTAAATTAAGCATGCTGATTAAGATGAAAATGAGTTTATTAGGGAACTAAATATAAAAGTCAAGGAGAAAAATTACTTATATACTTTTACAAAACCGATTTTAAGAACATATTTCTACCATATACCCAAATTGATAATAAATTCTGTATTATCAATGGCATATGGGTTAAGGGTGACCTCCCAATAATGTTTATGTTTTTGTATTTACAGGAATCTCACACCCACTCTACTATAATATAGAACTCACTCCCCTCACTTATTCACACTAAAAAACCAATTTAATCTTCATAAATTTTACTAAATTACTCCCAAATATACCAAAAATATTACTAAAATAGTTATCTTTGGAAGAAACATATATTAGGAATGAATTTTTGCAAGACGAAAGTGGATACTTGAAAAAGAGGTAATGTTTTTCTAAAGTCATCATTATTTTATTTCATTCTCCATAGAATTCAATTATTATTATGTAATGCTAATATTATAAATTCATACTCATAAAGATAATTTTTTCTGTAATTATTAGGGTATGACCTACAACCACATACCTATCCATCAAACGAGATATGCAACTGTTGTTTGGTTTTATTGCGGATAACCTCCTCACAAACTTATGACATTCGTTCTTCTATTACAACATTTTTAGGTTGAGAATAATGTAGGATTTATAGTATATATATGATATATTTGATATATATATATATATATTATTTATTATTAAATAATTATTATATAATACATTGCTTCATGCATTCCATTTTATGGAAAAACAATAACACTGTTTGTGTATTCGATAGACAACTACCCCGTGAAGTGATGTGATACATTCACACATTAAATAGAATGTATTAAAGATGAATTTAATTACAACATATTATATATATAATATAATTATTAAATTTTAATGATAATAAAAATTTATATACTAATCAATTTTGTTAATTTTGATACAACAAGAAAATGGAAATAACATTCATGAATACCTATAAACTACCTTCTCCATGAACAATGTATTTTATTTCATTTCACCAAAATTTGAAATTTAAAATAAATAAAAATACGACATATATATATATATATATACTATATCTACTTCATGTTTTACATTATAGATATGATGGAAACATGATCTATATTAGTGGAATAAAAAAAATAAGAAGTCAAAACATTGTAAAAGATCAAAGGTGTTATTATTCGAAACGATAAAAATATTGAATGATTTTTAATAAAAATATAATAAAAAGATATTAAATGATCATATATGATATAATAATTATTAAAATGTTTCTATTATAAGTTAATAACATGATTAAAATCATTATACATGCGGTTAAAGAGTGTTTATTCAAAAGGAAGCATGCGGAAATGGATTCCATCACATTACGATTTCATTAATGAATATTGTAATGTTATGTTAAAAGTTTATTAAATAAAGTGGGTATACATCCCCTTTTTCATTAAATATTTTGAATAATTCACTCTTAAGGGTTTTTTGTTATTCAATTTGAATTATTTCTTCTATGTGGTTGGATGTTATTGTTAAAAAGTGATAAAGAAATTTCATAACTAAATTCCTTTCCATTAGGTTATATTAATTCTTCATTGTCAATAATTTTTTATGAATACATATATAATGAATTTATATATATATATTATTATGTATTTCGAAATTATTTATGTATATTAAATGTTTTCACACATAATCTATTCACTGATTAATCCTCACTATTGTTTTATTACCATTTTAAGGGCTAACCTCATTATCTCTTTCAAATTGATATTGTTTATAATATTATTTTATTAATAAATACTTTTATATTGTTATCTTATGTTTATTAGTTATATTATTCACTTGATAGATCCAATTTTACACTCTTTGGTTTTTAAAATATCATAGAATATTGTTGAAGAATACCTCCCTTCATTTCACTATTTTGCCAAATATTCAGTTCATCCAAAAAAATGTTTTATAAATTTTTTTTCTAAATTTTTATATTTTTATAAGTGATATATCAATTGAATATTTAAACATTAGTTTTTTCATGTTTTAAAAAGTTATTTTCAAATACAATGTTTTTAAAAATGTTTTTAAAAACAAAAAGAAAAATTTATCATGAATTATTTTAAAGATATTATATTATTTGATCAATGAAAACTACCTTTGTTCTGACTCTAATGGTTTAAAGTATACTTTTAATAACATTATTTATCATGTGTATGTATTATTTTGACTATGGAATGTATTAAATTTTAATTATTTATAAATTTATACTCAATAACATTCTCTTGGAAATGATTACATTACTATGAGAATTAAACATTATATTATGCTTAAATGTACACATTATTTATTAGGGAATTTATTTCTCCCTAAAACATATAACTTTTATACTAATGGTTTTCACCTTTAATGTTATTTTATAATCTATAGAAAAATTGATAAATCAGTATACTTTAGTCAATACAAAGGCTTTTGTAAAAGGAACATTGTTTATGAATAAAATAAATTATATGATATATGAGGAATGCTTTGGACATGTACGACATGGGTTGGTGAACAATTAAATTAATCCCCATAATGCATCAGTAGTCTCATGGGATGTAATTAGTTAGTCAAAAACCCTTCATGTTTATAACCACGAACATTCTAAACTATCTTGTAAAAGGACATAACAGTAATATGCTAAAATGTCTTATGAAGTTTCATGATGGTAATGTTTCCATGTTCATAGGAAACATGGAATCTAATAATTAAGAGTTTCCATCATTAAAATATAGTTTTTATTATCCATGATACATTCAAAATGACAAAATCTATCTATGAAATTTATGGTCACTTTATTGATTGACTGGAAGGTGTTTTCAGTTATTTACCATCCCATATTTATTATGACTTATCCATTTATGATAGTAATGTTAGTGATTAAATGAATTTTTTTTGTTAATTACCATTACATTTTAATGCACTAATTTCTCATTTGATTGATAGATTTAAATGTGTATTTAGTTATTTACATTTCAATATTTATCACTCTCATTGATTTATTATTTAATGTTCTTTACATTACCTGTATCGAGAATTTATGCTAAAAATTAATTTGATTGTTTTAACAAGGATAAAATGATGTTTAATATGACTGATAGGAATAAATATTATATAGAGATTAAAGATATTATCAAAAAAATGTTATAATATGTGAAATAAATTGTAATAAAATTTTCATGTATTAATCTATTTTACCAAGACTACTAAAAAATTTTGAAATTTGGGAAATGAATTCCTTGTATCATATGCCAATTAATGTGTCGTTGACACTGGATCTAGGATTAAAGAGTTTCAGACACTGTAGTTGTTTTACAGAAATTAGTAGGAACCTTGGAAACTAGATGTAACGCCCTGGCCCTAGATACCCAGAGTCGGTGCATTATTACATAACATTTTCATGATCATAAGGAAGTCATTTATCGAATGACTGATCAGATTATTATTATTGGAAATTAAATACATACATAAGTTCAACATTACAAATTGAAAATAAATACATCACAAATTTATTTCATTGTAAACATCTAAGCCTCCTAGATAATGCATTAAAGTCACTCATAACTAACTTCTTCCAATATTGAGAAAATTAAACATATGAAATGGGTGATCTCAAAAGTTTAGTAAGGGTAAAAAATATAGCAAAAAATAACATAAATATTAATCATTTAGAAAATTTGAAACCTCATGCCTTTTCCAATAATAAACATGTATACTTTTATTTTAGTAATATGAGCTGAGTAAATAATTTCATAATAAAATTTAATCTTGAGTATTATACTAGTCAAATTACCACATGAAACATCATTAATTTTTTCATAATGAGGGATTGTATAATGTAAGAAATTCTGAAACATTTTTTAAGGCCTCAGCCAACACGTATTAAAATGATAAAGGCCTCGGCCAAAAACTTATATAAAATTGGGAATGCCCTCAGCCAATTCCATGTCTAGTTGTCTCATGAGACCCACCGATGAATCGAGGAGCTATAGAGGGCGCCACCAATCACTTTTTATGTCCTATAAATTGCACATATTAAAAGGATGAAATAAAAAATAAACACTTATATTAAAAGTAGCATAAGAAATGTTCATACCTTAACCATAAACCATGAATGGTATAAAATATCACATCCACTGTCAATCATATCAAAAAACATTCAATACAATATTGAAGATTCGTATCATAATAAATCAACATGAAATTAACATAAAATCCATCATTGGATGTTGACAATGATGAAATCCAAATGTATTTTTGAGAAATTTCTCTTTCTATTTTGAAATAATTTAAGAGTCACATATTCATAAAGAAGACATTTATTTTTAAAAAATTCTTATAAGATTGTTAGGGAAGGTTCGATGATGTTATAACATCATAAAATGGCCGCACCAACCGCATAAGTTAAAAAACGACATTCTTTACAAAAAAATTTCGAAAAGGTTATAAAGGACCTTGTTTGGAAAATGACCGAATGATTTCATTATAAACATCATATAAAATTCAAACAAGTGTATAAATGAATTTAACTCATAGACTATAAAATAGTAAGAATGTCTTGAAATTGTTTTTAAAAAATATGGATGTGGATGATAAAGAGATCCCAGTAGATTATTATGTATAAACAACTTCAGATAATAAAGAGATTGTAGAATTAAACCATACCTTGTAATTTTCTATGGTCTAAGGTAGGATAACCTCTTGTATAATGGTGAAACAATTGTTATTAAATTAAACAATAATCAAATACATTAATATTATAGCATATATGATCTTTTAACATTGCTTTGTTAACAATATCTTAGAATTATCGTCTTTCCTGGTGATAGATGATTTGTTATCCTTTGTATACTTTGTTAGGTAAGTAATGATTTTTATGGATAGAATGTATATTATTCATATTTATAATAATATAATGACAATAAATATTATTTCTAATCATTGTATAAAAATTAGTTTTGAATAGATACGATAAGGAATGAATCTCATCGCGTTCGTGGAGATGGTAATCCATACATATGCACGAGCGACATTATCATTTTTTGATATTAATATAATATAAAATTAGTTGTCTTATGATATATACAGAATCATTATATTTTTATATTTATTATTTACATCAAATAAATATCATTATTATACCCATAAAAATAATAATGTATTGAATAAAAAATTACACTACATCGTATAGACGGCAAGACATACGTTCGCATGTATGGTGACATGACATTCAATGGATGGATAGAATCATGAACACGGTTGTACCATAATTATAATAAAATCATTGTATTTAGAAGATTTTGGAGTTATTATTTTGGAATGGAAACAATAATTAAATAGGATGTGGAAAAAGAAAGGTACATGAAAGAGGTGTTGAAATATTTACATCCTCTTCGGGTTCTTCAATTGGATTTGATCTAAAGGGATCCTAGTCTTTTAGAATAAACTCATAGTTAAATAGTTTGACATTTACGATGTCTCTTTGCATATTTATATTTTATAGTTAATAAATATTCTATATACATCCAACATAATCCCAAGTGGATCATTAATGATATACTTATCATTATATATGTCTTCTGGCCAAACCATAGATTTTTAGGAATACAAAATAAAATAATAAAATAATATTTTAATTAAAAAATCACTTATTTAAATTTTGACAGTATTTGATATTTTGTTTTTCCTAAATCATAACTGCATTATTTCCAAGATTAATTTCATATAACCAACACTAATATGTCAAATTAAACATGAAAATTAGTGTAATTCATAAAAACTAAAAAATTACATTTATTTGAATATTTATGATTATAATTATTTTAATATTACATTAATTAGGTAATTACAACATCATCATTGTGTCATAAATAAATTATATTGTATAATATTTAAAAAATATAATTAAAATACCACAATGTTTTAAATATCTGTCCATTTATAATGAATATTTATAGTCTAATTTATCTTATTTGAAACCCTATATTAAAAATCGTTTAGTTATTAAGCATTGAATTTATAATGTTTTACTCTTATTTAATTAAAAAATAATAAAAATCCTAATATAATCCATGTGAACCAAAGTGGATCATCTATTATTAATAAGTATGTTTTTGGAAAAATTATACTTATCCAATATATTTAGAACATGTATTAGAGTAATAATACTATAATTTTTCCCTTAATTACCATATTTACTTATAACCGTGGTAAATGAAAGTAAAAAGTTATTATTCACTATAAATTATTTTTATCATATTGAACCACATTTTACTCATAGATAATGACTATTTCTATTTGATTTTGGAAATTCAACTCTCTGATGTGGTAAAATTTAGATTTTGGTAAATTTGAAAATACTTTTAGGAGGTAGGTAAAAGACGGTAAAAAGTTCAATAAAATTTCTATCCATCTATAATTATTATAATATAAATCCAATGAATTACATTAAAAATATATAGGTATTATGTATCTATTTTGAACAAAGATAAATTAAAATAAAATACATATTTATTTAAATAAAATGTCAGTTTTAAACAATGACTAACTATTTTTCAGTATTCATCAAAAATAGAATGTTTTCAGAAATATTAAAAAAATTTATCCCTATTCTAATTTCATTATTCCGAATACAAAAATGAAGTCAATTTTAAAAGATAAAATATATAATATTTCAAAAAGTGGGTATTACTATTCATAATGTCTTGTTTTATTGTTTTTTGGTGTGTTAGAACATGACGTTGCGCACAACACACACTACAACATTAATCAAAGAGAAGCGTACCATGGAAGCTTGTGGTGTTACACCAGATTTATGAAAACATAGATAGGGATCATAATCTTAAGGTAGTAATTTATGTTAATTATAAAGGAACAAATTAATGTTTGGGTAAGATATAGATATTATGCTTCTTCTTTGAAATACATAATTTTATTTATATTACAAGTGCACAATATTTTGGAAAGGATTCACCTTGGTGAAATAACTCTAAAAAGTTGAATTGGGCTTGACCCGAGTGTAACCTGGTACACAACAACAAGACCTAAAATTCACTTGGTATTTCCCTCTTGGGAGATATTATCATGAAAACTCACATTCTCTTTACGAATCATTATAAATTAGTTGAAAAGACAATGAAAATGAATGCACTAGGTAAAACCATATATCAATGAAAGACCTATTTTAAAATAAAATGTTTAAAGTATATATTTGTAATCTATAATTATATTATAGATGTATTTTTAAAAATGGTATATTTTCTCTAAGATTGATGAAACATATAAAGATTATTTTAAATTATAGAAGAAATAGAGTATTCATAAACATAGTAGTTACGAATACTCTCATGGGATATCATTTTTAGATTCATCATATGTTCAAATTCAAAAGCACCACTCTTTATGTCTTTTGTGGTTGGAGTCTTCAAAAATTAATGAAATTTTTGGAGAAATTTTGTTCATTTCTATATTTTAGTGGATATGTTATTTGAGGAATAATTCCTTAAATTTTATTAGACAAATATCTTTACTTATAACATTTGCGATTATTATTATCATTGTAACAACCCAAACATTTATAAATAAAATTACTCTTTGATTTAGAAAATACATCTTCTAGATATTGAATACATTTGAACATATTTTGTTTTATTATATCCAAATGGATTTAAATGACTATTATGTAGTTGTTCTATTGATAATATACCAATGGAATAGTGATCACATGAATAGTAAAAGTATAGGGATTTAACAATTCCTTTTGACTCAGAGAAATTAACTGAAGGCCTCAACCAGTAGGATTATCCCCTATGAATCCAATTTCTCATATACTTCAAAGGAGATATAATTTATGTTATTTTACCTAGGCTACTAGAAATATGGGATAAAACAAATTATCTACATGTGAAATCGTTTACCGGAGAAGTTCAAGATCATCATATCACGATCCAAACCATGTTCACCCAGTGGACCCATGAAAGAACAACCATTGTTCACCTTACACTAAGGGAATATTATAGTGTAATAAAGTAATATGTATAATGATAATTGAAATAATAATATGTATATTTTTTTAGGTGGAATAATTAATATAATTTTATCCTATTATTATTACTTATAAATGACATTTAATGCACAAATACTTTTTTTGATAATATTCAAATTATATTAAGAACTATATTTTAAGGTGTTAATAGAATTTTGAAATAAAAAATATTTTTAAAAGTATTATTGTTAGATAAATTTTATTAAATAAAAATTATCTTATAATTTTTATTATGTCAAATATAAATTTTATTAAGGATTGAATTTTTTTTCAAACCCTTTAATTAACAATTAATTATATTTTTTAGTTAAAAAGTGAAATATCTAAAATTTAAAAAATTATTTTTATAAAATAAAAATTATTTTTGTAATGATGATGTCGAAATTTTTAAATGATGTATTTTTCATAATTTTTATTGTGGACAAATTTTCAGTTTAAAATTAAATACTATATAAATATATTGTTTATTATATGACATCATAATAGACCAATAATGATATAGTAAATGTTATAAAATATATCATCAAACAAACATAAATATTTTAACTTCAAAATAATTTAAATTTAGTTTAATTAATTTATTTTATATTGCCTTAGTGAATCCTCTATGACATATAAAATGTCATAATATTTTTAAAATCATTTCCAAGAATGTGTGACTCACCATCATATAGTATGTGGAAGTATTGTAATATATCCGGCCCTTATAGATATAAAATAATGTATTCTAATTCCCATTTCCAAAATCCATTGGAAAACCCACGGTATGGTTTGTTGTTTTGAATATTTTACTATGTAGTGTCCAAAACCAAAATAATAATGAAATCACAGTCTATTCCTATACAAACCGCCCAAATACCACATTTCTAATCACTATAACACTTTATATCTTGACCAAACTCTTCCATCTACTCCATATTGTCTATCAAAAGCTCCCCCAAGAACCTAATAAGTCTTTTCCCAACCATTGGATCCACAAATCCATGTAAGGGATCCTACACAATCCTCTTTTATCAAGAAGATATTTTGTGATATATCATTTAATTTAAATTTTCATATATTGGAATATGTTGGTAAGTAATATACTTACATTATATTTGAATTATAAATAATAATCTTATCATTTTACTCTCAGTAATCCATCTATCATGCCTTTATGTACACCCGTTAATATAATGAAATTTTGTATGGTATTCTCTCCTTCTTCTATTCCTTTCAATTCAATAACCTTGTTTGAAATTACCCCTATCAATTTAGGTTGTTTATAATGTGATCCTTTTATAATCAATTCAATACATTTAATATTATGTTATTTCAATGTGGGAATGTTTATCCTTCCCCATTTTAACCCTTACCTAAGCTGTTACTATGAAGAGATTCGATAAAGGATTTCTCTATTTTCATTTACATTCGAGAACTTTTTAAATTTTATGCATTTTAAACTCCTGTTCATATATTAGGATAAAAATATACATGATCCACATAGATTTCATTTCATGTATAAATTATTATAGATCCATTTCTATCTCATTAAACAATTTTATTAATTTCTACATGACACTATTATGTTTCCAAAATTACACCACAATTTTCCATGCCAAAATCATGGTGTAATGAATATCATAACAATTTAAATATCAAGGGTATTATTATTTATCAAAATATACTTATTTATTGTGGAATTACATGTATTTATTCTAAATACCATTATAATGGAATAATTCATGATTTTGAATGAGTCCATGTTATATTATATATGTGGTACACTTATGAATTATATTGAAATGATTATGAAGGGTTCACCCTTACAGCACTCTAATGCATTGTGTAATGTTTAGTATAATGATACATCAGGTTCGAATAGTGTATTACTTGATTCAATTATGAGACATTAGTATACCATGATGTATTTGTGATTTATCATGGACGTATATTTATGATGTGGTGTTTTTTGTTGTTACACCATTTCCATGTGATGATTATCATGCTATATCATTATTTTTTATTCATATTCCATTTAATGCTCCATTGATATGAATTTTTAATAACATGTATTTTCATCATTATGTTATGAACTGTTTGACCCATTATTGGGATATATAGATCTCCGCTATCATATGTTTTTCTCAAGGATATCCCATGAATTTTTATTTATGAAAGAGTATTACTAACTTGATATGAAGGTTTTCAATAAAGATATCTTATTTTTTGTTTTAAGATGTTATGTAATTTAACTAATTTCTAAAGACACTATACTTATCAATCTCTTGGGATTATATTAATTTTCATATCTTCTGATAAATATTGTATTAATGTGTAATATGTTATGAGTTTTTATATTTGGTATCAGAGCATGGTATAGTTATTTATTAGGGATTAGGATTATAAACTATAGTGAAAAACTACATGAATAATACTATGTGTAAGAAAATGTCCCTAAACTTTTTAGGTATCGAGTAAGTTGATTATCATTAAAATACATCTTTGTAGGGTTACTAAATGTGGATGTGGTTTTAGAATAGATGTACCAAGTAGTAACAACTCAGACGAGTGGTTACATGACTAATTCAGGGTAACTTGGAACATAAATACATGCCTCACTGTACACCAAATTTGACACTGCCCGGGGATATTATTTGGTAAATATATAATTTCTTTAAGAAAAATTATTAATGGATGAATATGAACCTAAGATTATATGTTAGGAAAAAAATCATGGGAAACATATAATGATACCTATAAATTTATTAGTAAAAGAGATAAATGTAATATAAATGTTATCCCTATAATGACATTGGATTCCCATTTATGCGTTTAACTATTCAAGTTACTCATCACTAATTTTACTTTCATTATATAGAATTGTCTATAATAGGACGAACCCAATTAACAATTTATGTGAATGGAAATGTGATGACAACCCCAATTAAACGCTCATCATAATGGGAGAGGGAATCAAAAAAATTGTCTTGATAATCTCACAGTTAACTAATTTTATGAATCAAAACCTAGATGGTGAGGTTAACCAAAACACCCATAAGGGAGAAAAACCATCAATAAAAAGCTTCATGTTGTGAAGGCCTCCTACATTCAACAGATCCTGTGATCCCTTAATTGCGAAGCAATGGATCAATTTCATTGAATTTATCATTTCCCGCCTTAAATGTTCCAAAAAAGATATAGTTCTTCATGATACCAATTTTATGGAGGATGAAGATGATAATTGGTGACCATTTTTCAATATTTATTCCTAAAGTAGATATCTTAAAATTAGAATGGAAGGATTCCAAGAAAATATTTTTTCATAAATATATTCCATGCACCCTCCATCTTAATATGGATAGAGATTTTATTTCACTCTAGAAAAAAGGCGAAAAATCTATTGGGAATATGAGGAAAACATGTCCATACATTTTTGATATGCCTTATGATTTTTCATTACCCCTGAATGCAATGTTGAAAACATTTGGGTGGGCTAAAGTCTAGTATACAAAAATCCTTAGAAATATCCATCATTAATAGGTACAAGGAAATTTTTGGATGTTCCCTCAAAGTCATGATGGAGATCAGTGAATCATAGGTGTATCTTTGGGATGATTAGATGAAAATTGATATTAATTCTGGTGATCTTATGGTTAAATCCAATGGTGCTATAAAATTAAAACAACCCAACTGACAAAGGTCTGGAAAGAAGATCCCTTGAAATTTCATGAGTGTAATGAAGAAATGCATTAGGTGTAGAAGGGAAGGGCATCTGGCCAATGATTTTCGACCAAAGAAACATTCCCATGTGATTGTGGAATAAAATTATTCCATCATCCATCATTCATTTGTTCATTGTTATAACTGAAAGAAACATGAGAAATTTCTGGATCAATTGAAATTTCAAGGGTAATTGGAGGCAACCAACAATCTTTAACGAAACAAGGGAGTGATTTCTCCATCACTACTTCCCATGTGAATCCCGAAAAAATGGTGAAAGATACTCTAGTTATTAATTAAACAATAGATAATATATTTTTTGTTTCTAGTTCTATACATTCTTTTATATTATGGATGTTTAGTTTAACAATCCAATCACCACCATAAATCATGGAAGTAGATATGTCGATGAAAAATGAAAATTGAGTAATTATTTCATTCTATGTATATAAATACAACCCTATTTTAATTTGTTTAATAAACATATCATTGAACCACATCATACTCCCAGTGTTTTAAATTTATTGAATTATGTGAAAGTATTGGTTTTCTTTATAATGATCAATCAGAAATTGCAGCAAATAAGAAATCATCCTATGTTTGGGGAATTGTCCTATGACTCTATTAAAGTACAATGAGGAGGATGATTCTTTTTCAAAACCAACATCCCAAGAAAAGATATTACTACCATATAAGCATGTTTATCTTTTATAAATGATTTATTCTAAGGAAAGAACCATTCTCTAAGACATTATTATTGAAATTGAATTCACTGATGTGTTTCAATATAAAATTCCTAGTCTCCCTCTTATTTTAGAGGTTGAAATTTTTATCAATATTATACCTTGGTTGTTTCCAATATCCAAGAATCTATATAGTATATATATTGTTGAACAGTATGAGATAATGACAAAACTATCATAGAATATGGACAAAGGGTTTTTACTCACATGTGTGACACAATGGGGTGCATCACTCCTCTTCATAGAGAAGAAAGATGTGTCAATTCAAATTTTCATTGATTACTGGGAGAATAAAAAATCATGATATGGAAAAATTATCCTTTTCCTTGAATTAGTGAATTTCATGATCAACTATGTGGACAAAAATAATTATCCAAGGTGGATCTATGTTTGAGTTGTTATAGATTTAGGTTGAAGAAGGATGATATCCATAAGGATTCTTTTGGTTCATGTTATGGGCACTATGAATTCATAGAGATTCAATTCAGACTCACTAATGATCTTTTAATATTAATTTACATGATGAATAATGTTTTTAGATATTACCTTAACACGTTTTGGGTACTCTTTATAGATGATATTCTAATATAATCCAAACCACTGAGGAGCGTGAGGAGAATATATGCACTGTTCTTAAGACCATATCAAAGGAGAAGCTATATGAAAAATAATAATTTCTTTTGTTTTTGTTTACTGGAGATCATTCTTATGCAATATCATCAAATGAATTGGGATATCTATGGATCATTCAATGAAAAAAGTAATTGTGGGATGGCCAATTCCAACATCAGCGATAGATATCCATAACATCCATGGGTTACCATGATATTATCTCTAATTTATGAGAAATTTATCACAATTCTAAAACCATCCTAAAAATATAATTTAGAAGCGATTTAAGTTCTCATGTTATGATGAATGTGAATAATGTTTTATTGAGTTGATAAATAGTGTTTTCCTTATGCCTATTCTCACACTACAAAGAAATGAATAGCATTTAAAAAATAACAGCGATGCATAAAAGAAGGTATTGGGAAGTGTGCTGATGAAAAATTACAATTTCATTTACTACACATCATGGTAGTTACAAATTCATGAAAAAATAATCTGATGCATGACTTGGAGTTAGAAGCTGTGATGTTTTCAATGAAAATCTGGATGCATTATCTCTTTTGGGAGTAGTTTGAGATATAAACTAACCAAAAAAATAATATATATATTTATATAGAAATAGATGAATATGCGTCAAAGAATATGGTTATATCTCATCATGTATCATGACCACTCAATCCACTACCATAAAGGAAAAGTGAAAAAGCTAGTAGATACTCTATGTAGAAAAGAACCAATAATTTTATCATTAATAAGAATTGAATAGGATCCAATATTATTAGATTTAAATAGGATGGGCATTGAAATTATAATGAAAAGAACTTAATCAATCCTTTCACAAGTAATTTATCATCCATGGGAATTGTTAAAGAATGATCGAATGAATGATGTTGGAATTCATAAGAAATAAAACTGTATTAGAAAAAAAATTCTTGAAGTTAAATTATAATGAATAATGAATGGTGATATTTGGGTTCACACTTTGTGTTTCATAAAATCGTGAGATAAATAATGATCATTTGGATGATGCACATAGTAAGAATTTCTCCATTCACCTAGAAAACAAAATGATATATCAACATCTCCGAGGGAAAAATTAGTGAGACAACATGATGTAGGATATTGTTGAATATACATCAAATCATATATATGTCAGCGATTGAAGGATAAAAGGTGTAATTCTAAGCATATGATGAAACCATTAACCACACCAAGAATAAAATTGGAAAACATTATATTGGAATTTTTCACTAGACTTCAAAAAACATCCAAAGAAAAAAATCGATATCGGTCCTTGGGGATTGTCTTAAAATGTCATCACAATTTATTTCAATTCATGTTTATTAACATATTCATCAACTACAATGGATATAGTTTAGAGAAGTTGTAAGGTTTCTTGGAGTACCACTATCTATTTTGTCTGTTCGAGATAAAAGATTTACCTATAGGTTTTGTAGAGGTATCCAGAATGCTCTAAACTCTGGGCTGAATGTCAGCATAGCATATTACCCTCAAACTGATGGCCAATTTGAGAAGTTTATCCAAAGAAAAATAGGACATGTTGAGTGATTTCTAAATGTACTTCAATGGAAGATGTTACCAACATATTCCTTTGGTGGAGTACTCAAACAAAAGTAGTTTCTTTTCAAGCCTTAGAAGAGATCCTTATGAATCCCTTTATGGGAAGATGTGTATAACATTAAAATGTTGGGATGTAGTTAGGGAAAAAATATTATAGTTCTCTAAATGGACAATTAAATAGTAGAAAAAATCTATACCAATCAGAAAGAACATCACAGATAATCATAAGTGTAAAAATAGCCATGTTGACAATCATGATGAGAAAAATTGTTTTATGTTATAGATATAGTATTACAACACATATCTCCATGGAAGATAATTTTGTCATTTTCGAAGATAAGAATGAATATCTCATGGTACATCGACTCTTTTGAGATCCTTGATCGCATTGGAGTAGTGGCCTATTGACTAGCACTCCCACTAAATCTGTATTAAGTATATGATGTATTCCATTAGTCTTTCATCAGGAAGTACATACCATTCCCCTCACAAGTAATCAATCATGAGGTGGTTCCACGGGTGGATGAAATTTACTATGTGGAGAATTCATTCAAGATCTTAGATCGTAGAGTAAATGTTCATTGAAATGATACAATTCCCCTTGTCACAGAGTTGTGGTGAGAACAATATATTGAAGAAGCAACATCGGATCCAGAGGATGGGATGAAGATGAGTTACCCCCATCAATTTTAGTGTGTGGAAAGAATATTTAGAAGGAGAAATTTCTTAGTGGGGAAGGTTGAACTTTCCAAACATTTTTGAATAAAATTACAATATTATTTAAATAAATTTATTAGGGTTATAGAATAAAAATAAACTTATTTTTATTATTTTATCCAATTGTATTTTAATTACCAAATGTATCATTAACATCGAAAATATATATATTGAAAATTAATCACATTACAAGTAAAAGTATATTGTTTTATGAATTCATTTTCAATCAAAAAATAATTGATGGCCACAACCAGTTGGATAATACCTTATGAAACACACTGATTGCTACATTTGATGGAGATACCATTTCATGTAATATCCATATATTAATTCCATCTTTATATCCAACATCTTATGTGTGAGAAAAACATTTTATGAGAGATGTTCAAACTCATCCAGTTCACAAAACAAACCATGATCACAGAATGACTCCATGAAATCCCCATAATCACACTCATTACTATTAGGGGATATACTAGATTAATAAGGGGATATATATCAATAACATATAAATAATAATATGTTCATTTATTTGTATGGAATAATGAATATATTTTTATCCCAATATTGTTACATTGTAGGTGATTTTTAATGAACAAATAGAATTTATAGTTAATATTAAAATTAAATTACAGAATCTATTTTGAAGATATAATTGATTTTTGAAATAAATAATATTTCTATTAAAAATTATTATTATGTATCTTTTATTAAATATAAATTATCATATAATTTTTATGATGTCAAATAAAATTTTTATTTTGTTTTTAAAAATGATTGTTTCAATACCCATTTAATTTTCAATAAATGTAGATTTTTATTATAAAAGTAAAAAAGAAAATTTTATAAAAAAAATTAGATAAAATTACATTAATTTTTGGAATCAGGATTTCAAAATTATCCAATGGTAAATTTTTCATAATTTTAAAAGACGGTCGAATTTTGTGGTGAAAATGAAATTCAAAATAAATGTAGTGTCTTTTATGACATCAATATAGACTTGTAGTAGTGTAATAAATGACATAAAAAGTATATTATAAAAAATATATTTTATTAATTTAATATACGATAATTTTTTATTTATTTTATTTATTTTATAATGCCTTAGTGAATACACTAAGACATATATATTATTTTGAAATTATAAAATCATTTACATAAATGTGTGACTCCACTCTGTATAAGAATGGAAGATATTTAAATTTATTCTACCCTTATACCAATAAAATAATTTATTCCAATCCCCTTTTCCAAAAAATATCAGCAAAAACAATGATATCATTTGTGGTTTTGAATGCTTTTTTATGATGTTTCCAAAAAAAATAACAAAAAGAAATCCCCATCATTTCCTATATTAATCATCTAAATCCCCCATTTATATTCCCTAAAAATATTTTATGGAAAACCATAATATTTACTCTACTCCCTAGAGTACTCCCAAGGTACCTTAATCCCCCATGAAGCCTATCCTAATATTTTGGAGTCAAAATTTTTTTATGGGATTTTACACTATCCACTTTTATCAATCACACCATTTGTGATATGTATTTTAATTACAAATTTCATATGTTAGTATATGTTCATACACACTAACCATACTATAAATAGAAAGTATAAATAATTATAGTTTCATTTCACTCACATTAATCCATATATTTTCTTTTATGTTCACATGTTACCATGCCAAAATTTCTTAAGGGATCCTCCCCTTCTTCTCTTCCATTCAATTCAAGATCCTCATTTTAAATTAGTAATTTTAATTCTTAATTGGTTCTATTTTCATAATTTTATATCCAATTACCTAAGAATAATTTTATATTATTTTAATGATGGCTCATTTGTCTTTCCCCATTTGAACCCTTACCTGGTCCGTTACAATGTCTAAATTCGGAAACAGATTTATCTCTTTTCATTCCATTCAATAATTTATTTTATATTATGCATTGTAAATAAAAATTCATATTATTGAATAGTATGTTCCACGATCTCATTAATATACAAATAATTTCTAAATTTTGAGATACACATTTCACTCTCATTAACACATATTATTAATTTCTATATCACACAATAATGTTGAGAAAACTGAACAGTGATTTTCCATGACAGAATCATCTTGTAGAGAATACAATAAGATTTTTTCAATAAAAAGTGTTCATATATATGAACATATACTTTTTAATGGGGGATTACATGGATGTATTAAACATTACTTAATTATGGTATAAATTATGATTTTGAATTTATCTAGGTTATACGATCTATGTGGTACACATAAGCATGAGATGGAAATGATTATGATGGATGAACCCTGATAGTTCTTTAATGCATTTGGTAATGTTTACTATCATGAAAAGACAAGTAGGGATATAGGTTTACCTAATTACATTATGGTACCTTTGCCCACCGTGATGTCTTTGTAGTTTAACTTTGACATATGTCTATGATGCAATGTTTTTGTGGTTTCAACATTTCCATGTTATGGTTATCATGACACATCATGTCTATATATTCACATTCCTTTTTTCTGCATTGAAATGACAATTAATGAAAGATTATATTCTTCTTCATGTTATAACATGATTTCTCTATTAAGGGGCTCTATAACTCACCCAATTCATTTGTTTCTTCCCAGAAAATCCCATCATGTTGAAAGTATGATGGAGTATTATGAACATGTTAAGGAGGATTTCAATAAATATGTTGGATTTTATGTTATAAGTAGGTATGTAATGTATTTAATTAGTAATGAAACTGTACATGTCTATATATTGGGGTTTTAATATGGTTTATATCATTTAATAAATTATGTATTAACATGTAATGATATGGGGGTTCTTATAATAATTATTGTCACTTATTATTTTTAGACATTGTGGATTAAAAATAATTAGTATTAAAAACATAATAAAATATTTATGATAAACATTATTTCAAGGATAATCATCAAATTATTAGAATAACTATAAGAATTGTTTGAATATAGTTATTTAAAAAGGACAACCTTCATGGATGGTATCGACCTACTACATTTGTCAATGTGATGCGACTAGAAACCAAAAATAAATGATGATAAGGGCTTTGCGGCCACTAATGGCCTACGTGTTGTCCTGGTTAATATGAAATCATTTTCAGATAAATATTTATCAATAATTTTTAATGGTTAACAAGAGGTATTAAATTTTATGTTTTTATAAAAATTAATTAACTATATTTTATATAAAAAGTATTTTGAGATAAAAAAATGAGATATCATCCTTTTAGGTATCTTATGATTTATTGATAGTGAACATTGGTGTATAGGAAAAAAATAAATTTCTGGATTATAATTTCTTGTATTAGGATCTCTAAGTGAATACAAAGGATTAAATTGTGTTGATATCTCTATATTATTAGATAGTGAAATAGTTCTGTATCATTTCAAAAATTATATTGAATAAAATGATGTCATATTATCATCATTTTTAATGATATCAATGACATTATCAATCTTATTATATTTGAGGATTTGAGGCCTACAGCATACCATTGATCATTCAATTTTTCATGGATAATGACCTCAATAACACTGTATAAATATTTTCATTTTTCATCCATATCATTGCCTTCCATCAATATTTTTCTAAATAGACACCTGGTTATATGTTATTCAATGTGACTTTTGTATATACAATTCTAACTTATTAAGAGTATATTTAATTAAATCTTGTAAGATGAGTGTTTTTATATATTTGAAATTTCAATTATCAATCCTGGGAATATCATGATCATGTATTAACTTTTCTGAAATAATCTATTTACGATTTGGAGAATGAAACACCCCAAAATGTTAAAATATGAATATGATATTCGACAACTTATATGAAATAAAAAATAAAAAATAAAAGGAAATATAACATACCTAGAATAGGTTTTCTATTTTAATTAAATTATAATTTTGATATATCTTTCAATTCTTGCAACACTATTTTATTTAATGTTACATGCAACAATGAGTTTCTTCGATAACATGCATTACACGTAGGCCTGTGTTTTACCACGTAATAAAAGAAATATTACTAATACTGAAAATTTTCAAATAGAATTAAAAATGATGATTTTGAATAGAAATAAATAACTTATGATAATATAAGTTATAATTAATTTTTTCCAATTAATTATATATAAATATATAAACCAATTTTATATAAAATTAATAATTCTATAATAAAAGTACTATTATATGCCAAAGGCATTTTATAACAATAGATAAATTAATTACTATTAGTGAATTATAATAATGAAATTTAGATATTATATTTTCATTAAAATGTTTTAATATTCATCAAATCATACTGATAGACAGAAAATAAGAACAAATCCAATTTTTTTCTTAAAAAGATATATTTCTCTAAAGGTAGTTTTTTCTCTTTTTATTGAGCACATATTTTAAAATTAATATTTTAAAAATTTATAAATTTTATATAAAGAAATAAAACTATGTTTTTAAATTCTACTTTGAAATCTATATTAGGGAGATAATTTGGTTTTTGTCTAGGAAGACACATTTTTTTATTAATAGTGAAAAATATCATTTTTTAATGAAAGTTGACATTGCATCTGAAGAGTTTATATTGTTAAATTATATTATGTAAAAAAATTTTATGTAAAAATGTTTTCAATGATAAATATATTAATATCATTATGTTCAATGGAATTGACTTTATAATAAATTGAGATATAAAAAAATCACAAACTATTGAACATTTTTTGTTTAAAAAACCACTTTTTGTTCCATATAAACTATTAGATTCAAATTTATATCAGCCACAAATATGATTTGAATTTGGAAAAATTGATTCCATATTTTTATTAAGAATAATATTTAATATTTAATTATTTAATAATAATTTTTTAACCTAGTGATTAGTGGAAATAGTTAAATCTAATCCAATTATTAAGAGAAAACGAGTTTACTAGGAGACTAAACATTAATCTTAAGGGAAAAAATGAAATATTTTTTTGAAAAATACATTTAATGAAAATATTTATACAATAACCTATAATATATTCATTATGTAATATTATCAGTTGCACATTAGAATAGAAAACCTCTCAATAGTGTTTACCCTTTGGTATTTACAAGAATGCCACTACTCCTCCACTATGAAGGGGCACTCACTCCTCTCTCATATTCACAAAATCCATGGCATTTAGATCATCTAAATAATAGACAAATTACCTAATATAATACTAGAGTAATTATTCTTTTAATAAATACAACTTTTAAAAGAATTAGTGAAAATTTAAGGAAAATACTCGAAGAAGAGGAAATATTTTTCTAAAAGTGTTTATAATTATTTCCTTTTACAACACATTTAATAATTCTTATTTCATAATTATAATATAAAATATGTATAATAAATATAATTAAATTTTGTTATGTTAAATTTATAACCTAAAACCAAACACACATCCATCAAATGACATACAAAAAAATCATTCGTGTGTACAGTGGAATACTGCTTCATAAAACAATGTCACTAGTTATGCCATTACCTAATTTCATTGTATATAATAATGATAGATTTATTGTTTTTATATATTATATATGATATATATGGTATTTAAAATGTATTTATTCTTATGTAATTATTATATAACACATACTATTATGGAATACATTTTATGGGTTTTTTATGATGTCATCTATGTTTACGATTGACTACTGCATCACAAAGTGATGTGATTTGATCACACATTACATGTAATGTATTAAAAATGAATTTGATAAACATAAGTGATACATATAAAATCAATTTTAAAATATAATTATAATACACAAGAAAACACACAAACACAAAGATACACACACACACACACAGATATATAAATATATATATCATTTAATTTTCATTCTTTCGATATGACATGAAAATAGAATCATTGTTAATGCGTACGTATGACATAATATCACAATGAATGTTTTTTTATCATTTCAAATAACAAATTTCAATGTATTATAATAAATACATATATAATAGATATAAAAGATATAAACCAAATTGTTTGAATTATTGATATAATGAAATCAGGATCTATGTATGAGGATAAAGAAAATAACAACTCAAAATAAACATGAAAAAAATAGCAGTTATTGCCAGAAATATTGAAAATAATGAAATATTAACAAAAAATGGAAATTACAAATTATAAAAAGTTATCATTTTATGTAATAAATATTAATATATTTCTCTTATACAGAAATTACATTATTAGAACAATGATATATGAGGTTAAACAATGTTCAACATAATGGAAGTGTAAGGTAATGGATTCCCTCTCAATTTCATTTCACAGAGGCATATTGTAATATTTTTCACATATTTTCTAATATATGTTATGTATAATATAACTTTGAAATTTAATTCCATGAATAATTAATTATCCATGGTATTTTGAGTTTCAATTTGAATTATTAAATCTATATGGATTTAATCATTATGTAACCATGTGGTAAATAAATTTCATCACTCAATTCCTTTCCATTAGGTTATATTACTTCCTAGTTGTCATTAATTTTATATGATTATGATTAAAATTACATTGACGATATAATAATATATTTAAACTTCTTGTATTGGTATTTTTAGTTTATACACATAATTTATTCATTGATTAATTATTACATCAACATTTTTATAATTTTATTTTATTATTTCACAATATCATTCTAATCGAGACTATTTATTAATTTTTCATTATAAAATAAAATATTAAATTACATTTTCTATTGGTAATTCATGATACTTTTCAACTTATTGAACCATTTTTATATTATTTGTTACATAAAATGTTTTATAAAATGTTATAATAAAATCCAAAATTAATTTTATTTCATTTGTCTGAAATATGTCCCTTACATTAAATATTTTTAAAAAATGTTTCAAAAATTATATTATAAAATTTAGTGATTATATATCGAATTAAAATTCAACCATTTATTTTTTTATTCTTTTTCATTTTTGTTTCAAAAAAGGTGTTTTGAAATGTTATTTTTAAAATAGAAAGGATATTTTCCTTAAGACTTATTTCGAATATCCTTATTTATTTTATCAATGAAAATGACACCTATTAATGCACTAGTGGGTATAAATTATTCTGATAACAAACTAAATATATATTTGGTTGTTTGATGATTATTTTGGAAAAGTAATGTATTGAAATTGACATCATTTATCCATTTTTGTAGATAATAAAATTCCATTGAAATGTTTACTTTTTTATGATCAATGGACATTAACTTTCTCAAAAATATAATACATTATTTATCATTTTACATTTTAGTGATCATAATGAGGTCCTTATCATTTCATAATAAAATAACTAATAATTACAATAATAATTTTTATGCAAATTAAAAAAATTTGTTTCATAAAAAACTATATATTTATTTATTAAAAAAACATTCGTGAACACCAACTCATTTCTATTAAGAAACTTTTGTATTATTTTTTATAAAATCATTGTTTCAATAAATAAATATAAACTTTTCTAAAATTATAATGTTTTAAATTGGTATTAAATATTCTTGAATGGATTCATTAGCTTCCTATGTCTAGAAAAATATTTATGGATTTGTTCAATTTTATTATAAAATGTTTGTATAAAAGTTTATAGAATGATTTGATGTTATGATTTCAAATGATAAATAAACATTTTTGTGGACCATTATTTGAAAATAGTTTTGGGAGATAGTGGTTAGAATAAAATTTCACTGATGTGTTTGTAATGATTATTTTAGATTTTATAAATTTGTAGATAATGAAAAATACATTAATTAATAAAAATAAATAACAATTGTTTATGTTATGATGGACGATGATGAAAAATTATGGGTATTTAGTTATCTGATATTTTGGATGTAACTGATGTACCAAAATTGTCGGGGTTCTTCATGGGACCAAAATTTATAAAACATATGGAATTTTGGGAGATCACATGATATAATTTTGAGTGATGAAAATTTAAAGCATCAATTTTTTGTAGAGTATGAAAGTGTTATTTGAAAAAATGAGTAGTGTTGCACATTAGAAAAAGATGGTAGAATCTCTAAGGAAAAAATCAATGAATTATTGTCAAAATTTGGTGGTATTACTTCTAGAATGTTTCTCTATGAACGTAATGTGGATAGTGAAGGTTTAAAATTTATAGAATTTTAATTTTCTAATTTATTATATTGATCTATTAAGAATATGAATGAAGAAATGTCTTATTAGAAAACCACATTATATTAGCCTTGAATAGAGAAAAGATGATAGTTATATAAAATGCTAGGCATGATTTTTTCAATTTTTTCATGTTTTGATAACCCCTAGCAATGCTCAACACATAACAATGTATTATCCATGTATTCTAACCCACAAGAGAATATCATTATATGATTCATTCCTATATAGTATCATACTGTTACAATATATATCTATTTTCAATAAAAAATAGTTAATGAAACATGGCATATTGTTTCACCAAATACTAATTTATATGATCTTATTGTTTAGTATAGATGATGTGACAAATGTATGAGTGATAATTAAGAATAATTAATTTCAATTCAAAGGAACCTATTGGACACAATGTTGAAACAATATTTTCGTCTAAGGGGAGGAGAATATAGTTACACATCGGTTCATGGTTTTCCTTATTTACATGTGTGGAACATATTTATGTTTTTTTCGGACATAATTCTGGGGTGAAATATATTTGTTTCAGAGGGTGATATTTTATACTTTACAAATCTTATATTCTAAATGCAAATACATTATGGTGAAATTATTTCAATTGAAAATCGAGATTCACTAGTTTCATAAATTATAGTTAATTTATATAACATAGAGTTAAACATTAATTAGATTTTTACATGGTGAACATACATTCTCAGAGATTAATTAAATACTATTTAATATTTATCTATCAATTTATTTTTTTTGGGGTGGATAGAAAATGAAATTTTTTTCCCTATAGAATAAATTTAACACATCTTAGAAATAGAGACCCATTTATTCTCAATATGGATATTGGTTAATTTCCAAAAAAAATGTGAATTTATTTCATCATAATAACTTTCCATTATACTTCCAAACATTTATTCCACATTTTCCATAAAAAGTTGTATTAAATCATAGTTTGTTTATAGATAAGAAATTTTTTGTGAGTAATGAAATTTTTTGAAATATATGTTATATTTAATTAGATATATTCTTATAATTTAATGGAAATTATTATATATTGGGCATCATAACGATAATGGGTTTTCTAGTATATTTCATGGGGGATCATGAAAAATTACAATGTGTTGTGAAAAAATACCTCAACGTGACATTATAATGTTTTGGGTTGATTTTTTTGTTAATAAAGAATGTTTCCATTGAAATTTGAAGAGGTCCAAATATATTGATGAATAGGAATGATTAAAATAAACCTTGAAAAAATAATGGATTCTCTAGAGGTTGTATATAAAAGTGCATATACAAGGTGGCACATTTTCATGGTGCTTTCCAAATTTTGGGGCCACAAAATTTGGTGGATGAATATCATCAGATGTTTTGGATATCCTCGAAAAACATATAAAAATAGTGTAAAGGAATTAGTATAAAAAATACAATGTTCCATGGAGAATGTTTCACAATGTTTTCTAGAATTGCGAATGAGCATTGAAAATTCCAGAAGTTTTTACAGTTATCTCTGTGACTACTGGAAGCATGATAAAATGATAAATATCAATGCTACTTCACAAAAATACGGTGAATCTGAAAAATTAAAATATAGATTTATTAAAATGATATGACAAGGATAGAAGTTTATGGAATTGGGTGAATATCCTATAAATATCCCTCTAATCCTCAAATAAAAAATGCTAATTCCATAATAAAAATTCGTTGGCGCTGACTTCAAAATTTATATTCATGATGGGTGTTCGTGCAAAGTAATTTATAATGAAAGGGAGTTCCAATAAGATATAAAATAATTCAAAATATTTTATCATCTTGAAATTATAATGTATCATAAAGGATAACATTGATTCACTAACGTAGTGTTCTCTAATAATTCTATGTTAAATTCTTGAAAGATGTTTCTTTGCTAAGGATGGTTACGATTCAAAATGAGATGAGATTTGGAAAAGATATGAACCTCGTGAATCTGTTAAAAAGGGCTTTCAGATTGAAAATTTGAAAAATTGTTATTCATCAATAGGATTAATGTGGAACCGAATGATTCACTAAATAGGGTGATAAATATATTGAGTCTAGTAATCAAATTAGGATATTCTAAATAATAAGTGGTAACATATTAGTTAGAAGAGTAATGATCAATAATTTTGTTATTGGTTATAAACTAGTTGGTAATAATATTCTTCTAAAAACATTGTAATAACCATGTACATTAGTGGAATTGGTAAAATTTCTCATTTCCTTTGTATGGTCATTGGATGTAGCCTATTACAGCTAAACCATAATAAATTGGAATACCTCGTTTATGAGATCATTTTTTTCACACATTATTGTTTTAAGAATAGAGAATATTGATTTGATTAACAATAAAGAGAAATAAAAGGGTAGTTTTTTTAATCATTAATACCCAGATTCACCTCCCACATAGAGCATTTATCCTCATCGGATAACATACTGGTTGATTCAGTTATTGGGAAATGAGTGAAGAATTAAACAATTCACCACAAAAATGATTCAATGTACAATATGAAATCATTAAAATTAATGTTAAACTTCTAAATATAACATTATTTTTTGGTTTGTATGAGTGAAATGGGTAAGAAAGTTTTTTATGGTGAATGGAATGATACTTAAAATGATATTGGATGATATTGTATCCAATGAGTATTATACTCTGAGAAAGTAAAATAAACAGTCAATTATAAAATGAAAAGAGCATTGAATTTTGGAAAGAGAAACAATATATATTCAATTTTATGGGAACCATAAAATTACATTCTCATTGTAGATCAATTAAATATGTTATCTTCATTGATAAATCATAAATAATTTTTTGGATATTTTTTAAAATAGAAGCCAAATTGTTTATTTATCTTATATAAATTGAATATTGTATTTTAAAATGAATGATGTTGATGGTGATGTGTTGGAGATCTATCTATAGTTCCTAGAATATCTTATGGATGAAATTAATTGATTATATTTTGTGAAATTTAGTTCATTTTATACCATCATATTCAATAGTTAACTGAGATTTTGGGAGTGTCAAAATCATAATATCATTTACATATATTTTTTTAAAATTTCTATAAAGTGGAATGTACTATGAATGGTTAATTGATTTATTTTTTGGAATAAAAATAATTTCTTTCTATTAGTAGTCCATTGAATTTTTATTTTTAAGATAATGAAGACTATAGCTAAAAGAGGTTATTTAAGAAGTTGAACTAATCCAAAAGTAGTATATTCCAAAATATCATATAATTAATTTGATAATGAAATATAACTTATGTATTAAATATCACTTATATATTTTGTTTAATAATTTAATGACATGCTAATTCTTCTATAAGTTGGATTATATTGAATATAAACGCAAAAAATAAAATATGATCTCTGAGAAACTTTTTGTATTGGAAGATAAGGTAATTTCTAGAATTAGAGGAAGAAATATTTGGATGATTCTTGAAGAAATTAGAAGAAATGGGATTTACATTTTAAAAAAATCTAAAATATATAGAGTAGAACGTGCATGAAATGGATTTTCTATTGTTTTAAGAGATTCTCAAAAAATACATAAGGAAGATGGCTTTGTCACTAGATTTATGTAATAAATTATAATATGTTATAATAAAAGATGAGTAATATATATATGATATGTGAGAAACTCATTAAGATTAATTGATATGTATTTAGTATTACATTTACATTTAAGGAGGGAAATGATTCTATTATATAAAAATACCTTAAAGAAATGACTAAGTTTTTCTAATTACATAAGATTTTAAAATGAATGATTTTTATGATATTTATGGGTTTTAGTTATTCAATGTTGATTGATACTATTTTTAGACAATTCATAATGTTTTCAACTTTATTAAATTTGTATTATTGCATAATATTTTGACTATAATGTATGTATATTTTTTTATTAGATCTCATAAAAATTAAATTTGGGATTTCTGTTGTGATAATCATTTTTTTCATATTGAAATACTTTTAATTGTTTAATATTTTTAAAATAATGTGGATGAAGACATTTAATTGTTATCATAATGATGCTTTGTATTGTTCATTTATGTTTTGGGAATAAGGAGATTATTTTCTTACATGTGTTATTTTCTAAATTAAGAGGGAATTATGATCAATGTTTAGTATTTGAAAACATTATCAACACAACATTTAAATATTGAATTTATAGAGATCAATAATATAGAGTGAAATACAAAAAATTTGTGTTGATAAGTTCATGAATTTTTTTCAAAGAAGGTTCATTTTGGGAATCATGAGATAAAGGGAAAATATATTTTATATTTTCTAATGGATTGTATGAAAAACATAGGTAGTTGGAAATGATATGAAGTTTATTTTTTTTCAAACTAAATTTCTATTTTATTTTTCCCTTAATATAAAACCTATTAATGGAGGGATATATAAGAACCCCTGTTTTCTATTAGGTTTTTATCCTTTAAATATTTTCTTATATTATTTTTTTTGGTACTAATAAATATATTTAATGAGGTTAAGATGGTTTTATGGGTTTTATTCCTTTTTTAGAAAATGGATCACTAATTAGTGGAGAAAAGGATAGAGGCACACAGATAGAAGAAACTATGTGAGTATATCCGCATGGCTTCCCAAATAGTGTGCCCATAGATAGAGTGGTATGAAAGGATGATCTAACTATCCTATCTATTCATCATAGGATTAATATCAATGATGGTATCTAACGAAAATATAGTAGTTCTTGAAGGATGATTAGTGGATGGATTCCAATATCGTTTGGCAATAATCATGATGGGTACCCATTGAAGAAGTTCCATGAACACAGTTGGCACATGGATTGGCCAACCATATGGCTATACCATGAAACCCTATTTTTCTTGGGAAAAATTTCCAAAATTCATTTATTATCTAATATTATTCCCTTTTAAACTTTTTCTAATTCTAGAGGATAAAAGATCAATTCTTATCACTTTTGAGCTCCAAAAGAACTCATTTATTATTTTAATGATGGTCCTTCTTCTGAGGTTGGATTCCATCCTCAATCATCATATTGGATGTGAATTGGCATTAACCCTATTCAACATTATACATTCATAGTTTTTATTCTCCACTATGACTCTATTTTGAGGTCTGATCATCTACGTTATTTTCAGGGTGTTGATCCATTATTCGTTTTTCATCAGTTCCAGTCCAAACTAAAGGATGTCACTGGATGTGGAGAGTCTTATATGTTTGTGGTAGGTCATATATGACTCATCCCATAAGTATTGTAATTTTATGCAGTTCCATGATTGTTCAAAAATGCTTTAATGATTAATTTTTTCATTAATTAATATGACATGATTTTAATCAATGCTATCATATTTATGATCCCATACTATGTTTGAGAATCATGTCCATAGTTGCTGAGACCTAAATACACCACACCCCAAGTTGGGTGTTTTTATAATTTCTAAAAATGGGTTTTTATTGCAATCAACACCATGGTTCAGGTGTGCCTGACATGACCTCATTAAATTTAAGACCTTAAATTGAATGGATTTATTGTTAATGGCCATCACAATATA
Organism: Viscum album; assembly: GCA_963277665.1. Taxonomy (NCBI): domain Eukaryota; kingdom Viridiplantae; phylum Streptophyta; class Magnoliopsida; order Santalales; family Viscaceae; genus Viscum; species Viscum album. Next base: position 1,648,831,464 of record OY728133.1, read on the forward strand.
TATCACATTACACATCTATACTATTTTCTTATAATAATTAATGAATGTTTAAAATATAAATCTGATGTATAAAATCTAAATAACATGGCCATGTTAAAACGAACTAAATTGAATTGGTTGCATGTCCCTAACAAGAAATTTCATGATGATGATTGGTAATATAATGGAACTACAAATTGAATGTGGAATAAAATAAATAAATGGTTGGATGTACACTTTATCCGTGCCACTTAGTATAGAAGTTAATTTATGATCCAACTATGTTATTGAATGGAATGAGTATTACAAATCCTAAATTGAATGAAGACATAATTATAATGTGATTATTTCACCTGGAACATTTCACTTTTATAAGAGTGGTGATACTTTAGCCAGCCCTAGATTTATGTAGGAATGACTTAGTATGTTATTTGAATCAATTCTAATTCAAGGATCATGTTTCTAAGGGAGATACCCACCTTGTAACATTGTCCTTATCTTCCAGAAGAAGTCCAACATGACAATGTAGGATCCCATTCAATATATTACATATATTATAACGCCTAGGATAAACATCTTGGATCCAATTTGACATCATTATACACATGGTACCATGAATACACCACATCAGGCCGAGTCATGCTTAGAACATTTTACAAAGGATGAGCTCATGGGACTCTGTTAGAACTATTTATAGTCTACTGACGAGGGTGATGCCCCTATGATTATATTAAGACCCCTTGTAGTCGGGATACATGTTATTATTGATTTTTATGGACCCCTATTGTCATTTTTCCTTGCTTATACCCTTGGATACTCTTCATTATTTTTATTATCAGGGTTTTCTTAGTTATAAACTTGGATCCATTGTTATTATTGTTGTTATTATTATTATTATTAATTGATTCTATAGGAATAACTTTGACCATCTTTCTTCAAAAATTATAAAATTGAAGATAATTAATTAAATCGTAACATGTCCAGACACCATTTAATGATAATATAGGTATCATGTTTTTTACATTAAATTACTTCTTACATTTATATATATATGTACATTGTTAGATTATATTTCAATGACAGGATGGTATGGACACCACTGGTGGATGGATATTTAGAGTTATCTTAAATAGGTATCATGCATTTTAGGAAAGTGGATCTTAATCAACTGATCAACTCACATTAGGGATGATATGTGGTCACCCTCATTCTAAAAATTATTATACACAATATTTTTACCATGTATATGAAATTGAATAATATGCCGATTTCGTTCAAAAGAGTTTTTTTAAATATAATTATTTATTAATGAGGGATAATTTCCATGTATGATATAGATTTATAAACCAATGAAATTAGGAGATATCCTCCATTAATGGAATATTTTTCAAGATCCACCATTCCAAAATCCTTACTAGAAAACATAGAATAAAATATCATTATAATGATTTCCATTTTAGTAAAATAATTACTTTTAACAACCCTCAAAGAGTTCCAAATCAAATGTATATAATAATAAAATCCCATAAACTAGAAGTTGAAAAAAGAGATGGAATAAGTGAAAACTTCATTTGGAATCCCATCAGAAATGAAGACAAAGAATCTATATAAACAATCATCTCATTCCATTCAAAAATAAAATGTGTATCATAATTGAGGAAATAAAGAGAAATGTTAAGGATATCCATTATCAACCAAAATGTAATATTAAATATCATAATCATACATATGTGAAAGTGGGATATAACCTTGATATGAGTAAGAATAAATCATAAACAACCCAAAAAACACTACTTAGGTTGAAAAAGAATAACATACAATATAGTTTTCTTAATAATGGACTAACCATAGAAGACTCGTGATGAATAAATTGAAATTGAATATTTGGAAACATATAAAAAGGATAAAATCCACATACACCTTCATGAAGACCTCAAAAAGATTAAAAAATATAGTATTTTCATAAAATATTTTTTTCATAGACTAATGAATATTTCAATGAAATAGTAGAGTGAATTTAGAGAGGAATTTTTCATATTTGATCACTATACAAATTCTAATGCAATTTTATAATCCATGTTCATTTTATATTTTTAATATATATAGTGATTTATCTTTCATATAATAATTTTTCAATATAGAGTATTCTAATTTTTTGAACATTCTATATTTTATACATTATATATAGTGATTCCAAACCGACAAGGTCAGTTTTCCAATTATAAAACATAACAATAATATTCCAATGATAACATGAAGAAAATTCATTTAGAGTGTGTAATATGATCTTAAAAAATAACATATTTTTATATAATGATGTCGAATACATGACACCAGCTCAACCACCAATCATTTGTTGACGATCCATCCAATAGTTTTAATGAAAATCATGAATATTAATGAAGGTACTCAAAACATGGTCATTAGTGAGAACACAATTCCCATTAATAATTTTGATTCTATGAAATATATATTTGAAAAAATACAACTTTTCACACTATCACATATTAATGAATCAAATAGATTTCATTAAACCAGTTTGTTAAACGAAATAATGAGTTTTGGTAGAACACTAACCGTGATAAATCATCTAATAAAAATGTGAGAGAAATATGAAAATATTGAATGGATATATAAATATGAGGTAGCTTTTTATTTTGTTTAAGGTTTTTTTTCTGTTAAATAGATAAGGTGGTAATAGTTTATATATATCATTGTAATTTCAATTCAATGATGTTGGAAAACAAAATCCACTATCATTTTTATTTCGTCCCAAAAATTTTAGATTTGAATCTATTTCGTATCCAATTTAATGTGTATATTTTTAGTAATGGGAAACACGTTAACATTAATTTTTTATAGGAATTATTTTTCTTATAAAAAATATTTATAAATCTTTTTAGAAAAACTGTATGAGATTTAGGAATGTTTTTTGGATACATTTTAGGAATAGTTCTACAGTATACAATTATATTATTTTTTTGGGAAAATAATGAAAAACATCATATGAAACCATATTAGAGACATTATCTAACTAGGATGGTAAATTCTAATAAAGGAAATATGAAGTTATTTCTGGAAGGAATCATTTATCAAATTTCTAATTCACGTTGCATAAATATAATTCATATAATTCTCAAAATATTTAACAGGAATATTTTAGAAATTTAATAAATTGAAATATTTCATCTCATAGTCCAACATATTAATGGTGTCTATAAAAACTATAAAAAACTAAATTAAGTCATAATATAAATTATTATAAATAAATAATATTATATATAATTATTTTAAGACCAATGATGAAAAAAACATTTAAAAATTTAGATGGGTTTTCAATAAAATATTAGCTTCAAATTGCACAAACAGACCAATAAAATAATTTATTATCTTTACATTAAAATTTTTCTATTTTAGTAAAAATCAATTTATATTTTTATGTAAAATAGTTATATTTAAAATTTCTGTGTTAAATGTTTTAAGTGATTTTAGTCAAGACTTTTTTGAAGTTATTATTGATGATATTTTATGTTGTGAAACTTATCTGATAATTGTTTCGAAAATTTGGACAGTGATTAGAAATTATTTATTTAAATTAGCTTTGACATGCCTTTGTTAAAATTTTCATTTAATTTATTAATGAGGCCCTCTTCTTGGTCTACCATGTTATTCATTTTACCAAACATTGTTCAAAGATTTCCCCCTGAAAATAGAAGAAGAAATGTTATTTACATCGATTTGAATAAAATTTATAAATCATAAAACCATTATGAAATAACAAGAAAATTGATATTAACTTATATCTTTGAATTAGAAAAATATATAGTGTATCTATTTGATACTAAATTGATTATTTCCACATACCAAAGAGCGCTTCAATAACATATAATGATAAAAAAAGTAAATTTAATATTGGTAATATATATTATTATATAATAAGAGTTTTATTTGTAGATAAATGATAAAAGATAAACTAAAAATGAAGTGTAAGATCACTTGATATGGGTACCCCATAATAATGAGGTTGAAATTTCAGTTAATGATCTATTTAATGACTACATTCATGATGAATGGATTTATATGATTTCATGTAAGGTTTAATCTATGATATCATGGAAAATTATATAGTATCTTCTTATGTAACAACACATTTGAACCCACAAAAACATTATATTATCAAATATGAATCAATGTTTTAAAATTCTAAAGATCCAGTGATTTGAAATCAAATTAAACAACAAATAATTATGAGATGTTTTACTGAATGTCAAGTACAGTATACAAATTATATTTTCTATAAATAATCATATTGGATAAACATTGTGACACAATAAAATGTAATTAAATCAATGAATTCATAAATTTAAATGCCCTAATAATTCATGATTCACAAATATATTGTAAAAAATGAAAACAGTTTTAATTCACTAGAATTATTTCAATGAGATAAGAGTTTCCTTATATAAAAATTATTTTTTATGAAATATTTGATATATAGGGAATAGATTTTATTCAATTATTTATAATTTCATTTGATTATTTTTATATCATGTTAGTGATATTTTATATTTCAAAATGGTTGGGGGATATAGCCACAAAAATATTTTATTCAACTTTTTTATCATGAGTTACAAATTTTATATATTTTGAATCCCATCATAATTCATAATTGTCCAACGAATACACATATAAAACAGTATCCTCTAAGTCTTAATAAGGATGTATAGAATCACAATATAAACACCAAACACTATAATCCACAAAAATGATGAAAATGAAGTTTTCAATTGAGATATTAATGGAAATTTAAAAAAACTATTAATCCAAATATGAATGACTGGATACAAAGTCTAAAATATACATTTTGAGCATTAATATGTTAAAAAGACAACAATTTTAATGTTCCATTTCAGTTGATGTATGGAAATTTTTTTCTTCTTCTTATAGATACTAAACATAAGGCATGTTTTGTAGAAAGATATATTGACATGGATCTAAAAATGTTTATAATTGAAGATAAGTAATGGAATCAATGTTATTATACCATACACATTTTTAAATCTTAATAAACAAGAATATGAACATTATATTATTGAGAGTGGTACATTTTTGTTGGAGTGAGATAGGGAATATGGTCTAGTGAGTGTTAATAGTACATTGAAAATAATGAAAATTAAATATTAATTAATTAATCTGGTATTAGTATTTCATGAAAAAAATTATGAAAAAAATTATGTTTTTTTAGATCATAGATTATTATAACATAAGGAATCAATATTATGTAAAACTAAAAATATTTATATTACATTACATGCCATTGTAAATGTAGTGTAAAACAAAATATTATGAATATAATTTGTGACATAGATTACAAACATACAAAATAATGAAAACAGATAATGTAAACGAAAGGACAAATAAAGAAAAAAAATATCATTGTTGTAGTTAAAATCTCCATGATCCAATATATAATATTCACCTTTTAATTCATGGTGTGAAAAGTGGTAAAAAATAATTAAAGTAATTTTTTATTTGGAGTTATTAACTAAATATTGAGATTTTTTCCTACAAAGCGGAATAACCTGTGATATTTAACATGCCTTTCAATTGAACAAAGTACCACCAGATACCTAATTTTTTTGGAGTAAAAAAAGGACCAACCATTTAGTTATGTGGTAAAAATGATACCTACATTGATTTTGTAATGGGAAATTAATCAAACAACTTATTAGTCCGAAAATTAAAATATAAAGAATATTAGATGAAGAAAAACAAGTAAGAAAATATAACCATTAGAAGGGGAGAAATTCAAATATGATCATGAATATTATACCATTGATCACATAAATATCAAATTACAAAAATATTAAGGTCTATGTGATCATGGATATGAAATAGTATTTTTTATTGTATAATAATTTTGTATCATAAATGAATAACCTTCCATAATTTACTCTCAAATGAAATTCTCAGCTATTCCCTCTCCTCCGTAGAATAATCTATATATTGTTTAGAATGATTCTTTGTTGTATTTGAATGATCCATGTCCAAAATTTTTTATAATGTTACCATTATCATAAAACCAAAAACTTACCCTTGTAATTAAATATAATATATTTAGATCATGTTAGACCATCATTAAAACAAATCATATCATGTCAAGGATAGATGAATAAAAATAGAAATAAAATCGTTTATTGATATTGGAAATGTCATCATCATTCAAAAACTAATATTTTAGTCTTTTATTGTTTCATGAATAATGTTTTGATTAATTATAATATTATTGTTATAAATTATAATTATTTATTATGTAGATAAAATAGATAAAAAATATATAGAAATATTGTAAATGAATAAAATTATTTTTCTTAAAACCATAAAAGATAGGTTGATGATAACATTTTATAAAAAAACCAATTTCTACCAAAACATATAGTAAAAAATTTAACCATTTTCACTCAATACATCATATAGAAGATTACTAAGATGTTGTTACATAATTCAAAATTTACTCTAATCATGGAGTATATAAATTTTTTTTCTTTTTATATTTATTTATTTTATTGTTCTATATGCTCATTCAGGTTATTTGTATCACATAGAGGGAGAGGGGGTGAATTAGTGAAAATAATTATATTATGTTTATTTCCAATTGAAACAAACATAAGCTCCTTTTTAATATATCATTCCATACTGAAAAAAAATTAAAACACACAACCATATAAATAAATTAATTTACAAGGTTCACTATTAAATAAGAATATTGATGTCCATTGTATTGTTTGGATAAAATCAAACACCACAAAATCCACAAGAAAAAAATTCCTTGGTTTATAATGAGTAGTATATACCTTTTATATCATATATAACTATGTAACCAATATAATAGTGTGTGTGCACCCTCTTAACACATATAATGTAAATCATTAATTCTAGATCGAAAACATATTACTTTTTTTTTATTTTCCATTTCCTCAAATGTATATCATTGAAAAAAATATTTAATTTCCTACCCATATGATTGTATGAACTCCAAGGTCTTCAATATATAGTTCAAATTAGATTTCCAAGTCTTATCTACACACTCTAATTCTCTAGATCTGATTTCCTACTATGATATGCACACTCCGATCATCAAATCAGAATTCACAATACGATTGATGTATCACTATCGTAATACTATTGGGGAAAATTATAAATCCTTCCTCAGTATAGAACACCCTAATATAGAAATCCAGAATCTGATTATCATGCATGGTACATTGATCTTTTGAATATAATTGACAAGTTAACTATGATAATCATCTAAATATTATAATCTCCAAATATGAAAATAAATTGAATACATCATTGTTATCTTTTATCTTATCCTTTAATGTATTCCAACCAAAACATTCTTCAACAGAATATTAATATATAAAACACTCACACTCCCTTAAATAATGGAGCTTATCTCTCTTCCTATGAATAATAGACCACCTTTCAGTCCTCATAAAAGCACACTGTATGGCTCCCCTTTTATAGGTGTCGCATGAGTGATTTCGGATGGGGGATCCCAAAAACATTCCAACTAAAAATAATTCCTCCAAAATGTTTTTCCCTTGAATTTTGTTTGAATCATGAGTTTGTCAATACTTCTAGAATATATTTCAACATTACTTTCTTATTTAGGCATTCTTTTAAAAATCCATTCTGAATTAAATTTTTGAATCAGATTTTCACAAATAATATTTATTTAAAATAGTCCAATATACAAATTGAAACAGTAAATGATGAAATGGAATTCAATTATTCTCCAGACACACTTGTAAAAAATCATATTCATGTAATTTCAAGATCCCTCTTGGAAACCAATAAATTTATTTTCTTTACCATTACAAAACATATAAATCATTTGTTTCTATTGAACAACATAAAACTCATAGTCTCTTCTCTTGATCCACATGGAATGATAAAAAAATAAATTCAACCCCTTTTAAATTATAGACAATATTGTTGATAAAACTCTAAAATTCATCTTTTTATTTTTCCCTCATCTTGGATTTCCACTACTTCTTCATTCAAAATATTTAGCAAGTATCATGAATCTATTCATGATTTTTAAATACATTACTTATTGGCTTTAACTTCATATAGATTCCATTGGAAGGTATTGCGACCTCCCAGAAATCCAGTAATTCAATTTTCACAGTTTTTCTCCATGAATATGATTATTCAGAATACAAATTCTCTGAATATTAATTTTCTAAATATAATTTCAAACAACTTTCTTCATTTCAATCAATATCCGATAAATATGAATACAATTTTGTATATTTTTTTCACTCCCCCTTTATATCATCAATCTTACACCAAAAGATTCCCAACATACTTTTCATTTATGAAAATCCAATGAACTTCAAAGAATCATAAATTCTAATTTATCATATTCATGAAGACTTCAATTCAATAAATACTTACATATAAGATACATTGTAAATATGAATACCATTTTCTTATAGAATGATATAAATACGATAAATTTTATGATTCTTGATCTAGTGTGAATCTGATGTGACTTTCCTTCCAACATTCTCTTCCATCCATCTTCATCTAAAACTTATGGACCTTATAAAACATTTTGGAACCAATTATTTTTAATCCATTTTCAAATCTGATCATCTCCGAATACGATGTGACATGATTTTTTCTTTCTTCTAAAACATATTTTGAATCAAAAGACAACACACAAACGAAACAACATTCTTCATTATATTCGTCCTAACTATATCTCAATTTAAATATTGTTCACTACCAAGATTCATATATCACAAATCATTGTATAATAATAGAATGGAATACATATCAGTAAGTATATGTCTTCATGAACTAACTAATTATACGAAACATGAATCATTGTTTGAAAATCCATTCTATCCAAAAGTAGTGATTATGAAAAACTGTATTCAACTTTTTCTCTTCCTCTACTCATTATCACCATCATTATGTAAATTTTATATCAAAATGTTTTCACAAGAAAATAAAATTAGCCTAAATCACCCCAAAAGACAATCCTAATGAGGCCATAAATAGTGAAGGCTGAGGGAATCCCCTCGAACCTAGTTGACCACCTCCAGCATCTTGGTGATACCAGTATGAAAACAAAAAATGGGCTTGACCAGGGATGTTGATAGAATCATAGTGGTCTGTGACCTTATTCAACTCATTCCATGTGTGGACTATACTAATGTTGCTACTAATAATTCCCATAAATGACCTTGTAATGTAGAGGATAGACCATGGAAAGGATCCAGATCATTGCAAGGCATTATAAATGATTTGGGAGTTTGTTTTATCCCATGATAAGATGATCCATTTTAATGAAAACGTGAGTGCCGCAACAGCATATACTAGGCCTTCGCCTGAAGAGAATAACCACAGAATAATGCGGAATGAGAATTCCAAGATGACTGACCCGATAGGGTCTCACACCACCCCACCACCACAATTCACCCCCATGTCGCATAACCCATAGAAATTAAATATGATCCCTCTACTTGGTGGTGAAAAACTAATGCAGTCTCCTCTACTATTACTACTACGTATTGAAGGGATGTCAATTCAAGTCTTAATTCATTGGATAGTAGAATACTTCTTCTATTTTCTAATGGATATTATCAATTTCAGGAGGAGGAACATCATATAATGTATGATTCCCTGGTCGTAAGTGATAGACTCTTCATATCGAGCCTTATTCATAACTTTCCAAAAGTGAACAATATAGTTCATGGAGGACCATGGTGTGGTCCATCATCTTTGTCCCCCTCTCTTCTATACTATGAATACAATATTCTATTAATGACATGAAATCCATGCAGTTATTAGATATTTCTGTAAACACCCAAACAACTTCCACACTACCCGCTCCATTTATCCTTCAAATTACAAATGACATTCACTCTCTTACATGTAATCCAAACAATAGTGACACCTCTAAGCCAAGGAAATGCTATATCAGTTAATGTATTCATCTAAGGGAATGACCATGTGGTGCAGCCTCTAGGTAAGAATGTTCTGTTTGAGCGGATATCCTTTGAACCAGAGGATCTCATTCCATGAGGCGCTCTATCTAACGAGGGCCATATAGAGAAATATTCCCTTCAAATGAATGATCCCGATGTTGTGGGAGAGATGAAGAATATGTCCAGTTCAAAGTTGATCATGATATGGTTGAAGGTATCACATTGTTCTTCATCCAAGTCTGCTTCAAAGAAGTTCTATTGGGCACTAGCCTCCTTGATGGTGAACGGTGTTCTTGAGTATACCAAAACTCCAAGGAACATCCCAGCCCAGTTGTGATGCCATAATATGATGTCCCTACTACCCATGATCCATATAGATTGAGGTTATAGTGCAACAATTAGAGGGTAAATAAAATACCATAAAGGGGAAGCGTGGAAAATGTCACTGAGCTCAAAGCATGCATGGATGTTGTTCAAGGTGATCCCCCATAGTGTGTTCTTTTTCATAACATCCCAGGATATCATTGAATTCATCAAAATGATAATATCTTCAAGATAGAGAACAGTGATGCCTCCATCCCTAGCTAGCCTTGCCACCCTATCATAGGAATCCGAGTGATGCCTACCATCCGAATGCGAATCCCAGATAAAACTAGCAAGACCATATCAATCTAGCTAATGATGATCATGGGGACATTGATAATAAAGAGAGAGTGGATGAGGGTGTCTTGATGAACACTATTAACTTGTGTTATACATCCGCCAAATGAATGGATGATGTTCTTCTAGTATAGAATCTTGTCGGTAATCCTGTTGAAAATGACATCGAATCACAAACGCGGAGTCTCCATAGGGAAAATTGGGAACCCAAGTATTCCATGGGATTGTGCCCTCTATTAATATCTATTATTATATGAAAAACATGGATATCGGAAGCAGTGAAACCTTCAGGAATAAAAAATATGATTTTGCCCTTGCTGATGAACTGACCACTCCAGAAGTAGTACTTTGGAATAATCTTATTGAGGTCATTTATGAACCGATGACTAGAATTCCGGATGTTTAAAGTTTCATCCATGAATATCATATGAGAAATAGGGAAATATCTCATTATTCTGCGAATATCAGTGACCTCACCGCTATTTGTGGCCCTTTGCAGGTGTTGATTGGGGAAATCCAGAGATAGAATGAAAAGGTTCTGCGAAAATGGGTCACCCTACCTTAGCCCATGGGTAGCCTGAGAAAACCCATAACGTTTCCCCAAGAATGTTTTGACCAACATAGAGGAGGTGATTCATGTGAATAAGAAGTCAGTTTTCAACAAGGAGAACCCCATTCTTGCAAGTTCTATGTTGATAAAATCCCTCTTTACACAGTCATTATTATTATTCATGTAAATCTTTAGAGCCATATTATAACCATGGGTTTTAATGTTTATGTATATAATCATCTCCTTTCAAAGATAAATGGACCCCTTGATGGACCACCCCATCACAAATCTAGATATTTCAAGGAAACACACAAATGGAATATGGAAGGCCACTCTTGCATTTATCACGTTGGGAAAAATATTATAACGGATGTTACATAGGATAACTGGACGTTAGTGAGATATGGATGACCAGTTCAGGATATTAGAAAGGAAAATGGTGGTTGTTGAATAGGAATCCCTTGGGAGGTAACCCCACCCCATAAGTAATCAATAACATTGATGAGAACATCCACATCAACAACATCCCAAAATTCTCTATAAAACAATCTTGAGAACCCATCATGGCTTGGAGATCACTCTGGATTAAGCCTGGATTAGCATTGGGAACGATGGGATTAGGAATGAAAAGCAGATCCTTCTTGGAGTCCAGGGCCATAGCACCTCCAGTTTCTCTATTGTCAATGTTCCTGCCATCATTTAGTATGATATTTGGAATCACAATGTGTCTCCATTCCTCAATTCATGCATGAAATTAGCCTGTGTACTTATCACCCTCCCTATGCCACTTGATCTTATACTCTTCACTCGTCAGACATTCCATCTTGGGGAAAATATCAACTAGAGTACTTTTACAGTTGAACAGATCGTCAAACACCATAAAATCTTAGTTTTCATCAATGTTTTCCTCTAAAATATCCTCATCCTGCTTGGCAGCTGTAATCTCAATATTCGTGGGAGATCAAGACCTTGAACAATCTTGAAGCCTTTCCTTGAGACTTCATAGCATGTTATGAATGACCATCCATGAATGTAACTTTTTGGGGTCTCCCAAAGTGTCGTTAACGAGGTCATGGAAACCCGAGATGCTATCCCAGTGATGATATTTTCATAATCTTGCTGACTGATCTTGTCTTGAGGAATGTGAATTGAGTAAGGTGTGATTAAATAATCCCTAGACAATGTAGATAAAAGTGGTGTTGGAGAACAATGATATGGAATGCATGTTGGCTAGGAAATGGTCTACAAGACTCCACAAGTGGTTCCACACCTTGTAGTTATTTCAGATTGTGAAATATTATCCTGAGAAGCGATGATTTGAGAGACATTTCCCAGCAATTAACTGAACGAAGTCCACGCTTGCATTCCTCTGAAACAGGCCTCTACGTTTCCTCTCCTCCGTCTTAGTGACTACATTGAAGTCCCCCATAAAAATATAATGTGTGTTTCCCAGATGAAAAGTATTATTGATGTTTTATGGGGATATAATTTGAGTTTCATAGCATCTCCCAAAGATGAAAGATATGAAGATATTCATGATTCCATCCACCACTTTCAAAGTGAGGAACTAGTCTCTATCCTAATCCAGATCTGCATAGGCTTTATTGCACCATATAATTAATATATGTCTATAAGAATGGTTGGAATTCAAGAAACCATGAAGATTTATTAATCTATACAGGTCATTGAGTTTCGTAGGATACTATTAATGCTTGAGAACGACTAGAATGGAGGCCATTTGGATTCTTATGTCTCTAGTGAGGAAGTCCTCTTTGCACAATTCTCTAATGTTATGGGAATTCCCGATGATTACGAGAATAATTTATCAAAAAACATACTGGAATCATCACCAGAATTCATGGACTTACTAATGTGATAAGAAGTGTACATTTTTAGGTTCCTCAACTGAGAGTGGGTGAAAAATCCTTCTGACTGGGGTGCCAGCGAAGGCTCAAAATACTGAGCTTCACTAGCTCCATCGAGAGGATGGCCTCCTTCACATGATGTGGAACAAAATACCTATACTAAAATCATGGTAAATTGACAGGTGCCATATACCGTCAAAATCTGAAAGGTAATTGAAATAGATGAGACTAACAACATCATAGAGTAGATAACCTTGTTGTAGAAATAATCTGGATCCATCCACCGCAGTGAGCAAATTCTTGAGAGGGATAGAATAAAACCATCAAGGCATAATCCTCTGAAGAGAGGTAAAATTCTATAGAGCATGACGAATGAGGAACTATATAACCTAGATGGCATGCTATCTGGTGTGAATGAAGACCCCCTAAAAGAGGACAATGTGATAGATAGGTTATGACTATTGTAAATGAAAAGTCTCTATCTCGGGATGGAGTCGTGGTTCCATGAAAAAAATTATCCATGTCCAAGAAAGAGAAAAATTGTCAAGTTGGAGATGGGGCCATAGCCACCTCATAAACTAGTGTGTTATCGATGGAAGACACAACTGGCTTGATTGGTATTCTACAATAGAAGGTGAAATAGATTAGACCCCGGAGGCCGAAGTAGGCTTCTTGGACAAGCCCTCAGACATGCATCTAGACATCGAGTGACGGCAGCGTCTTCAATCTTGATGGGAGTTCCCCTAGAGTGAGTAGAAGGGACTATTCCATGGGAAGACTGAATATGAGATGACCTAGTCCCATATCATCCCATCATTCAACTGAAGAGTGATTTGATCTAAAATAGGATGGTTGAGATCTATCTCGACACATTGCTGAATTCACAACATACACATAACTGTCTCTTTTGAAATGTTTTAAATGGATATATTTATGAAACAATTTTCCCTTATACAATAAAATCCCATGGTAAAATGATATCTGGGACAAATACACATACCTAAACCATGATTAAAATGATTTTAAATTCCCATGTTCACCCTCAACATAGAAAATGATTCCTTCTGTAATGGTTTTTTAAAAATGTTATCTACATTTTTGATTTGGAACATACTTCAGTTTCAGTTCATTCTTCCCCACATTCTATATGATGAAATTATTTTTGATATAAATATTCATTGAAGAATAATTTTGAATTGGATTTTTATAGAGATTCATTGTAATTTGATTTTGACAACCCATGTAAATGTGTATCTCAACATTAATAAGTAAGTATTCTAAATGATTTTTCTTCCATATTAATTGAGTAGTGTCTTTAGTTTTATCCTCCTAATCAACATCATCCATACATAATTTTACAGAATTAAGTTTCATTGAATGAAAACTAAAACATTTATTTCTAGGAATGAATACTCCACCAGATATGGACCTTCCATCATTAAAATATTTGGCCCAATATGTATTCGAATACACAAATATTTTAATACAAACTAATAATCCATACTTGATTCTGAACTATTTTGATCAATTTAATTATATGAGAATTATTTTCTTAGTGACTAAATTTGATTCTTTTCAAGAATTCTTAAATCATGCACATAAGCTGATGACATAAACAATGTTGGGTCTTAAGGCAGTCCAATACAACAAACAACTAATCATCTTTGAAAATAAATTATGATCAAATTCTTTTCCTTCACCATCTCTATTGAAACGTTTTCCCACAAATATCATTGTAGAATATGGTTTTGAGTTTTCCATGATGAACCTCTTAATAAGATCCTTAGAATAATTTTTTGATGAAATAAAAAAGTATTCCTTTGTAGGATTTTCAACCCATGAATGTATTTAATTCCTCCCCCCTGCATGGAAGTTTCTAATATTCTTTTCATTTATTTAGTGACACATTCACAACTTCTTTAATCATTCCTAGAAAAATTATATCATCAACGTAAACAATATCAAAAAATAATAATCATAACTTTCTCTAATGTAAGGATTTATATCCAGTATTCATATCTTAAAATTCATATATCTTATGCATGAATCCAATTTGAATAATATGACATAAGACATTGTTTTAACCCGTTAATATACTTTTTTATTCTAAACACATAACATCTAACATTACCAAAAACAAATCCACAAGGTTATTCAATGTAAACTTCTACATCAAGATCATCATTTAAAAATGTTATTTAATATCCATTTGAATGATATTTGTATCCTTGTTGTGTAAAAATAAATATAATGATTCTAAATTTTATAATATTTTCACTCGTGAAATGTTTTAATCAATGTTAATACCTTAAATTTTTGAATAACAACTCCACACCAATCTTGCTTTGTTTCTTGATACTTAATCGTCTCCATTCAACTTATTCTAAAAACTCTTCATTGTGCCAATAATGATTTTGTTTTCTGACTTGGGAATGACTTAACTTGTATAATTATTTTTAATATGATCAATCAATTCATTGCACAAAAGCCTCAGCCCAGTTGGTGAGGACTCGCTAAGTGCATCCATGAAACCCGGGTTCAAATCTTGGTGGAATCTTATTTCCGGGTTATTGCAGTAGCACTGTAGCAGGCACTGTAAACTGTTGCAGTAATGTAGCAGGCGCTGTACTCTGTAGCAGTACTGTTGCGGGCACTGTAAACTGTAGTAGTCACTGTTCGGTTCTGTAGCAACCGGAACTATTCATCCGTCTGGGCCTTCGGGCCACCGGTTTGGTCCTTGGGTCCTGCAAGGCTTTCGGGCCACCCAAGGCCTTCGATCCAGTTAATTCTCAAGGCCTTTGGGACACCTTAAGGCCTTTGGGCCACCTCAAGGCCTTCGGGCCACATGAATGTAGGCTCCAGACAGACTACAAAAAATGAGAAGCCCTAGATGAGGATTCAGAGAAGGTGCACTCACCAGAGCAGAGCCAAATGGATTGTCAGAAAGAGAGGGTATGGCTATGCCATCAGGACTTTCCTGTGCTTGCACGAGGATGTCTAGCCAGATGCTCATGCAAAGGTGGGGAGCTACTATCACGATGATGATGCTTGGGAGGGGCATCTCCTTGTAGATAGTCTGGTTGAATTCCCTAAGACCTTCGAGTCATGTAATCTCCTTAGCCTACAGGCCTTGTAATCTCTCCTAGCCTATGGGCCTTGTAAGGGTTCCCCCTCATCACTTGAAAGAGGGGTTATCAAAAATCAATAAAAAATGAAGGCCTTCAGACCATTCAGGCCAGGATCAATCAATTCATTTATGTCCATAACCCATTGTGTATATTCAAAATCTTTTTTCACATCTTTGAAATCCACTTTTGAATTCATTGAATTATATGTCATTGAATTTATTATTATTCCTGTTTGAAACAAATGATATTTATCATCAATAATGTCATGATATTCAACACGTTTTGTTAGAATAGAATGAGATGTTACTGTATCTTATTTATTATTGGAAACAGCTGAGTCTTATTCTTCTTTATGAATAGGTATATAATTTTTTTCCTTATCCGAATTTTTTTCACTTACTTTCTCAACGTCCTTTTATGCTTCAGAATTTTTTTCTTCCTCATATATTTCAATTAAATTATTATTAATAGAATTAAAATGTATTTTTTTCTTTTTTGATGAATCTATATCCTCTTCCATTAAGATCATATCCATGAAAAATTTTATTTTCATCTTTTTGTTCAAAGATTCCAATGAGTCCACCTTTTTCCTTGAAAATACATGGACTCCGAAAAACTGTTCTATTTTTAAAATAAAATGTTTTACAATAATATAATTCATATGGATTCATATTTAAATGAGGTATTTACAATTTTTTTAAATATAAATAGTTTTACTCATGGACTGGCACCACAAGTAATGGGAAAGACTATGTTCAAGTAACATAAATCATCCCTTTTAAACCGAACATCAGTTATTTCATTTAAAACCCCCATTTTTTAAGGAGTTTATGGGGAACTATTCTCATGATGAATTCCATGATTATATATATATATATATTTTAAATTCATCACTTCTATATTAACAAAAATTTACAGTTCTCAACTTCTTTACAGAATACTCACATTATTTTTAATCCTACCATCTAAAAAACTTTATCATTTTCAAAGTATATTATATATGTTTCATATAAATTAAATTAGTAATCTGAATAAAATCATCAATGAAAGTTAATAAATATTTATCAATATATTTTTATTTTATTCTCATCAAGACACAAATTGTATACTGATTTAGTTCTATGGGTTTTCTTTAAAAAATACCTACGTTATTATGCACTATTCATGTAATATTTCTAATATAAAAAATAGTGCAACCGCAATAACTTTTTCATGGAAAATGAAGAATGTCTTGGACATAATATCTTTTAGATTTATTCTTATTGTTTATTTGAAAAAAGTGTCCCAACCTTTTCAAACATAATTGATTCTATTCCACCATACTCATCTAACCAGAGTTTTGTATTTCACTAAACTGAAACAAATATCCATTAGTAAATCAGACACTTGTAAAATATTTCAATCTTCTATAATTTAAAAAAAAACACCCTCTTATCTGATGATAATTTTGTTACCCAATTTAGAAAATTGTAAAAGAATTATAAAATTGTATAATAACATGTGAATATAAAATGTTTAATGGATTTCAAATTTTTCTATCTTAATTTTGGTTGATCCAAGACCTTTTATTTTCAAGGATTCATCATTTCCAATTTTTAATTTTCCTTCCTGAAATACATTCAAATTATTCATCAATATCATGTATGATATCATATGAAAATAACACTCACTATTAAGAACCCATGATTGTTCTCCTTTTGTAGAATTCAATGTGGATTAATCAACAAGGGTTTTTTCTTCATATTTTACCTTCTTCATCATCCACTTATAGTAATTAATAATAATATTTTTATTGTTTAGGTATGAAAAAAAGTCATAATTATTCAAGGTGTACATGTTTTTCAAAACATTCACAAAATAGTTTACAAATGGTGGAACTTATTACAAATTCTTATTCCAACATTCTCTGGTTTCATTAAAAGATTCATATAAAAATTATTCATTTGAGGGAATTGACTCCCACTCAACCTTTTCCTTTAATAAACTATAGAATAATAATAAATTTTTCATTTGAATCAAGACATATTTTCTGCATTTCGGAATCCACAATACTAACTATAGAATCCATAAAAATAGTATTTTCCACTGATACATCCATACTAGATAGATATTTGAATATGTTTCTTTGACACCTTAGTCTCTTTATTTTATGATCCAATAACCATTCCATTATCAATTAGATCCATTACAATCTTTTTAATTTATCAGAAAATAATGAATTTGATTCTTTTTTGGATTCAAATTTTATGAAAACATTTTTTAACGTTGGGATCTTTCAAAATAATTAATTATAGGATTTTTTGTTTTGGACACATACATGATTTTCCTAGCATTCTTATTTTTATAAATAATTCGATATTTTTTTCTTAACCATTAAAGGTATATTTTTTCATCTTTTGTAGGATTATCATTTCTAGAAGACTCACCATCTTCAAAAACAATGTTTGTGAATCTTGTTTTTGTTTTCTCAACATAGGAATGTTTTTTTGGACAAGTTCAAGCTCTTCGTTTTCCCTTTAGCTTCACCTCTAGATGCTGATGGTGGTTATTTTCATCCTAAATAGATTTATTCATATTAGAAGTTTCATTGACTATCCTATGATTTTTATTAGAAAAACATTCTTTATATATCATTAAGGAACAATATTTTTCCATCTTTTAGTTTTTATTTTCATGAAATTTAATATTTTATATACATTATTTTAACTCTTCTTTCAAATCATATTCAATTTATGTTTATTATTTTTCGGAACCAATGTTTTGATATCTTGATCATTAATTGTTTCAATTAATGTATTTTCCACACCATCCTCAATAAATTTTTCAAATTCTACATCACTTTCTTCATCATCTTCTTCTTCATAATTATTCAAGAAACATGTTTATTTGGATTTGAATAATTATTTATATTTCCATGTGGGATTTGATTATCATTTAGCTCTATATATCATCCATGATCTTATTGACTATATTTATTATAATTTTATATCTTATTATTTCATTAATAGAGTAAAACTTTCCAAAATAACCCTAATAGATCAACATTCAAAAAAAATTTATGTATGTTTGCCATTTTATTTTTCTATACATATTTTGAAATGGTTAGAAACCTAGGTTAAAATTTGATCAATGTTTTTATATAAAACATTTTCCGAATTGAAACCACTAACGTCATCTTCAATAAGAATATTACATAACTTTTTTTCCTTATTTACTTGAATGATATTTTCCTATCAACAATTATTGTGCTATTCATAGCGTTCACCCTTACCATTTTATATTTAAAAATATTTCTATAAGAATCATCAAGAAATAATGTATCTAGATATCTATCTTTAATTGAATTGTTTTTTTCATTAAACATGTCGTGAAAAAATCTCAAGATGATATTTACAAATACAGAATCATAAAAAGATTATGAAAGACATCTTATTGTGCTTACAATGGCATATACAGTTGTGAAGAAGTCTCCAATAGGATCATACTCACCCATCATCAAATTGTCACACTTCAATATCTCGATATTATTTTTTGAATTTTATCTTTTGTTTTTTAATTCTTATATGTTTTTCAATATATCCCATATACCATTATTTATGGAACAATAGCCACACATATGAATTAACTTTCACAAAGGGATGATAATATAACATTCTTGTCCCTTCCATCATTCTCAAGATTCTTCTTAGGAATAGATGTAAGAGGAACTCTAAAATCAACATAAGGATAATGATCTATTTTAACTTCATGAATATCATATCTAGTAGACACAAGATAAGTAAACGTTCCACCTTTCTATATATTATAATCATTTCCATCCCAAATCTAAATACCTATGTTATTCTCATAATTTAAATTCCTTATAAATAATTAATAAGTGAATGAAACATTCATCTCTCATACCACATGAAATTTCACATTCAGGTTATTTATAACACAAATAGGGGGACGAGTGAATTATATATACTATTTATTTTATGTTTTGTTTTCAATTTTAACAACCATTTCTTCATATAAAATATTTATGTCCCTACTCAAAACTACTAAAAACACATCCAAAAGAACACATGTATTTATAAGGTTCAAAATTCAATAAGAATCTATACATCCTTAGTATGGTTTTGAAATAACGAAATCCCACAAAATCCTATAGAAAAAAGTCATTATATTAAAATGAGTAGGACAAAAAATTTAAAACCTTTTGAAAAATGTAAATAATTCAATAGTTTGGATTCTCCCTCTTAAATAAAATAAGGTAGAGTAGTAGTATTATGTCAAAAACATGTAACCAAATCATTATAGGATTGAATAGTATAATGAGATGATCAATTATACCTGGGGGTAAATTGTAAATTTTAATAAAATATTGGAACCATTAATGTTGGTAAAAAACATTCTTAAAGAATTTTTCTTAACCGAATGGAATTTTTTTATGATGTTACCTTTAAACTTTAATAAAACATGGTTTAACAAAAATGAAAAAAAATTCACAAAACCTCTTAAATAAATCTTGTAAAAAAAATTACAACCTTAAGATAAAAACTGAAGAAATATTTTCATAAAAGAAATATTATACCATATAAATAATAGAATATTTAATATAACTAGTGTTATAATATTAAAAATTAAAAGTAATTTATACTTTGTAACCATAACACTATTAAAATTAGACCAGAATAAAAAACTAAAATAGAAAACAACTAAAAATAAGATTATTTTACCCGAAAGATAATGTAATCCAAAAAACATGGAAAAAAGTTCCTTGATTTATACATTGAAGGAATTTTTTTACCTAAACTCAGGTAAACCCTCAATTCAAAGATCAATATCTTTATTTATATCACCACAAGAACTCAATTTAGAAGGAAATCAAAAACATCTATCTTTGAATTTTGGAATCCCATGATCCCAATTATCTAATTCTGCAAAAATCATGTCTGAAGATGTTTTTTCCCTCTTGAATAGGTTTTTTCACAACATTCACAAGAAGCACTATGAGTTTTATGATCCTCTTTCTCTAGAAATCATTTCACTGACCTTGATCAATTTTCTTATTCACATTTATTCATCAGACTTCTCAAAAGTACAATTATCATTCAAATGAACACTTATTTATAGGAATGACTTCTCAAAGGTCAGTACCACTCTTACTTTCATATTTTCCTTAAATTTAAGAGGGACCTGAACACATGTCAAATAGAAAACGTTTAGTTAATAATAAATTGTATGACATGGGTTCCTGTAGAAGAAACAATGATATGTTAATAATAAATTTTAAGTATATGAAATGATAGAATCCAATAATATTTGAAGGATATTTTAAACATCTCTAAAAATATCAATAAAATAAATTCTTATGAAAATAAAAATCTTATTGAGAAAGTAGTTTCACTATTTTTGCGATACGGTATCATAATATCGATATTGCATTTTTACCTATATCAGTATTGTGAAAAATTGTATAATAAAAATTAAAACATTATAAATAATTTTTATGTGGCATCTGTGTTATGAAGATAGTATCATAGGAACAATATTTCATAAGCTTATGTAAATCATTACGTCGGAATCTAATGTACACCGTAATGTTAACTATATAAGTAAAACGTTATAAACAATTTATATAGGAAAACCATAATGATAAATTTGTAAGAAAATTAGAATGAGAAATGTTTATGTAAAATGGAATGTAATTTTTTTAATAAAATAGAGTAATAAATGTTTATGTAAAAAACGAATGAAATATCATAAAGTGAAATGGAATTAAAAATCCATAAGTAAAATGAAATGACTAATCTAAAATATAAGAAAAAGTGTTTGTGATTTTCAAAACATAACACCATATGGAATGGAGAATTCGTAATAGAACATTATCGACTCAACAATGTCCCCCTTTTTTGGAAAGTATGAACGACTTTACTAAGGATGAATATACCGAGATAGAGAAAAATAAGTAAGAAAAACTTATATCCCTCTTGTTATGGGGTTTAAGATAAATACAACTAACTACCCCTTATGTTATGTTTTCTATGTATCATATTCTTGAACATTAGCATCCGATTTTTGTTAAAAAAAATATCTCCCTCTTAAATAATGATTTCATCATAAAATAAACTCCCCCTTTACAACAAAAATATTCTTTCTTACAATAATCCCCTTAATAGAATGTTCATATTCAAATTCATTGTAAAATTCATACCTCAAATACGTTCACCCATTTGTGATTTTTTAATGGAAATGGAGAAATATATGATATACATGTATGGTTAAGGAAACATTCAAGTGAAATCAAAAAAAAATATATTCATGAAAATCAATAACTAATTTTTGTAAATGGTGTTTAGATTACAACAAAACATCGAAAAGTAAGAAGAAATTATCCATCATTATTATACTCAAATAAAATTTTATTTATCCAAACAATAAGCTTATTCACATTCATATGCTCTTCTTGAAGCTTCTTCAACAAAATCACATGATCCTGATTTTTATTTTCAAAGCACATGATTTTTCTTCTGGAGCTTTAATTATATAATCATGATTCTTAATGAACTCTTATTCAACATCCATTTTTCACTAATTCTTCCCTGAAATCCATCTCATTGCTTACAGACTGAGCAATGAGATTGTGTTGGCTAACATTCTCTAAAATCGATGCTCTGACTTTGTGGAGCTCAGATTCATTGGTCTTGAGGGCTCTGTTTTTTAAATCCATGAAGTTATTGAATTGTCTAACTTCTTCATTGATGGCTTGGGGGTTGTTAAAGTTTTTCTTACAAGTCACCTTCTATGATATAAAATCAATAAAAATATTATTTAATTATTATTCCTGTTTGACCACCATGTACATCATCAAATTAGTAGATTATGACGTTTGATTCAGGTTCTCTTTCATCATTTAACTCCATGCATCTATATTTTCAAGAACCATAATAGTACTCTCTAATTTTCATAAAGACAACTTGAAAATGATATTCTAAACAATTGATGATGATTCTGAATCTGAATCATCTTTTCCATTCTCAGCTCCACTTGGAGTCAAGGAATCAGGTTTTTCATTCCTTATATATGACTTCTATGGTGTTTCTTTATAGAATGAGGCAACCAAAACACTCATTCCTTACACAATATTTCGAACTGGGTTTTTTCATCATATACAAGTATAACATCAAGGTTTCAGTGTATATATTCATCCACTTGAATCTTTTCTTGTTGAGTTCCTTGTTGTCTTTATAATTCCTAGATCTCTTCATCTTCATCATCTGGATGTTCAACATCTTCTTCCTCTTCTTATTCTACTTCATCATAAGAATCTTCTTAAACATCAAATTCAGCTTCATCTACAATCTCTAGTTCTTCAGAAACATATTTTTATGTTGAAATATTAGTATTTCAAATGTAATATTACACTTCACTTAAAATATCATCATTGTCTTCTTGAATGATCTGATCTTCAATTTCTTGAATAGGTTCTGATATTTTTATGAATTTTATAGCCTTTGGGATTTCCGAAGTGACAAACCATTTCATAATAATAACTTGAGATTCTGATAGTTCTTGAAATTTATTCAGTGCCTCTTTTCGTAATTACAGACAAACATGCACATCCAATGATTTCGTCATTATCTGGTTCTCCTTCTTTTCATTATCATAATTTCTAACTTTCTTAATTTTTAAGGCCTAGACTCTACATGATTTAATCCAAAAAAGGATCACCTTTGTTTCTAGTTGATTCCATCACTCTCCACATCAATATTTTTGCATTAGAATTGGATTTTGGCTTCTTTGTAGGAGGGGGTGCTGATACAGAATCTACAGTAACTAGTGCAGGTAAGCTTTGTACATCCGGTTTTCTTTTCATTGGAATAGATTTTGATGATTCATGAATGTAATCCTTGTTCTGGACAAACATTTATTCATAAATTTTGGATTTCAATAAGAACCCTACCTTCATTCTCTAATGAGTATCATCAATGAGTAACAAAATCATGAACAACGTAGTGATTGACCAAAAAGGTTCAGTCACCTCTTGAAGTCATATTACGATTATCCTAGAGAAATTTTATAGATACATAAGTATATGAGATCTAATTATTCCACCTTTTTCTACATGCATGGTGACAAATATCTACTTGATCATATTGATATTCTTTACATTGAAAATAAATTTAAATTGAACTATATAATATATCATTAAAGAGTCCTTATCCCCATTCCATGGAATATGAAATCCTTTAATATAGTGGGATTCTATCTTGTGATTTGTTTTATGGTTAGTAATCTTCAGATTCATAATATCATTGATAAGAAAGGAAATGCAGAGCCTTGTTTTTATCAAATGTACCTTCCTTAGATGGAATTATGTGAGATCATTGTATAGCCTCTCCCTCATACAGTATCTTGAGAACATTTTTCTCCTTACTCTGGGTTACTGAATAAGTATTATCACAACATTTGTAATTAAACATGTATTTTCCATTCTTTTGAACGAAAATAATGGATTCAAAGAATTGTATGACTATGTCTAGGTAAACCAGATCCTAACAATTCCCCATAGCCACACATACACTTTCACA
The DNA here is from genome assembly GCA_963277665.1 of Viscum album. Taxonomy (NCBI): domain Eukaryota; kingdom Viridiplantae; phylum Streptophyta; class Magnoliopsida; order Santalales; family Viscaceae; genus Viscum; species Viscum album. The sequence goes on from OY728133.1 coordinate 1,648,856,226, forward strand.
TCAATAAATTATTTATGACCTTAGAGATAATGGAGTCGTGCTTTTAAAAGAAGTTGAAGAATTATAGGCATTCCCTAAAGATCACCGAAACATTTATTTCCTTGCTAATCTTCAACTGATCTACTAAGGATTCAAGAGTCATTCTGAGGGATAGAACAGGAAGAGTTGGAATGATTCTTTTAAAGTAAACAATGCTTCGACACATAGAGAAGAGAGAAAGGTGTAGCACTTCTAAAAAAGAACCCTTATATAGACATAAAAATGACCTTTCAACTTCCATAAGATATTAAAATGTATAAAATTAGACTTATTTGATCTAGCGGTTGATGATGATTATAGAATATATGATTTCCAATCATATGAGGTTTATATATGTAAAATAATCAAATTTAAAAAAATTGAAATACCAACAAATAATGATAATGATTATGAAATTAATAGTATGAATGTATACCTTATTGGATACACTGATGAATTTATTGGTATTATAAGAATATTAATTTATGTTTTAGATTTTGTGAATTTACATTTTGTGAATTTCTGTTCTGTGATTTTCCATTCTGTGAATTTTCATTACATTAATTTCCATTCCATGAATTTCCATTCCGTGAAATTCCATTCCGTGAATTTTCATACCATTAATTTTGATTATTTTAATATAAATTCCATGAGTTTCCATTACATGACGTTCCATTCCATTAATTTATTTTCCATGAATTTCCATTCTGAAATGAAAGATAAATTTTATTAATGAAAGATAATATTTTCTTAATGAAATATAATGCCAGAAATCAAACAAGAATATGAGATCCTCGACAATCAAAGAGAATATTAATGTAATGAGATTCTTTAAAAAAGAATTAGATATGGATTATTATCTTATAATGATTTTTCCTAGATTTTATATAATGTATCAAAATTTAACAGATGGTTTGGGTTTTTAAATATATAATCAAGTTGTTCTGGAATTCCAATGAATTGCAGAATTATAACTCATTTAATCATGTAGTCTCTAAGAATGTGAGGTCTAATATCTATTTGATTTTCAAGAGAGTGATTGGAATGTTTTTTACAAAGGTAAATGGATCTTTTGTTATCATACATCATTTGAGTTTTAGTAAAACTCATACCATAGTCTGTGAGTGTGTGTTGCAAGCACAATAGTTTAGCAAAACAATATCCTACATCTACATATTTAGATTCAGTAGTGTAAAGTGATAATGAATGTTGTTTCATGAAATACCATGAAACTAAGGAATCCCTTATGATATAAAATGATCTGTGTGTATTTTTTATATCCATTTACAACCACCAAATCAGCATCCAAGAAACTATTATGTTTAAAATCATTTAAAGAGGAATAAAATAGTACCAAATCTAAAGATCCATTTAATTATGAAAAAATTATTTTCGCTACATTGAAATGGGATTCCATAGGATCTTCATCGAATATTGCACAAAATAATTATGAAACCTCAATTCAGGTCGACTAGCTGTTCAATAATGTAAACATCCTATCATTCCTATATAATATGTTCGATCCAAAGGATTCCCATCTTCATTAATATCAATATTGTTAGTGGTTCTGATAGTAGTACATATACTATTAATGTTTTCATACCCAAACTTCTTAATATGTTATTAGATATACTTATGTGGACATATGTATGTTCTTTCTGGTTTCATGAAAAATTGAAAACCAAGGAATAAAGATAACTCACCCATTATACTCATTCAAACTCAGATTTCATAAGATTTATAATGGAGTCATCTATGCATTGTTGATTTGATCTGAATATGATTTAAAAAACATAAACTTTAACATTCAAAAAATCGTTATTAAAATTTTTTAATGAAAAGAGTTGGATCTTCGGTTCCCTTAACATAGTTATTTTGTAGCAAAAAACATTTAAGTCTATCATACAATGCTCTAGGGGATTGTTATACTCTATAAAGAGAATTGGTATGATTTTAAACATGATTATGATATTTTTAACTTTAATACGATATAGTTGGATTATATAGACTTCCTCATGTACATAACCTTTGAAGAATGAACATTTCACATCCATTTGATAATGATTAAAATTAATGAATGTTGTAATGGATAGATGAGTACAAATTGATTCAAGTATTCATATAAGAACATATTTTTCTTCATAGCCTTTAGAAACTAATATTTCTTTATTTCTATCAATAATTCCATTTTCATTACATTTATTTCGAAAAACCCATTTTACACTAATAAGAGATTATTCCATTGGTTTTTCAAACCATATTTAAATGTGATTCCATTGGAATACATTGAGTTAATATTTCATGGATTTTATCTAATCATTATCACCCAAGGTATCATCAGAAGTCATTAGTTATATTTAGAATGAATGGAAACTTGATAAAAATCCGTTCGTAAGGAACTTCTATTTATTTCTAGTTGATTATCATTAGAAATGATATTATCACATGAATGATTCCTATGTAGCAACTAACTTGGGTGTGGTACGACTTGTTCATCAATATAGGGTATAAAATTTTCTGTGGAAATTGATTCAAAAATAATTTCATGAAAAATTCGTTATCTAAAGGATATTCTATCAGAGATTGGGGAATAGTTATAGATGATATATTTGAAATATTTTCTTCTTGATTGAAAGTATAATAACGAGTTTTGTAAAATTTAACATGTTCTATTTATTCGACAGTGACAGTGTTTTTAATAAATACTCAATATGCCTTAGAGTTAGTAGAGTAACCTAATATAATTCCATCATTGGATTTGGTTGAAAATTTATGTAATTTATATTTATTATTCATGATTAATACATTGAAGCAAAAACATTATATTAAAGAACATTTGGTTTTGATCCAGTCCATAACTCAGAAGGTGTTTTATTAAGAAAAGATTTTATTAAAACTCGATTTATATTATAACATGCAGTACATACAACTTAAACCCAAAAATTATTTGCTATAGAAAATTCAATCAATAAGGATCTAGTCATATCATGGAGAATATAATGTCTTCTATCGACAACACCATTTTGTTGAGGAGTTCATGGAGCTGAAAAGTTGTGAGTAATAGCTTTTATACTACAAAAAGGTTCAATGTATGAATATTTAAATTCATCAGCATGATCAATATGAATATTTATCAATGGTTGGATTTTCTAATTGTTATCTTGAGATATAAGGTTTTTGGAATAATAAAAAGCTTCATATTTTTGGCACGGAAATAGACCCAAGAAAATCTATTATATTGATCAACATAGACAAACCCATAGTATTTACAACTTATTCTTCTAGTTTGTGTTGGACCAAATAACTACACGTTCACAAACTATAAGTAATTAGATTCTGAAACGTCATATATTAATTTAATGCTATATTTATGCAGATTTCATTATTGACAAGGATCCGAGACATTGGAAGAATGAATCATATGATCTGGTAGATTAATAAAAATTCAATTTTGAAAACATTTACTATGATTCCTTAAATTACAATATCTTGTTCTTCTATGCCAAATCTAATATTGATCTTCAATTTCACTAAGGAACAGTAGATCTTGATATTTATGGACTTCTAGGTTTTAGGTGTACACATTCACATGTTGATGGAAATAGAGTATAAAATCATCCTTGGTATTGTGAACTAAGTGTTTATCCATTTTAAAAATCATATTGAAACCTTCATGACATAATTGGATTATGAAAATGAGGTCATCCATAATATATTTTACAAAAAGAACATTTGAAATAATATATTTACCATGAAGAATAATATTATCCATACAACAATTTCTCTTTCTGAGTTATATCGAATGGTTACATTTCCTCTATTAGTAATTGAAGACTTTTTAAATTAGTCTTTATTACCAATCATGTTTCGGGAATATCCTCTATCCTTATACCATATGTTATTGTTAGATCGTTCAATATACTTAAAAAGATAGTATCTAATTTTAAAAAATTAGAATTTCATTGAAATTGAATTATTAGATAATAAAACATTTGGTATCAACATTTGTTTATAAAAAAATGCTTTATGAAACACAATAGATTGAACTGTGTTTAAAGAGAATTTATTCTTTCGGTGACCACTAATTTGAAAATTAGTGAAAAAGGGGGATCTTGATAGAACAAAATAATTGTATATAAAATTTGATTTTTCATTGGAATAACCACTTCCTTTACTGTTTCCCTGAGGTCAGATATAGTAATACATCTTATCAAAGTTTTCCTTAATGGAAGTAAAATATTCAAGAAGTTAATTCAATGAAATTATTTCAGATTTTAGCCTAAAGACTAAAATTTTAACCTCTAGAATAGTAGATTTAATTTTACTTTTAAACTCTTTGGATTTTTTTTCTAAAATTCTATTATTATGATACATAAAAAGATTATCCTTCTTAGAATTAACATCCTCATGTTTATTTGAAAGATTTTATAGAACATCTTTTTTCCAATCATTTTCTTTTGAATAATTTGATATTTCATTTATCAAAATAAAATCCCTAGAATTTTCTAATTCATGTATCTTAGAAAAATTACAGTTTTTCTTTTCAAGAATGATATAAAATCTAGAAACATCCTCATATAAAGGTATATATTTATTATTGTCTAATGAAAAGGATTATTCATCTGAGGAAAACCCATTATAAAGAATATTTTAACTTGAAGACATATTAGTTAAGGAATCAATAGTACATACCTTACACATAAGACAATGATTTTGAATTGGAGCTCTGGCTATTAGAATAACATTCTTTTGATCGTAAAATTCATATTATGATGATTCATTAGATGAATCGTCACCACTAGCACTCCAAGTGTCATGATACTTCAAGAAGTTCTTATGCATTGATCTATTGAACATCGAATTGTTACATTTTGGATTCTTGTCTTTTTGGTCTCTTTTTTTACAAAAGGTACAATTAGTTCTAATACGACCAGTTCATCTACATTCATAACATGTTACTTCTCTACATTTATTTTCTTTTACATCTTTTTTATCATATCTACATAGAATGTTTTTCTTTCTTGTAATATTTTTCATCCATAGATAAATAATAGATAGTTCATTTTTTGAAGCTTCACTTTTCCTTAAATTAGATTAAATAACAACCTCATTAGATTTAGATCTTATAAATCATTCAAGAGTCATGAATTTCATATTATTTGTGGTAGTTGTAAAAGAAAGACATCCATTTCTATTATTATTCTTAATATTATTAGCAACTCTTTTCATTCATATTTCATGATGAAGAACAGTTCAAAAGAGATCATCAATAAAAATCTATGTAAGTTTTCTATTCTCATCTATAGCTCTTCTCTTTAACTCTCAATCGTTAAGAATTTTGTTTATAACCATGACTGCATGAATCACATCATCTAAACATTTATCACCCATTGATTTTTTGTTGTTGACAATCGTCATGAATCAATTTTTACCTTACAATTGGGTTCTAAAGTAGGAAAATAGAAACCATGATACTCAGCTATGAGCATGGATTTACTAATTTCAATGACATTAGAAGTTCCAATGTCAGTTTTTGTGACCTTCATCCAACTGCTATTTCCATCTCACAAGATGAAATTAGGATATATATATTTATTTTCATGGAACAAAGAAATTTATTTCATACAATAATGTTTAGTTTATATTCCACCTTTTCTATAATAGTTATGTTTCTATAATCCTTATCAAGAATATTATAATAACCAGTTCACATTATGTAGTTCCCTACACCTGTGACTATCACAAATTCCTTTGTTATTTTCTTGTCTACTCATAGTCATTTGCATTGAAGATCGATGTTATAGTAGGATTGATATTATCTAGATATCCTACAAGCATATCATCCATACTAAATGAATATTTTTTCCACAGAACATGTTAACAGTATATTTTATCATTGTTAAACAATGATACAAATAAAAAAACATATGTGAGAAAGTGTTTGGAATAATTAAGTATTGAACTAGAAAACATATATACATGAATATAAGTATTTCAGAAATCTCATCTGATACCAATTGTTGGATAAAAGGTATAATGAGATTATCAATTACCAGAGAGGGGTGAATTGAAAATTTAACAAAAAAATCATATTGAACATTTAGTGTTGGTATAAAATTTCTTAAAGAATGTTTCTTAACCTGATGAAATTAGTTTCATATGAATAGATTTTATTATTTTGAAAATGTTGTTTAACCATGTTAAACAAAAATTAACAAAACCTTATAAAAACCTATTTCATAAACCTTACAACCATAAGATAAAAACTAAAGAAATATGTTTATAAAAGAACAATTCTAACTTAAAGTGAATAGAATCTGTAATATAATAAGAGTAAAGGAATTATAAAGTATAAGAATGTTATAAATTCAAACTTTAAAAAAGATTAAATTAAAGAGAAATTAAAAGAACATGAATTAGAACACAAGTAAAAGTAAATTTATATTATCCCTATGATAATGGATTCCAACAGCCATGGATAAAAGAACCTTGAATATTACTTTCAAGAAATTTTGTCTTACCAAAACCTAGGTAATCCCTCAATTCGAAGATAAGTTTCTGTCTTGCTATTTCTTCAAGCCCTCGATTTAGAAGAAGATTAAAACCTCTATCCTCCAAACCCAGATTCCCATGATCAACACAATCAGAGTCTACACATAGAATGTCACAACAAGTTGTTCAAGATTATACAACTTATTCCCAACATCTGCATGAATCATTCAGAGTCGTAAGAGACTCTCTCTCTAGAAAAAACTTCATAGATTTTGATCACTATTCTTATTCACTTTTCTTCATCGAACTTTTAAAAATTCATTTTCATTTTCAAATGAACTCTTATTTATATGCAAACCATCTCAATAGTTAGCTCCATTCCAATTGTTATATTTTTCTCAAATTTATTAGGGACCTGGAAACGTGTCAAAAAGACAACAGTAATTTTATGAAACATTGTGCAACATATATAGAAAATAGTTTAACTATTTTTTGGGTACAACTATCATAAAATCGTAATGGAATTTTTACTGGTAACAGTAGTATGAAAACAGTTATCATAATAATGAAAACAGTAAAAAATATATTTAAGTGACAGTGAAATTATGAATGTAGTATCACAAGAATGGTATCATGTAGGCTTATTTAAATTATAACATCATAATCAAAAGTACACTATAATTTTATTGATGTAATTAAAATGTAATGATAATTATATATGTAAACAATAATGAAAATTTTTAAAGTAAAACATAATGAGAAATGTGTATATAAAAAAGAATGAATTTTCATAATTAAAAAAATATTGAAATATTTGTGTATGAAATCGAATAACAGATCCATATGTAAAACAAAATGAAAAATACATAAGTAAAAAAGAATGATGAATCAGGAACCTAATAAAAAGTGTTTATAATTATGAAAAAAATAAACCATAAGGAATGTAGAAGTTGTAAGATATCCTTATTGACTCATTATACATCATTTTTATTTTCCCATAGTACATTTAATTAACAAAAATTCATCAATTTCTTACCCAAGAAATATATTTGGAAATTAGTGGAATTCAATATGAAATTTAAATCTAATTTCCCAGTCAGATATGAAAACATTGATTCTCTAGATCAGATTACCCACATTAGTCATCTATGTTTGATATTGAAATATGATTCACCAATTAATTAGTTGAAACACATTATTAATACTATTGAGATAATTTATAAATCATTACTCAGTCCGGAAATCCAAATACTTGAAATGCTAAATTTTAAAATATTTCCCAATATAGTGATCATATCTTCTATCTATTTAACTATTCTCATAAAAACATTCTTCAAAAAAATCATTACATATATAACTAATTATCCCTATAGAAAACTAGATGTTCACACTATTCCAGTTCGCATTACACCCCTTGTCAGTCCTTAAAAAAGTATTTAGTACATTTCCAATTTTATAGGTGACAGTTGAGTGATTTTGTAGGGAATTCATAAAACATTCCTTCTCCAAAATATTCTTCCAAATCTCAATTTACAATTAATTTTTGTTAAATATTATTTTTGTCAACTCATCATGAATCTTTTTGAATAATTTTCATAAATTTTTTCTTCTTCATCCTTTCTATTTAAAATCTAATCAGAATTCAATTTCTGAATCAAATTATTTGTAGTATTTTTTTGTTAAAATAATGATCTATACCAATTGAAATAGTAAATTAAGATATTTTAATAAATTATATTATATACCCACTTACAAAACCAAAAATTATTTATTATATTTAAATATACTTCTTTGGAATAAATCTATTTCATTTTGTTAGATCTATACAACTTCCATTTGATGGTTTTGTAACCTCCCAAAACACCAACAATTAAATTTTCATTATTTCTCACAAGGTATGTGACTGTTCCAGATACTAATGAGCAAAATATGATTCACAAAACCATTAATATTTTCGATATTGATATAATCAATATAAATACGATTTCCAATAATTCCATAACTATAAATTTCTGTCATTATGCTTTCATCATATGTTTCACAACATACTTATGATATATGATAATTGTAAGATCGAAAACGAATCATCACATTTAGTTTATCATAGTCATAAATGCATTGATATAATCTCTTCTTCTATACTAGATTTATAATTATTATGATGACCATTTACTTCTAGTAATATTTAAATACTATCGACCCTCTCAATCCAGATCCAGTGTGAATCCGATGGGAGTTTTGTTCAATCATTATCTTATAGTAATCTTCGTCTAAATACAATTAACCTTATAAATAATTTTTGGATCCATTTATATTGAATCTGATGTTCAATATGGTGATTACGAAATATAAGGTGATGTCCTTTTTTACTTTATCGGTAACATCTTTGACAACAAAACACAACACTCGAATGAAACCACCTTCCTCATGTGCTTGGTCCTAACATATTCCAGCTGAAACACTTGAACACATGGGATTTATTTTTGGAGTTGATAATTCATAACATGTCCCACTATGTTTTGTGAATATATAATTTATGAATGATTTATTAAATCAAAAATAAAATCTTTACTTCCTTTTAAATAATTGAATACAAAAAATCTGATCAAGATTATGAAAAGTAAAGATCACCAATAATGCTTGAATATTGAGTTCTAAAAATATTAAATTAGATATATGGTTTAATTAATATTTATATAACTTATGGAATTATTTTTTAGTGAATCTTATTTTGTAATTGGTTTATGAGACTACATTGCAAATCATAAGTCTGTATTTAAAAATATTCAATTTGATGCTAATTACATTCTATATCTCTTACCTATAGGTAATCCAATTTTCTATGGAATGATATCTTTCGATTTCATTATGTTGTGAAAAGATACATATTCAACATGAAAATATAAATTGAATTTTGTAATGGTAATTTAATGTTTCTGTAATTTACATAATGGTAACACCAAAAATGATATAACCATATAAAGGTTGTGTTTTGTTAAATTAAAGGTATAAAAAAATTATAAAATGTATACATGTTAGAATATGATCACATAAAATACATAAGGGAATGATAAATATTTATTTAATGGTTAATCAATAAACATATTAATTATGTAAAATTAGATCTGAGGTAATTCAGGTAACTAAATGGTACAATTAATGGCTATAAATGGGTAATAACTGATTATATATAATGGTAAAAATAATGTTCATTGAATTATCAATAAATCGTTATAAAAAGAATAATTACACTCTAATTAACATGAAAATTAATCATATATGGTTAATGTTAAATAATAAATAATGATAAAACAATTATGATTATATTTTAGATGAAAATTTTCTATCAATGTAACGCGTTAAGAATTATCAAAACTGAGACATTAACCAATCTAAAATAAAAACCTAAAATTTTTAAAAACAATGTTTCCTTTTGTGATATATTCTAAAATTTATCAATAAATCCCAAAAAAAATCCACAATTATAATTTTTTTTAAAATCCAAAAATATCTTCTAGAAACCAAACACATTTTATTTAAACATCCAACCCTATGAATTTATTTTTAAAATTAGCAATATAATTTTAAAATAGATCCCTTTTAAATAGATTTTCATATTATTTTTAATAATATTTAAAATATATTAATTTAGCATATTAGATGCAATCCATTAAAATATCACATTGTATTAAAACAAAGTTTAGGTTGAAAAATATTCAACAGAATAATGCTTGGAGATTTAAGAACATGAATGACTCCCTTTTTTCAATAGGTCACATTTCTTTAAAAATATTCATGATTTAAAATATAACACAGAGAACACTTTTAACAATAGATTTGGAAGTCAAATAGTACCATGTTTTAATATTTAAACAAAAATTAATAACATGATATTTAAATACATTCCATAAAAAACATCAAAATATTAGAAATTATAAAAGTAGGAACAATAATAAATACCTAAGAAGAAAATATATAATATTGTGTCTGGAGTAATATCATTGTAATTTGAAATTTAACAATTATAAAAATAGCTCAACATACATAATTGTCTAGTCATATTTAGAAAAATAATTTAATTTTAAAAATTATTTCAGAATGAAAATTTCATTGAAAACTATTTATTTAATAAATAATTGATAAAATAGTGAAGATAATTATTCCTAAATGTTGTTTCTTTTAAAAAGGATAGATATATCCATTAAATAAATATATACTATTATCATTTGAGTAAATGAATAGTGATATCTTATTATTCCTTGTTTAAAAATTATTTTATCTAATTTCATACCAATAAAAGTATTAGTAAATATATATGCTAGTTAATTTTAAATATTTATATGTTATAACTAAATATTTCATTTAAAAAGGTAGAGAATATTTTTTAAATAGTGATTTTAATATAATAAAAAATAGAATACTTCCCTAAGTTAAACATCCCAAATTTCATACAAGATATATTCAACAATTTCAAAGTATTCTTGAATTTAATACTATGAAAACATATTTCATAATTGTATAACTCCCCATAAATTTAAAATTTGTCAAAAATAATTAAAAACAATATGAATGAGTATGTGTGTTGGAAAAATGGAAAATACATATATAGGAAAGTATAATTTTATAATTTCCACACAATTCTTCACACTATCTTTGGGAATAAAAATTGAGTGAGCATTATGAATAGTAAAACACTTGCGATATATAGTATTAAGAATATTAATTTACTACCCCATAGTATGCATAAAACATCTAGAAAATTTAAGATGAAAATTTTTAATAAACTCAATCTTTACAGAAATTAAAGAAATATTAAAATACATTCTCTTTATCATTGCAGTCACATTTCATAAAAAACCCAGATAATAATATTTTACATTTGAAATAACTTTTTAAACTATATTATTTCATTTAAAATACTTTGGTTCCATTATTGTATAAAAATAAGCTTCTAAGTTCATATTCACATTTTGACAAAATTTTTACTCATCCTATGAAATTTCAATCGAACATGATGATTTACTTATTGATTTGTTATTTCCCATAATAATATTCCTAAATATATTATCAAATTTAGTCATTGTATACAAAAAATATCAATTCTTTATATTCTTTAAAAATAAAAATAAAACACTATGAGCCTATCCTTTTCTTCTTTATGTTATTAATTTCATTTCTATTTTTAAATACTTCAAAATTAGTACTATTTTTCACATCAAGTTCTATTTTTTATTGTGAATGAAGATGAACATATAATTACGGTACATTAAATATATGATAATTATATTAAAAATTCATCTCATATATTTTATTTTCGTAAGGATTTTCAACTTTGAAAACATAAGAAGATTCAGAATTAATAACCATAGTAGTTTCTAACATATCATTCATTTTACACTAATATTAATTCCCTTAAAAAAACTTTTCTCACAACTCAATTTCATTATTCTAAATTGGTTTATTTTAGATTTATTCCTTATAATGTCTATTTAAATCAGTCTAATTAAATGCTATGATAAATTTTATTCCAAAATGATAACAAATATAAGGAAAACTATTTAGAACAAGAGTAACAATGTCATGGTAAACCTATAATATAATATTTTTTTGAGTAATTTTGAAATAATGGTCATGGGGCAGAGAGGGTTTCTTGAAATATAAATTTTAAAATAATTTATTAAATAAAATATTCATTTATTCAGTATTATTTCATGAAAAATAGTGAAATCCATTTAGTGTTTTATATAAGAGATTTCCAAAATTCTCAGATTCAATATTAGTTTCATATGTACATATTGACCATATAATACATGAAATTGATTATGTGGGGGATAGAAAAATTATATTAATATAATTGATGAATAATATTATGAAAATTTAATTTAATGATAAAAAATTATGCGTATTAAAAAAATATACAAGATTTTTTTAGAAGTTCTATTATTTAGAATTCTATATTTACAGTTGTCCCTTATTTACTCAATGATATGAATTGTATTCACTAATAAAACTCAATTTTTATAGGATGTGAAAAATCAAATATAGAAAATTCCATTTTTGTACTTGGAGGTACAATTTTGTGTATCTAACCATCCATTTAATAGAACAAATAATAACCCAAAACCTAAAATTCATTTAGAGTCACATTCTGAGGATCCACCTTTTAAATTAGAGGAATTACTGATAACATTGCTAATTTGGGAATGGTAAATTCATAAAACTACTTATCAAGTTTAATCATATAATATAAATAATGTACAATGATTAATAACATTGTAAATCTATTTCCATAGGAAAAGAATTATATAAAATATGACTGTGGATCTTGTAGATTTGATAACTGCAAGGCTAATTGTTAAAATATTTAATTTCTACAAGATCATGAAAATAAAACACTATATAGGGAATAATATCCTTTTGTTTTTTTTGAATTATGAGATTTCTGAAATTCTCTCTATAAACAACTTATCTAGTATTCTCTCCCTCTCTTTCCCTTTCGAATAATCAGTATGTTATGATCCTTTTACATCCTTCTAAATAATTTATCATGACTAACACAACAATAAATATCCCTCATAAATAAAAACATATTATTTGGATAATTTGGTCATTTCATTCAAACTAATCAGTTGACACCACATATATAATGAATAAATTCTTAAATAAAATATTTTGAAAAATTTAAAAAATAAAAATAAATTATAATAATTTTTTTTAATATTTTACTCAGAAATAATAAAATGAAAAATGATTTCTTTAATATTTATAGTAGTTATATATTTTTATAAAATAGATAAAAATTAATATTTAATCATTTAAAAATTAGTAATTACAAATAATTAATGTATGTAAAATATAAAAGATAAAATAATGGGAACATCATATCGATATAATGATATCTCCCAAATCATAGATAAAAGTATTTCCCAATATGTTTACTAAAATCATGATGGAGTAACATGATATGATTTCCAAAACTGGTGTTTTCATATTTTAGATAAGAGACATTTTAATTTGAATATATATATATATATATATATTTATTTATTACAATCACATAGATTAGGTTACACATGTTTATCGTTGGGATATATATATATTTTGTATCTATTTAGATGAGATATAATGTTCATTATATAGCATAGAAGATATATTATGTTTAAAATTTTATCGAGACAATACATTATAATATAAATGAATTTAAAAAATAGAATTACTATGTCTTAAAAATGATATGCAAATTATAACGATCAATATATAGAAAGAGATATTCCCAATATATAGTAAAATACAATGAATAAAAAAGGGATATTCACATTTTTTGTATCCTTTGTGGATCACATGCATTGGATAATGAGGCATTGAATGATTATAGAAGATGTGGTGGGATACAATGATTTTGGTAGCTTGTTCAGTGCATCCATCTATTTTGTTATAAATTGATCATTTATCATTTAATTTTGACCATGATTTTTGTATTATAGAAGGTGAAAGTGTATTCCTATCTTTCATTCTGATGTATTTTTAAATATAATTAAAATTAAAAATTTAAGAATATCTTCAAATTTTTACTCTCCGATTCATAGTGAATCTTTAATTTTTTTCCAAAGGTTTTGTAATACAATTTGTTAGATTGTTATTTCACAATTAAAATAATCTATAGTAATTCATATTACTTTTTCTAATAATATATTACATAAAAAATATTTCATTATATTTCCCAAAAACTATTTCATAAACGATTTCACCCTATGATTGAGAATATATACTAACATTGTTATTAGATATGATCATTGAGACATAGATCAGTCGATCCGTGGTATTAGATTTTATCAATAGACCGTGTGTGGAAGACATTGTCGGCACCACGCCAGCCACATGGAATTAGTGGCTACATCATGATGTCATGGTGGAGGGGAAGAAAAATCTGTCGATCTGTCGTTCACCCTATCTGTAACCATACATTGATTATATTGTTCCATCTATATGGTCAACATAAGGAAATTGTAGTCATCATTAAGAGGATATTACTTATGGATAATGATGAAGTCGTTTGGGTTTGATATTCCTTAAGTTGAATGCATAGAGGTTGCAGATAGGGTGAACTTATATAGTAAGCACACATACGTAATGTCCATGTAAATATATACATGCCACTAGGAAAATTATGAAGAAATGCATGCTCCGGGGATAGTGATTCTTAGTTGGGAGCCAGATCTGGAAGAAACATGTTTTAATAAAGAGTCCAGCAATGAAGAAGATGATGATGGAGAGGAATTAGCTGATGGGTAATCTATAGTGATAGATATAAATCCTATGAGTCACCATAAATGAGGTATGATTGTATTCTATAAGGAAGAATGAGCTATGTATCTCTTGGTGAGCTTTATATTACATCTTCGATTGATCCTAACTACCCCTACTCAAATACAAAAAACAATTCTTATTATAAACACGATAATATCAGTATTGATGAAGAGACAATAGACACAAGTGATAAAAAAGCACTAATGAGTCCAATTGAACATTCATGAGAGCCTACCATTGGGGATGAGATGGGTAGTAGTTATGGTGAAATTGAATTTTACATAGTTATTTCCATAGAGTCCAAGAACCTCCCTTTAATTTACACGGGGTCTCCCCTTGGAATTCCTATAGAAGAAAACCAATGTTAGGGAGATGGAACACCCAAGAAGGATCGTGATTGAGATCTCTTTTCCTCAAGTGTAAGTGAAAATCATGAAATACCTAGTTATTTATTATTATCCAAAGAGTATTAACATTAACATGATTTATTATACCATGGAACCTCTTTCTAAATGCTTAATGGGGGTATTGTTCCAATAATTGAAATACCTAGTGTGAAAGGGTCTCATTTTTCGGAGGATCATGTGGTAGATCATGAGCATTACTTAATGGCACTCAGCATCAGTCACTGTTTACATTCATAAAAACATGAATTATGTTTGAGAACTAGTCTGGTTGATTTTACTAAATCCATGATTTTATTAAAAGAATAAAATCTCAATTGTTAGGTAAGGTTGGGGATTCCATGGGATATCTTTTGATAGATGAACCTATCAAACACGATCCAATCATTTAAGCCAATTGGACCTTGGCCTCAGATGAGATGGAAAGTGTAGATCTGTGTGAGTCCAATAATAGAGTGTAAACTGATGCATTCAATGGTTAGGATGTTAAGGTGGAAGAATCAATTTAATAAATATTACAAGATAAAGTGAATCTTGGTCTCTTGTAGGTGATACTATAATATGATCCTTCTACACAAATCCATGTTTTCTTCCCAGAACATGTTCTCACTACACTAGAGAAGCTGGATGTCTTTGAAAAATACATAGATGAAGAGAATCACATCAATTGTATAGGTTATGGAGAAGAATTCAACAATTAATTGATCAAAATGTATAGTGGTAAGTAGGGGTAAAAATGGTGTAGCTTTAAAATTGGTCAAACAACGTGGGTTTTGGGGTAGAATATTTTTGATGTATATACATGATATTAAAAATTTTCCTCACCGAAAATTTGTGAGAGGAGAGGTAGAACATGGAATATGAGTGGAACCGAGAGAAACATGAAAGAAAATGGGAACAACAAGAAGTAAATCAATAGGTCCGTAAGTTGGAGGATCAGGTCAGAGAGTGTGCATCCTTCCATAGAGCTCATACGGAGGTTATCAGTAGGCTAATAGATCAATTAAAGGGTGATGAATACCAAATGAAGAAGGTGATTTCTCACATTGTTGAACACTATGATGAGTGGATATGAGTGCAGAAAATGAATAATTAGCTTCATAAGGTAGCCAAAGATAAAAAATAGGTACTCAAAAGTTGATAATGTCTCCTGTAGGCCACACACCAATTGATAAAAAATTGATTGGATGTGTCCCTATTTTATACATTTAGAAGGGTTTTTCGTAACTCATGTTGTTTAATTGTTTTTTTTTGAAATTTTATTTTTTCATGAACACATTCATTTATTGATTTGATTATTAGATTTCAACTAAAATTTCTAAAATATTAATGACTAATACCTAAGCTAACATGGGTCATGAAAAGTTTGAGAATCCATGGAAGAACATATGATAGTTAACTTTGTATTATCTTATCAGATAATTAATGAAAACTCAAGATCTTCTATGATAGACTAACCATCATTATTGTTTTGATAGTAGATTTTGTGGCCATAGAGTAGGGCTCTTAGAGTAGCGAACATGCTTTTCCCAACATTTAATAGTTGAAAAATAGGATAACAACTGGGGTGTTAGAATCAATTCGAACTAAGGGGAATTGAGAGTTTGAATCATTATGACCAAAATCTAGAACATAATGGGATCAGTGTCCCGTTATAGTACAACTAATGACCATGTTTGAAACATAGTATACATATTGTTTATCCGGTAATGGGGAGAAAAAAACAGTGTTGACCATTGACCATGTTTGAAACATTGAACATGTCATGAAATGTCGCACATGGTCTTTAGGAATAATTTCCCAAGATGGTAGGTGAGCCAATGCAGCATGAGGCCAAATTGATAGGGGGTCCCTTAAGACATGAAATAGGGTAAGGATCCAAATTAGGGTCACAATTTTCATGTTGATGGATGGATGTATTGATTAAATAAATTCAATCAATATTGGAATTTAGCCATCACGACTTTTTTCATATAGTTTTTATCAAACTGTCCTGATAAAATATCAATCCTATGTTACAACGAAGCATCAACTCGAAGGTCGACCAGTAGCTGAAGATGTTAACATTTTGGTAGTTGAATAGAATAGTTTGCGAGGACCTAATAAGTGAGGGCCTCTGCTGCCTTATAGCTTTATTTTTTACAAATGAGGAAGATATATGTGAAATTTAACATTGTACAGTGATGACTATTCATAGTAATATTTCATCTTCATGTGATCAGGAAGAATATCATAGCTTAATTTCATTTGGTTAGGATGTTTCACAATGTTTATGGTCCTACATATTGGTCCTTGATAAATATTTAATTTTTTTTTCATGGACTATGGTAATGTCTACTGGATGAATATTTTTGGGTCACATAATGAGCCAAAAGTGGACTATATACCCCATATTTTTGAAAAATACATCCCAGGAAAGGAATTTGTTATGTGGGAAAGAAATCCTGTCTTGAATGTTGTCTGAGGAGGCCTCAATAAATTTTCCCAATGAGGGACTTTGTTTAAGGCCATAGTTTTTGGAATACGAGGGATTTTATATAACTCGACGATATTGATACAAATCATACTAGAACTCATATGTCCATGGTAATCCATTTTATATATGGAAAATGAGGAATTGTACTTGGGTCTTTTTGACATGATAGAGTGCACATTTTGGGTGATGCAAAGAGTGCAATCCCTCTATGATTCAAGAAAATGGAAAGGAGGTATGTAAATTTTTTCATGATCTTGATAAAGGGGAGATTGTTATGTAGGGGATGACTATTTAGCATGCCCAAAATAGAAGGACCATAACCATACTAGCTATGGATGTGGAGAGAAAAGTTGGATCATGTTTTGAACAATTTTGAGACACATGATGTTCTGTATTTTTATGGGTGACCTATTAGCACATTTCCCTAGGATAGTAGGTGAGAATCAAATTTCATGATACCTTCATTGTTATGGGGTCCTTTAAAATTTTAAGGATGTTGCAAAACCAAAACAAAGAAGAACATGAAGAGTTGAATAAGCCTATAAAAAAGTGTAATTCAAACATTGGTAGTGAAAATAGATTATGGTTATTCATCATTGATTTTAGAAAATATTATAATGTATTTTTGGATAGATAATGGAATAGAGTTTATGTTCATGAATTCTGGACTGCTGGATGATGTTGAGCCGGAGGGTATATATATATCTCTCATAGGAGGTAAAAGAAGATACAAATGAAGCCATGAATGCTCACATTATAAATACGCACATTAATATGAACTACATAATATTTTAGGGAATAATTTGTTTATTTTAACAGGGAATATGGGTCTAAAAGGGTGATAAACATGTGGATGAGCATAATGAAAAAAATTTCATAGTGTTTCCCTAGATCCCCTATGAATTGGAATCAATCCATGAAATGATCTATAAAATGACATAGTTGGTGACCAAAAAAGGGGACAAATACTCTCTTGTGACAAAACTATTGAATCCCATTATTATCATGAGGCACCTGAGACTAATCTAGTGTTGGATCAGAGTTAAACAACATGAGATGAGGAAAATAACCCCTAGTTCTGGGTCATAGATCATGGTGAATTTTGTGGTCTCTACAAAAGGGATGTGAATAATATTGTAGATAGAATTCTGATGTGACTGAGGATGGATGGGACCTGCATACCATATAAAATTTTTTACGGAGTCTTTCATATAGTTTAATGTATTTTATCTTGGAAGAGGATGATGTCAAATGGGTCAGTAAAATTATTATACATATAGCTTTGAAAAAAGAAAAAATGTTTGGGAATTACTATGTATCATGTAATTATGGGATTCAGGACACATATAGTTCTAGAATTTTCATATTGTTTACCCTAATGTGTTAAGGGATAATATGATCAAAAAAATTAGAATGATTTGTTCATGGTCCAAATGATAAATGACTCGGAATCACTACTATTGACATTATAAATTGTGTTCCATGTACTTTTTCGTAAACTGAATATATGATTCTCCCATTGAAAGAAAATTTCATGTATGGGTAAGGATGTTTTCACCAAGAAAGAAGAAGATGCCTCTTGGATTTCAATGTGCCAAAATACAACTCCATATCGATGAATAAGTGGAATGATTCCCCTATCCAAAAGTATGCAGTGGATTCCCAAGATCAATGATGAAAATTCATTGACACATTAAATTAAATTTACAAGTTTCTTCCAAAAAGACATGGTGTACTCACCATCTCATTATGTGTAGATCTATCTGAGATCTTTGATTTGATAGGTTTCGGAGCCCAAACAGACATAAGTATATAAAATTTTGATACTTGGAAGATGGATAAATGTCACAAAGGGACACATGTAGAAGACCAACGTGGTAGACCTACATGGAGGACCTCCGATGAAAATGAATTTTCACACCCCTACATGGAAGACATATGCGGAGGACCTATCCGGAGGAGCTATGAAAACATCTTCCCTTTGGCCAGGTCAACTCCTTGCCTATAAATAGGAACCTTGGGATCCCCATTTCAAAGATGAAAAAAGATAGAAGACGTCCCAAAGCACCCATTGCATAAGACTTTTGCTAAGATCCCCCAATTGTTCTCATATATCTCTCTAAAACATGAGAGAAGATAGTCTTAATGGGTAATAGTGGTTTAAAATCCCATTAGTGTTTAGAACATATTGAGTGGCGTGGAGAACTTGCATGACGCACTTGCGTGGAGCACCTGTGCGGAGAACCAGTAAGAAGCCCCTGCACGCTACAGCTATGCAAAGCACCTGGGCACCACACCTTTAGAAAGAACCTTCAAGCCGAACATTGGCATATCACCTACATGACACACCATGGTGGAGCACCTATGCGATGCATCTTGGCAGAAAAACTATGCATCACACCTACATGGCACTGCTGGTTCATTCGGTGGGGGTTGAGCCCTAGCACCACTGCTCTGTGTTAGTGCTGGGATGCAGTCACATCCCTATGGGATGGTTCTATATCTTTCATCACTAAACCCAATGAAAAATGGTGAGTTGCACCACGATCTTTTCTTATCCACGCAAGAACATTTTCCATTATGCTTTTTATGTGGCCCAACATCCATCCTTCGAATATCATGATTTGAGATGCACCATCACACTCAATGATGTTCCTTGAGTTGACTTACTCCTCTTGGTTCCATTCACATGTTATGAGTTTTGGACTCTCATTATGGATTCCTCAAGTTCCTTGTGTTGATACACTTCACAAGAAACTACTCAAACCATATCACCCGACTCTTATGTAAGTTTAAATTCCAAATGGGCATCCTCCGTAGAAGTAATCCCCAAACCAATTTTGAATGGGAATTCTCCTTAGAAGTATTCCCCATAAAATTTATTAATAGGACAGCCATCCGGGTTTAATCCCTTCACCTTCATCCCTTCTTCCATACATTGGATCTTTGTCCAATGTAAAATAGAATAGAGGGAAGGCTCATTGCCTCATCCTCTTCCATGGTCAACATACACTCTTCCATCAGCGGAGGAGGAAAAGTGTCAAGTGTTATTGTTGAATCATTCACATCCTCTTGATTCCCATACCGAGCATTTCTCACGTGGTCTTAGAGATACTTGATGGTTAAAAAATGTTCAAAAACACTCATTGGAAAGACCTACTAGAAATCTGATTCCCACCATAACCGGGATACGTAGGAAGCCGTCTCAAGGCCCGAGCTCAATGGACATCCTCCTCATGAATCGAACCCTAATTCTCTTAATATGGGAACACTCCTTAGGAATACGCCCCAAATTAAACCCCAAATCATCAAGGCATCCTTTATGATGAAGTAAGCCCAAACTCATCTCTCTCAACAAACCATACTCTACTTTGAGACTTATAAAACTACATGGGATTTGATTCCCATTTTTATGGGATACATAGAAATCCTCCCTGAGTTTCTAACCCAACACTTCAAATCAACACTAATCTCTTTGGGCCATATTTTTAATAGGTTATGATCCTAAACGGAATCCCATATCTATTCCATGTTCCACGAGCGGCTTCTGTGTAAGTCCCACACTAAGTTTTAATTAAGCACTTTCCACATAGAGGTCCTTATAACATGGCCATAAAAGGTATGATATGGCCTATTATGTGACACCAAACTACAAGGGTTCTGATTTTTTTCACAAGGATACACATATATCCTATTTTATGGGCACGATCCCAAGAACAAAACAAACCTATGTGTCTCTGGATGACAATAAATTCTAGAGTGCCCCATAAACTGTCTTAAATACCAATATCATCTCATCGTTGATTAAAATAATATCTAATCATTATATTAGAGTATACCATTGATGGAAAACCTCAAATACATACAGAAGTTTCTAGTAATGAATAACCTTGAGTTCATAATGTTGATTCTAAATTTTAAACATGTAAATAAGTGATTTAAAATTCAAATAGATACTTATGATATAATTGCTGAATTAATAAGGATTCCTGAAAATATGATTAATTTACAAAGAGATTACTCATGTAGACAATAATTCCCCCCAAAATGGTGTGATGAGTCGGATCTCAAATCCTCTCGACCAATGCGTACTATTAAGTATCGTAATGTTCAAACATAACTAATGCCGACATTTAGAAAGTATGTCCACTTTTGATGGAGAACTTATGGATGTTTCTGGTTCCATAAATAAATCCAATGGTAACCACCAAGAAATATTGATTCTTAAAACTAGAACACATGCTTTAATGAACTACGAAACAACTACATATCACATCTAGATAAGAATCAATACACACATTGTGATGGACATGGCATTGAAGGTGACCAGTGATGAAGGTGATGTTCTATTAGGTAATATTATCATGGTGTTGTGTGTTTTTAGTCATGAAACTAGGATGGTAAGTGTTATGAAGTTTATGGTCTTGAAACTATGATTGAATGATATGTATTTTCGTGTTGTGTGGCTACGGTGATATGTGATAAAAAAAGTTTGATTTCATAAAGCATGACCTAATATTATTAGTTTATGGTAGTATTTACTAGACCATAAGAAGAGTATTTCTAAGAAGATATATGGTGGGGTACTATAGATATCGGTGACATGGATTTTGGCTAAGGAGGCCCATGGAAAAACTTCACATAACTAAGAAGACCTACACACAGCCTATTCTTGTAGCCTCTAACTATATTACAAATGATAAGCAACATGTTTTTGGGATGTGGAATGTAAATCAGTTTTTTGTAACGTGACTAAGATATTTAGGGGGGGAGGTGTTCTGAGTGGAAAGTCTACAATGTAGAATTTATAACCTGATCTGATGTAGGATCGAGTGGGTCAATGTTACACTATAAGATCTTGTGGAATACCTATACATAGTTTAAATCCATGATATCTGGACATTCAATTATTGTTTATGGTCATATATATAGGAACACGTTCTCATTTTAATGTCATATTCCTAGGAAATCAAACGCTTATGAAATGTACTACATTAGCAAGATGGCATTGGATGGAGGATTGATTTTCTCTCAATCCATAGTGACAAAAGAGTATGAACTATTGG
The DNA here is from genome assembly GCA_963277665.1 of Viscum album. Lineage (NCBI taxonomy): Eukaryota > Viridiplantae > Streptophyta > Magnoliopsida > Santalales > Viscaceae > Viscum > Viscum album. Next base: position 1,648,878,989 of record OY728133.1, read on the forward strand.
GGTAGAACTATTGAATGATGTATGGTCCATCACACAAAAGATCTAGAATTCATGGATTCCTTCACTTTTTCATTTTCATCCTTATATCCCTTAATGTATCAATTTGGAGGATGGATCATAGGAGAACATTCTTGTTGAACATTATGGATATTTTACTCTGATGCCTCTCTAGATTGTGCAAGGCATGGAGAATGTTCCAAATGAGTTATTCTATTTTTGGTTTATGTGAATCTGCTACACATTCTGATGTGTTCTGGTCATATACATCCTTTTTAGTGATGTTAAATGAATCTTGAGTGGAATGACTACTTATGTTCTCTATAATAGAGAGTATAGGGTTTCTTGAGTGGAATTACATGTTTTCTAATATTAATCAAAAAATGTATTCATTAGATTGTTTGGAAAACCTTTTTTATTCTGTCATACCATAATTCGTATTATATTGGAGAGGGTCCTTATTAATGGATTGATTTAAATATTTTCTTGTGCATCGAATCATGAACTATGGTTGGACTAGATTTTTTACATAAGTAACAATGTCATCAACTATTCTTCTTGAAATTTAGTACCACTGTTACTGACAATGTCATGAGGGACTCCAAATCTATGAATGATATGGGTCCTCATGAATTCAACCACTAATCAAGATGTTACTTTATTAAGAAGAATCGATACTATCCAATTAGTGAATAAATTCATCATGAAGAGAAAGAACCATCATTAGTGACCAATCACTGGTTGGTACAGTCCCTCGACATCGAGTCCCTAGAATAAAAAGGGCCAATAATATTGTTTAGAATGGAGGAGATATTGTGGTCAATGAAATAGGATGTTAGGAATCTTACACATGTTGGCCCACTTGGTGGACTCAATTCATTCATGAACCATGGTGGGCCAAATATTTCCCAACCATTGAATAGAGTATGATAGCCCATCCTGTTGGGAACCACATGAACGAGTAAGAACATCTTCAATAACATGTTGTATCTCATCTCCTTGATACAAAGGAAGAATATTTCCAGAAATATATATATATATATAGAAAGTCTGATCAAGGTTGGTACCACTATGGAGGGTGATCTGCACTACATGCCAATGGATTCACTCACGTTCAAATCAATAGGGGTGCGAGAGTACCATGATTGAGATGCTCAATAAATTGGTTCTTCTATTAGAAGATTGCATGTGTAAAAAGAGGATTTAATTGTCCTAATTTGCAATCACCCGATGTTATGTAGTTCACCATATGGTTGATATCATCGTTCAATATGTTAGTGGTGATGACCATTTGATGTACCTCATGGATGAACTGAGGATCTTGGTTAGGCTCTACATGCAATGTGGCTTAAATGTCCGAGCCATTTTTATTTACATCAATTTACTGGGGGATATGAGTCACCCCTATATGAGAATTAATATAGTCATTCAGCAGGAAAGTTCACTCCAATAGTATCATGATCTCTGGATTCCTAATAGAATAATAAAATTGAATTACTTTATGTTTAACTCAGATTTCACCTTCAAATTCTTGTTTGGAAAATTAATCATAAGGTCATGCTAGAGACAAGTGATGAGATCCTGATACTCTTCCTCATTTTTTCTGTATCATATTAACTAAATGAACCAATATATAAGAAGAAATATAGAGGTAATGATGAAGACTATCCCAATACATTCTTTTTAGAGATTGGGATCCATGGGCCTTCTACCTATTAGGATCTATGAGGCACTATTGATGTGAATCTTTCAAAAAAAATGGTATGAATGGACTATGTAAATAATTAACTCTTCTCGGAAATTGATTTCTCGAGGTGATTCTTTAAGAGCATATTGTGTTTTCTGAATGACTGCCAACAACAAACCATTGATGGACTTCAGATGAACAAATCTGATGTTGAACTTATAAAGAATTACATCCCATTGATTTAGTATCCCATTCAACTTCATATAGTTTATAATTTACTTTAGACGATCTATTTTGGATGCCGAACATATCTCAAGAAGTCCCAAATAATGTTTTAGCTTATATAGTGTAAAAAAATAGTGAGGAAGCTCTTAACAGTAGGATAGTATCCTGACACTTTGATGAGGATCATGCAACATAGATAGTATAAACTATTGTGTTTTCCATCATTGTTCATCTGAGTGATAATGAAAATGAAAGATAATTTAGAGATGGTCAAAGATAGGATCATATGCTTCCCTGAAATGTGTGGCATTAGAACTGGATTCTATAGTGAATAATAATTTATTTCAAGAAGTGTGGCCTTAAACTCCTTGTCCCACATATAAATTGTTCCATTATTGATGTCCCTAGAAATGTGAATCCAAATTCTATAAATATTTTCTATGAATCAGAGTATTTGTTCTATGTTGATATGAAGACATCATATTTCTCGGTGGTTTCTCAAATGAGGAATTAGCCTGATGCAATTGATCATCTCTGGGTCGATCTCAGTGCTTCTAAACCAAATGACAAAATAGAGAAAATTCCTAGAGGTCACTCAAAAGGAATAATTCATGGGGTTAATTTTGTGATTTTTGTATAATAAGAATCCAACCACATTGTCAAGATCTATGATATGGTCATAATTCAAGTGGTATTTCACCACCATGTCATCCACATCACCTTCCTCTAGAATCCTAAGGATTTGTTTGATGATATTGTGCATGGATCACTGATAAATGGATCTGGTATTCATTATACTAAAAAGTATTACCTGATAGTAGAAGGTTTCCTAAATCAAGATGGTAGTGGTAGAATATTCATATTCAAGGTTAATTCATTTATGAATGTACCCAGAATAGCCATCCATGACAGGAATCATGTCGAAACCGACTATATAATCCATCAAAATCATCATACAGTGAAGGAGAAAATCAACCTTCAAATAATGGTTCTTTGAGGACGTGGAAGTTGAATAAAAATCACACTTTTCCATTCTTCATCCTTATTGTTATGATGTTGGCTAGACAAATTAATTATTAGACATGCATAGTGAATATGTATATAAAAATATAATCAACTACATCCATGAACATGACATTGTGAGATACGTGTGTCTTCTGTAGAATCTTCTTGAACCCACAATTACATACCAGGAGGCCACGATGGTTCTAGGAAACCTAAGGCTCTTTTCCTACAATATTTTCATAAATCTAATAAAATATATCACAATTATTTTTCAATATAACCAAATACAACAACTGTTCCTCTTCATTCATGGATGGAATGATAAATGTGGGCCTAAGACCTCTCTTGGTGCAAATATTCACCGCAACCATCTCATGGATGTTGGTGGGAAGACCTTATTCAATTGCGAGATGTGAATATTCAAAATCTACATAATCAATTGGGAAATGAGAATCAATGAGAGGAATCAAGTCATCAAATCATATCTCTTTTCGATGAACAGAAACATAGGCTTTGGAAAAAATTGAATCCTTATTGTGGGAGTAATTCTTTGTTGGGACAATGGTGAAAAATACCATCTCTCCAATCCCATCAGAACCCTGACCACGAGGTCTATCATGCCTGAGATCAAATAAATATTGGAGGTATATCTTGTATCGGTTCTTCTAGATTTTATAGAACATGGGAGTGTGATTATCTGTAGTAGTCATGGACCGAATATCATTGTACCTCACATGGGTTGGGGTTATCCTATCACCCAAACCTAAGCCATGTAGGATTACGAGTTGATCATTCCATAGTCATCGTACCTATGGATGAGGAGACCTTTCATCTTATTAATGGAAAATCAAATTCCCAGGTTATGTGTTATTCCCTTAAATTGGTGAATTAGGAGGATGAAATCACCAACCATGTATGTCTATGGGTGTCTACAATATTGGTGTGTTCAACCTCATTGGCCTAAACATATTTTTCTTTGATCTAATCATATTCAACTTCTAGATTGTGGTCTTCACAAAAGTTGAAGGGAGATGTGTCACCAAATATCACACAAATTATATTATTGAAGTTGTAATTAAAGAATTTATAATACTAGTAGGTAACCAATATATGTATATAGGTCCTAGGACTACCATTAGCACATTGAATGTAATGTCTGTAAGGACACCCATGAATCCAGTGTTTTTACATAACCACCAAATAAGGTATTCAGACAGTTTCTTCCACATGACCTCTAATCAGACATGTCATATCCCTGTATTTTTTGTTCCAATTGGATCTGATCTTCGCCAGTCACTCTAAACATATAGATCTTCCTAGAAAGGATGATATTTATCCCAAAACATGTGTAAAAAAGATAGATGTGGACATCCACACTGATTAACTAATTAGTGTTGTACAATTGGTGGATGTTCCCATCTACATGTGATCCTTCATCCACTCCGGAGAATGATATGATGGCTTTACATTCTCTGTGATTGACCTACACAATGTGAAATATCTCTGTGAATTAAACTGCTATTTAAAACCTCATGGGGATCGTTAATTATTTTATTTAGATTCGCATGCATGTATTCTGAAATGTAGAGGGCCTCGATGATCAAGAGATTTTCATGAATATTAGAGAGATAATTTTTCACATCATATTTCCACTTCAAACACACATTTCTACATGCATGGGGGATTCACATTGGCAAGAGATACCATGGGCGTTGGATGAACCACTAGATTCTAGATAGTTTCATCAATGTCTTGGTACTATCACAGATTCAAAACTGGATGACCATCGATTGTATGAGGAGCCAAATATGAATAATCATGAAGTCGTTGCAAATGCTCTACCCTGTCTAGTATCACAAAAAATGGTGGTGGTGATTCTATCCAGTTAGGATGAAATGACTATACATTCTAAGATATTTTTATAACTTGTTGTCTGCACATTGTTTCCATCAGGTATGAATTGAAGTACTTTCTTAATAATTCGGATAACTGACATATCCATGGATTCATTGATGATGGCATCATGTGAGAAAATTTTGAGGGTTTTTATGACACTCATCAACATCAGGAACCATGTAAGGATTGAATAGATATATGATATTAATTGAGGAAAAACATGTATATCATGAAATGAATTATACAACATTGGAAGGTATCTAGTATAAATTATGATTTCTTGTGGCCAGAAATGAGTAAGAGTGAAAGGTGGTATTAGAACAAGTGGTGTACATTTGGGTTTCTTGTGTTTTTAGTTATTACTCTTCTAAGAAGTACAATGATATGATATGGTCATAGTAGTGTAAATAATAGAAGGATTATGAGGTTTTTTCCAGTTCAGGTAGGCACAGATGACACCATGGGATGAGAGACTTCTACGCGAGACAACCATTTTTCATTCATCTGAGACCCACAGATGGAATAATAATGACACTAACGGCCACTATTGCTTTCCAAATTCACAATGATTCATTTTACATGTGTCGAGGCTGGGAGAAATTTGACTACACCATTACCCACTTAGTCCTCAAGCCAATATTTTAAAACATAGAATTGTGTTATGTAATTTTAATGGATTATGTGGTAAGAGTAATGGTCAGGCATATCGGTGATCATGGCCTCCAGATACATTCTACATTATGTAATCATCATAATACATTTAACCATGAACTATTGAAATAATTAGGAACATAAGACTCATTGATGGAATTAGTCTTATTTATACTATATGTGAAAGCATTAATTGGAGATTATCTCTATCTTGGTTATGTAGCCAGGTTTATGACTCAAGACTGATTCTATCACCTAGGAGGTGATCCTTAATGGGGTGATACCTATGTATTATACATTTGTCAATGTTGAGCCTAAGGATGAGCCATAAGCCATTTCATTTAGCAACTCTATGGGTGAGGTCGTGGTGGTACATTTTCTAGCTGCATCGGGCCTCTATATGTGTGACTATAGTAGTTTATACCTTGGAATCTCTTCATGAAGCAGTTGTAAGAAGTGACACACGCACCTGTTTGGGATACATCAAGACATTTTCTACGTAATGTGCCTTGTAGGAAAAATCCTAAAATCTCCTTGTGATTTTATGAGTGGTGAGGGAAGGAACCAATTCTATCTTAATGTTCCACAAGCACATATTCAGCAGTTGATCTTGGTTAAGTGACATGTAGACTGATTATGTGAGGCCCTTCTACCATGTGATGAAGTCCATGATGATCTCATCAAGAGGGTTTTTCTAATTGATGTGATCAGAAATACGCATCTTATGGGTGGTGGTACTGAACTGGTAATGATATTTTATATGGGGGTCTTCCAAGCTATTGATAAACCCTTTGTATTGTGGGCTATAGTAGTTTAACATAGGCCCTTATAATGTTTATAATACACATCAGATCATGGAATCCACCAATAGCTCTAGGGTTTCCAACGTAGGTCCACACCATGAAGTCAAGTGGGCTTGATGCGGCAGTGGGTCACCTATCCCATTCAAGGGGGCGAAGGAAGGTTTTCAAAAATATGGGGATGCTTTTATGTCATCCACCCATTCTAAATATGGCTTAACATCATGTCGGATTGCATCCTATCATGTCATTGGGGCTTTAAGGAGAGTAGTGATATATGATTTTAGATAATCATGCTAGGGTTCCTTTCATGGTGAGGAACTATAACAACAATTTATTTTATAGTCTCATTAATAATATATGAAGAAACATTAGCTCGTATTGTTTTTTGAGGAGTTACATGATCCATGTCTAAAGGTGGATCCTTAGAATGCTTTGGTGGATTTGGAGATGAATAATTTGTACATTTTTCATGATTCATAGGATTTTTTATGTTTTATTTCCCATGTTTTTTATTATAGAACGAGAGATATTCTTATAGAAGCCCTGCCCACCCCCTTAGATTGGTTACATGATCCTTTACTAGATAAGTATATTCTGGTTTCCACCCAACAAGGAATTTGGCATGGATCTCATGAATAATTCTTCACTGCTCCATGATATTTAGAAGCATGTTGACTATTGCATGGTTTACCTCTCTTTTATATGCATCATCATATGGAACAAATGCCTTTAGGGTCTTTATATTATAATTACCCTTGTTAGTTTATTGATCAATGGGAAATGATGTAGAGGTCTCACCAAGGCTGAGTAGCTACCTTTGCAGGAGAGTGAGTGTACCCGTATGAGAATCCTCATGATATTGTGGTTCTCCAGGGGGTTGGTCCACTTCATCCGAACAAACATTAGTGTAACATGAAATTAGTAATCCATGATCAACCATATCATCAATGATTAATCATGGTGGTGTATCCATGATACATTAGAAAAATCAGGTTTTCTTCAAATGAGATTGAAATGTTGAGCAACACACTAAACCAAACCCCAGATCTACATATACAGGGATGCCTCTTTAAAAATTCATTAGAGAACAAAGAAGCTGTGAAGGAATATCTGTATAGTGGGTGATAATATCAGGTGGTTTAGGATGTTGATCCACTGAGAGTACCTCCAAATCAACCTTGGGTTACTACTAATAAAATATTTTATTATTCTATAAACTCTTAGGATAAACCAACTGACTGTCGTGGTGGTGATAATGTGTTTCCAAAATGTTCTAGTATAAACACATGACCTCTTCCTTATGAGTGACACAAAATGTATATGTTGCGGGTTGAAATAGTCCCAAATTCCACTGAACAATAATAGGTGGATAGATTGTGCCCCAAGATTCCCATTTATGATGTAGAGTTTCACACAGTGTTTCCCCAATTATCGATTGGAGATGGGAATGAAATTTGAAGTATCACATATGTGAGAGTGGAAAAATATTCATATTCTACTCTATTAGATATTCAATGTCTATTAAATACTATAATAATTCTATAATATATCAGGCAGAGGTATAGAATGAAACAATAGATGATGGTGATAACTACACCCCAAGACCCAATATGGGATCGAAATCATTTTACACATGAATGTACATGGGAATAGAATTATGGATTCTATGCATATTTCCTTCATGGATGAAGAATCTCACCTTCCAAGGGAATTCCCTAGGATTTTATGAAGGTCAATGGGGTGAATAATCCATCATTTTATCACATTTGCCTTCTGAATATGAGAATAGTATAGGATTAACAATTTCATGGTGCTTCCTGATGTTTTGCATCCATTGATGGAGGTTTTCCCTTCTACCACGAGATGTTTCATCGGTGTAGTGAAATTCATAAAATGATGAGGACCTCTATGAAATTATGTGTTGGAGAGGTGAAATCCTCCCATTTAATAGACTAATATATGGGGAAGTCCTCTATATTTGGTTTTTTTGAGTATGGAGAACATTCTCTTGGACTGTTGTGAGATAGGGTAGGGCCTCCACATCGGATATTGATGTTGTATTAGGGAATTCAAAATTGGTTTTTAGGATAATGGGTAGGACCTACCTAATGATTGTTGGAAACGCCATTGGGAGGTCATATGTACCAATGGTGGAAGTAGAAGGAGGTACTTCGCACTGATCAACAGAGACACAGGGAGGAACTCTGTGTTGACTATCGATTAGGGAATGGATCTGCATTGATTGATTCTAGACTGGGGAGGATCTCAACAGTATCTAGTTAAACAATTCTAGACCTCTAGGTTTATGGATGAAAATGTTTGGATGACCTCTAATCTGGAAGACTATTGCATAGGGAGGTCCTCTATACTGGTTTGCGATGAGGCAAAGAGGGCATTAGATTTGGTTGGATCTATATCTAGGTGGATCACAACTCATTCTTGGAATGGAATGAGTATGAACTTTCCATTAATGTAATGTGACATGAGGTTTACCTCTATTTGATAAACCATAGGCATGTGGAGGAAATTCCGTCTACATGTCGATGACACACGGAGGACCACTACATTGATTAATTCTCAAATCTTGGTGAGGAGCTCTGTGAAGGGTGTGAGAGTGGGGAGGGACTCCATTTTGACCAGTGTTGGCTTATGTAACGGTATAATAGAGTATAGCCACCACTATGAACATATTTGGTGTGTAGAGGGACTCTATAATCGATCTCATAGTCATGGGTCAGTCTGTAGTGGTTGCTGGTTATACCTACGGTCGTTGGAGACAACCCAACATTCTTGTAGGGTGGTTGTTTTATCAATTCCAATATGGTGATGATAAATTTTAATCTATAGTCATCTTTGTCTTCCAAATTTCTCTGGTGGTGTCATGGTCTTCATAAACTATAAATGATGATCACAACAGACCTTCAACATCTTGATCATGCTCTTGATATAGGTGGTAGGTCATCCGAAACCGGGTTAGAAGATCATGCGAATAACCCAATTATTCATCAACATATATGACTAGTTGATGTAGGTTTTTATATAGATTAGTGGGAGACCTAATTGTATAATAACATAAGGTTGTAAAATCTAGTGGTAGAGTAGATAACACCTCCTCCTAAACATAGGGGTGTGAGTCGTAGGATCACTCTAGGGAGAGGCACCAAAAGATGTTGTTGTGGGTGTGGGGAGAAGTGAATTTCTACAAAGACATTGGTTAAAATATTAGAGAGGCATATAAGCCTCCATGTCTTTTAGATTCATATCTCTCATTGGAAATACCCCCACCAAATCGTACCTTCATACAAGCTTATTTGACACCCACTTCGGAACGATCTCTGAGGGTGACATGGGGCATGGTCACCCATTAGATTTGGTCATGGATGTTTTAAATATAGAGATAAAGTCATGCAAGATTTATGTGTTGATGTTCGTTCTTCTCTTGTGTCTATGGGTGATGGAAACTTGACTTCCTGTAGTTGGGGTCCTCAAAACAAGAGGATTCAGCTCTCATTTTGGATGAAGGGAAATAAGTTCCCAATGCCCCTGCATTGTCCAATCATACATGGTATAAGAGAGGAATCCATGAAGAAAATGTCATATAATGGAATTAAAAATGTTATAGAACACAATTTATGTGGAGTTTAATGGTAGGAACATGATTAGGATGGTTGGTCTAGGAACCCGATAAGCTGATCTAGTGAATTTCGCATCTACTGATTTTTGGAACTCTACTAGTCTGATTGTAAAAGAAAAGTGCATCACATTGGATTCACCATTTCTATTTTCGACACTTCCACTGGATCACCCAACCATGCATGTTATTCCCCACTAACATGCATTGTTACCATTCATTTCCTCTTTCCAATAAAAGGATTATTTCATCACTCTCAACAGTGATGTATTCTTTATGATAAAAATGTGTTGATGGGATGTGGTTTCCTCCATATTTTAATTCCTTCTCAGAATTCATCACATACTCTAGGTATCCATCATAGATTTGAGTAATGTTCATGAAACTCATTTCTTGTTCCATCTATTTGTTGAAAAATATCAATTATTCTACTTATTAATGGAAATTCTAAATGGTCTTAATAGGGAATCAATCTATTGTCTGAAGGGTAGTCATGTTGGGCATCAAAGGCATGTCTAGACACTAGGTCATTGGTCACCTTTTTTACATCCTCACCTCATTGAGGCATCATGGGGAAAAACCTAAGGCATCCCACATCGACCATGGGTTATCTGATGCCAATGGCATTTCATCTGAGGATTTTAATATCATGCATCACATGTTTATCACGAGGTATCTTGCACCAAGGTGCATAACATTCAATTATTTAACCTCATTAATATAATGATTATCATGGGCATGTTTTGTGCAAGGATGAATGTTTTATGTCATCGATATATAGAATGAGACTATTCAGAGAACCCCATAAAGAATGAAAAACAAGGTAAACCCCTAATAGGGGACACATAGAATGTTACTGATGGATAGATCAGAACCCCCAATTTTGATGGATATGGGAGGTTCGTCCCATAAATGTAATAAGTTACACCATAAAGGATGATCTAAACACTGCTGGAGGTGGATTTGGGAGGAACCCCCATCAAAAGAGCGAACCAAGGATTAAAATTGGTCATCATTGAACCAAATGGAGGGGTCCTATTCACCTTATTTAGTATATAGGGAATAAAACCCATGTAGTTTTTGATTAATTTTGTGAGAATTATTCACTAAAATTGTCCATTGAATGCATATTTCTCTTTGATAAAGATGACATGGGGGGTTCACACATTTGAGATTCCAAGTGGATGTCCTGATCTAACAGAGACATGGAAGCTTGGACATGAACATTATGGAAGTGGATCAAGTGGATTACGTGTTGAAAAGGATATTAATTGTTGATTGGATTGGATTGAACCACATTAAAGGATTCCTACGTATGCTAGTAAATTGGGAATCAAATTCTACATAGTTTGGAAGGGGGGATTGGTGCATACACCTGAGTCGGAGGCCTAATAAAATGAAACATAAGGATGGTTCTATCATGTGATAGTGGATAATGAAGAGGTGAAGACTTTGGATTACTCTATGATAGATTCCCTATGAAATTTTTGTAGAATTTCATTATCTACCGGAACCTCTCTACCTAAATGAGTCATTATCGGTGTGAGAGACATGTGGAATAAAAAGGGATGATGCTCTTGTTTTCAAAGATGTGTCTATGTGAGATGATGTGGGGCTTACACATAGATTCTTCCCATGGTGAAAAAATCCCAAAGTGTTAGGGATGGGGTGTAGAGAGTTCTCAGTGCCAATCCCTTACTATTCATTGTATTATGGGGAATGAGGATGTTATTCTATGTGAAGAGGATATAATTCTATTCCAGGATGAACTCATTTATTGTGAGTGTGGATAATACATAGACCATTATATGTCACTAAAACATAGATGACAATGTTATAGTTTAACGTTATGTGATGATGATGTGGATACTTTTCTATATTTCATCTCACATCTATAATATAGTGGACTCACTCCTCATCCATGGTTCTTACATAAATATTTTTAATGAACCATTATGAGGGGAATGTCTCCATCAATTACCAATTGGATTGATGGAAGGGAGCAGTCACACCTTATTTCAATGATAGAATCTATTTGCTGAAACTGAAGGGTGATTAGTGTGATAATGCCGAAAATCCTAAGGCCAGAAATTCATTCTCTATGGATGATTTGCAAGGGACAATAAATTGAAGTATTTCGGCCTAGATGGTTGTGTGTAAGTTGTGGATGAATGATATTAGTCTTGATAATAATAAGGAATCGATGTTGGTTCTATGAGAAATGGTTGGGCCATGGAGAATCAAATAGTGGTGTATATAAGATTGGAGGCCTGTTTTAAATGTATTTTCTTGCACAGAAGAGTATGACATGCACTAGACATGGGATAAATGAGTTATAGGGATGGTAAAACAACTATGGGCTCATAATAAAGAGGACCCCAAGGGAACCTATTGCACAATATTTATACCTTGAGGTTTCCAATATTTTCTTATGTTGCGGAAGACCAGTCTTACTCATACTGGAGTGACACTTCATCCTTTGGAGGATCACATCATCGTATACGGTACACTTAAATATATAAATGGAGTATAAAGTGATGCCGTAAAATATTTTGATCATGGAAAAGGGTTTCTATGAAGGTCTACCTTTAGTAAATTCAAAAGGGCAACAAAGGGCCATTTGATGTGTTATTAGGTGTGTTAGAGCTGTAACAATATGTATCATTCTTTTGTGAACACCTCAATACATGTGTGTAGTTTCATTCAATTTCCATGTATGCTTCTTTGAATTGGATGGTGTCTTTAGATAACAAAAATAAGACTATTTTCCATGCTAAGACGAATTTCATACAATTATGTCTATAAAGAACAAATTTTATATTTGGTATTGTGTTCTTATATGTATATGTTTGGATGCTCACAAGGCTGATGCTTATGGGGCATGGAACAAACGATAAGTTCCCTATATAGGGAATAGAGAGAGGTTATGAATGGAAACCATTGAAATATCATGTAATTATTATGAGAAGAATTAAAATGTCTATAAATAATGCCTTGTGGAATGGACAAATCATCTAAAACTAGCTGAAAATTTTGAGGTTTAAGGAAGCATGATATATTAAAAGGAAAGAATGTAATCATATTAAATGGTGCAGAAGTGGATGAGAAGTTATCTATAACTGGAATGATGATGGTATCTAAAATAGATTTTTAGATATGTATTAAACATAAAATCTTTGATTTAGGCAAGAACGAATATTTTCATACTAATGATACTCAAAAATAATAACGAGACCAAACAAATATTCTCATGAAGAGATTGGTATAAAAGAATGGCCTAGGCTGAGAGGAAACACTTAGTCAAAAATATACATTTGAGAAATAAATAGGTAACACATTATTTTTAATTATTTTTGGTGTTCTGAAAAATAAATTATGGGCATTGAAGTATATTTTTGAGGCTATCTCTTCTAGAAATTATGATTATATTTTTTATCCTGGTGAATATTGACATCCATTAAAAAAGTGAAAAGTGAACAACCTTTATATGAAACAATACAAGGGAATGAAATGAAAAAATTATGTGAAATTAAACATTAAATGTAAATATAGAAAAATTAAACTTCATACAATATTTTTAATTGTAGTATGTTATCAGTTAAGAAGGACTTTGTGGTTGACATAAAAAATGAGAAAATGGGATTTTTAATATTTTCACTGGAACTCTATGATGTGTTTGTTGAACTATATGTAAGATAAAGAATATCATTTCATAATATGATTATTTAAACCCCCTTTTATGTGAATTGAGAAATTATAAAATTATTTCATATATATGGTTGTTTATGCAATGTATTGACAAATATGGTCATATCTTTCTTTTATCTACATTGGGTTAGCCAATGTTGATATATCATTGAATAAATAAAGGATATATTCTAAGAGAATCCAGTAATATCAACCATCTTCTCATTTAATTAAAAATAAAAATATTCAACTTGAGGATAAATTATTATAAAAAATATATAACTTTAATTTTTATTTTCATATCCAATAATTGGGTAGAATATTTTATGCACAAAAATTTACTTCTACAAAATGTGTTAAAAGGGTATTGAAAAAAATAAAAATTGGTATATTAATTAGAATAGTGATTTATTTATTTTCATTGTTATGTCAATATGAGTTTGGAAATCTAACGAAGAGATGCAGTGAATGTTGGAGAATTATAGTGGATATAATTTACGAAATTGAATGCCATGTACGTAAAAGTATCTAGTTTAAATCTAATGATTGTTCCACAGTTATTATGTTCAAAGAAATGTAGAAAATATATTCATATATTTCTTATTGATATAATATTTTTATAATGATATGAATGACAAGTAAAATATACATTTTTTAATGAGTAGTTTTTAATTGGATCATGTCCATGAAAATGTCTGTTTTCATGAGAATGTTCATAGAAAAAATCAATTTTAAGATCATGGAAAAATAAATTAATATGATGTACAGGGTTCTCCATGAGAAATTATAAAATAATAATTATAAAGTAACGAATAATTGAATAATAAAGGATAATTTATATGAGAAGGTTGGTTGAAACAATTTAGATGAGTATATATTTCATTTTATTAAAAATAATATATATCATAACACATATTGTGGTCCCAAAAAAATTAATGTTCATCCAATGGGAAATTACAAGATGAAATTTAAAAATTCCCATATGGGTGTAGATGGTGTCCACTATACCCATGAGATCCAATTCAAGACTATCTGTAATGCAGCATAGAATCAAGGTCATGTATATGCCCGACAGTTCATGTGTATAAGGTGTAGGAGTAGCAGTGCCCCAATGGTAGTAGTATGACTACTGTTGGAAGGGGGTATGGGGTTGAATCATAGGGAGATGAAATTTCTGGCTACTAATCAGTTATGTTATGTTTATATAATATGGTTTTAAAAATTAGAGTATTTGATTTTGGAGACATTAAAATAGTTATAATTACCATTTCATTAAAATAACACAAATAATTATGTCTATCCAACAGAGGTGATTTGAGCCTTCATACAGATCTCAGTCATCTTATCCTACCTTCAAATTCCACAAGGTTCCTTATTTAACTGAAAAACGAAAATTTTATCCACCATTAGTGGACACTGACCATCACACATTATGTTTCAACTTACATGAGACTTATTTTATCATCTCAAAAGCATTCATGAAATTATTTCATACATTCATTATGATTAACCAGAAAACATGTTTCATATGGATGGAATCATGAGTTGAAGAAATCATTTGAGATTCAGTGATGTTTGGTCTTTGAGAAAATAGGAGCATCAGATCAAATATCATTCACATAATGATTCTTCTACAAATGAACATCACAAACTAAAATTGTGAAGGTGTCTAAATATACAATGTATATTTGAATAAATCTAAAATGACTATGGATCATTAATAGAGTCTCAGTGTGTCATATTTTTATAGATTTTAAAGTGTTCATGGTGCAGTAAAAATATTGTATTTGAGGTGATACAATGAATTGTTGATCATAACCTATAGAAAAATACAAACACACGACCTATGGAACTTTTTCTCATTTTTTGAGAATGTTCTTACGATAAATAACTATTTTAAACCCATTGATTAAGAGAAGTTAGTTTATTAATTCGTTTTCCATCATGTTGGAGAAGAGAATCCCTCGTGCAATTTACATTTTCATCAAACATATGTATTTATCTTCAATAAGGATCTTTAGAGTTTCCCCATGAGATAATGTGATGATCTCTATGTGTATATCTCCCGGTTTTCTCGTACACAAAGAATTTGTTGGAATGTTTACTTGGTCACAACATAGTTTCTACATTTACAGATGAATGAATATTCACATACCTATCTTGGTTCAAGATATTTTTTTGAGAATGTCAAATAGAATTGTTTCATGAAGTGGTAGCGCACACGAAGCAGTAACGACCTACACATATGCACAAAGCAGTGGATAGTGGCACATAATAACATGCATGCATGTGATTCAAACAAGTTAAAATGTGTGAAAAATTATTATTTTTGGATTGATAGGGATCATTATAGTAACATGATTCACAATGAAAATTCATTTTGGGTGGACCATCATGGAAAGGATTATGATGTTTAACCAATCCTTTTATATATTGTCTGTCTCTATATACATTAGTTCAATTGCACACAATGGGAGGTTTTGATATAAAAATGAGTAGATTAATAACCTTACCATGTTTAGGAGGATGAAAATTAATAATAAGGTATTCATATAAATAAACCACTATTTCACCCCTCCCTTTTTAGTGGTCAATAGAACATGGGGATCTACATGATTCTATTAAGAATGTCTCCCTTCAGAATATGGTCTATTGAGTATATGACCTAAATTAAGAGGACAACCTGATTTTTTGAATTATGTCTAAGAGGTTGTAAGATAGAAATGGACCCATGTGGACTATGAAATCACTAAGATTAAGGATGAATAATATTATTATTGAACCTCAATGTGGAAACATATATATCTAACTCAGATAAGAATCAAATCTCTTGTAGTTTTAAGGGAATGGTTTATAGTCACCTAATAATGCCATACCCTGTATTTTAACATAATTTATAAAACACATTTTTAATGAAATTTGAATATTAGATATCAGGGAACATGACTCAATGAGTAACCCTCTGAATTTGATATAGTAATGAATGATAGTCCAGAGAGATATAATTATCATTGATAGTATAACCTTTTCATCTAAAATAATATAGTTAGTACATTCACTAATAGAGGAATCCCTTCTTTTTGGAATTCCGATCATGGTATTTTCATTATCACTACATATCACAACACACACAAGATTAATTATTTGAATGCAAAATATATATATATAATTATATTAAACACATTCCCTGAGGATACAATTAATAAAAAGTATGGATTCAAAGAGGTGGTTCACATAGAGTATAACCCTTCAACAAAAATTGAAATGGGGTTATTATATATAACTAAGGAAAATTCACATCAGATATTGAGATCATTCCTTTAAACATAATATTATGCATCTTTAAAATAATATGAATAAGAGTCTTTGTTATTCATATAGAATCTAGTCTAATGTAATGAAAAAATTATCTTTACTATACGATTTAATGTTGATGTTTTAGGATGTACATCTTGACAAGGAATATGGAAATGTGGAAATTAGAAATATTTTAGATGGAATTATAGTCTACTTGTATAATATTGAAACATATTAATATCCAAGATAAAAACAATTATGAAGGAATTTTGTTATGTAATATAGAGCATGTTCTAAACAATATTATATATATTCTGGAAAAATTAAAAATCAGTTTCCTTGTTGTTTATATGCTAAGAGATTTGATTCCATATAATAAGGACATTAACCATGCATTTCATCATTTTACATTGTGGGAGTAGATTTCCATAGTGGATATGGAAATGTGGAAATTGGATGATATGATGAACGAATTATAGTATACAAGGGTAATGTTTCCATATATAAACACATGATATAAAAATATTTATGCATGAATTCTGGTATCTAACATGGGGTTAGATCTATATAATGTCACCCCATATATCTTTTTTATAATAATAATTAGAGTATTTATAGGTCATATCAATTAATTTACATCTAATGGGTATGGATTCTTTGATAAAAGTAAAGGATTATTGTGTATGGAATTATCGGTGAAAAACACAATTGGGGATCATGGTGATTATGTGACACCCATGTGAGTCAGGAGACTACGTAATAGACATGTCATATCATGTTTCACATGTTGAAATGGGGGGAACTAAATCACATTATTTCCAAGGGGTATCATTATCTTTTATAGGAATGCATAGCTCATCATTCAATGTTATATTTGTCATGTGTCCACATAGATGGTATTAGGTTAATAAATCACAAAACAAAATCCCATGATCAAGTGGACATCGAATATAACGAATTTGATATCTCATTACATGAAAAAATGTCTAATGGATCATGATTGAGTTGTGCCTTCCACTATGGTTTCATTATTATGCATCTCATAATTATTTCATGACTTCTGGAAATATTTATATATTTTTCAATTGTTCCATCTATATTTAGATATCTAATTTCAAGTGAAAGGCCTTGCAGTAGTGTAATTATCCATATCATTGATTTTTTGCATGTTCATCTATATATATGTACTATAATTATCTATTCCATCCATAAATATAATATTATATGGGTATTTCAAAGATTTCATACTACAATTATCCCCTCTGATTCAGAACATGGGTGATCCACAAACTCAATCTTAAGTTGATGGAATATTATCCTTATAAGTTACCTTAATATTATGAATTTCACATAACAAGGTTGTATGATATGGAAATGTCTAGCATTTCATCACATGGAAAAAATTAATTATCCTCATATTAGATCACCTCATCATAAATTAGGTCAGATAATTTCTATATAGTGAGTTTAGAGCTCAACTATAGCTTGATTTTGTAAAGGAGTGAGACTACATTAACAGAATATCATGGATAGATTTGGTCTATTAATCCATGGGATTAGACTATTCTATACATATAAAATAACATGAATATCAACGACTCCAAGATTTCAATGTAAAATACAACCTTAATATTTTTTCTATAATTTATTTCTTAATGGGGTTTCATGTCAGGAAATAATGTGTCCCATTGAGGATAAGGAAACTCATGTAATCCATTTTCATTGCCCAAAATTGGAATCCAATCTTATATTTGCACATCATTTATATTCAAAAAGATGTTTCCCCAACATTTTTTTTTCTATCAAATTAAATGTTTTTATTCCCCTATATAAGGAATCAACATCCTCATTGTTAACACACTCTAATAACTTCTAGGGGAAGATGAATCAGAGAGAAAATTTACTCCGCCTAAAGAAATAACTACTAGAAAAGATGAAGGGAAATCATCTGCAAAACATTTTCTCTATTTTAAAAAACCCAAGGCCTATTTTTCTGATATGAATCTTTTCTCTAATCGGCATGCACCACAGAAATCCCCTCTCAAACTATTTGGATATTCTATGTTATTCTCTATACTACATATTATTTGAGAATAGTAAACTCCATAAAATCTATCAATTACAATTGGGAATAGAACAATTCTCTAAATTATTATACAATAACTATCATGAATATGGATGTACGCTCTGTATTTTTATAAGAAAAATCAAACATGGGTATGTGTTTCGCCCGTGTCCCACAAAAATCTAAGACACATGCCATCGAAATTTACTCTACTTTATCGATGGTGTGTTATGTGTTCCCATTTATCTGGGGGTGGATTTTATATTTATGTAGTAACTATAAACCAATGCAATATTTTAATAACATTTTTATTCATAAGGTAAAAAGATAATAGTGGCCCTCTAAGATGGAACAAGAAAATCCATGGGGTCAGGAAAAAATGCATCAGATCATCACCCGACATGGGGTAACTCTTTGAGGATTTCAATCAAAATCTATTCAAAAATCACCTCAGGGACATCCATGGGTGAGATAAATATTCCAACATCATGGGGGTTAGTCAATTTTTTTTTAGAAAATCTAGGTGCTGAGACTTGAACTATACCACTGATGATTTCATCCTTGTCCACAAGAACCACATATTAACTAAAAAATAAATTTATTTTGCTCTTTTGATGATTAATAATGGTGATTTATAAAACCCATGATCGACTACCTCACTCATTTCCCATATAATTAACTTCGTCATCCATAATTTTAATTAATTTTTTTCATTATATGGGAATTATTCAGGGGAATCCCCATAAAAAAACATACTTTACATATAACTTTGTGTCTCTAGAAAAACAATCATAGATAATAAATTTCAATATATACTTTATTTTCATCTTAAAGGTGAACTATCCACCAATAACAAATAATTCATCATACTGCTTTCATTCTTACTCCTCCATTGCTATACAATAATCCTTATGCATATGAACCAAATTCAATATCTACTTCAATATTTATGTGTAATCCATGGAAAAATCATTTCCAAGAATGTAGGATATTCAATAGATGTAGTATTATAGAAACATCAACGATATAAATTTTCATAGATTGAGGTCTTTCTGAGAGAAAATTTTCCACAAAATATTGTGATCCATGATGACCAAAAAGTGTTCTCAATTGTGGCATTATCACAACAATTTAAGGGAAAACATCCATTCAAATAATTCCAATTCATGGGTGGTGAAGTTATCCTCATGGAGCAAAAACTATGCTGACCCAAATTAGATTACTCAGTATTATTTCATTATGATTCTACACATAACCCAAATTGATGAATTAGAGAACATCTCTAACATCACATCCACCTAATTGAATCAAAGTACATTGGAACTGAAAAACTATACTTTTATATATTAGAAAATTTATTAGAACTAGTCATCCAAACCCAATGGTTTGTCCTTACTAATAATATATTTTAATGGGGCCATAATATTACTACATGATTTTGTGAGGCCCAAGAGACAACCCCATAATCATTCAAAGGTTCCACTAATACATACGTTATAGACAATACGTGTTTAAGGGAATTCACATCCCAGATCCCTAACATATTTTGAGACAAAATCCAAAAAAGATTTTGGTGGTATATATAATGTTAAACAATGCTCAGATTCACATAATATTCCTCCAAATAGCATTAATATATAATATTTTAGTTGATTAACATGTTTTGGAATTGGTCCTAAACTGAATCATATATACATTTCATCAATATCATGATCATAGTTAGAATGTTTTCGGTATAAAAGGGCATAGTTACATTCTCTAATTATCTATATCTATGTTTGAAAGGCATCTTCAAGCTATCTTCCAACATTAACCTCAAATGATGATATCTATATCACAGATCAGTCATATAAAATCAACATGTTCCTCACAACTAGTCAAAAAGGCAATCTTGCCTCTAAATAATGAAATTCTATTTTATTCTCCACCTAATTTATCTTTAATTATTAAATAATTGACCATTGACTAACATTATCTTTCGTAGTGATTAATACTAGATCACCCAATAGTGAAACAATGGGCCAGATGAAATAATTTTGTAACAGATCATCTAACTAAATCATAAACACTTGTCACTCAGAAGGAGTTATACAATAAAGAGCTACTGAAATATGGGAGACACATCACTATAATCCTATACCAAACACAAAATCACATTTAGCTGTTTGTTTACAAAAACCTTAGTAAAAAACCTATAAATTCATTGACATCTCTAAGACTGTCTATAGTTTAACTGCCCACTATCTTCACAGAGAATTCATCCATCATGTAAATAAAGGGATAAACATGCCAAATTTCAACAAAATTACATAATTACCTCATTATATCAACACGATGACTACCAAAATTATATAATACCAAAATCCTCTTAATGAAATTTATAATATTATGTACACAATACAAATATTAAATTTTGATGATGGAAATGTATGATTGTATCTAGAGCATCATGAAATCCCCATAGGATGGATGTTTCCCGATGATCAGCCCACAACACTTGAACAAATCAATATTGTATGACTTGATTATTATTGGAATATTCATAACCATTGTCAGGACAATTCTCTCTATATCTAATCACATTTCTTTGGATATTGCAGGTAACACTAGAGAATTTGATAATCCTTAAAAAATTAATTTATATAAACGTGAAGAATATATGATAATAAAACCAAAAATGATCTTTTGTCACTATAGTGTAGGATAATTTATAGCATTATATTGTCCATTAAAAACATTTCTACAAATCCACTATCAACCACCTATATGACCAAAATCATGTTTGAGTCACTTATGATGTAGAATATATTAAGGCTAGGACATTTCATAAATATAATTTTTATATGGAGCCATATTCTTATATTCCTAATGCATTTATGTCCCTCACTGAAAAAAAAAAATTACAAGCATGAAGATCTTGACTTACAATACCATATTAAGATTTAATGAACATTGTGAATGCTTACTATCAATGAACATAGAACCTATAATCATAATATGATAACCTAAAGACTCTAAGAATTAATATTGATAATTGAACCAATGTTTAAAAAATGTTAATGCTAAGGAGAAATGTCTTTGGATTGAAACTATATGGTCGTGACATTTCATATCTAGTGACAAAAAATCATTTCATCGAGCACATCGATATTTCCACCTTTGTGATATCCGTCTTTGTGAGTGAAAATGATGGATATCCATTACCTCCATACAAAATTCAATATACGGTAGAATTTAAAAATGATTAACATGAAACAAGATATATATGAGGATCACCTCATAATGATGCTACACACATGAATCATCTTTTGGAAAAAATATTTGATGTTAAATGTAAAAGTTCCTTAATCATGATTCCATGTTCTTGCATACTCATATTACACATAATAAAGACAAAGAAGATCCTACATATTTCTTCCCATCTTAATCAATGATTATAACTATAATGGGATCTAATTATTAAAATGTAGATAAAATAATTTTCCTATTTCTTCTCCATGTTATAAAACATCAAGAATTGTCGCACCACGCCTCTCATCTAGCATATGGTTAATGACACGGTACACATCCCAATAAAAAATTAATAAAAAATTAATTAGTGACCCTTCCATCTAAAAAAATGTCTATATATTATTTACATTGTCCTAAAAGAATTTATATATTTCAATTAAATGGAATGTAATGTCTTTTATCAAAACTCATCATTCACTTCCAACTTGATCATTTGGTGGTCAAATTGGTCATCATGTTGAACCGCAACTACACAAACCTAATTTGAAAGATGTATTAGTGAAATATTTGAAAGGAAAATAATTATTTCTATATCACAGTTGTTTATAATATTTATTTGATTAAATTATATTTTTAGCCCTGTATCCACCATATTGAATGAAAAACACAGACACTACTCTGCTTATTTCTTTCCTAGGTTTGTACACATCAAACTGAAACACCTCACTAGGAATTATTATTAATAATATTCCCATTATAATAAATCCCAAGAATGCCTAAAATCAATTTTCCATGTTCTTAAACATCACAAACAACACATGCTTGTTCATACGAAAATATTTTCCTACCAAACTCATCAATTTCTCATAGAGACTATTACTTTGTTCCAACATTTCTCTTAACCTCTATATGATACCACTATATCAAAAACCTTCCTCTAAAGTTACCCCACCCATGACATTAATTATGGAAAGGATATAATTACCCATATCCCATGATCTAGTATGTCTTGTTTTTTTGAACAACCCCAATGTTATAATGAAATCCACACATAAGTGAGAAATTTACCTCAATTGACAAATTGTATCCGTAAATTTTATATCCACATCCAAATAGTCCCATAAAAATACAATCCCTTAAATATATTCATATTCACATAAAGTAATATTAATTGAAATAATTTTGTCAATGTAATGTAAAAAATATTGTCATATGGAATAAAATCAATGGCTCCAATCTTCAAGAACATATTTTGTAACATTGAATCTAATTTCCTCCTTGAAACCAAAAGAAAAGTTTTATATACACATTGATGTGAGTGTAACTTGTATAATTAGAAGGATCATATCCAATGATTCTAATGGGTATGATAACAGATGAAATTAATATCCAATGAGAAGAGAGATAAATCATTAATCACCTATCACAAAATATTATTCATGATCCTAGTAAGTATCACCCATTTAATAGTGCATCCATTTATAATAATATAAAAAAATCATATTACAAGGATACATTGTAGTAATTTACCAATTATTTTCTAATCTCATGCCCCAATGTCGTATGTATGTTTCACCCATCACATTAATATCCACCCACCCCATATAACAATATACCTTATCATAATGGAAAATAGCTTTAACTTTATCTCTTCCATAACCATTTTTTCAATATAATCCAATAACCACTTCCATATGAGAATAATATTAAAGCTTATTGTGAACATTAACAACATAAGAATAATTCCCTCTTATTAGCATGATTAAACACACTATAAACCACTTCATTCACTTATCAATAATCTCCTATTGCAACTATATATTTAAGTCATAACATCAAATGTATAATAACCACACATCAAATAGTTATTGATGACAAAGGGGTTACGAACATTATATCCTCACCAACCTGAATGTTTAGAAAAAACATCTAAAACCAAATATCTTTGGTCTTCAGTTTAATCACAAAACATGTGTATGGTGTGAAATTAAATAGAAAATAAAATAGAATTTATAATATTGTTACCAAAAATCCAATCGTATGTATCCACACTAAAAAACTACCAAAATATGATTACCTCTAAATCAACATTATTATATGTCAACAAGACTATAATATAATAACCAATAATCTAATTCCACATAAAAAGAAGAAAATAATACATTAGTTTTATAGTTACCATTAAGACACATCAACTACCAATCATTTATATATTAATTTACCATCATATATATTTTTTAAAAAAATAATCCCCTATTAATGGATTGTGTTTATTCTAATCCATTCCAATAGAAATTAAATATCCTTATACAATTTACCATCCATAATTAATCTATATCTTATCTAAATCATTTTAATCCAACCCAAATTTAGTTTCAAGTTATTTAACATTATACTATTCCATTTCAACCAGTAAATTATCATGAAATCAAATAAAACCTTAAAACTATCATATATCAATTAAATACATTATACATCAAATATTATCACCATTTCCACATGTATATCTCAATAAGATACAATTCAACCAAATCATGGCATCAACTAGAAAATCCCATCATGTAAACACCATATGATTCGGAAAAATATAAGAAAATATTATTTAAACATAGTAAATTAAATTACCAATTACAATGGTGTTAAAGTTTTATTTTTATCAGATTTTGTACTATAAAATTTATCCAAACAAAAAAAACTCAATTCCACATTTAAATTTTCTACAAAACAACAATCGGAAGACAATAATGGACAACTAATTTGATGATATAATTTAATTAAAATCTAATATCTCTCATATTCCCTTCAATTTCATTATTTAATATTATTTATATTTATTAAGAAATCAATAATTATACACTAACTGCTAAAAAATATTTATTATCTCATATATATACAATGAATAATTGAGAACATGGATCCCTACTATAATTTGATATTCTATGATATCTACATTATCCAATGAAAAATTAAGAGATCTATATCACTATGAATTATTGAAAATGAAAAATCGTAATCCATATTTATATAACTAAATTTTTTTAGGGAAAACCCTAAAATATATTGATTCTACATATTTTTCGTCCAAACATGATTGAATAATGAAATGTAGATAATGATAGTATGGTACATTGAATCATGGGAACTCAATAATCCATCATTCTAGATGTTGGAATCGTCAATAGAGATGATCCATTAGCACAAATGGGTTCTTGTGTAATACAATGATCTATTGTGATAAATGAGTAATAAGTAATGAATGGTGAGTAAACTACATATTGAGGTTGTCTAAATGGCCTCACAATATCATGGAGAAGTCTTTTAACATTGTGGTATCCCCCAGTTAGTGTTCATCTGAATTGTCCATTACAATTTCCCCCTTTTCACGAGTTATAAATAATATTTTTTCCACTACCCTGACCTAGTCTTTGGAATTCTCTCTGGGATGCTTTCCCTGATGATTCCTTCTATGACCAACCGGTATTAAATAGAATAAAAGTAATGAGTTTTTTTCCATACCACAGTCATGACAATGGAATGGTGAGCTCTACCTCCCAATGATAGATTGGTATTTCCTCAAGAGTAAACGCCCAACACTACCCCCATTATTCGGTGTTTCTTATCAGTTCTATTACACTTTATGAATACACTCTTTACACATCCATGAACACGGACAACAAGGTCATTTTGCTGACCATAGTTCATCCAAATAACACCTGATCTTACAAACAACCCTTCTCAAAGGTCTAATGTCAAATATAGCTAGAAAAATGACTTAAAACATGGAATCTTGAGCCCCATAATGAAATAAATAGAAGTATATCATCATTGATTGCGTAAAATTAAATATATACACCACCAAATAATCTAAAACATAATGGTATGATTTTTTTGAATATATTCACTCGGTTATTTTTTTTGAAAACAATGTGCAAAACATGATTTAATTAAATATATCTATGTAATTATTTCTTTTTGTGTTGTCATATAAGTATCATATACCTTGACTCAACAATTCAACTACCCAAGTACCTATAAATACATCATGTTGATTAACTATAAAATAATCATAACTGTCCTATTTGTGCACCAACCATGTGAACATCTGCAATCACAATATATTTTGAACTCCCATAGTAGAATCCTGATTTAAAAAAACCACACAAACTTTGCACCATCTCATTTATCAATTTCCCATCACCCTTGTTTATATGTCTACCTTACATGATTTATCCTAATCATTTTAAAATAGGGCACCCACCAAATTACCTCCAAAAAACACCAAAACCATCTTAAATCAATATGAGTATAAAAATTCATTATATAAATAAAACATTCATGATAAAATTGAAGTTTATCTCACACTAGGGGTATTAAAATATACCAATCATTAGGTTGTCCTACCATGCAATTTTGATAGATTCAGGTGTAACAGACGGTATCCAGTAAGTAATCTCAAAGAATAAATTCATATTACCATGTTTATTTATGATTTTTTCCCGGATTCAATTACATACATACTAAATAATTACATTTAACAAAGAATACAATCTTCTATCATTCCATTAAAGGTATTATTGAACATATAGATGTTACATCAGGATAATGTGTGATGTGATATAATTGATCCACATAGCTCTAAGGATGTTGGAATATCATTTGTGGTGAAAAGTATATGATATTAAAAATGTATGTAAATAACGTAAATTAATCCAACCTATAAAATATACATCCAATTATTCAACAATATCGAATTTTATAAGCAATTTAAATGATAACATTCCATTAATTAACAAATGATATTTCCCAAACCTTGGAGATACATTTATGCTTTCAATATTACACATAAAAAAGATCACAATAGATGTGATGATGTGAATGTGAATCATAAAGGGTTATACAATTATCATTCAAATAATTATAATTTTTTTCTTCTCATTTATCTCATGGAATTTTTTTTTCTTTGATTAGTAATGTTAATGTATTCCATAGGAAATATGGTGGATATCCACAAGAGAAATAATATAAAGTTGGTAAGGAATCCATTTGTATAATTTCTAAATAAATTATATTAAATAAAAAATTCACCATTGGATATTGATATACTCATGAGTCATTAGAATATAAAACATGGAAGCAATGAATGTGCTCTAATGTATAAAATCATATGTTCTCGATACACAACCATTTTTGAATTATATGTTGGGATTAGGGTATACATACTTCTTAGATATTTCTAGATGTTGTGATGAACCTGAAATGAAAATAGAGGATCACAATTAGAAACAATTATAATGAGTACCCCATGTATGTTCACCGCTTTAAAATTATTTTTTTTTAAATCACCCACTATGCTTGTTTATAATATTTGGATATAGTGGGAAGACATTAAGGGTTAGTCAATAGTCGCCAACATAACAAATTATTTCAAACTCATCATTATAATACCAATTATTATGTACCATGTAATCTATTACAATTGATATCATGATTATGTGTTACAATTGTAATAATCCAGTCTATTTAAACATTTAACTATTGAGTATTGATTCATCTAATCATGTGGTAATAGACTCTAAATTATATGTCATACAATATAAAATTTATCCTTAATCCGATTTAAATCATCAGGATACTCATATAAAACACATATTTAAAATAATGGTATGATAAATGATGTTATTCCTAGAAAGGTCGTCGAATGACTATAAAAAAAATATTGAATGACTAATTTATATTCGTCATTCCATATATAAATGGTCTCTCAAATATATAATTTTTTGTAAAATTTCAATGAAATTGGGATCAAATAATTAACTATTACTTACATTCTCAACTAAACATAGAATAATATTCTCTAGAAATAAGACCACAACATAATTCCACAATGTTCTTTGCAATGAACTCTCAGCAACTATAGTCATAAAATGAAACTGACTACAAGATTTGATAAATAATTGGTTTTATTAACTGTTAATTAAAAATTCAACTAATAAATTTTATTATTCATTTATATAATCCTATTCAATATTAAACATTTTTCGAAAATACACCAACCAAAATTATCCAATATTCTACACCCATTATGAGAAAGAGTGGTTTAAGAATTAATGCTCAGTAAATTAAATGAACATCTCACAAACCTAACAATGAAACCCTGTATTAAAATACAGATACACTAGAGTTAATTATTGATTATAAATTAGGTTAGTATTATTACCCAAATAAGAAATCAATCTCTCATATTCAAGGACATATTCCCATTACATGTAGACAAAACCAAGTCCCAATATAGTAGGATCACAGAAGAGCATAAATAGTTCATATAGTTCATGAATTATTTGAAGAGGATTCTGAGTGAGTAGAAAAATAATATCAAAAATGTATTTATTATAATAATTAATCAAATTAAATGAAAACCCATTCGGAATTAAATTCATAATGGGAGTTGATAATCCATAGAAACCATGATTAAAATAGTGGTAGTAATTACTATGTACAAAAATGATATGTATATCAATGATTTTATCTAGTGGTTTCTATGAAATTTAGACCACTATATTTTATGGGAATATTCATAATAATATTTGTGAAAATTAATTTCCCATGAAGAGTAAATCATTCAAATAAAATACACATAATTTGAATTTTTCATATTATTGATGTTCTTACAAAGTGCACAAAAAATTTTAAAAATACTTTTCAAGGTAAATTATTTGAGAAATAAAAAACTATCACGACTCTCCTTCACCAAAAGGAGGGAAAGGTAAGAAAATTTCCAAGCACATCCTTCATTATGTTGAAGGAGAGATAATGACCCCTGAAACCCGCCATCAATAGGTCTCGGAGTGGAAACCAGTGCCAAGGGTATCGAATCACACACTAAAATGGAAGGCATTACCCTTTTTCGTTTAATATGATCAGGAGATAAGATACTAAATTCCACAACACCAAACTGAAAGTGCATATACAACTAAAGATAATCCATTCCAATATACATGTTCAAATGTAAAAGCTACAAGTCACAAAAAACACCAAAGGTAAAAAAAATACCATGAAAAGAAAAGAAACAACAATAATTGTCCCAAAGTTCCACGCTAGTATGGTCTCGCATGATACTCGAAGATCTCCTAGAAATCTAAAATATGTTTTATGTATGTAGGGTGAGCATACAAGTACAACCAGTAGGGAATAACCAATGACTCTCATGCACAAGTGGGGAGACGTGCTAAAGTCCCATGAGAAGCAGACAACCAAACACTATCAAGGAGTCTATCCATCCCACTCACCAACCACACTCACCATATAACACAAGAAAAGTAATGTATATTAATAGCACATCGATGTTTCGGAACCCCGCACCACTTTTACACAGGTTATTGAAGACATCCTATGCATCGAACCAATCCTGCCATTCTCACCGCAGTCCCCCTGCCACACCCCGCCCACACACCATTGGGCCATATCCTCACGCAATCCCACTACCAAACCCCACCCACAAATACCTGGGCCAAAATCACAATCCCGCCCACAGACACCTGGGCCACAACTGTCATAAGTAACCACACCTGCAAACACCAAGGACAGAACAACTATTTCATTGGACGACGAAATCTGGGCTAAAAGATCTACTGCCACGCCCAAAGACACATGGGCCGCATCCCGAAGACACTTGGGAAACCACCTACCCTCACACACCTAGGCCAACCACCACACTACCATTCTCGAAGGTTCTTGGGATAATAATGGACTTCAGGCCATCACTGCCTTCCTGAAGTTACATGGGAGATCGGGAAAGGGACTAGAAAAGAGCTAATAACCAGTGACTAATATAAGTGTTGGAAAAAACACCTTCCCCTGTGAAATGGGGGTGTTTAGTACTATGTTTTTAACTCGGGTGGGGCATGAAAAATAAACAAAAAACTACAAGTATATATAAATATAAGTAACATACACTCACCCCAATCTAGGTTTTTATTCATACAACCTAAAGAACACAAACAACACACGTATCTGAGTCACAACTCAAACCACGCCAAATCCCACTTGTCCCATCCTTGATTTTCATGTTCAGTAATTTTGTTTAAAAATGTTTTGCACCTACTTGGGAAACATGCATTCTTAAGAACAAGCCAAGGGAAAAGCACACTCAATAGTAATTTAAACATTCACACCTAGTTTTATGATAAAGCCGCAACAACAAAAATGGATAATGAGAGATCCCTCAAAGTATTGGAACCAAGGGAAACCCCAAGATACAGCCCCATGATCCCAAACCCCAAGAGCCATTGGTTTCTCATCAACAAAGGATTCCACACCAATTAATTATAAAAAAAAGTGACCACACGACCTTAATTTCACATCCACAGAAACCAAAACAACAGGGGATCCCATCTCCACCCACATCGCCCAGCAACCGGCCTGTGAAGGAAAATCAACCCAACCACTAACACCAACACAAAGCATGTCCAAGCTGGTATTTGCAGATTTAAATGATTTAACACGCTCTGTGATTTCAAATTTTGTTGTTCTTTAACCGCGATTATCAATGAAAGGGATTGATCCTGGTGCTTTCAATTTATTTTTTCGGATATATGCAATTAACCAAATTCCTTTACATACCACAGGTTAACAACCACAATAAAAGCCATTTAAAACATCACCAGATGTAAGGGTTTGTTAGTGCACAGAGAAAGACCGCCAATGACTATGATTTTCAGTAGGCGTAAGCTTGCACAATTCAGAAATCATTAATCAAGAAAGAGGAGAAAACAGAGTAGCATCATCAATCGCATCCCTCCCCTTTCATTCATTAGAATCCATTTATTATCTTTATTAGTGTTTAGATAATCGAATTCTATAGAAGCATTAGCGTACCCACCCTGCAAGATTCACATAAGGAAGAGACGAAGGTGAAATTCCCAACCTGGTTGATCAACGATTGAAGCTTCTCATCACGCCCGAGGAATAGGGGATGCGAAACTACACCGGTGGGGCCTCAGGAACTCAAAGTCGAGCAGACGAAATGATGGGAGTATGATTGAGAAAAATAAAACAAGGGGTAACCCTTTAGTTTATAAGGGACGGGGACGGTTGAGATAATAATGGGAAACCGTGTAAGGAGCTGGTCGTGGGTTGACTACGCGGCCCCACACGTTATTAAAGGTTCCCCACCCTATGGGGCGGTTTAAACAGATGCATTCTAGGGTACCTCAATAATAAATTAATTAAAGTCCATTAACGGGCTTTAAAAAATGAAAAAAATTAATTTACATAAAAAAAGACGTTGTAGGAGGGGACTGGAAAAGAATCGAAGGGGACATGGTGCCACCATCACGTTGCCCTCACGGTGCCCCCGTCACGGTGTCAACCGCAAGGTGCCACTGTCACGATGTAACCCACATGATGCAACCATCACGCTGTCACCCCCAAGGTGCCATCGTCACAATGTCACCCCCATAGTGCCACCAGCACGGTGTCACCCCAATGGTGCCACCGTCACTATGTCACCCCCACAGTGCCACCGTCACGGTGTCACACTCACTATGCCACCTTCACGGTGCCACCGTGACCGGTTCCACCGTCACAGTGCTACCCTGACCGGTGCCACCGTACTGGTGCCACTTTGAATGGTGCCACTGTCATGGTTCCACCGTGACCGGTTCCACTACATCGGTGGAGCCTTACTTTTGGCAAAGTAACGGGCCATGAGTGTCAGGGCCATTAATTAAGATTCCTCTCAAACCATTCTCGTCCTCGATAATTAAAACTAGTCTTATTGTAAGGAGAGGGGTCCGAGAAACCACCTTGAAAGATGTATCTCATGAGTGAACCTCATCGTCACCTAGAAACACTTTTCCCTCAAGAAACCAGACAACATACAAGGGGCAAACAACCCAGTAATATGTTTTGGGGAGTTCTTCCCCCCGTGTCGAGATACTATCCTCTTTAGGCAGCACTGACTCACCCACACAAGTTTAACTGCATCCACATTAATGCATCTTGATATGGGATCAGGTCCTCCCTTCTCTGTAGCCTGGATATTTCACACACATTCAGTGAAAGGAAAAACCACATATTTCATTTCCAATAAGGTAAAACGCTCTTCTACAATAGTATAAACAGAACAACAAAAAACTAAAAACAACTCTGGGTACTTGGCACACATATGTGCTTCCTCTCTGACGTACTCTCCTCTAGCCCACCATGTTTCCGTAACACACGAACCAAGGGAATGGTTCGTCCATGAAGCACCTTCTCCTTGCAATCCTCGATCCTCACTGGTCTTTCCACAAAGGTCACGTCATCCTTGATGTCTAGCTGTCTCCAGCCGAGGAAATGTGAATCATCGTGCAGATACCGACAGAGCTGGGACAAATGGAAGATATTATGTATCCTCAGTAGCGGCATTGGTAGTGATAGATGATAGGCCACTTCGCCGACACACCGTAGCAGTTCGAATGGTCTGATGAACCTGGGAGAAAGCTTACTCACCTGGCTGAACCTCTATTGTCCACGCCGAGGGGAGACCTTAAAAAACACGTGGTCCCCAACCTCAAACTCCAAGGGCCTTCTCCTGCTATCAGCATACAACTTCTGTCAGTCTTAAGCCGCTTTTATCCTTTCCCGTATAAGCTGAACCTTCACTATCGTGCTCTGCACCACCTACGGGACAGGGATGCCCGCCTCTCCAACTACGGTCCAACACAGAGGTGAGTGACATGGCCTCCCATACAAGGCATCAAATGGGACCATACCAATGGTAGAGTGATATCCATTATTATAGGAAAACTCTACCATAGTCAATTGTTGCACCCACGATCCCCATGAGTCCAGAACACATGCCTGCATCATATACTCCATGGTCAGGATGGTGAGCTCTGTTTGTCCATCTGTCTGGGGATGGAAAGAAGTGCCAAGACGTATCTGGGTGCCAAAAGCATGCGGCAATCCTCTCTAGACTCGTAGGGAATACTGTACATCCCTGTCCAAGACTATGGACCTTGGAACTCCATGTAACCACACCACCTCATCCATGTACCTTCGTGCTAAAGCACCCACTGCACTTGACTCCTTAATCGCTAGAAAATGAGCCGACTTCGTCAATCAATCCACTACTACCCATATGGCATTGTATTTCCCTTGAACGTTGGGTAGTCCAATGACCAAATCCTTTGAGATGTCATCCCACTTCAACTCGGGGATATCATGAGACTGCAACAAGCCGCTGGGAACTCGGTGTTCAGCCTTAACCTGCTGACACACTAGGAACATGGCCACAAACTCTGGCACTGATCACTTTACTTTGGGCCACCAGAACTGTCTCTTCAAACCCTAGTACATCATGGAAACTCTTGGGTTCACTTCTAGAGGTGAGTTGTGGAACTCACTAAGAACCCCGCCACGCACTGCCTCTGGAACAAACAGCTTTCCCCAGAACAGCATATATTTTTGACCTTCCTCGAACCACCTTTTCGGAGTATTGCCTTGGTCGACTTGGTCATGCATGACTTTGCACTCTGGGTCTCTCCACTGAGACTCCCGCACTTGCCGCCACAGAGTAGGCTGCACTATCATCTGATAAAAGCAAACTCTACCGTCATTCGTTCTTGCATCCAGGTGCAAGGTATCCAACTCCTCCATCGCCTTCCAGGTGCCTACCAACTCTCGGATAGAATCCTTATATAACCTCTTTCTCCAAGCATAGGCCATTACATTCCCCTTTACTAAAGTGTAGAAAATCTCGAAGTCGTAATCCTGGGGGAACTCCAACCACCTTCGCTATTTCCAGTTTAGGTCCTGCTTGGAGAAGATATACCTCAAGCTTTTATGATCTGTGAAGACTACAAAGTTCTCTCTGATGAGGTAGTGACGCCATAAATTTATTGCAAAAATGAACGCTGCAAGATCCATATCGTGGGTGGCATAATTACGCTCATGAGGGAAAAGCTGCCTAAACACATTAGTGATCATCCCTTGACGCTGCATCAAAACACATCACAGGCCCTGCCCTGAAGCATCACCAAACACCTCGTATTCCGCCCCTTATTCTGTTAGTCTTAGAATTGGCGGTCTAACCAAATTCTCCTTCAAATAGCTGATGGCTGCCTCACACTACTCACTCCACATGAAAACCTGGTCCTTCTTGGTCATGGCTGACAAAGGGGCCGCAACTCAGGAGAAGTTGGGTACAAATCTCTGATGGTAACCTGTTAGCCCAAGGAAACTACGAACCTCTCCCACATTCATGGGTGATGCCCAAGAAACAACTGCCTCATCCTTTGATGGGTCCACCGCTACCCCCTGCTCAGACACCACGTGCCCAAGGTAGTGCACTTCTCGCGTCCAGAACTTGCATTTCCACAACTTCCCATAGAGTTTGTGTTGTCGGAGGACCTCCAAAACCAACATCAGGTGCTCCTCATGGTCCTCCTCTGATCTCATATAGACCACGTTATCATCGATGAACACAACTACGAACCGATCCATGATCTCATGGAAGATGGAGTTCATACGCCCCATAAACATAACTGGGGCGTTTGTAACATCGAAAGGCATGACTATAAACTCAAAGTGTCCATATCTGCACCTGAAGTCCATATTCGGGATGTCACCCTCTTTTACCCTCAACTTGTGATACCCAGAGAGTAGGTCGATCTTTGAGAACCTTCCTGCTCCTTTCAACTGGTCGAAAAGATCATATATCCTCGGAAGAGGGTAGCGATTCTTGATCGTCACTTAGTTCAGTATCCTATAGTCTATACGCAACCTGAAACCAACATCTTCCTTCTTTGCAAACAAGACTGGAGCACCCCATAGTGATGTACTTGGTCAAACATAACCTCTCTTTATCAGATCGTCAATCTGAATCCGTAACTCCCGTTGCTCCAAAGGTGCCATCCGGTAAGGAGCCATCGAAATCGGACGAGCACCAGGCTGCAAGTCTATCTCAAACTCGATATCATGTCGAGGGGGTAGAGTCGTTACATCCACAAGAAAGTCGTACATAAAATTTCTGATGACCCCTAGAACCTCCACCATCTCAGCATTTACTGACTCTACTAATAGCTCAACTAACAACTAGAGGAGGGGTTCTTCTCGCCTGTTGCCCTTCTGGCCGCTCCACTCGCCAGTGAAAGTAACATGCTGGCTGCCCATGTCTGAGAACACAACAATTCCTAAAAAGAAGTTGATGAAGGGACACAGAGAGAATATCTAGCCGATGCCTATGATGACATCGAATGGATGTATCTGTAGTAGTAGTAAATCCCTGACCGACTGATGTGGCCCTATCATCAGTTTGCATCCTCGATAGACATATAACAAATCAGTCTAACCTCTCACCACTGTGATCAGCACCAGGGGTACTGGATGTCTCTCGGCATCTATAACCAGAGCATGGGCCAGACCTGGTGCAACGAAGGAGTGCGAAGCTCCGGTATTGAACAAGGCGTAAGATAGGGTACTAAACAAACTGATCATACCCCGAACGACCTCTGATCCTGCTGAAACAACTACCTCCTCTGCGTGCAACTGTCCATGCCCATCTCCTCTTCCCTTCGGCTGTCTTCCACCACCACGACCACACCTCGTTCGAGGTCCCTGAGGAGTGCCCTGAGGTCGGCCTCCTCCTACGACGCCTGCCCTCAGAGGAGCAGGAGCTCGTTGTCTTTGCTACTACTGCTGGAAAGGCCTAACTGGAAGCTGCTGCTGGGAGGGTGATGGGCCTGTCCGCCACTGCCGTACTGTACTCAGTATGGGCACTGACTCAGGATATGTCTGTGGCTTCCATAGACAAAGCACCTCGGTCCGGGGCCCAATGGAAAAGGGTGAGGACCTAGGGACTGGAATTGGAACTGTTGCGGCTTGCTCAGCGCTGGTCGGAACCTGGAGGGTCCTGACGATGGGGATCTGGTGCTAACGGCCTTCCCCTTTAATGATCCCATCTAGATCCCTTCTCGTGACACACCTCCTTGAGCATTCATCCTCTCCACCACTTTTTCATTCTTTTGGACTTCTAAGTACATCAGTAGGGTGAAGGGGGTAACAACGTACTGGAGGGAGGGTTAGAGCGCCTCCTCTAAACGTCTTGCCTGAGACTTTTAATCTGGAAAAAGGTCCGGAGAAAAATGTAGGAGGTCCATGAACGTGATTCCTAGCTCCCTTACTGACATACTCCCTTGCCGGAGGATGTGTAGCTCCTGCCTCTTCTCTGCCTTCATCATAGAAGAGTGGAATTCCACCCAAAATTCCCTCTCAAAATCAGCCCCTACCACCTCAGCCTCTCTTCTCCCCCCCAGGTAACATGTCCACCACTGACGCGCTGTTCCCCGCATCTGGCTGACGGCCAGAGGAACCCAGTACTCAGTCGAAGCCCGAATTAGGCTGAAAGCTATCACTAGTTCCTCTAGCCAGCTCTCCGTCTTCACGTCAGAGGTGCTGCCCTTATACTTCTCGACGGTCTGTCGCTGGAAGGCCCGAAGCATCTTCTACCACTGGTCATCCTCCTCCTCCCGATCAGCTCTCTGCCAATCGGCCAAGGTAACCTCATGGGCCTCGATCGCCCGCACCACACTTGGTCGCCTCCCAGGTGCCACAACTGGAAGGTAAAAAAGAATCTCTACACCCATTTAGTGTAGATTGTGGTTTCTAAATTTTTTTATAAAATTCATAATGATTCCATATCCTGAAACACCAACGAAACACCAGACAAAACAAGTCATTATGATGCATGTACCTTTCCTAGGGTCTATACCCTGCAATCGGTGTCGCCTGACTTTGTCACAACCCGTCCTCGGGGCCCGTGCCGTGACTACCCCAAGCCCGCCTTCCATAGGCCAGGGGCTGGCGACTAGCACCAAGGCGTAAAATCCCAGTAAACAGGGAAGGCATTGCCTTATAAGTGACAACCACACAGAGTCAGCAAGCGGAAAGTAAAGTGCAGAAAAGTAAAGGGGCCGGAAATACAAGCCCAACTGTAAAGTACAACTGAAGAGTAAAGTACAGCAACTGAAGAAAAGACGGCGGCCTCGTGTCGTCCACTGGCAATCCCACCTGAAGGGTGGGTACAGATAGCCTCCAAGCTCCTCAGGCCCCACGTCCGCTCTGAGCACGTCCCGTCCAGTGGTCCACCTCCAGGTACCGTCCTGCTCCACGCCCCAACCGCGATCAGCGCTGTCCGTCGTCTGCAACCAACACCACGAAGTGCGGGCATAGCCCGTGCAGGGGTGAGTACAAGCTACTCAGTAAGGACCCCGAGACCCCCGAAGGTCTCCCGAAATCCACAAAGGATATAGCACAAAAGAAAGATGCAATCACGAAGTAACATCTGACTCGACTTAGGTATATGCCCATACATATACCTAAGTCCCCAATTCTAGCTCTGCTCACGAGCTCAAGAACAACTCAATCCACAAAGGAAAGCAAGACTCAAATCCACAAGGAGAGTAAACAGTAAATCCACATTGGATAGTTCAACACAATCCACAAAGGAGAGTAAACAGTAAATCCACATAGGATAGTTCAACATAATCCACAAAGGAGAGTAACATAAGATTCAGCTCAACCAGGTATACTTTTTCAGATGACGTCAAAGACGATCACTGATCCGTCTAAGTCGTCGGACCCACGAAGGATCGATAGGTACTAACCCCCGCAGAAGACCCACACAGGATCGGGCTCACACAGAACCTGTAGGCAGTGGCTCACACAGAACCGGTAGGCAGTGGCTCACACAGAACCGGTAGTAGGACCCACATAGGATCGGGCACTGATCCGCGTAGGATCGCTGAGTGCAGTAGTCGACGCAGTCCACTGAGGATCTCTGCACAGTCGTCGCCGCAGTCCACGAAGGATCTCTGCTCTGCCGTCGTCGCAGTCCACGGAGGATCTCTGCTCTGCCGTCGTCGCAGTCCACGGAGGATCTCTGCTCTGCCGTCGTCGCAGTCCACGGAGGATCTCTGCTCTGTCGTCGAGGTCACAGCCAGCGCTAGGGTTCCCGCACGTAGCGAGCTCGTTTAGGAGGGTTCGCTCCACGAGCCGAGGGGCTGATACATCAACTGACACGTAGTCCGAAGTTGATGTATCCAAAAGTTCCGTATCGACAACAGGATCTCAACGCGACAGACGGCGCGTCAATCGGACGCCCGGTCTGAGAGTTATTGGCATTTTCGTCCCAGGGGCCCGGTTGGTTTTTAGGGTAAAACCAACCCGACCGTGCTCCGCCTGTATCCGATCCTCGGGCGGAGTATGCCAAAAGTTCCGTCTCACTTAGAGGAAACTACCACAGCTGACGGTACGTCGTTCGGACGTCCGTAGCTCAAGTTATGAGCGTTTCCGCTCCGAGGGCCCGGTTGGCTTCGTGTACGAACCAACCCGGCCGAACCCAAAGTCTTCCGAAACCTTGAGTATAATATACCGAAACGACCGTCTCGATCCAAGGATCGCGTAGCCGCTGACGGTTCGTCAATCGGAGGTCCCAGGCCCAAGATATGGGCGAAAGACCGTAGAGGGCCCGAAACGGGGGTACTGGGCCCGGGGCGACCCGGCCCGAACCCCCCCTGGGGTCGGCCGAACCGGGTCGGCCCGAACCGGGTCGGCCCGACCCGGCCCGAACCGGCTCGGCCGGGTCCGGTCCGGCCTGGGCGCGGCCCGGCCGACCGGACCGGCTCGGCTTCGGCCGAGCGGCCGAAGCGCTGCCGCCGCGGGTCAAACCCGCGGCTTTGGAGAAAACGCGGCCCGCGCGGGCCGCGTGCTGGAAGGCCGGACCGCGGACGCGGTCCGGCGGCTCGCCGCCGCCGCGGCTCGGCCGCGGCGGACTCCTCCGGCGGCGCGCCGGGCGCCGCCGCCCCCGGTCGCCGGCGCCGCCGCGCCGGCGACCCGCGCCGCCGCCTCCTTCCGCGGGCCGCCGGAGATGCTCCGGTGGCCCGATTTGCCTCCCGTCTGCGCCGTTGTTCCTCCCGGGATGCGTCCTCCACTGCGGAATCAACATATGGCCCTTGCGTCGCGCTTTTGCCGTCGCTCGCCAAATCCGCACACAAAGGAAGATCGACGGAGGGTTGCCGGGTCTTGTTCGTTAGACCCGCACCCTCCGCGTTAGTCATAAACAACGGGAGAAACAGGAAAGAAACCAATCAACAATTTTAAATAAATTAAAATTGTTTCGTGATCGGGTTCTATATTTCAAAAGAATAAACACGGGATTTTAAAAAGAATTCCAACATCCCTTACCTTATCGTCGTCGTCGGATGAGGGGTCGTCGCGGAATTGCTCGTCGCGGAAGATGGAGATCGCCGCGTCGTCGCGGAATCGCTCGTCGCGTCGCCAATCTCCGGATCAAGATCAACGGATTTAATTAGTTTAAATCCGTTGATATTGAAATTAAAAAGGGAGAAGAAAAGATCCGATTCTCACCTTTGTTGCCGAACGAGGATCGGCCGCGGAAGAAAGACGTCGCCGAAGAACGTCGCGGGTAGATCTCGTCGACGTCGCAGATCTTGATGTGCGTCGTCGAATTCCGTTCGCCGGAGTTCTTCGCGTTCTTCGCGTTCTTCGCGGAGAGGGTGGAGGAACGAAGATTCTTTCAAATCCTTTCCAAGGATTTTTGGGTTGGTCTTATTTTATAAACATGCCAACACGAAACCGGTTAAGAAACGATCCATCAATTCGTTGAATTAATTCAACGAAAGAAACGACCCATTTAATTCACGAAGAAACAGTCCATTTAATTCACGAAATAAACCGCCCAATTAAATGGTCTGTTAAGAATTAAAGAAAACGCGTCGGTTGACTTTTCAGTTACTTTGACGGGTTTTCGCGGGTGCGTTACTTAGCGAAAGAAACGGCGGGGCTCGTGCGGGTCCCACCGCACAAATATCCTACCAAGGGGTAGGATATTTCTGGATAGCATCCTATCCAGTTCAACTCAGTTCAAGCCGTCTTTAAGTGACTTCAAGTGGCTTCCAAGCAGCTTAAGTGAAATAAAATAAAGTTGTCGCACAAACTTTATTTTATTCTTGACTTAAAGCCGTAAAATTTAAAAACCACGTCTGAGCAAACGCAACTCCGGAAGAGGCGTTTCTAAGCAAATACCGGCGCTGCGATTTCATCGGTGCCCTCAGAATTCGATTCCGGGCACCGGTTCAAAAGATAGAAAAACCCGCTCGTCCGTTCACTGAACGTACCCGAGCCAAACTTCGGAAATTGATTCCGGGCACACCGGGCCTCGGAATCAGGTGCCGTCTGAAGCTGCGCTCTTGTAAAATTCCAAAGAAAATTAAGAAAAAAATTTCCTTGAAATTTGCGGGTCTTTACATTACTCCCACCTCAGGGCTTTACGTCCCCGTAAAGATACATCAAAAACTAGGGGAACAAATGGGGGTACTGAGCACGCATCTGAGCCTCCCGCTCCCAAGTGCTCTCCTGGAGGTTCCCGTGCTGCCATCTGATGCGCACAAGAGGAATCGACCGCCCACGTAGGACCCGCTCCTGTCGATCCTCGATCTCCACTGGGACCTCCGCAAAAGTCGCCCCATCGTCCACGTCCAGCTCCCCAAAGTCGATGATGTGCGTCGGGTCGTGCACGTATCTCCTCAGCTGAGACACGTGGAAGACGTCGTGCACCTGGTGCAACTGAGGTGGTAGAGCCAGGCGATAAGCCACCTCTCCTATCCTGCTGAGGACCTGGAAAGGCCCGATGAAGCGGGGAGACAGCTTGCCGCCTCGGCCAAATCTCCGTAAACCACGTCGAGGTGAGACACGCAAAAAGACGTGGTCGCCATCCTCGAACTCTAGTGGCCTCCGCCTCCTGTCAGCATATGACTTCTGCCGGCTCTGAGCTGTCCTCATCCTCTCCTGGATGATTTGGACCTTCTCTGTCGTGGCTCGGACCATCTCTGGTCCCACGAGTGCTGACTCCCCAGGGTCTGTCCAGCACAACGGTGATCTGCAGGGTCTGCCGTACAACGCCTCGTATGGTGCCATCCCGATGGTGGAGTGGTAGCTGTTGTTGTACGCGAACTCCACCAAGGGTAGGTGGTCCTCCCAGCTACGACCAAAGTCGAGAACACATGCACGGAGCATGTCCTCGAGTGTCTGTATGGTCCTCTCCGTCTGACCATCCGTCTGAGGGTGGAAGGCTGTGCTCAGATGGAGCCGCGTCCCGAACGCCTCCTGCAACCCCTTCCAAAGCCTGGAAGTGAAACGAGCATCTCGATCGGAGACGATAGATGATGGCACACCGTGAAGCCGTACGATCTCCTGGACGTAAAGACGTCCCAAGCTCTCCACTGAGCCCTGCTCTCTGATGGGTAGGAAGTGTGCCGACTTGGTGAGTCGGTCGACAATCACCCAAATGGAGTCGTGACCTCTGGAAGTGCGTGGAAGTCCAGTCACGAAGTCCATAGATATGCCGTCCCACTTCCACTCCGGGACTTCCAAGGGCTGTACCAAGCCTGCTGGTACCTGGTGCTCTGCCTTCACCTGCTGGCAGGTGAGGCATCGTGAAACGAACTCTGCCACAGCTTTCTTCATGCCCGGCCACCAGTGCTGTCGTCTGAGATCCTGGTACATCTTCGCCACTCCGGGATGTACCGCCAAGGGAGAAGTGTGAAACTCTCTCAGCACCTCCTCTCGTAAAGCAACTGGTACGAAGGTACGCCCTCTGAAAAGGATGTCGTGCTCTGCTCCAAGGGAGAAACCATCAGGCGCCTGACCTGAGGATATCAGTGCACGCCGGGCCTCACAGTCAGCGTCCCCACGCTGAGCCTCTCTGACCCGCTGTAGAAGTGGAGGAGAGACTGTGAGAGACTGAAGAAAGGCTGCTCCGTCTCTATCCACGAAGGATATCTGCAAGGAGGCTAGCTGCTCCGTCGCCTCCTCAAGCAGCTGAATGCCCGTCCTCCTGCTGAGGGCATCGGCCACCACGTTCCCCTTCCCAGGAGTATAGACTATCTCAAAGTCATAGTCCTGGAGGAACTCAAGCCATCTCCGCTGTCTCAGGTTCAGGTCCTTCTGAGAGAAGATATACCTGAGACTCTGGTGGTCAGAAAAGACTGTGAAGCGCTCGCCCATCAGATAGTGCCGCCAAGTCTTCAGAGCGAAGACCACTGCTGCTAACTCCAGGTCATGAGTGGCGTAGTTCTGCTCATGCGGCCTCAACTGACGTGATCCGTAGGCGATCACGGCCCGCTCCTGCATCAGGACGCACCCGAGTCCAGTCCCTGATGCGTCGCAGTAAACTACGTACCCAACTCCCTCCTCAGGCAACCTCAAGATAGGTGCGCTGGTCAATCTCTGTCTCAGCTCCTGGAAGCTCTGCTGACATCTGTCTGACCACACGAAGGGTTTCCCCTTCTTCGTCAAGGCTGAGAGTGGTGCTGCAACTCTGGAGAAGTCTGGCACGAATCTCCGATAGTATCCCGCTAGGCCCAAGAAGCTCCGCACCTCTGTCACGCTCTTGGGTGGCTCCCAAGCTAGCACTGCCTCGATCTTCGCGGGATCCACTGCAACTCCCGCCTCAGAAATGACGTGCCCCAAGAAATGGACCTCACGTAACCAGAACTGGCACTTTGAGAGCTTGCCATAAAGCTGGTGCTCTCGGAGTGTGTCTAGCACAACTCGCAGGTGGTAGGCATGCTCCTCCTCAGTCGTCGAGTATACCAAAATGTCGTCAATGAAGACAACGACAAATCGGTCGAGGTATGGCTGGAAGATCCTGTTCATGAGGCTCATGAACACTGCTGGAGCATTGGTTACGCCGAATGGCATAACCAAGAACTCATAATGGCCATACCGACACCTGAAGGCCGTCTTCTGCACGTCCTCGTCTCGAACTCTGAGCTGATGATAGCCTGACCGGAGGTCTATCTTCGAGAACCACCGCGCTCCCTTGAGCTGATCGAAGAGGTCATCAATCCGTGGCAGCGGATACTTGTTCCTCACTGTCACCTGGTTCAGGCGACGATAGTCGACACATAGTCGCAAGCTCCCGTCCGCCTTCTTGGCGAACAAAATCGGGGAAGCCCAGGGTGAAACACTGGGTCGGATAAACCCCTTGCTCTGCAAGTCCTCCAACTGTACCCGCAGCTCTCGAAGCTCGGCGGGGGCCATCCGATATGCTGGAGTAGATATCGGGGCTGTCCCGGGGTACAAGTCGATGTAAAAGTCTACCTCTCTACGAGGAGGTAGCCCTGGAACGTCGTCGGGAAAGACGTCCACGTACTGGTCCACCACTGCAGGAAAAGCCGGACTCCGCACGTCCACTGCTCCTAGGATGAGGCTAGCCAACTGATGTGAG
The DNA here is from genome assembly GCA_963277665.1 of Viscum album. Taxonomy (NCBI): domain Eukaryota; kingdom Viridiplantae; phylum Streptophyta; class Magnoliopsida; order Santalales; family Viscaceae; genus Viscum; species Viscum album. Next base: position 1,648,922,456 of record OY728133.1, read on the forward strand.
ATGGGCTGCACTCTCCTCCGCGGAAGTCCATCCTGTGCTGCAAAGGTTCCCTTCTCGCCGGTGAAGGTAAACCTGCTCCCGTCGGTACGAACACATCGCACCTTGCGCCTAAAACAGTCGATCTGGGCATGAACCGTGGATAGCCAATCCATGCCCAAGATGACGTCGTAAGGCCTCGACGCCGCTACAAGGAGATCCCAGCCGAAGCTCTCGCCTCCTAGAGTAAGCTCACACTGCCGGCACCAGTGCGTAATCGTCGAGTCTGCTCCCGTAGGAGTCTCTAGCCGTAAGGATCGAGCCAACGGCTCAGTCGGAATCTCCGAGCTCCGAACAAGGGCAGAGGCTATGAAAGAGTGACTCGCTCCTGTGTCTATAAGTACTGCAGCAAGGGTGGAATAGACACAGATCGTACCTCGAATCATCTCTGGCATGTCGGGGTCGTAGGCCTCCACTGCCTGGAGCTGGGCCTGTCTATGCCCGCCAGCTCCCTGTGGTCGAGGTGGCCCTCCTGGTGGTGGTGGGGGTAGAGCCTGGAAGCGTCGCCCACCACCCGCTGCTCGGCCAGCTCCTCTGCCTCGTCCGCCTCCTCCCTGCGGACCGCCACGGTCGACCCTCTGCCTCTGCCTGGGTGGCCCCTCCACCGTCCGCTGCTCCTCTGGTCGGCGAGTCGGGCAGTCACGAGCCATGTGACCCTGCCCGCCGCAAGAGTAGCACAGCCTGCCTCTCGAAAGGCTGGCACTCCGCTGTGTGCCCCGCACCGCTGAGCCGGTGTCCTGAGGCCGTCTGCGAGGGGGTCTGGTCTGCCTGGACCCGTGAGTCATCCGTCGGCTACCAGCTGCCGATGACTCAGCTACCTGCCGCCCTGCGCTAGGTCTCGCCGCTGAAGAAGGCTCTGCCAGGAAGCTCTCGATCAGGAGGGCTCGCTCCAGCACTCCCGCCTGGGTCGGAATGCTGAGGGAGATCAGCGACGCCCGAATCTCCTGTCGCAAGCCCTGCTCGAAGGTCCGGGCCCGGAAGAAGGGGTCCCGAACCATGTCAGTCGAGTAGCGAGATAGGTCCGTGAACCTTGCCGCGTACTGAGCGACCGTCATGCTGCCCTGGCGCAGCTGGAGAAGCTCCTGGATGCGCACCGCTCGGAGGGTGGCCGGGACGAACTCAGAGCGGAAGAGGCTCTCGAAGTCCGCCCAGAGCAAGGATGTCTCGTCATGAACCTGGAGCATCAGGCTCCACCATCGTCCTGCCGCCGCCTGCAGGAGGCTCGCTGTGAGAATCACCATGAGATCCGCTGGTGTCCTCACTAGCCTGAAGATCCGTACCACCGCCTCTAGCCAGTCCTCGGCGGCCTGGGGGTCCGCCTCACCGCGAAACCTGGGCGGTCGCTGGCTCTGAAACTCATGCAGTGCCCTGAGGCGACGTGCATCGTCAGCGTCTGGTACTGGTAGCATCGGTGGCTCGGCGGGTAAAGCTACCGCCGGTGCCACAGCTGGCAAAGGGCCCTGCACCGAGGCCTCGTCGCTCGGTGGGCTGCCGTCGCGCCCTACACTCGGAACCCTAGCTGGCAGTCGTCGCGGGGCCATCCTGAAAAGGAGAACAAGAGCACCACAGTCAGAACAGTATACCTGGTGAGCTGGCACAAGTAATCACAAGGAAAACTTGAGACTTTCATAAAGCAGATCAGTATACCCGGTGAGCTGACACAAGCAATCACAAAGAAAACTTGAAACGTACACGCAATCAATGTTTTCATGCATTAAGTCGGAAATCAGGAGTCAGGGTCCTGGTGTATGGATACGTCGGCCGCCGCACCAACACTGGGCTCCCTGAACTGATAACCACACTCAATACACTAAACACTATTGCTTCACATAGAAAGAAAGGACGATCAGAGTCTGCGGTAGAACCGACCGCCTTTGATACCAATTTGTCACAACCCGTCCTCGGGGCCCGTGCCGTGACTACCCCAAGCCCGCCTTCCATAGGCCAGGGGCTGGCGACTAGCACCAAGGCGTAAAATCCCAGTAAACAGGGAAGGCATTGCCTTATAAGTGACAACCACACAGAGTCAGCAAGCGGAAAGTAAAGTGCAGAAAAGTAAAGGGGCCGGAAATACAAGCCCAACTGTAAAGTACAACTGAAGAGTAAAGTACAGCAACTGAAGAAAAGACGGCGGCCTCGTGTCGTCCACTGGCAATCCCACCTGAAGGGTGGGTACAGATAGCCTCCAAGCTCCTCAGGCCCCACGTCCGCTCTGAGCACGTCCCGTCCAGTGGTCCACCTCCAGGTACCGTCCTGCTCCACGCCCCAACCGCGATCAGCGCTGTCCGTCGTCTGCAACCAACACCACGAAGTGCGGGCATAGCCCGTGCAGGGGTGAGTACAAGCTACTCAGTAAGGACCCCGAGACCCCCGAAGGTCTCCCGAAATCCACAAAGGATATAGCACAAAAGAAAGATGCAATCACGAAGTAACATCTGACTCGACTTAGGTATATGCCCATACATATACCTAAGTCCCCAATTCTAGCTCTGCTCACGAGCTCAAGAACAACTCAATCCACAAAGGAAAGCAAGACTCAAATCCACAAGGAGAGTAAACAGTAAATCCACATTGGATAGTTCAACACAATCCACAAAGGAGAGTAAACAGTAAATCCACATAGGATAGTTCAACATAATCCACAAAGGAGAGTAACATAAGATTCAGCTCAACCAGGTATACTTTTTCAGATGACGTCAAAGACGATCACTGATCCGTCTAAGTCGTCGGACCCACGAAGGATCGATAGGTACTAACCCCCGCAGAAGACCCACACAGGATCGGGCTCACACAGAACCTGTAGGCAGTGGCTCACACAGAACCGGTAGGCAGTGGCTCACACAGAACCGGTAGTAGGACCCACATAGGATCGGGCACTGATCCGCGTAGGATCGCTGAGTGCAGTAGTCGACGCAGTCCACTGAGGATCTCTGCACAGTCGTCGCCGCAGTCCACGAAGGATCTCTGCTCTGCCGTCGTCGCAGTCCACGGAGGATCTCTGCTCTGCCGTCGTCGCAGTCCACGGAGGATCTCTGCTCTGCCGTCGTCGCAGTCCACGGAGGATCTCTGCTCTGTCGTCGAGGTCACAGCCAGCGCTAGGGTTCCCGCACGTAGCGAGCTCGTTTAGGAGGGTTCGCTCCACGAGCCGAGGGGCTGATACATCAACTGACACGTAGTCCGAAGTTGATGTATCCAAAAGTTCCGTATCGACAACAGGATCTCAACGCGACAGACGGCGCGTCAATCGGACGCCCGGTCTGAGAGTTATTGGCATTTTCGTCCCAGGGGCCCGGTTGGTTTTTAGGGTAAAACCAACCCGACCGTGCTCCGCCTGTATCCGATCCTCGGGCGGAGTATGCCAAAAGTTCCGTCTCACTTAGAGGAAACTACCACAGCTGACGGTACGTCGTTCGGACGTCCGTAGCTCAAGTTATGAGCGTTTCCGCTCCGAGGGCCCGGTTGGCTTCGTGTACGAACCAACCCGGCCGAACCCAAAGTCTTCCGAAACCTTGAGTATAATATACCGAAACGACCGTCTCGATCCAAGGATCGCGTAGCCGCTGACGGTTCGTCAATCGGAGGTCCCAGGCCCAAGATATGGGCGAAAGACCGTAGAGGGCCCGAAACGGGGGTACTGGGCCCGGGGCGACCCGGCCCGAACCCCCCCTGGGGTCGGCCGAACCGGGTCGGCCCGAACCGGGTCGGCCCGACCCGGCCCGAACCGGCTCGGCCGGGTCCGGTCCGGCCTGGGCGCGGCCCGGCCGACCGGACCGGCTCGGCTTCGGCCGAGCGGCCGAAGCGCTGCCGCCGCGGGTCAAACCCGCGGCTTTGGAGAAAACGCGGCCCGCGCGGGCCGCGTGCTGGAAGGCCGGACCGCGGACGCGGTCCGGCGGCTCGCCGCCGCCGCGGCTCGGCCGCGGCGGACTCCTCCGGCGGCGCGCCGGGCGCCGCCGCCCCCGGTCGCCGGCGCCGCCGGAGATGCTCCGGTGGCCCGATTTGCCTCCCGTCTGCGCCGTTGTTCCTCCCGGGATGCGTCCTCCACTGCGGAATCAACATATGGCCCTTGCGTCGCGCTTTTGCCGTCGCTCGCCAAATCCGCACACAAAGGAAGATCGACGGAGGGTTGCCGGGTCTTGTTCGTTAGACCCGCACCCTCCGCGTTAGTCATAAACAACGGGAGAAACAGGAAAGAAACCAATCAACAATTTTAAATAAATTAAAATTGTTTCGTGATCGGGTTCTATATTTCAAAAGAATAAACACGGGATTTTAAAAAGAATTCCAACATCCCTTACCTTATCGTCGTCGTCGGATGAGGGGTCGTCGCGGAATTGCTCGTCGCGGAAGATGGAGATCGCCGCGTCGTCGCGGAATCGCTCGTCGCGTCGCCAATCTCCGGATCAAGATCAACGGATTTAATTAGTTTAAATCCGTTGATATTGAAATTAAAAAGGGAGAAGAAAAGATCCGATTCTCACCTTTGTTGCCGAACGAGGATCGGCCGCGGAAGAAAGACGTCGCCGAAGAACGTCGCGGGTAGATCTCGTCGACGTCGCAGATCTTGATGTGCGTCGTCGAATTCCGTTCGCCGGAGTTCTTCGCGTTCTTCGCGTTCTTCGCGGAGAGGGTGGAGGAACGAAGATTCTTTCAAATCCTTTCCAAGGATTTTTGGGTTGGTCTTATTTTATAAACATGCCAACACGAAACCGGTTAAGAAACGATCCATCAATTCGTTGAATTAATTCAACGAAAGAAACGACCCATTTAATTCACGAAGAAACAGTCCATTTAATTCACGAAATAAACCGCCCAATTAAATGGTCTGTTAAGAATTAAAGAAAACGCGTCGGTTGACTTTTCAGTTACTTTGACGGGTTTTCGCGGGTGCGTTACTTAGCGAAAGAAACGGCGGGGCTCGTGCGGGTCCCACCGCACAAATATCCTACCAAGGGGTAGGATATTTCTGGATAGCATCCTATCCAGTTCAACTCAGTTCAAGCCGTCTTTAAGTGACTTCAAGTGGCTTCCAAGCAGCTTAAGTGAAATAAAATAAAGTTGTCGCACAAACTTTATTTTATTCTTGACTTAAAGCCGTAAAATTTAAAAACCACGTCTGAGCAAACGCAACTCCGGAAGAGGCGTTTCTAAGCAAATACCGGCGCTGCGATTTCATCGGTGCCCTCAGAATTCGATTCCGGGCACCGGTTCAAAAGATAGAAAAACCCGCTCGTCCGTTCACTGAACGTACCCGAGCCAAACTTCGGAAATTGATTCCGGGCACACCGGGCCTCGGAATCAGGTGCCGTCTGAAGCTGCGCTCTTGTAAAATTCCAAAGAAAATTAAGAAAAAAATTTCCTTGAAATTTGCGGGTCTTTACAGACTTGGTCGTTCGGTAGGCCGAGAGTCCTTGCATCGGATCACGGCGGGGCCCCTAAAATCTCATGTCCTAGCCGGTCTTCCCTGAAATAATTCATGCACCATATTCACCCAACACTATTGCCCTACCATCCCATGCAATCCTTACTGTGCTTAACTCTAGACTCCATCTTATCCCTCAAACCGGCCCTCTGATACCATTCTATCATGAGCCACCTTCACCAAAAGGAGGGAAAGGATAGAAAATTGCCAAGCCCATCCTTCTATAAGTTGAAGGAGATATATTGACCCCTGAAATCTGCCTTCAATAGGTCCTAGAGTGGCAACCAGTGCCAAGGATATAGAATCACACACTAAAATGGAAGGCATTAACCTTTTTATTTTAATAAGATCGGTAGATAAGATAGTAAATCCCACAACACCAAACCGAAAGTGCAAATACAACTAAAGATAAACCATTCCCATATGCATGTTCAAAGGTAAAAGCTACAATTCACAAAAAACCCCAAAGGTAAAAAGAATACCATGAAAAGAAAAGAAACAACCACAACAATTGAAAAGGTCCATGCTAGTATGGTCCCGCGCGATCCCTGAAGTCCTCCTGGAAACCTGAAAGCAATTTTATATACGTAGGGTGAGCATACAATTACACTCAGAAGGAAAAAACCAAATACTATTGTGCACAAGTGGGGAGACGTGCTAATGTCCCGTGAGAAGCAGACAACCAAACACTATGAAGGAGTCTATCCATCCCACTCACTGACCAGACTCACCAAATAACGCAGGAAAAGTAATTTATAGTAAAAGCACATCGATGTTTGTGTACCCCGTGCCACATTCCCACTGGTGATTGAAGACAACCTATGCATTGAACCAATCCTGCCATTCTGACCATAGTCCCACTACCACACCCCGCCCTCACACACCTGGGCCATATCCTCATGCAGTCTCACTACCAAACCCCGCCCGCAGACACCTGGGCCACAACCACTATCCCGCCCATAGAAACCAGGTCCACAACTATCATATGTAACCACGCCTGCAAACACCTAGGCCAGAACAACTAATGAAATGCCCAACAACACCTGGGCTAAAAGATCTACTTCCACGCCCAAAGACACCTCTGCCTTATCTCGAAGACACATGGGAAACAACCTACCCGCACACACCTAGGCCAACCCCCACACAACATTGCCTGAAGTTTCATGGGATAATAATGGACTACAAGCCATCACAGCCTACTCGAAGATACATGGGCTATCATGAAAGGTAGCAGAAAGGAGCTAATAACCAACCACAAATAGAAGTGTTGGGAAAACACCCTCCCCCGTGAAATGGGGGTGTTCGTCACTAAGTGCTCAACTCGGGTGGGGAACGAAAAATAAACACAAAAATACATGTATATATAAATATAAGTAACAAGAACTTGCCCCAATCTAGGTTTTTATTCAGCCAACATAATGAACAAAAACAACACCAGTATCCGAGTCACAACTCAAACCACGCCAAAACCCACTTGTCCCATTATTGTTTTTCATGTTCAGTAATAATTTTTTTTAAAAAGTTCAGCACCTACATGGTCAACTAGCAAGCATAAGCAGATGCCAAGGGAAAAGCACACCCAACAATAATTTATACATTGACACCCGATTTTCTGGTAAAGCCACAACAACAAAAATGGATAAAGAGAGATCCCTCAATGTATTGGAACTAAGGGAACCCCCAAGATACAGCCCTATGTTCCCAAAATACAGAAGTCATTGGTTTTCCATCAATAGAGGGTCCCACCCCAAATCGTGATAAGAACAAAGTAAACACACGACCTTAATTTCACAACCACCTAAACCAAAACAATAGGGGATCCCATCCCCACCCACATCTCCCAACAACCGGCCTGTGAAGGAACAAAAAACAATTGCTAACACCAACACAAAGCAGGTTCCTGCTGGTATTTTCATATTTAAATGATTTAACATGCTCCATGATTTCAAATTCCGTTGTGCTTTAACTAGGGTTATCACATAAAAGGATTGATCCTGGTGCGTTCAATTTATTTAGCTAGATATATGTAATTAACCAAATTCCATTACATACCACGGGTTCACAACCACAATACAAGCCATTTAAAACATCACCAGAGGTAAGGGTTTGTTAGTGCATAGAGAAAGACCACCAACAACCATGATTTTTAGTAGGCGTAAGCCCCCACAATTCATAAATAATTAATCAATAAAGAGAAGAAAAATAGAAAAGCATCATCAATAACATCCCTCCCCTTTCATTTATTAGAATCTATTTATTATCTTTTTTAGAGTTTTGTTAATCCAATTCTACAGAAGCAATTTCATATCCACCCTACATGATACTTATAAAAGAGTGATGAAGGTGAAATTCCCTACCTGGTTGATCAACGATTGAAGCTTCTCTTCACGCCCGAGGAACAGGGGATTCAAAACTGCACCGGTGGGTCCTTGGGAAGTTAATGTTGAGAAAACTAAATGATGGGAGGATGCATGAGAAAAAGAAACCCAGGGGTAATCCATTTGTTTATAATGGCCAGGGATGGTGGAGATAATAATGCGAAACCATGTAAGGAGTGGGTCGTGGGTTGACCACGCGGCCCCGGGCGTTATTAAAGCCCCCCCTTTGGGGTGGTTTAAACCGACACACGCCAGGGTACCTCATTAATCAATTAATTAAACACCATTAATGGGCTTTAAAAAAGGAAAAAGGATTAATTTACGTCAAAAAAAGATGTTGCAGGAGCGGGACCAGAAAAGAAACGGAGTGGACATGGTGTCACCATCACAGTGGCACCCCCTTGTTCCCACTGTCATGGTGTCACCCTCACAATGCCATCTTGATTGTGCCACCCTGACCGGTGCCACTGTGACCGGTGCCACCGTGACCGGTGCCCGTGCCACCGTGTCTGGTGCCACCGTCACGGTGCCACTACTTTGGTGGAGCATTACTTTTGGAAAAATAATGGGCCATGACGGTCTGGGCCATTACAAAAACTATCATAAAAAATTCATGCTAAATGTGAAATATATAGTACATTAAGCCTAGTAAAAATTCTTGTCTGTTCTTTTGAATAAAGGGAATGATCAGGAACATGTACATACCACAATTAATTCAAATGATAGTTATCAAAATTTCCTACCATAGAAAATTAATTTTATTATACAATGGTCATATATATATATATATATTGTTGAAATATTTTTCTCCATTTAATTATTCAATCATATAATCACTTCATGGATTGGGGTACCATTTCTATATTGAAATCTTGATCAAATTGTGATAACCAACAAAAATACATTGCTATCCATATTATATATTTACAAAGATAATTTATACATCCCATTGGTATTTACCTACTAATATGAGTCCATTATATTTAAACACGTATAACTATTATTATAAATCATTATATTCTCTTGGACCAATTTTATATATTTTTGGAAAATAGTGAATTATTTGAATATATGTTATTAAAAAATGTTAAATATATTTATGGTGGAGGAAAAAAATTAATATAGGGACATAACATGATATATATACATAATTATATAAAGGCCCCTATTCATCATTATATCACAAGTTTCCAAGGCTAATGCTTCCAACAAGTAAGAGTATTTGTATATTTTTTTCTAAAGGTTCCACCACTAGAGTATTGACCAACAAATCCCCATTTATTATATGTTTTGATCGATCTAAGATATAATAATTACTATGTTTTAATAAAATTCGATAGGATAATTCAAAGACATCGAATTGTCCATTAACATGATTAAGTCAATGTTATTAATTTATAGAATAAAAAATATAATTTGAAATAAAATTCCATCAATTGTTATACTGGAAGTGGGACATCTAAATCACATACACTTTTTTTCATGAGATTTTTATTATTATTATGACATTCGATAAAATTTCATCATGTAACAAATTTGTATTTATCGAAAATGAAAAAATGAAAGAATTATATTTTTGTTTATAGACTAAAAAATCCATAAGAGTAATGTTTCTATGGATGTACCTCACACCATCATGTGAAATAATAGGTAGTTTTTGACCACCTACTTTTCAACATAGTGTTTTAGTCAGCTCCCATTGAGTAAAACATATATTAATATAAGGGATTAATCTATTTAGTTGTCTTTTTCTTTTTGGAATCACCTTGACCTTCTCACATGTGAGTTTTATAACTATTCTTATGCTAACATTCCTTCTACAAATGAGAGCCTTAAGACATACTAGATCCATTTATAGAAGATATCTTATATGTATTTGAATAACATGGTTAATTATAAAAAATAACCTCATATTAATCACTCTCATGGTTTTCCAATACAATATTTATATTTTATAGTCAAATGAACAACATTATAATCATTACAGCCTCATATTTTTCAGATTATGAGTGGAAAAGGAACATGTGTCTTGATTCTCAATTTATATACTTCGTTGTGTATAGGTTTCCTTATTATATGGTATTATATTACTACATGATCAACTTGTGTCTAAATAAAAGATAATTAATCATCTACTAGGGTTCAAACTGTGTTCATTTTATCCCCTCAAATTTTTAGTAATAATTTCTATATATTCTTACATACAAAGTTCAAATTCTATGTATTATATTTCTTTTCAGAACCAAAAATCATTTTTATATGATATTAGGGATATGTTAGTAGCCATTTCATCTAATAAATGACATAATAATAAAATTTATGTTGTTTATTATAAAAAATAAAAATTCATGTTAATTGTGGAGAAATATTAATTTTAAAATACATTTAAGGTGATCATAGTGAATTTTCTATTAAACAATTAAATAAGTTCCATCAACATAAGACATTAGACCCACATAGTTCAGAAAAACAAATTTAAGAATTTTAGTGTATGAACGTCTAACATATATACCAATAGCACTATTTTTATATCATCTAATTTTCCAGTTGAATTAAAATTAGTGTTTTTCTCAAATTCATTTCCTCGTACTATTTATGTACCAAATCACATATATTGATCAATGGATTCCACCTTTGGATCCCAAATGATCATTACTCATGATGTTCTTATATGCTTATATATCCTATTTTTATTGATGTTAATTAATTGAAAAATCATTGAAATTTTTTTGTGTTCACTTATGGAACATGGTGATCAAAATTTACAGAAGCATCTACTTATTGATTATCATATCTTCTATAAATATAAGTATCTCTAAAGTTAAATAAAAACATAAATAAATATCTACATTAAAACTAATCAAAGACCATGGATATTATATTATATTTAGTTACAACTACCAATGGTTGCTCACACATTCTACAAGGAAACTACAGGGGAAACTACTGGACCAAGGACATGACCCCATGTCCAAACCCAAAACCCCACCCCACCCTTACCAACCCCGCCGACCGTAGGGGGTTCCATGTATATTATAAAACATAACAATAAAAACAATAATATCACTCAAAATAATTTTAACAAATTTTGATCAATAATATAGAAAAATATGAATGGTTTATTTCTATTTTGAATCACATAACTTGTGCATGGTGCAATATACCAATTGGATAACTCCTTGATGATGTGGTGAGAATACCCATATAGGTCTGAACAAAAAAAGTACACCAACTACCTTGGTAACATGAAGAACATCATGAAGAGGATTTCTTCACCTTTTTAATCTATAAATTTCTTATTCCATCATATATTATATGCTTGTTGTTGTTTTCAATTAATTAACTAAACAAAAATATTCATTTTAGAAAATCAATCATAGACACATCATCGTGTTCATGAATGAAAATCCAATAACCATAGGTGACATCCAATGGAAACTAATGTCTTGCAAAAAAAGCGTGGGGAATTATGTTATGGGTTTGATATGCACATTCATTCACACACACACAAAACATTTAATAACTACAACACTCAATATAGAAAAACTAAATGAAAAATGAATACATACATGTTTAACATTATAATATAAACAACATATCCAATAATTTGGATATAAAATTTTTTAAATAAAAAAGGATCAATCTAATGATATTTACACATAAATGATTCAATTACATGAATTATTGACACTTTACGAATCAATTCCTTCTTTATTGTGCCAATATAGAAAATTAAACACAATATCATTTGACATAAATTTGACAATAAAATTCATTCATGATCACTACAATATAGGTGGATCATGATATAAACGTGATGTGAGGAACACATAATCTCTATTCTAGATCAGATAAATTATTAAATTAATCTCTTTAATCTAATTTATTAGAATCACACTTGTTTTCAATGAATATGGAATCACTACCTTAATTGTTGGATATTAAACATATGTGAATACACAAGGTGTCATAAGGATTTTTTCTATTATATGTAAATTAAATCCAATATAGATTGGGGGGGATTCAAACATATATAATCACCCATCCATTGATTTAATTGGTTATATTTTTATGCATGTAAGGAATTTACCTTTAGAAAGAACATATAATTTTATAGGGAATTTATAATTTAAATCCTATTTAGAATCACCCTCTTATCATGTAAGCACATAACAATAAAAATTATATCACCTTGGAATAATAACCAATAATATGGGACTCAATAAGTAAGATAATTGGATTTATTGATCAAATCATCATATATAAATTCAATATTTTGTACATAGTAATTATAAAATAATATATCGATTTATATAAAGATGAACGTCATGCTCATCCCCTAGATTGTGCGGTTCAATTTTCAGAAGAACAGATTCTTTGATCCATTACTATATTATAGATTCTATATATTATTTGTCTTCTTGAATTGGAGGAATGATGGAAGAGGATAAAAGAATACAAATAAGTTTTATTCACTCTATTATATCACGGTTAAGTTGAGTATTCCAATTTTTAAAAATGATTGATAGATCATTGATTTTTATGAAGATTATCGCAAAATTAGAAATATCACTATTATGAACCATTAAAATTTACATTATATAAATGAAAATTTCTTATCATATAAGAATATATCAACAATTTTCAATTATTGACCACTGATATGTATATCATTTCATTGGTGTTAAAAGGGATGATATTATAAAAATATCGTCCATATGATGTATGTTTATTTTAAATTAATTGTGTTTCCATTCAAATTGAAGATTCTCTAACCATATTAATGGATCTAATGAATACATTCTTTAGAGGCTACCTGAATCAATTCACGATTCTTTTCATATAACATATTATTACTTATTTTATGATCAGTAAAGATAATGCAGTTCATTTATAAATTTTGTTAATGACCGGGTGAAAGAAGAATAAATATTTCATATTTGAAAAATTTGAATTCCTACTATAAATGTAGTAATGTTTAGGTTTTTTAATCTCTACCAACAGAATTTTTATATATCCTTTAAAGATTACTATTATCAAAAACGATACCATGAAAACCATAGTAACTAATATTCATATTTTGATCAGTTAACAATCTATACTTGATTTTTTATGAAATCACCCACCTAAATCAAATAATAAATCCATATTAACATGTAATCATGAAAAAAAAATTATATATAAAAATTTGAAGAACATTGCAAGGAACAAAAAAAGAATTTGAAATGTACATACCATAACAAAAAGTTTTGAAGGATTAAAAATTTATAGTGATTCATAAAAGATGCTAGTGGGAGGATTTATCATGAAAAATGAAAAGGTAACATCCATTTCATCTTCAATATTAAATATTCATGTGAATTTTTTTTCAAATATTCATTTAGAGCTAGGATTCATGATTATTACATTATAAACTTCCTATATTATCACTATATTGAGATGTGTGGTATCATAAATAAATAAAATATTTCGAAGTATATATTCAAATAGAAAGAGATAAATATTCACCAAATGTGATATTTGGAATAGGTCAATGAATATAGCAGCTTAATGCATCACCATACTATGAATGCTTACATGATTGTTGATGCATTTGGAATTAATGATCATGTTACTTTATTTATGATTATGGTATGACATGGTTTAATATTATTAAGAGGGGATATTAATACTATGTATGTAATATATAAAGGACATAAATAATATCTATAATAAGAGACTTTCCAGTTGCTAATCTATGTTAAAATCATAGAATCCCATAATTATGACATTGACCAACCAAATATTTTATAACATATTATAGAGTAAGAATTTGATAAAAATGAGAAATATTTATTGTAACATAAATATGTGTCCCATTAACAATCATTAATGAAGGAACTTCTAGTTGACACAAGTAGGTCATACATTTCCATTAATATGTGAATCACTTAGATATAGAATTATATAATGAAAAAGTTTTGGTTGGATATCATGAATGAGGATTTTCTTGTATATGTATCTCAATTCTAGGAAATGCCAACAATGAAGGGGATAACAATATAAGTATATGTTAATTAAAAAATCATTTCCCATACCAATGTGGAAATGGATGGAATACGTCATTCATTTTATTATGATTCTTGATATCTCACATAATTAACATTACTATATATTTATTATAATCTAATTTATTACTTATTAATCACGCATGTGGATTACAAAAATCACCATGACATGTATAATGAGAGTGGTGAGGTATCATATAGTACATTCTTATATTACATTTAATTTATATATGATTATTGATTAATTATTTTGTAAAAATATATTAATATATAATATATAAAACTAATTTTTTGTATTTCATAGCAATATGAGATAGATTGTCAATCTCATATAACCATTCAGTAAATATTTTGTATAATGAGATTCTATAAAATGTTGTTTTATGTATGTTAGGATTCCAACATTGTGTAATATATTAATTATATAAAATAGGTTCTATTTATATTTTATTTGGAACTATATGTTTCCCCATATGGGAATTGATAAATGACTCTAACATGTTGGGATATATTTAGTTATAGGAATATAAAAAGACTAGATATTTTCTATTAAATGAAATATTAATTTTAAGATATTTAGTGACACTTGAAAGAAACAAAATTTTTTAGAGGAGTTTAATATAAATCAATTCGTTTGATCTTATCATTGAATATAGTGGTAATTTTTTATCCCAAATCATTCATTAGATGTGTGTTATGAGAGGTGGGAAGAATGGTAATCTAAGAACAAGTTGTTTCATTCCAATGGACATCTTAAATCCCATCCAGCCTGTATTATATAACTTATCACCCCTACATGCCACCTCAATGTAAAATATGTGTTCAATCATTCACATTGAATACATTAAAGACTATAGAATTTGCATTGGCTAATCTCCAAATTCGTCCTATTGGATCCTTATCTCTTGTATGAAAAACACCTACTATATATCCTTAGTTCCACAGAATATGTGTTGTAGAAAAAGACCACCCATATTGTATATATAAAATTTAGAATCATATTATTGAGTAATAAACATGGTAACTAGAGGATGTATAGATAAAAAATTTACCAATCAGTTATTTTCATCATATACGAAATATTTTGTGAGTGGATTTCTGTTTATGGGAGGTAAACTACAACGACCAAAGAATTTCCAAAA
This sequence comes from Viscum album, assembly GCA_963277665.1. Taxonomy (NCBI): domain Eukaryota; kingdom Viridiplantae; phylum Streptophyta; class Magnoliopsida; order Santalales; family Viscaceae; genus Viscum; species Viscum album. Next base: position 1,648,937,478 of record OY728133.1, read on the forward strand.
AAAATATATCACACTTTTTTTATATCATCACTCACATGATACATTAAATCATAACATTTAGTATAACCATTTATTAGAATAATTATTTTAAACTATATAATATATAACATCAATGATATTATATCATAATTAATCAAGATTTTTTACATAAAATGGTAATTAATACAACTCCTGCGTCGGAGACATATAGTATCTTTTGAAAATTTGGAACATGACATGAAATTGTAGACATGAAATAAAACATCATTATTTAAAACTTCTTTTAAATGAACATAAAATTCCTTCGTACTTAGTATTTCATTAGATAACCGGAGGATATACATAAGAAAGTGGTGAGCTATAAGGACAAGTAAGAGAGTAAACAAGGCATAACATGAAGAATAAAATACATTCTATGAAATATTCATATCAATGGAGCTTGAAAAAATATTAAAATAAGTAATGTAAAATCATTAATATTATATCATGGAAATGTGGAAACAACTTTCTACATGATATTATCATGAGACAAGGCTCATTGCACATAGGTTAGCATGAGTAAACAGTTATTTAATACAAATTAGAATGATTAACCCCTAATTTACCATTAATTATCATGAGTAATCTCTCTTTACACATGGAATATCATGATACTAAACACTACCCAATGCATTTGAATACTATAATGGTGCACCCCTCATAATCATTTAGTTTTCATGTAAAATGTGACACATAGATTATAAAACAATAATTCATTAAAAATAATAATTTATTACATGAACGTGGAACATGGAGTATATTGATGTAAGTCCCCAATAAATATGTACATGTGAATAATGGTGAATACCATTGATAGAGAAATGGGAATGGTATTGACTACATGATGAATTTGGCATTGAAAATTGTTGTGCAATTTTAGCCACATAACGACATCAACTGAAATTTTGTAAAATTCAATGACAAGAGTGAAATGGGTATTTAATATTTTATTCATGAAATTAAATTTTAGGGGATCATGTAACATAATATCCCCAACATATAAAATTTAATTTAGATGCATAATATAAAATAAATGATTGAATAGAAATGAGAAGAGAGGAATCCCTTACGAAAATTTGGCTAGATAACGAGTGTACACGAGTGGGGATAATAAGTGTGAATGGGTTATCAAATCATTCAAATATAATAAGGTATGTATCAGAGTGGTTCAAAAACCTACCACATAATTATTAATTGAAAATAAAATGATGCAACAATTTAAGGAATCATTGATAAAAATGAGATAGGTAGGAAGCCTTACATGGATGTATGATTCCAATGGATTGAGAAAGGATTGATCAGAACATGGAAGACATTGGGAGGACTCTAGGGAGTATAGAGAATAGTTGGGAAGAGCTTAAAATAGTTTTTGTGATGGTGAATGGGTTTTTGGTAGTTTTATGAAGGGAATGTGGGAGAATTCATTATTATTTTTGTTTTTCTCACCACACACTTAAATAATAAAAACCACAAACAATCCAATAGAGTTTCCCATGTAATCAAGAAAATTCGAGGGTAAAACATTATTTTATAAGTCCATTGAAAATGATATTAATATATTATTATTTTATTTGTGTTGGTGAGTCACACAATAACTGAAATTGCCTTAAAATAATAAAATACTTTATATTTCTTCATTGATTCAATAAGCCTTTATAAAATAAATCTAACAAATATAAAATCAGATTATTTTAATGGTAAAAATATATATTTTCCTAATTTCCCTTTTATATTATTTTTTACATGGCTATTGGTTCATTATGATGTCATTAAACACGTTATATGTTTATATGGTATATAATTTTTACCAAAAAATTAATTTATCTCAGAAAATTATGAAAAAAATTTCATTGGATATTTTCAACATACCAATTCAATAATTAATATTCCTTTTATCTATATAATAATCTAATAATGTGAATTTTTACTTTGAAAATAAAAACATACATGTATGAAAAAATGACAGGTTTTAACAAAATCATTTTTGAAGACTTAATTGAAATTACATTTGACTTCATAAAAATTATATGATCAGATATATTAAATGGAAATAATTTAAAAATAATATTTTATTAAAATAATATTTATTTAAAAAATAAATTAATTCATCAAAATTGATTTCATAATTGAATTTGAATATTAAAAAAATACTATTTGTTCTTTAAAGATCATTTACAAAGTATTAGTATTTGAATGAATGTATATTAATTATTATATAAAAATATAATATGCATAATCATAAATCTAGTGTAACACCCAGACCCTAGTTACCCAGAGTTAGTGCCTTATTACATAAAATTAGAATGATCACAAAAGATCAAGTCTCGAATGACTGATTACTGTAGTATCCTTGGAAACACTAGATACATTCATAAGTCTTACATTACATCATAATGTGAAAAACTACCATAACATAGTCTCCATATATCACATTAATATCTTCTCAGAATATCCATACAGGGCAGTCATAAAATACTTCTTTACATCTTGGGAAAATTAAAACATAGAAAAGGGTGACTTCAGATGCACAGTAAGGAAAACAATATAGCGGAAACATTCATAAATAAGCATAAACATTTATGGGAATTTATAACTAAAAAATACTTTTAAACATGAACGTCAGCATAATATGGAAAAAATAAAATGAAATAATTCCATTTACTTATTCACATGGATATTCTACTACTCGAATAATATCATTCAATATCATTAACCACTTTTATAATTATGGAATTCATAATTCCGGACTATCATAACCACATATTCAAGGCATTTTTCCAAGACTATAAATAAAATTTTGTCAAGGCCTTGTGCGAAGACACTAGTTTGTCTCATGAGTCCTACTAATGCATTGAGGAGCTATAGCGGGCTCCACCCATCACATATTAATTACAATGAATTCCTAATTTGAAAAGGTTTAATCATTTCATAAACATTCGTATTAAAACTAGAATAATAAATTTCAATACTATCTCTATAAACCATGAATCGTATAACAATAACCCTACCATAGTAAAAAATATCACAATACTTTTAATAGTATATAGATGTTTTGTTTCATAATAAATCAAATTCAAATAAACATAAAATTCATCAAAGGATGTTGACATAGATGAAAAAAACTATTTGAGAGAAATATCGCTTTTTTAAATAATTTAAAAGTCACATAATTATAAAAGAAAACATTTACAGTGAATAAATTCTTATAAGATTTTAAGGGATGCTTCGACGGTGATATAATGGCGTAAAATAACCGCACCGGCCGTCTAAGTTAAAAAAGTCATTCTTACCTAAACTTTGTCGAAAAGGTTAAAAAGTACCTTGTTTAGAAAATGATGGAAATATTGATTTATAAAAAACTTATAAAAAGTACAAAAGGGTATAAATTACTTTAACCCAAGAGTATATAAAATTGAAATAATGACTTAAAATACATATTTAAGAAACATGGTTGTAAATTATAATGAGTTCCTAGTAGATAATTACATTTAAACAACCTCAGACAATGAAGAGATTGTGAAATAAACCCTTACATTGTACATTTCCTTGGTCGAGGGTAGGTTAAACTACTGTATAATGTTAAAATAATTGCTATTAAATTATAAAAGATTCATATACATTAATATGATATCATATATGATCTTTTAACATTGTTTTGTTAAAAATGTCTTAGTATTATCATCGTTTCAGGTGTTAACGAATTCGTTTTCCTTTATATTTATTATTATGTGAGTCATATTTATTATGGATGGGATGTATCGTATTCATATCCAGAATTATATCAATTATTTAAACATTATTTTTAATCAACTTATAAAAATTAGTCTTGAACGGATACGACGAGGAATGAACTTCATCGCGTTCGTGGAGACGGTAATCCGTAACTACGCACGAGCAACAATATCACATTTTTTTTATACTAAAATAATATATAATTGGATAGTATATCATATATACAGAATCATTATCATATATATTTATTATTTTCATCAAATACACATCATTATTATACCCATCCAAATAATCATGTATTGAATAACAATTACACCATGACGTGGAGACGGTAAGCCATACGTACGCACTTATGTTGACATGTCATTCAATTAATGGATAGAATAATTAATTTGGTTGTACCATAAATATAATTTAATCACAGTATATAGAAGATAATGGAGTTATTATTTTAGTATGGAAACAACAACGAAAAATGAAGAGGATGAAGAAAGGAACATGAAAGATGGTGGTGAAATTATTACCTCTTCTTCGGGTTCTTCTTTTTTATTTGATCAAAGGGCCCTTTAAAATGTTTTTATGACTAAATTAATTCCACTAGGATGAATTTAGGGATGTTGAGACGATAATTGGGTAGGGTTTTGCCATTAAAAAAGGCTTTTAAGGTGTGAATTTTATGGAAGGGGGAGTACCCATTTATAAGTTGGGTGAGGGGCACCTTAGGAAAAGCTAGAAATATTATTTTACAATTAAATAATTTTCGGTTTCAAAAGGCTCAAAAATAGATTATTTAAAGTATAAGGTGTTGATTGATCTAATACCACTTAACCAATAGATTTTAGATTGGTTTGTGTCACTATATTAACATTATCTTTTTTCTTTTACTCTTATTAAAATTGTTTCACATTTACCATGTCTCTTTATATTTTTATATTAGATATTTAATAAACATTATATATAATTCCAAGATATCCCAAAGTGGTCCATTAATGATAACCCTATCATTATATATTTCCATTTGCCAAACCGTAGATTTTTAAGAATAAAATATCAATTAATAATATATTATTTGTTTAAAAAACTCTTTTATGTCAATTTTGACACTATTTAATAATTGATTTTTGATAAAGTTATCATATGTTTTTTTAATTAGATATAAATTCATTTAAAAAATCATAACATATCATATTAACCTATAAAATTCGTGTATTTCCTCAAAACATTGAAATTACATTTATTTTATCATTTATAATATCAATTATTTGATTTATTCATTAATAAGGAAAATACTGCATCATTATTGTGTCATAAATAAATTTAATTATTCTATTTCTAAAAATTATTAATAAAATACCAAAATTTAGGAAACATCATTATCTTTCTAATGAATAATTATAGTTGAAATCATAACATATATAACCCAATGTAAAAATTGTTTTTCTAAAGGATATTTGCTTATGTCATTTTTGTATTTACTTTTACTAAATTAATATAATGTGTCATTATCCCTTACAAGTGGATCCATGGGGTCCCAAAATTGACCCAAATATTTCCATAGTCAGACATGTATCATCCAATAGGGTTAGGATATTATTATAATATTATTTTTTACCCTTATTTACCAGATTTACCCTTTAACCATGGTAAATAAAATATTTACCGAAGTAATTATTAAAAATGTCAAAAAAATAAAAGTTACCAATTTACACAATATGGACCTCCCTGTTCTAAATATGAAATCCATTTTTTTAAATTAAAAACACAGAAGTGGCAGATATTAATTTAAAATTTATTCTCATTGTCAAAACAAAAAGCGTGTTTTTAAGAAATAATAACTATCAAAAGATTGACACTTGCTTATATCCAATTTAAATGTGAAATAATGTCCAATGACTAACATTGAATTAAAATGGAAAAAATATAATCTAATTATACTTTAAAATCACTCAAATTCATAACATATTACTATTAATTATTTCGATTAGAAAAGATGTTTTTAATTAAAATTTAGTGCTTTGCAATATTCATCAGAAATTGAATGTTTTCAGAAAAATAACAAAAATTCACCCTAAGATAATTTTGTTATTCTAAATCCCAAAATGAAGTCCATTTTGAAAAATAATTATTATAAAATTTCAGAAATTGGGTATTAATATTCATAACAGCTAGTTTGATTTGTTGTTGTGTGTGTTAGAACTCGATGTTTCGTACAACACATGCTACTGTATTAATCAAAGAGAAGTGTACCATGGAAGCATGAGGTGTTACATTCTCACCTCTTTCAAATAATATCGTCCTCTAAATTTCTAGAATACTACCACATGAAAAGGCTCGGGTGGTTCTTCATCAAAAGTTCCTCTGGTTCCCACATTACCTCTTCCATCTTATGGTTTCTCCATAGAACTTTTACCAGACGAGTCATCCGGTTTCTCAGCACATGTTCTCTGGTATGAAGAATCCGAAAAATCTCTTCACAATAAGATAGGTCAGGTTCCACTTCTACTTCTTCATAAGTTAGTAAATGCATTGGGTCAGGAATTTATTTTCTCAACAGTGATACGTGGAACACATCGTGAACTTTGGAGAGACATGGTGGCATTTCCAAACGGTAAGCTACATCCCCAATTCGTTCTTTAATTACAAATGATATTATATACCTGGGACTCAATTTACCTTTATTATTGAACGTATAACTTCTTACCATGGAGATACCTTCAAGAAAACATGAACTCCAACCTAAAATTCGAATTCCTTCCTTCGGTTGTCAGTATAGATCTTCTACCTACTTTGAGCTGACTTGATGTGGTTTTAGATTACCTTCACCTTTTCCATCATTTCCTCCACCAGCTCTGGGCCTATGAGTTTTCATTCACTGAAATCATCCCAACAGGTTTGTGTAAGACATCTCCTTTTGTGTAGCGCTTCATATGGTGCCATTCGAATACTTGAATGGAAGCTATTTTTATAGGAAAATTCTACCCGTGGTAATATTGATCCCATAGACCTTAAAAGTCAAGTGAGCATGATCTCAAAATGCATTATAAGGTTTGAATAGTCTTTTCTGATTGTCCATCAGTTTGGGGGTGGTAGTAAGGGCTTAGATGATGTTCAATATCAAGGGATTTCTGAAGACTTTTCCCAAATCATGATATAAAACGTTGATCATGATCAGAAACAATCGATGTGAGTATTCCATGAAGTCTCACAACTTCATTAATATATATTCTTGATAGACCTTCAACTGGTAAATCCTCCATTATAGCATGAAAATGTGATGAATTGGTAAGAAAATCACCAATGACAGATATTGCATCATTCCTTGTTGGAGTCTTTGGTAGTCCCATGATAAAGTCTATCGTGATATTATCCCATTTACCCTCAGGTATGGGAAAAGGATTCATTCCTCCTCCATGCTGTTTCCTTCTAGATTTCACTTGTTGACAAACCATACATATTAACACCAAATCAGAAATCTCCATCTTCATGTTGTCCCACAAAAAATGTTCCCTCAAATCACTATACATTATGGTTCTCCCAGAGTGTATAAGTGAATTGGAACTATGAGCATCATCCATCAATTATTTTTAGATCAGGTATATTGGTAACACAATGTCTCTTCCCAAATTTTAAAATTCAATCTTTAAACACAATTTCACTAAATCTCCCATTATTCATAGCTTTAATCTTCTTCTGAAACTCTTCATCATCAGTTTGATATCTCTTTATCCTTTCTAGTAAAGATGGTTTAGAAACCATTTGAAAAAACATTGATGTTTCAACTTCCATGGTTATCTTCATTTCCATCTATACTAGATCAATTTATATAGGATCCTTTTCAACTCTCATCTTGTTCAAAACTCCATTATCCTTTCTACTCAAAACATCTTCCACCTTATTTACGTTCCCCGGGTGGTAGTATATCGTGAAATAATAATCCTTGGGTAATTCAAGCCATCTCTTTTGCCTCATGTTGAGTTCTTTCTATGAGAAAATATACTTCAAACTCTTGTGATCAGTATAAATCTTACATTTTTCACCATAGATGTAGTGTCTTAAAATAATCATGGGTAGGATAGTTTTGCTCAGAAATTTTTAGCTGTCGTGATCATAACAACAAACTCTATTATTCTGCTTAAGGACACAACAATGTCCTTTCATTGATGCATCACTATAAATAAAGAACCCATCATTCTCTGATGGTTGAGTCAATATAATAGAAATGAGTAATCTTCACATAAGTTCTTCAAAACATTCTTCACACTCGTTTGTCCAAACAAATTTAACCCCTTTATGTTTGATCTTTGTTAATGGGTTAGGCCACCGGGAAAAATTCTGGATGAAACGTCGAAAATAACCTGTAAAGTAAATAAAATTGCATACCTCAGTTATAATCGTAGGCACTCACCATTCATGGATTTATCTTGTCTTAGAAAGATCAATGACGATTCTATAATTGGAGACAATATGGCCAAGACAATAAATCTCTTGAAGGCAGAATTCACACTTAATAAACATCCCATATAATTCTTTTCTTCTAAGAGTCTTCAGGATAATACACAATTGATTTTCAGGATCTTCGTATCTTTTAGAGTAAACCAAGATATCATAAATAAATACCACCTCAAAATCATCGAGATATTCCTTGAGAACACTGTTCATTAGATCCATGAGTATAGAGGGTGCATTAGTCAATTTAAAAGGCATTACTGTAAACTTGTAATACCTGTACCTTGTTCGAAATGCTTTTTTCGTAATGTCTTCCTACTTCACACAAAACTGATGGTATCCAGATTGAATTTCAATCATTGAAATGTATTGAGCCTCATGAAATTGGTCAATTAAATCGTCAATGTGAGGTAGGGGATAGTTGTCTTTCTTTGTTATAGCATTTCTTTCCCTCTAGTCGATACATAACCACATAGATTTATCTTTCTTCAAAAAAAAGGACAAGGGCTCCCCATAGAGAAACACTAGGTTGAATAAATCCCTTATTACTCAATTACTCTAGTTATTTCTTTAGTTAAACTAATTACACAATGTCTATTCTATAAGGGGTCTTCTATATGGGCCTTGAACCAGGAATTAAATAAATAGAAAACTCAATTTCTTATTCTGGAGGATGTCAAGGTAAATCTTCCAGAAACACATCTACATATTCATTCACAAAAGGTAGAACCTCTTTTTGAAAATTCCATTCCTCGCCCATAGTAATTTTATTCTCTTCTGCCCCGATAATTGAATTTAGTTGAGCTAATAGGGGTGGATATAGATAAGAATCAGGTGGTGAAGATTCTCCTCTAAAGATAAGGTGTTCTTTATCATCGTCATCAAAAATCATAAACTCCTTCTTATTACAATAAATCTTCACATAATGGTCTGAATGTCAATCCATAATGAGTGTTATATCATATTCAGTCAAAGGTATGATGATGAGATCTGCAGATAAAGAACATTTATATGCTCTAATTGGAATGGATTCGCAAAAACAATGTTTTGATGATACTTACCTTAGGAGTTTTAACTAACAACTCACTTATTAAATAAAAGTAGAAATACCTAACTTTCTTCACAAACTGAGAATATATGAAACAATATAAAGATCCAGAATAAAATAAGGCATTTTCTAAACATGAAAAAACCATTAAATCACCTGCCACTACGTCTTTCGAAGCTTCAGCCTCAACAGTAGTGATAGCATAAGCTTGGCATTGATCCCATGGCTTTTTCGAAGGTAAGTTCCCCTGATGATTAGAACATTCATTTGTATAATGTCCCATATCCATGTAGTCAAATCAATGAACCTTGTTAGCTTCTTTCTTCCCCTTGTAGTGACAAGTTTGGTGGCCATTTTCACCACACATGTAACAGACTCTCATTCCCATCAAGAAAGTACGAGGGTGTTTCTTCCCACATTTACTGCAGGATGGATAATCAACTTTTCCCTTCATCCCCTTATTTCCATTTCCAGAGTGATATGTAGATCTCTTCCTCTATTTCTCTTCCTTAAAGTTGTAAGACTTTGAGAATTCTTTTTATGTCTTCATAGCACATGAAACAATATCTTTGTACGACGAGAAGGATTGTGAGACTAACGCTTGATGGAAAAATGGTATTAACCCCTCAATGAAATTATCAATCTTACTTCATGGGTTACATATATAATTTTTAGCTTGCCTCTCTAACCTTGTAATGTTAGCCTCATTCATTGTGACATTCTCAACCTCCTTTTGCCTCAGACTCAAAATTTGCCTTTCCATATCTGCTCGATGGTCACGAGGAATGTATTTTTCTAAGAAAATATCTTTAAAGTCCCTCACATCCATACTTGATACATCATCATCTTCTTTTGTGTTTTTAATCAATGACCATCATTGATCAACATCTCCAGTGAGGCGGTAAACTGCCATGACAACTTTTTCCTTTTCACTAGTCTCCATGGCATGGAATATTTTCTCTAAGAAATTTATCCATTGCTCAGCTAATAATGGATTTGAACACCCATTGAATGATGGTGGTTGTTGCATCATTAAGCGATATGACATTGATCTTAAACGTTGTGGATTAGGGTGCTCTATACGGGTAAGGTTATTAATCATAACCTGAGTGAGTTGTCCTAGTATAGTGATAAGTTGATCTGCAGTTGATGTATCACCAGATACACAATAATTATCTTGAGTAGGAGGGAAATCCCTACATGGATAGTGTTCATTGATACGGTTTCCATTAATTCCACTAGGCACACTGTCTAATAAAATGAAATAAACAACATTAGTTTATGAATCAAAATACATAACTCCAAACTTCTAAAACACTTAACATAAATTGAACGGTTTATCGATATAATCCATAATCCTAAAAAATGTTTTCTTTGAAGAATTATATTCTCATAAACCCTTCATAATGGTTTGTAAATAAAATGAGAATTTTCCTAAGCATATCCTTCGGGAGTGTCGTAATGAAGAGTGCAGCAAGGCCCGTTGTCGTGCACCAGTTCCGCTTCGAGACTAGCTCAAAGAGGTTTTTTTAGGTTTTACCCCCAGATAAATCTATTCCAGAGCCGCCTCTACCTTCTCATATCCAGACAGGGATTTATTTCATATAAAACTCACAAAATCCCTAGAATACCACAATTCTAGGATGTTCTTCTATACTAAACCTCAAAGTCTATATTAGGTCTATGTGCACTAATATAAGTTTATCTAAATCTAGCTTCAAGGTTTATACTAAACCTCTCTCTAATTATAATTGTAAGTCCCCGACCCCAGTTACTAGGAGTCTGTGCATTATTACATAACTTTGGAACGATCACAAAAGACCAAGTCTTGGAAGACCGATTAGTTTAGTATCATTGGAAACACTACATACATTCCTAAGTCTTACATTACATCATAAAGTGAAAAAATAAAATAAAATTGTATCCATAGTCCACACTCATATCCTTTTAGAATCTCCCTATTGATCAGTCATAAAATACTTCTTTACATCCTTGAAAAAATAAGACATAGAAAGGGGTGAGCTCAGATGCTCAGAAAGGATAACAATGTAGCCGAAACTTTCATGAATAAGAACAAACATTTAAGGCAATGTATAACAAAAAAAAATCTTTTTAAAATTGTATATTAGAATAATATGGAAAAAATAAAATGAAATAATTTCATTTACTTATTATCATGTATATTCTACTAGTCGAATAATCACATGCAATATCAATAACCATTTTCATAATGATGGAATGCATAATTTTAGACTATCATAACCACATAGTCATGGCCTTGTTCCAAGACTACAAATTAGATTTGGTCAAGCCCTTGTTCCAAGACGATAGTTTGTCTTCTAAGACCTACCGATGAATCAAGAAGCTATAGCGAGATCAACCCATCAAATATTATGTCCAATGCATTCCTCATATGAACAGGTTTAAACATAATATAAACATTCGTATTAAAACTAGAATAGGAAATATCAATACGCTCTCCATAAAACATGAATGGTATAAAAATAACTCATCCACAGTCAAACATATAACAAAACCTTAAATAAAATATTGACGTTTTGTATCATAATAAATCAACTTAAAATAATCTTAAAATCCATCAAAAGAAGTTGGCATAGATTAAATCAAAACTATTTGAGAGAAATATCTATTTTTTTCAAATCATTTAAAAGTCACATAATTATAAAATAAATCATTTAGAATGAATATATTCTTATAATCTTGTAAGGGAAGATTTGATGATTTTATAATGGTAGAAAATAGTTGCACCCGCCATATAAGTTAAAAAAGACATTCTAACCTTAATTTGGTCGAAAAGGTTAAAAAGGACCTTGTTTTGAAAATGATGGAAAGATTCATTTATAAAAAAACATATAAAAATTCAAACAAGGGTATAAATGACTTTAAACCATAGTCTATAATATAGTAATAATTATTAGAAATAAATTTTCAAGAATCATGGATGTGGATGATAAAGTGGTCCTAGAATAAAATCACCTATAAACGACCTTGGATAATGAAGTGATTGTGAAATAAACCCTTACCGTGTACTTTTCCTTATTCAAGGGTAGGATATACTCTTGTATAATGGTGAAATAATTTCTATTAAATTATAAAAGAATCATATACATTAATATGATATCATATAAGATCTTTTATCATTGTTTTGTTAATAATATCTTAGTATTATCGTCGTTTCGTCTGTTAACAGATTCATTTTCTATTATATTCATAGTTATATGAGTCATATTTGTTTTAGATGGAATGTATCGTATTCATATATAAAATAATATGAAGTATTTAAAAAATATTTTTAATTGTCTAATGAAAATTAATCTCGAATGGATTCGATAGGGAATGAATCTCATCATGTTCATGGAGACGGTAATCCATACGTACGCACGAGCGACAATATCACACTTTTGATATTAAAATAATATGTAATTGGATGGTATATCATATATACAGAATAATTATCATGTTATATTTATTATTTAAATCAAATAAACATCAATATTATACCCATCCAAATAATCATGTATAGAATAACAATTATACCACGACATGGTGACAATAAGTCGTACATACGCACGTATGGTGACATGCCATTCAATGAATAGATAGAATAATGAATATGTATGGACCATAATTATAATAAAATAAAAATATATAGAATATTCTGTAGTTATTATTTTATAATGGAAACATCAAAGAAAAATTAATTTGAAGTAGAAAAGAACATATATGAGGGTGGTGAAATTATTACCTCTTCTTTAGGTTCTTCCGTTTGATTTGATCAAAAGGGCTACATAAGATGGCCTTCGTAATAAATGAATACCTCTAATATGAATTGAGGGATGTTGAGAAGATAATTGGGCAGGGTATGGCCGAGCTAATAGGCTTAGAAGGTGTGCATTAGAGGGAAGGTCGAGTTCCCTTTTATAAGAGGTGTGAGGGGCACCTTAAGAATACCTAGAAATATAATTTTATAATGAAATGTTTTTCGTTTTTTAAAGGATTTAAAATGAATTATTTAAAAGTTAAAGTTGATATAGGTAGAAAACCAGTCAACCAATAGGTTTTATATAGGTTTGTGTCACTATATTAACTTTATCTTTTTTATTTAACTCTTAGTTAAATAGTTTGACATTTACCATGTCTCTTTGTATTTTTATATTATATAGTTAATAAACATACTATATACTTTTAAGAGAACCCCAAGTGGTGCATTAATGATACACCTATCATTATATAAGTCATTTGGCCGAACCATAGATTTTTAAGAATATAATATCAATTAATAATATAATATTTGTTTTAAAAACTCTTTTATGTCAATTTTGACACTATTTAATAATTTTTTTTGTTACAGTCCTAAAAAAATTATCAATTCGAACAAAATTCATTTACACAATACCTACATGTCATATTAACCTATAAAATTCTTGGATGTCATCAAAAATTTAAATTATATTTATTTTATCATTTATAATAATAATAATTATTTAATTCTTTCATTAAAAAAGAAAACTCCTCCATCATTATTTTGTCATAAATAAATTTATTTATTAAAAATATAAATTTTTTGAATAATTTTATTTTTTAGTAAATCATTTTATCTTTATAATTAATATTTATAGTTTAAAGGATAACATATATAACCCGATGTAAAAATTATTTTTCTAAATGATATATTCTTATGTCATTTTTGTATTTACTTTAACTTAATTAATATAAATTGTCATTATCACTTTCAAGTTGCTCCATGGGGTCCCAAAATTTATCCAAAGATGCCAAGGGTCGAACATGTATCATCCAATAGGGTGAGTATATTATTATAATATTATTTGTTTACCCTTTATTTACCAGATTTACCATTTAACCATGGTAAATAGAATATTTACCGAAGTAATTATTAAAAATCTCTAGAAAAATAAATGTTACCTATTTACATAATTTGGACCTCCCAATTCTAAATATAAAATCCATTATTCTAAATTCAAAACAAATAAGTGGATGAAATTAATTTAAACTTCTTTCCCCCTCTCAAAATATAAAGCCTATTTTTAAGAAATAATAACTATCAAAAGATTGACACTTGTTTATGTTCACTATAAATGTGAAATTATGTCCAATGAACAAAATTGGATTAAATAGTAAAAATATAATCTAATTATACTTCAAAACCACTCAAATTATTTATATATCAATTTTAATTATTACGATTAAAAAATTTGTTTTAAATTAAAATTTAGTGATTTTCACTATTCATCAAAAAATGAAAGTTTTCAGAAAAATACCAAAAATTCCCCATAAGAAAATATTGATATTCCTAATCAAAAATGATTTCCATTTTGAGATATAATATTTATAAAATTTCAAAAAGTGGGTATTACTATCCATAACGGCTAGTTTGATTGGTTTTGGTGTGTGTTAGAAATCAAAGTTGCATACAAAACACAATAATGTTTTATTCAAAAAGAAGCATATCGTGGAGGAATAGGGGGTAACATATTGGGTCCCAGTATATATATTTTTATAATAGTATAATATTTCCCTAGAGTACGGTGTGTGATGGTGGGGCTTACATGGGACTATTCGGCTAGCATGGTTTGGATGGTGATATAAATGAGCTTGAAATTCTCACATAAATGGTTTCACACAAGTTTAAATTATTGGATCTTGAATTGGGATTGTTCTTGGTAAAATACATGAAATCAAATATCCCTCTAATGCTCCGATAATTGTGCATAGAAGAGAACAATCCTACTGGTCGGGATCATCACTTAATATGATTTTCTCGAACGGATTTGTTGAAACATGATATTTATATTAGTCATGTGATCATTATTAAGTGACTATATTATCCATGGTAATGATACATAATGGTCATTTGAGTCCTATTGGATAAATAAAAAAGATTTCATGGGTTTTATTTATCCACAAACAATTAAATTAAATGAAAAGTAATTTTATTCATAAATTTTCAGGTCGTTACAACTTTCCTCACTAATGAAATTTTCTCATCGATATTTCAATTTCACACACTTAAAAATTTAGGGTATCTCTAATTCATCATTTCCTCTGATTCTTACATTTCATCCCCAAACATGTGGTTTCTCTACAAAACATGTATGAGTAACATTATATTATTTAGTATAACATATTTTCTAGGATCTATGATCATTACCAGATTGTATTTTTATAATAGGTCATTCTCCAATTTTAACACTTATGGATTGTGTACATGTGATGGGTCTATTCTGCACATCCTTAATTGTGATACATGTATAAATAATGTACTTGATACAAGTTTAGTGGGACTTCTAGTCGATAGGCCCATTCTCGGATGCAGTCAGCAATCTCAAAAGGGATGATGTATCACGGACAGGGCTTAACATTCTTTCAAAATTTCATCACACTCTTCTATGGAGATATGTGTAGGAATACAATGTCTTCATCATAAAACTCTAATTAAGAATGATGATTTTCAACATATCTCTTCTATCGAATCATAGAATCATTGATGTGCTACTAAATAGATTTAACCTTATCCACAATTTCCTCAACCATTTTAGGGAATATAAATTTTCATTCCTTTAATTTAACCATTCATTTCATTGTTTTTCACCTCTTCCCATAATGACATCATAGGGGGCCATTTGGTTGCTTGATCAGATTCTATTAATTAAAAAGAAATCCAACAAAGGAATATGTGGTCTCATCTACCTATGAAGTCCATTGAGAATGATATCAACATGTCCTCTACTGTATGGATAGTACAATTAGATTGACTATCTGTCTGAAGAAGGAAATTCTTTCTAAAGATCATCTTAGTGTTCAGATCATATTGGATACTTTCCTAAAACATATATGTGAAACATGGATGTCCATCTGATGAAATTGATAGTGGTACTACATGAAACCATACAACATATCTGATGTATATTGGTTCTAGTTTAATCAGTGTGAAATCTTCTCAAATTTCAATGAAGTGTTCAGGCTATGTACGAAAATACACAATACCCCGGATAGAATTATTTTCCTTCTATTCCATTGTATGTCTAGTGAAAAATCCATGGTTATGTTTTCCTATTTACATGTTGGTATGGGTAATGGTTTCATAATCCACTAAGACTTCTTCCTCTCAAATTTCACTATCTTGCATATCAAACACATTTATATATATTCATTGATCTCCTTGTTGTTGTTATATCTCCAATAATTCACTCTAAAATCTTGATACATCTTAGTGATTCTCGGGTGAATATAGAAATTTGAACTATGTGAATCATACAAATGTTATTTCATTAACTCAGAATTTGATGGAATACACACTACTGGAAAAGTAGGTTATACCAATGGTTTTAATCTATTCGTATTGGCTGGAAAACCGTTGGTATATGGTATAACAACGGTTTTCCAAACCATTGGCTAGTAAGCCGCGAGGAAAGCCCTATACCAATGGTTTCATCTAAACCGTTAGTATAGTTATTCCCAGATTTACAAAAAGCCTATACCAACGGTTTAGAACCGTTGGTATTATTTTTCCATAATTCGGTAACACTTATACCAACGGTTTAGAACCATTGGTATTGAGTTTTTTCAGAACTGCTGCACAACAGCCCTCTAGAAGCCCCTCCAGTAGCCCCACCATACACCTGCATAAAAAAACACTACACAACAGCCCTCCAGTATCCCTTCCACTATACACCTGCATAAAAAATATCACAAAAACCACATACAGAATTAAAATAGTTTATAAAACACCTAAAATAGCCCATAAAAACAAATATGGAAACAATCATCCGGTGGTAATTCACCTCACCCATGCACAACCCCCCAACCAGCACACCTCCCCATCAAATTCTAATAGGCAGAATAGTTTGAGAAATACCTATTAGAGTTGAATAAGAGTTTGATATTGGCTCAAATCCCATTTTGTTTGCGATCCTAGGTTTGGGTATGTAATGATTTGTGATGAATTTTGCATTGAACTTTTATTGTTTATAATATATGTTGAAAATGAATTTTCATAGGAATCTTGTCACTTATGACCCCATGAGTGAAACAACCCAACTCATGAAAAAGTGTTTGCGACTATCGTTGATGAGTGCAAAATTTCAGTTGTATTCACATAAAATGATTTCCTTTTGAAATAAAAGAGAGACCTTGAGTGGTGTCGTCGACACCGCACCTCGGATTGAGGCAGAGTTGACTCGTACAAGTCAAAAATGACCCAAGGATCGTTTTCCTAAAGTATCAACACAATCCTAATGCATTTGGTTGGTTCCTCGTATTCCAGTTGTTTTTACTTAAAAGCATATTCATTTTAAACAAAAGAAAGACACTTTGAGAGGTACCACCCACCATGCCTCAGATTGAGGCAGGGTTGACTTGTACATGTCACAAATGACCCATAGATCCTTGTCCTAAAGTATCAACAGTATCCGAATGTGTTTGGACCATTTTTCGTATGTCATTTGTTGTTTTTACTTAAACTATTGTCCATTTCAAAGGAATGCTAGACACTTTGAGTGGTGCCTGCCACACCGCACCTCGGATTGAAGAGAGGTTGACTCGTACATGTCACAAATGACCCATGGATCCGTTTTCTAAAGTATCAACACAATCCTAATGCATTAGGTTAGTAATCTGTATGTCATTTTTTTTACATAAAAGTGCATCCAATTTAAACAAAAGAATGACACTTTGAGTGGTACTGGCCACACCAGCCCTTGGATTGAGGAAAGAATGACTCGTACACATCACATATGACCCATGGATCGTTTTACTAATGTTTCAACAGAATCCGAATGCGTTCGGTTTGTTTTCCGTATGCCAGTTGTTGTTTTCAACTAAAATCGTATCCATTTCAAATAAAAGTGAGACACTTTGAGTGGTACCGGCCACACCATGCCTCGTATTGAGGCGGGGTTGACTCATACACATTACAAATGACCCATGGATACATGTTCTAAAGTATCAACAATATCCGAATGCCTTTGGTCTGTTTTCTGTATGTTAGTTGTTGTTTTAACTTAAACTGGTGTCCATTTCAAAGAAAAGTGAGACACTTTGAGTGGTACCGGCCACACCAGCTCTCAGATTGAGAAGGGGCTAACCCGTACACGTCACATATGATGCATGGATCGTTTTCCTAATGTTTCAATTCTATCCGAATGTGTTTGGTCGGTTTTCAGTATGTCAGTTGTTGTTTTTACTTAAACTGTTGTCCATTTCAAAGAAAAGTTAGACACTTTGAGTGGTGCCGGCCACACTGCACCTCGGATTGAAGTGGAGTTGACTCGTACATGTCACAAATGACTCATGGATCATTTTCATAACGTATCAACACAATATAAATGTGTTTGGTTAGTTTTCTGTATGTCATTTTTTTTACTTAAAAGCGCATCAATTTTAAACAAAACAAAGACACATTGAGTGGTACAGGCCACACCGACCCTCGAATTGAAGCGAGGTTGACTCGTACATTCACATATGACCCATGGATCATTTTTCTAATGTTTCAACAGAATCTGAATGCGTTTGGTCAGTTTTCCTTATGCCAGTTGTTGTTTTCACTTAAAATCCGATCAATTTTAAATAAAAGTGAGACCCTTTGAGTAGTTCCGGCCATACTGTGCCTCGGATTGAGGCGAGGTTGACTTGAGCACATCAAAAATGACCCATGGATACATGTACTAAAGTATCAACTGTATCCGAATTCCTTTGGTCCGTTTTCCGTATTTCAGTTGTTGTTTTAACTTAAACTATTGACCATTTCAAAAAAAATGAGACACTATTAGTGGTGCCAGCCACACAGGCCCTCATATTGAGGCGGGGTTGACTCGTACACGTCCCATATGACACATGGATTGTTGTACGAACGTTTAAATAGAATCTGAATGCATTTGGTCGGTTTTCTGTACGTCAGTTGTTGTTTTTACATAAACTGTTGTCCATTTCAGATAAAAGTTAGACACTTTGAGTGGTGGCGGTCACACCGCACCTCGGATTGAGGCGGGGTTGACTAGTACACGTCACAAATGACCCATGGATTGTTTTTATAAAGCATCAACACAATCCTAATGCATTTGTTCAGTTTTTCATATGTCGTTTTTTTACTTAAATGTGCATCCATTTTTAAAAAAAGATTGACACTTTGAGTGGTACTGGCCACAACGGCCCTCGGATTGAGGTGGGGCTAACTCTTACACGTCACATATAACCCATGGATCATTGTCCTAAAGTTTCAACAAAATCTGAATGCGGTTGGTTAGTTTTCCGTATGCCAGTTGTTGTTTTCACTTAAAATCTTGTCCATTTCAAATAAAAGTGAGACACTTTGAGTGGTACCGGCCACACCATGCCTCGGATTGCGGCGGGGTTGACTCTTACACTTCAAAAATGACCCATGGATACATTTCCTAATGTATCAACAGTATCCAAATGCCTTTGGTCCGTTTTCCATATGTTAGTTGTTGTTTTAACTTAAACTGTTGTCCATTTCAATGAAATGTGGCACACTTTGAATGGTGTCAGCAACACCACCCATCGGATTGAGGCGGGGTTGACTCGTACACATCAAAAATGATTGATTATGTATTGAATATAGTCATGGATCTTATTTAATGGATAAAAAAAATTCTCAAATGGATTGAGTTCATTTATAACATTTCAATAATCCTTCAAACATAGTTTGGAAACCTTAGTTTTCTATAATTATAGGATTCATGAAAATAATTTTTATTTTGAAAAAAATATCCACAAAACACGCCTTCATTATTCAGTGGTATTTGTTCTTATCCTCTATTGTTTGATTTTGGGTACCACTTTCTGTATATATCTAATTACCTCATTAAAATTGGCCAGGGTGTGAATAAAATAACCATGGAATTTTAATTTCATTAGAGATAATATTATATCAATTTCACTAAAAAATAAATCTACTTCACAATACATTTTCCATATCATTTTCCACACGCATAAACATGAAATACATGACTAACTATGAAAGATAAGTAATAAAAAATAGAAAAATGGTTATCACGGTACCAAGGAATAATAAAGGTCTAGGTAGTTGACTAATCATACAATACGAATCAAGTCCAAGAAAATAATTGATAACTGTGTCCCTATGGAGCAAGGGAAAACCCCAGAGTAGAAAACCAGGTTCAAAAATAAAGAGTTATATAGAATTAAAAAATGTAATGGATCAATCTGCCCCTGATCACCATCACCGTCACCACTGTCATCATCGGACTCATCCTCACCGCCATCTCTGTCCTCGTCGTCATCCTCATCATCGTCCCCATGCTCATCGTTGGCCTCATCCTCATCCTCAGCACCATCCTCACCCTCGGCCCCATCCTCACCCTCGGCCCCAACCTCACCCTCTTCCTAATCCTCATCCTCACCCTCCTCTTCTTCAGCATCCTCATCATCACCAAGAACATCATCATCTTGACCGCCACTAGAGCTACCGCCTGGTGCATTGGATGATGCACCCATTGACGACATAAATGTCTGACAAGCCGCACTAGCCTCTAGTGGAAGTGATGAAGATAAGGCTTTCATCAGTTTCATAAATTCTATGTCCCTCGTTTGAACTTGTACTTCCAACTCTCTAACCCTTTAATCAGACTGTCATGCATGCTCCATGACTTATTCCAACTCGGTGGTACTAGAATGGATACCTGGAGAGGACCAATACTCGTCGGGACTATATTATTACCAGGTCGGCAGCGTACTCGACCAGATTGCTCATCTCCCAAAACCTCATATAAATGATCGTGTGGCCCAAAATTGTCAGGCTTTTGGGCATCAAAAGCCTCTAAAGCAGCCTGTAAAAAATATTAATAGATTATTAAATTTCAAATTAGATATTAAACATTGAAATAAACAAATTAAAACATACAATATTTTCTTGGGTTGGTTCATTTACCGCAGTTCCATCTTTTTTTCTTCTACTCGAGAAAAGCAATTTTGCTCGAGGGATACGTCCTTCAATATTCAATTTGTGTTTCTCTAATGACATTGAAACAATATAAAGTGAAATTATAATCATATATACAATATTCAATAAATCACATAATTTAAGTAGAATACTTTAAAATGGGAATGTCCTAAAGAAAAATTATAAACAACTATATCGTTCATGCTGCCTCTCATTATCTAACATAGTTGTGCGCCCCAAAGTTAAGAGGTATTACTTTGAATCAATTTTTTTCGTTTTTTTTCTAAGATTCCTAAATAATGATTGATAATAAATAATATTATATTAATTCAAAATATGAAAACTCTCATTTAACTAACTTAAATGAGATTAATACCTAATATTTGGCTGTCGCCCAAAGTGTAATCATTTGGCGATATTGCTCTATCAGGCAGTCATCCACGATAGGTAATGTCTCTAACTCCGTGCCCACTCTATCACACCAGCCAACATACATCTCATGCTTATATGCTCTCCAAAGCTCTCCTAGCTATTTTAAATGCGCTGGTCGTGCATCTTCTCTATCAGGGAAGTTAAACCGAAGCTAAAACCAAATTTGTTAGATCATGTAAATAAAAAAATACTACATTAAATCCAAACGATTTTTTACCCATATTTGTTCCCACGCGTTATCCTTGACTTCGTGTGGAAGATGACTTCAAGAGAAAGGGCTGAACAAAATGATATCGGAGAATTTGGCTAGCATCACCAATAAACCCCAACATTGCTGCCCAGATTTCTCAATCATTTGGCCATCAACATTGTATTCAACCATCAACTATGTCTTGTGGTTACATACCGCACGCAAGCGAGTACGCCCCCTCCCCCGTCTCCAATCTGTAGATGAATATGTTATTAAATAAAAATAATATCAATACAAGTTAGAGTAAAAATAAATATTTGTATAAACAATTCATAGTGATATATAAATATACCTGTGGTAGTCAGATCAATGGGCGTCATTGGATATGCAGAAGCTGAAGGAATATCCTGTACTGGTGGAGTGTCCCTCTGTGTAGGCCCCTCAGCCACATACTGTGTCGCAGCAAGAGTCGAAGAAGGTGTAATATAATAACTATGAGAAAATGAACTAGAAGAAAAAGATGATGTCATAAACGTCTGGCCAACTGGTAGTGTAATCATCGGAGGTCTAAATATCGCATGTGTCCCTGAAGACACGCCCGGATCAAAATGGGGTGTAGAAGATACGTATGTGGAAGTGGATCGTCTAACTCTCACCCCACGAGCCCTCGTACCACTGGCCTCAGTACCGGGACAACTAGATGATCGTCCATCACTGACACCACCCCCCTCCTACAACCAGCCTCTCTACTGGGAGTAATATTAGGCTCCTCATCAGATATCTCTCGTCTAGGGGGTGGATCCTGAAACAAAGTTTAACACAAATATAAACACATGATATTATAAATTATTGAAATAATTATATTTGAAATAAAATACTCACAATAGGGATTAGTTGAGGAACATGCATCTGTACCATGCGGAAATTATTATCTGTTATCTTTTTTCGCCGCCTCTCTTCAATGGTTGTCATTTCCTACAATAAAAAATTTCAATATGTCATTTCATAGAAATTCAATAATATTGATGTTTATTCAAAAAAATATTTACGTAAATGAAAATTGATTACTCTATATAAAAGCATTATTGACACATTACTCTATATGAGAATCATATTAAGAAATACAACAAAATATAGTGTATAGAAGAAAATAAGATATAGAATTTTTAATGCCTATATTCAAGGATTGACCAGTAAGATAATGGAAGTGGATCAAGGAATACTTAATCCTTAAGGGTCTTATTGGGAGTACACGAGTTTTATAATTTATCTTCTTCAGGGAGATCATGATGAGGAGTAGGATTAGGATCCGGGGAGTGGCGGGACTGTCCAAAGGGGGTTGTGGGGTGTCCAGGGGTGCGGGGTGTCTAGAGGGTGGTGGGGCCATCTGGGGTGTTGGAGGTGTCCAGGGGGTGGGGGGATGTCTAGGGGGTCTGGGTGTCCAGGTGAGCGGGCTATCCGTGCTTGTGGTCGGGCTGTTCAAGGGGGTAGGGGGAGTCTAGGGGGTGGGCGGCCTGTCCAAAGAGGTGAGCAGGGTGTCTAGGGGGTGGGTGGGGCTGTCCGGGAGGGGGGTACGGGGTGTCCAGGGGGTGGGTGGGCTGCCCATGGTGGTGGAGAGGATATCTAGTGGATCTAGAGTGTCCAGGGGCTGGGCAGGCTATCTAGGGGGTGGGCAGGCTGTCCACGG
This sequence comes from Viscum album, assembly GCA_963277665.1. Classification (NCBI taxonomy): domain Eukaryota; kingdom Viridiplantae; phylum Streptophyta; class Magnoliopsida; order Santalales; family Viscaceae; genus Viscum; species Viscum album. The sequence continues at coordinate 1,648,960,990 of OY728133.1, forward strand.
GGGGTGGTCGGCCTGTCCACGGGGGTGGCGGTGTCGTTCAGTGGGGTCAGGGGTGTCAAGGGGGTGGGGGGGGGGGGGGCTTTCTAGATCATACCTGAATATATGGAAAATATTTCAATAGTTTATGGAATTCATATAGTAAAAACATGCCAATATAAGGTGATAACCATATTATTTAGGGACTTTCCCAATGAGTCATGCTGCCTAAGATCCCCCTCTAAGGAGTTGACAAAATCTATCAAAACCATTGGCCAACATGAAAACTAAAATAGAGATTCCATTGGATATGCACAAATATTCCATAGGTTATACAATACTAATCAATTAATACAAAACATAGTGAGGAACACATAATCCAAACAAGAAAGGGTTGATAACTATGTATAAAAACAAAACAGACATGGGAAAAAATTCCTAATAATGGCCCAATATGGAATGTATTTTATACCTTTAGTACATTGAATCCAAAATCCAAGGATTCATCAATGAAAGAAACTCAGATAATGCCCACGCACCAATATTCACTATAAAAGACTGAATTTCTCATCACTGAGTTTCTAAATTTATAGTTCTAGGATTATATGAGATGGAATCCACATTCATGTACCAAAAAGGGTTTTCCATCAATATTATATCCAAGATTGGTCAAGCAGAAGCCACTAATATTCTAGATCCAATGCCAATATATCGATTAAGCATTGATTTTATATTATTTATTAGGGATAGTCCATATATCTAGCCAAAATTTCTTAGATCTATGATTAATTTTAGAGACAAAAGGGCAATTTATCTAATAAGGGATGGATCTAACCTTAAATGAAACCCATGATCAATATTGACTTTAATATTCTAATATGAGAGGATGTGGTTTCGTAGAGCACTGTGAGGGATCTCTATAAGTGGATATGACCACCATAGTTTAGAATTAAGGAAATGGATATTTAGATAAATTATCTGATGTAAAATGGGGAAAAACCGATTAATGAAACATGTTTTTGGGTGCCCCTAGCTAGCCAGGGGGATCTACTAAAATGGTACCCCAATTCCATCTCTACTAGCTAGATGGTTCGCTTTATTGGCTAAATAGTGGCCTTATTTTACCCACCGTACAATCCATAAAGCCTCCAACCAATAAAAAATGAAATCCTTGACACCTTTTACCATAAATAGTACATCTAATGGATAAAAAAATATATTATATGTTATAAATTAAAACCAAACATATCTTGAATGTCAAGGATGTTATAATTCATCCCCTCTAGTTACTTCTCTCCCCAAGAAGTGTCTCTAGTGATTTCGATCAAGAAACTCGTAACACCGGACTCCAAAATCAACCACAAAATAAAATGTCACTAATTAAATTCATACATGTGGCCGAAGTACTTTTATTAGTGACACTATCTTTCTTCACATCACATTATCTCTCTAATATAAGTTCACCAATGGGTGCTCTATAAATGATGCATTAGGATCTAGCTTAATATCCTCGTAGTCGATGACATGCATATGATTGATAATATAACTCCAGTATAGAGAGACATGAAACAAATCAAGTAAAACTAAGTATCACGGAGGAATATATAAATATTAGGCCACATTCCTAATATGCTTGGTCATTTTGAATGAACCAACAAATCTTAGTACTATGATTCATTATTTATAAGGTTGAATATTCCCTAGTCACGGAGTCATTAACAAGACAACAAAGAAGACTATATAAAAGTCCAAGGGTATCCTCTATAAATCAATATATAATCATTTCCTTCTCTATGTGGTGACTAAAAGTGATTATAGATAAATTTCACTCTCTTAGAAGTCTCATATAAAAAGCTTAGTCCCACAACTACTACTTAACCCACCTCATTTCATAATAGTGGTCAGCGGAATGGTTGACTATACAAGCTCATCGCATAAATAAAAATAGAAACAAAAACATATACACCTCAAAATTAAATAAAAAAACATAATGTCATGAAAATACCTAATTTATGATGAGTCTGATAAGATTTGATAGGAGCCTTGGATGGGATGGAGGAAGTGGAATCTGAAGAGCTACAAAATCACTGAAATGCTCCGGTTTAGGGCTTTGTATCGCGAATGGGGGAGTGGTCGGGCTGCTGTGTATTTGGGGGAAATTTTTACCAACGGTTTTTAAAAACCGTAGGTATATACTTGTCCAGACAAACCTATACCAACGGTTTTATGTAACCATTAGTATAAGCTGTCATATATCAATGGTTCTAAGGAACCATTGGTATACGTTCACCGAAAGCACACCTATACCAACGGTTCTAAGTGAACCGTTGGTAAAACTCACCTAAATAACATCTATACCAATGGTTCTAATGAACCTTTGGTAATAGCTTTTATAAAATCATATATACCAACGGTTTGTGATAACCATTGTTATAAATGGCCATTCCCAACGGTTTAGTAAACCAATAGGATATAAGCATTGGTAAAAGTAGGATTTCCAGTAGTGACACCATCTCAACAAAAATCTCATAATTCATTATTGGTTAACATTGAATTATGAGGAATTCCATTTTCTAATAGCATCCACTTTCTTTTGAATTCCAAGATCATTTTTAAGCATCCATTAACCATTACAACAGAGATTGTTGATAAATAATTTGTTAATGTATTGATGATGTTCCCTTATATATGACTTATTATTCCATCTTCATCTAATCTATGATGATTGAAACCTTTTCATTTCTTATCAATGATGTAATTGTTGTGTCATTTATTCATAGATCATGATCCCCCATTTTCACATTCATAGGATGGTAGTGGATTGATTATTAATAATCTGTGATGATATCTATCAATATTTATTGGCACATATTAATCCCTTTATGAGAGAATATTTATCTGAGACTTCTGTGAACTTTATACATTTCACACTTGTCATCAAAAAGAAATTGCATCAAAATTTCTAATTCAATGATCACAACATCCAACTCTAGATTTTGTGTGGGATTTTTTTATCATGGATTTTCATCTTCTATGAGGCATACATATTTTTTTTTCATTTTACATTAATAAACATCCCACTACCTTTTTTGTTTCATCTATAAATATTTCAATTAGATCTCCGCTTGAGGGTAGTTTGAGAGAAAGGGTAGTGATAAGCCTCTTCATCCACTCCTTGAAGCTTTCTTCACATTCATCATTACAAATAATATTGACTCCCTTCCATGTTATCTAGGTAATTAGTAATTATATTCATGAAAAAAGTATAAAAAGTCGATGATAACATTCAGATAACCCAAGTAAAGTACTTATATTCAAAACATATATTATCCTTGGAAATCCCTCATTTTCATTTTTCTTGGAAGGATCCGTAAATATCTCATAACTTTTGATGATATTCCCTATGAATAATACTTCATTCAAATATAACTCAAACTTTTTGTACATTGCAAATAGATTCCCCATTCACAATATCTCTATAAAAAATCTCATATTCTACTCAATATCCTCCTCGGTTATAGATGTATATTAAAATATTTTCTATAGACACTATGAAAAATATGTCTAGGTAATCTTTAATAACACTATTCATCATGTCAATAATGATTTCTAGAGAATTTTTTAGTCCTAATGAAATTACGATGAATTCATATTTCTCAAACATTGTATAAAAAGAAGTCTTGAAGATATCATATTTCATAACACATAGTTGGTAATAACCCAATCAACGTTCCACCATGGAAATGTATTATTCACCAAGAAGCTTATAGAACAAGTCATCAATTCATGGAAAATGATACTTGTTCTTTATCATGATTTTTAGGATCTTTAAATAATCAATTCAAAGGTGAATTCACCCATACTTATTCTTGTCGTAGAGGACGGGTGCAGCCCAAGGTGAAGCACATGGGAATATAAAGCCATTATTCAACGTCTCATGTAGTTGTTTCATCATTTCCACATGTTCTACAAAAAAAAATTTATATAGAGTTCTGAAAATTGGAAATTCCCATAGAATAAACTTGAACAAAAACTCAAACTCTTTAGTAGGAGGAAGACCATAAAATTTCTTAGGAATAACATCTGTGAATTCCATGAAAATATTAATGTCTTGGAAGGTGGTTCTTTGCATAGAATCACTCATCTGAGAACCTTACACATGCTCTTAAGGTAGTAATATCTATGCTTGAAAATATGGTTCTAAAGAATATTCTTCCTTCTCCTTTCACTTTTGACAAATCGTAGGTAGATTCACCATATAGTTAGTGATTTCATTCTCGTAGAATTTTTTGTTGGCTTTATATAGGTAATGGAAATCCATGCCAAGAATTGAATGAAATTTCCTTGAGGGATGTATGATAAGGTTTTCTAGGATGTCAAATCCACAAATTGTGATAGTGGAGGAGTTATATACATGCGATTCTATAACATCCCAATTTTTTGTTTTCTCTGATATCTCTACTTCCATGCTTTGTAGCGGTGTTTGGATTGTTCTACTAATATTTTGTGAAATAAATGATTTTTTATAAACAGAATAAAAGTTATGCTCACTATTATTGAATGTATAACTAGTGTACATATAAAAACATCATTTCTGGGATTCAAATTTGCAGTAGTGATGGAAAAATATATCCCCTAAAACATTGAAATTTCATTATTGCCTCTAATTAACCATCTCTTAGGGAACTAGTTCATAATGTTAAGTAGTTACTAGAAGTTTTCATAATGAACAACATGTTGAGGGTTGTCCAAAGCATTCATTTTTCTTATACAATTATGGTTTTCTACTATTGGAAATTAGGGGCTAGGTTCTCTTCACATCCACAACTATAACATTTACTCAATACCCTTAGGAAATTGCTACATTTCTTTTTTCTACATATGTGACATGTGTGGTGCTAGAATATCATATCACTAATAGATTTATCAATGAGGCCATAGAAATTAAGGTACACATATCTCTTCATATATTAGTGATACCCCAGAGATTAAAAAATCACCATTTTCCCTTTGAGGGAACATCAGAAAATGTTCTTAATATCATTTAATGTCACATATTGCCATAGTTTTTCTTACACCAGGCATTATCCCACTGGAGAAGAGATAAACCATGCATTAAGGGGTGACGACAAAACCACAGACTTACCATGGAAGTCTTATGATGTTTTCTTCATACTCCCCAACAGATCTGTCATCCTTTTTCTTGATGGAATGGAAATTGTTCTCCATCTTGGGTCATAAGGTTTGAAGAAAATATTTATCAAAAAAATTTTATGGAAATTCTTTCATTCCATTGCCTTTCTCTCTTCCTTAGGCATTCTATTTTTGATCAATCTATATCATCGATCAACAACAACCTACATGTGACATGAACCCATAATAAAGATCTCTAATTTAAAACATTGAAGGATGGAGATGACCTTCTCAATGGAGTTTATGCATTGTTTGGAGATTGAGGTATCAGATGATCCCTAAAATGTAGGGGGACTTTGTCTCAAAATTCACTGATTGATAATTGATTATTCTTGGTGGGGGGGGGGGGGTTGGATGTTACTATTGATATAGTTTTCTATTCGAATAAAGAGTTATCTAAGAGTGTATCATGACAATGATCATGATTCCCTCTTCATCTGGATTGGTCGTGTCATTAGATCAATCACCAAATTGATGATCACATCATTTTATAACATGTTTCCTCTTATTATCATCCATTGGATATAATAAATAATGAATTACATTTATGAATATTTATCTATTAGAAAAATAATTGGGAATATGACAACATTGTTGAAAATACAGGTAAATGAAATTTATTTCCTTAAGTTATGACTTTCTAGACTTCAATATATGTTATCAATGATATATTCTCCAACATATATCTTATTGGATATTTTTATTCCTTAATAATAGACCATATTATGTTTATGAATTTTCCAAATCCTGTTCCCCTAGAGTGTCAAAATAGAATTGCAGCAAGGCCCATTGTCATGCACCAGTTCCTGTTTGAGTCTAACTCAATGTTGTGTTTTCGGGTTCTACCCCTACATACATTTGTGGCAGAGCCACTTCCACATGTTTGTATCAATACAGTGATGTGTTTTCTTGATAACCAACTTACTCTAGACTCAAAAAATAGGGACCCTTTCTCTTTAATTAGTCATATCCCTGGATATTTCTCTATAGTTTTCTAATACTAATTCCAAAAATAACTAAATAAATCTTTTGATACCAACTATAACAACCCATATCTTAATTCATATTAAAACATGATTTATTACATAAATTGATACATTATACAACTCAGACGAACGATAGGTCATGTGTCATGGGAAAATTAGGACAATTACGTAAAATTAAAAAATTGATATTCAACATCATTATTGAAAACATTTTTTACATGACCACATCATTCCTTGGTACATAGAATTGTATTAGATTACCCGAGAATATAAATAAGAAAGGGGTGAGTTATGAATACATGTAAGTGAGTAAACAAGGCATAACATGAAGAATATATATATGTTATGAAATAGGAATATCAGTGGATAATAAAAAGGGACATGAACATAAAGGAAATAAAAATCATGATAATCTTAACATTTAAATGCGGAAAAAACATAAAACATGATATTAGCATTATCCATGGAACATTACACTTGGATGATCATGTGTAAACCATCATTTGACATGAATTATCACGAATATATACTCATTGAACATGAATCATTATTAGCAAACACTAATTTCACATTGAATATGATAATACTATACACATCCCAATGCATTGGGGTGCTCTCAGGGTGAACACTTCATAATCATTTCATTTTCATATATAAGTGTATGACTTGGATAATACATTTTCAATTCTTTAAAAACATAATTTTATTCATGAACGAGGAATGAAAAATATATAATTGAAATTCCTTAATAAATAATCTATGAATATAATTTTAAATTCCATTTATATGGAATTGTGTATGGTATTAACAACATTATGATTTTAGCATGAAACATTATGGGGCAATTTCTGAATAATAACAACCTCAAATAGTGATTTTTAAAGTGGGTCATGGAGAATGAAAGTGGAATCTCATAATTTATAAATTAAATGAACAAAAAAGGGACCATGAAATATAATATCCGAAACATATGAAACTGAATATAAATGCATAATATAAAAGAAAAGATTTTATGTAAATGAGAATAAAGAAAACCCTCACAGAATTTCTGCATGGCAATAGGTGTTCACGGTAGTTATTAATGAATGAAAAATGGGAATCTCATAATTCAAACATAATAAGTGTAGTATAGGGGAGGATAAAAAACATATTCTTCCATATGAAATTGAAAATAAAAGTGTGTAATAATATATGTAGACAAGGATAATATGATAATTCAATGAACCATTTCATGGATGTGTGATCCCAAAGGATTGGTATAGGCTTCTTGTGATCTTAGGGAGCCTTGGGAAGACTCTATAGAGTATATAGAAGAATTTATATGAGTATTAAAAAGTATGAGTGAATAATAATTTGTTCATGGGTGGGATTATATTGGAATGTTAGGAGGATTATTTAATATTTTGGTTTTGGATAGTACAAAATAAAATATTCAAAACAACGAACCATCCGATGGTTTTTCCCATGGTTTCGTTAACACCCAGTTGTTTTTTTGAATTATTTTCTATAAATAATTTTATTCTTCAGTAGATGTAATTTCATGCAATTTTCAGTTTAATCGAACCCAAATATGACTTTATTTTAAAATTACAATTATAGGCTAGCTGTTAGTTTAGTATGAATTCATTAACAATCAATTATTTATAAGAAATATTAATCATTTTTATATTTTTATATTTGTGTTAAATAATTCTTGTAATGAAATTAAGAAGATATAAATGAGTTATCTATTTACTAAAATATTTTTAATATTCATCCAATTGATATTTAAGTCATAGGGTATTAATAAAACCCTATTTTATGCATAAAACTATTTTTTGAAAAAGTTTATTTTAAACCTTATAAAGGAGAGATAGTTATAAATTTATATTTTGACACATCAATAATTTATATATGATAACGTAATAATTTCATTTTCAAATAGGATAAAAAAATTTACCTTGGATAAATTTATGATATTTTTCAAATAACATTTATCTTTTGATGAATAGTAAAAAAATTCTAAATTTATTTTAAAAACAACTTTTTTCATCATGATAATTTATATGGTAAAATTAAAATATATAGTGGTTTTAAATTATTAATATATTATTTTTCTATTATTCAATATAATTTATGTCATTAGCATTAATTTAATATTGAATTTATAGGTAAAAACATTTTAATCTTTTGTAATGTGTTATCTTTTATAGCTCGCTTTCTAATTTTAAAAATGGGGTTAATTTTAAATTAATTAATAAAATTTCTATGTTTTTAATTTTGAAAAATGGATTTCATATTTGGAATCATCAGGTTTAAACTATGTGAATATGATTCTTTAATTTTTTGGCATTATAAATATAAACATTGATAATTAATTTTTTAACCATGGATAAAAAAATAATTTAATTAAGGGTAAAACTAGTATTATAAAATTACTATAAAACCATTAAAAATATTATTAGATTACTAAATTTAACCTTTATAATATTTTTTTAGAAAATAAATCAATATATGTTTACTTACATATGAATATGACAAAAATGTAATAATAACTATTAAATATAATTAATTGTCACAATCTAATTTTCTATAAGTATATTAATATTAATATATGGATAAATAAAATATAATATCCAATATATAGAGTCTATAGAAAAAAAATAATTACATACATTATAATAATTTATTTATAATTTTTAGTGATAAATAATTTCAATTATTGATGACACAAAAAGTGATATAAAAATTATTTTATTAATATAACTATCAGTTAAATGGTTTTAAAAACATAAAAATAAATAACATATAAACTAATTAATGAGATACATGAATTTTTTAGGTTATTAAGAATTGTTAGTATTTTATTGATTTTTTTTTCAAATTTACCTACTTTTTTGGGTTTTTTATGTCAAATAAATGAATTCTGTCCAAATTTACATTTTTCATATTTTATGAAAATAACATTTTATCTTATTATTTAAAAATAATAAATATATTAAAAATTAAAAAGTGATACATATAAGATATAAAATGTCATAAAATATATATTTATTGTCAATTAACACCATATAAGTATATATTATTACCATTAAATATTTATAATGTCATTATCACAATTAAAATTAAATAGAAGAACTATATTACAATTAAAAAGATTTTTTTTTTGACAAAATTACATTTCCAAAATTTATTTTTTGATGGTATTAAAACAGTGTCCAATTTAATCTTCTTTTTTGGGAACTTTTGGTGGTTTTTTGTAGAGTTTTATATTATAATTAGTTATTATTTATAGAGATTCCCAAAGTTCCCTTTACCAAATTTTTAATAGGTCACCTCTTCTCTAACACCCCGTGATTTCATAGTATGTTATTTCTTTAAAATAATTCAATAACTTGTGCTACACAAACCACCGAGTTTGATCACACCACAACTTACCAAACTAGTAGTTCAAAAGCAGTTATGCATATTATTATCTACATTTTGAATTTTATATATTCCATATAAATTTTAACAGCCATATTAGGTGTTTATTAGTCATAATATAAGAAAAAATTATTTTTTTTAGATAAATGAGCTATTTTTTATAAAATACAATTTTACCACCTTTTAATGGAGAACCATTATTAAATCCAATATTTGACACTTCTGTATATTAAATTTTTCAAAATAAAATTCTTCATTAGAATCGGAAGATAAATATTTTTTTGATATCTTTTAGTTTTTTTTATGATAACTTTCATAATTGGGTGAATAGTTAAAAATAATAAATTTCAACTGAAAATAGCATTATTTAATAAAATTTATTTATAGTCTTCAATTATACATTTGAATGGATTGGATGAATAATTTTATAATATTATATTATTTAATAAAATGTAGTTTATTATACGTAATTTCACATTTAACTTTGACATAAACAAATATCAATATTTTGATAGTTTTTTCATTTTAAAAACCATATTTTTGGTTTTGACAATGATTACTAATTTTAAATTAATAAAATGTAATTTCTATGTTTAGAATTTGGAAAAATAGACTACATTTTTGAATTTAGAATATCAAAACTATATTAGGGGGAATTTTTGTATTTTTTCGGTAAACTTTTAATTTTGGATAAATAGTGGAAACCACTCTGTTATTATTTAAAACAGATATTTCAATTAAAAAAATATATTATTTAAATTTATTTTAAGACAAAATAGATATATAATACTTATATAAGTTTACTGTAATTTATTAGAGTCATTTTATAATAAAATTAGACGTATAAAGATTTATTGTACTTTTTATCATTTTTACCCACCTTCTAGTAGAATTTGAAAATGTGTATAAAACATAATTTTACAACTTCTAAGAGTTGAATTTCAAAAATTTTAATGACAGGGGAGACATCACTGAGTAAAATTTGGTTCAATATGTTGAATAATGTTTTGGTATATAGAAACTTTTGACTTTTATTTACCACGGTTTAATGTAAATAAGGTAATTAGGTTTAACAATGATATTATAATTTCTATAACCCATTGAATAATTCAATTAGATAAGTTTAATTATACCAAAATACTTTAGGAATAAAATATTATCCTCTTTGGTCTACTTTGACTAGATTAGTACATTTATTATTAGTTCATTTAATGAAGAGTTGAAAGTGTGAAATTCAATGTTTCATAACTTAACAATTTTTAATATAGGGATATACTTAAGATAAATTAGTCTATAAATATTAATTAGAAGATAAAAGGAATTCATACATCATGCTATTTTATTTATTATTTTTTGACATTAAATAATTAAATTTATTTACAACACAGTGATGATGCAGTAATAACCATATTAATGAAAGAATCATATAATTGGAATTATTAATATTAAAATAAATAAATTTTCAATGTTTTTATGAAATACATGAGATTTCTAGGAGAATATTCCATTTTAGGATTGATTCAATGTATTTTGTTTGTTTTAATAATGTTTTTATTACTTTCAAAAAACCAAATACTAAATAGTGTCAAAATTGACATATATGATTTTTGAAAACAAATATTTTATTATTAAATTATATAATATTCCTAAAAATACAAGTTTTGAAAAAAGGGAATAAATAATTTTATATTTGTCAATAATTAACAACATTATGTTCTCTTGAATGTTAAGATTATTCTTATTAAACATATAGTGTAATAATACAAGAAGACACGGTAAAAGTAAAACTATTAAACTAATTGTTAAATCTCACAAATAAAATTAATATAGAGAACTAAACATGTCTAAAACCAATTTTTTGAGTTTTTTTAGACCCATCCTCACCTTATCCTTGAAATAAATCATTTTTTAACCACTATAAACTAAAAATTATTTCATTATAAAATAACATTTCAAGCTTTTCCTAAAGTGACCATCACCTCTCTTATAAAAGGATACTTCTCCTACTCTCAAAATCAACCCTACAAAGCCATTTGGCTCAGTCAACCCCTACAAAAATATCATACCAACTTCCCAAAAATCATCTTATAGTTTATAATTTTATTAGAAAGCCATCCTATGGATCCCTTTCGATCAACTCAAAAGGAAACACCCGAAGAAAAGGTAATAATTTCACCACCCTCTTTCAAGTTATTTTCTTCTTCCACTTCCTCATTATTTTTTGTATCCAAACTAAAATAATAACTACAGTACCTTATATATTATATGATGTTATTATAAATATGATACATCCATATTCAGTTTTCTATCCAACTATTTATGAATAATTCACCATACGTGAGTACGTACAGCTTAGTGTATCCACGTCATGGTGTAGTTTGATATTCAGACACTTAATTTTTTAGATGGGTATAATAAAAAGTATAACTAAGGTAAATAATAAATATAAAATTTTAATGATTCTTTATATATGACATACCATCCAATTCCATACGATTTCATCAGTAATATAATGATATTGTTGCTCGTGCGTGCGTACAGACTACCGTCTCCACGAACGCGATGAGATATATTCTCTATTGTAATCATTCAAGAATAATATTTATTTTATGAATAAAAAAATTATAACTTAATATCATTCTGGATATGAAACGAACACCTCCAATCCATAATATATATGGCTTACGTTACCAAGCAAATAATGGAAAACAGATCAGTTAAAACACGAAATGATGATACTAGTAAAATATTATTAACAAAGCAATATTAGAGGATATAATATGTTATAATATTTATGTATATAGTTAATTTATAATTTAATAATAATTATTTAACTATTATACAATAGGTTAACATACCCTCGCCCAAGGAAAAGTACAATGTAAGGGTTAATTCTACAATCTCTTAATTATCCAAGGTTGTTCTTATGTGAGTATCTACTGGGACCTCATTACCATCCATATCTGTGTTTCATAAAAAATATTTTAGAAAGAAGTATTTTATGGATTTATGGAAAGGACTCATTAACTAGATAATCATTTTAAATTATTTAAATATTTATTCTTCTAAATCATTTTCATTAATTTCCATGTTTTCAAAATGGGTTTTTAATTATTTATTTATACAGACATGAATCTTTTTTAAATGTTAATTCCATTCAAAACATTCAACGTGGTATAAGACACAATGGTTCAAAAATGTATTTAAATGTCTTCCTTTCTAAAATGTGTGACATTTAAACGTTTTCATGAAAAATGGATATTTCTCTCAATGACTTTTACAAAACATTTTCAACAATTTCATCATAGATCGATGGATTTTAGACTTGTTTGATGTTGATTTATTAAGAAACAAATCCTTCTTATAGTGTTGAAGGCTTTGTGATATCTTTGACTGTGGATGTGCTATTTTTATACCATTCATGGTTTATGAATAAACTATTGACAATTCGTTTGAGTGTTTTAATACGAATGTTTATGTTTTGGTTAAACCTTTTGGTATAAGGAATTAATTGGACTTTGTATGTGATGGGTGGAGCCCGCTATTGCTCCCCAATGCATATGTTGGTCTCATGAGACAATTAGACATGGAATTGGTCAAGGCCTTTTCCATTTTTGATATATGTCTTTGGCTGAGTCCTTAATCATTTTTAGGCATCTTGCCTGAGTCCTTTACAAAATGTTTCAAAATGTCCCATATTATACATTCCATTGTTTTGAAAATATTATTGATGGTTCATGTGGTTATTCGACTAATAGAATATCGATGACTATGCTTTATTATGACATTATTTACTAATCTCATATTCCAGTCAAAATGTCTTCATGTTTATTATTTGTAAAGGAATGCATTTTAAATTATTCACCATGCCTAATTATTATGTTTTCTTCTGCTTTATCTATTACCCTTATTAAATATTTGAGCTCACCCCTTATGTATTATTTTCCCAGGAATCCAAGAAGTGTATTATGATTGGTAAGCATGGTAAATCTATGGGACTAAAGCCGAATACAAATGATAATTTATGTTGTGTTTTATTTCATAAGTTGTAATTTAATGTTAATTTATTTAATCTATTTTCCATGACTACTAAACTGATCAGCCTTTTGACACTTCCTTCCTTATAATCTTTCCAATGTATTAAAATAATGCACCGACTCTAGGCTTTTGGGGTTGGGGTGTTACATCCTCTCTCTCCCATTCACTTCATTTTAAGCCATCAATATCAGTAATACCCTTAATATATTTCTTATTAACTTCACTATTTTAATTTTAGAGGTTCTGGTCACTTTCAATAGACATTTATAGTTCTCTAAGAAGAGATTTATAGGCGGAACATCAATGATGAAATAATATCATTTATCGATTCTCTAAAACATATATCTTCTTCTACATCCACTATGTTAGATGTTTCATTTTAATTTATTAACATCTGTATAAATAAAATACTTATATGTTATTATAAACATGAAAAAGCCATATTTATCCTTCAACCCATCCTATGAAAAATTATGTCACCACACGTGTGTATGTTGGTCTTACTGTCTCCACACTATGGTGTAATCTGTTTTTCACCACCACCTTACAAGGATAGGTATAATTATGGAATTAATAAATATATATATATATTATTGAAATAAATTGTTTTTATTTATAGATACTATAAACCATCCAATACAATACCATTTATCAACTATGGGAACTATATAGTTTCTCATGTGTATGTACAAATAAACGTCTCCACGGTGCGTTGTGATTCATTCAACATAACATTCATTATTCCATGATTATATAAATGAATTGAATGAAAAAATAAGATTTAGAATATAGTAATAACATTCTTTAAATGATTTAAATATATCCTACAATGAGTAATATGATCTTATCTGAAAAAACATGCATAACTACATAAAGCAGTTGATACCAAAATAACGAGTAATAATTAAATGTTACTAAAAATGGATCAAAATATGATCATAAATTTTATCATAAAAATTAATATGATTTTTGGAATAATTAACTTACATAATTTTAATCATTATACTGTATTTTCACATACATACATAGAATTTCAGAACAATGGTAAGGGACGACTTTTAAAATATCGTTTTTATATGACATTGTTTATTCAAAAGTATTCACTAGGGTATAATTATCATCCATTTACATGTTTCATTAATATGTTTTTTAAAATTATTCATTAAATTATTCAATAATTGTTAAACTTCAGCAATACCCATTGGTATATATTTAATAAATTATATGAACATAATCTATTATCATTTTCTGTAAAATGTACTTTTTTGCTTTTTGGGAAAAGTACAAGAAAAATGTTTTTTACATGTGTGATATGAACAAATTATTATGCATTCATAATGATTTATTTCCTTGAATCTTCTTTATAAAATAATACAAGGTTATTTTAACATAAAATTATTTGTTCTAAAATTTTGATTTACATTGAGGAAAGAAAATGATTTTGATGAAAAATGGATATTTTCCTTAGGAATGATGCTCAAGTGTTATATCAAAATTATTTTTCATATAATATTTCATAGGTTTTTGTTTGTATCACTATTATTAAAATTATTTCATTGTTTAAATGATGGAATTATTTTTATGAAACCAATTTATGGATTCATTTATGAAGGAATTGTGTTTAAGAAAGCCATTTTATTTCATGGGTTATGCTATAGTGAATTTTTTTATGTTTTTATGGGACACGTAAGAATGGTTTCATTATGCGGTGGTTGGGGCCTACATCACTCTATATTTCATTGGGCAATGATTTATATCTCATGATATAGAAATGACTGGAACATCATGTAAATCTTGTTTAGTAATACAAGGATGGAATGAGGAGGGAACTAAATTCAGTAATGGACTGTGTCTGCTATGATGGTCAAGAAAATGATACGAGGCGAATATGAAATGATTTTATATTCTTATGTGTGTATGACAAATTTTTTTATGTCTTTTATTATGAATATTGAAATTACAATTCACTTTTATGACTTATCCCTTGATAATGAATTTTGATATTTTATATGCATGATATGATTTTTGAAATGTTATTTTCTTATGAATATAATATGATTGATATTTTTTTCTTTTCAAGCCCTTATTGAGCATTAGTGCTCAACCTTTTATATGATTATTTTCACCTGGTCATGAAGAAGGGTATTAAGTATTATATCCAAATAATTAGTCGAGTTATGATGAAATAAATAGGAGACCACATAGATGTTTTATGAACCAATTGTTTATATTTCCAAATTTCTAAAGACATTGTACATATACAGTCCTACTATGGTTTTGTTATATGTTTTAAGAAATTTACATCAATTATGAAGTAATATCAATGTATGTAATGATTAGGTCTCTATTTTTTCTGTCGAAGGAGAGGGGAAAATATTTTATAAGGCTAAGGGTTGTTGATAATAATATATTTCCCTTGCTGATGTGGAGACGAGTCACACTCTCAAAGAATTTTTTTTAAAATCATAAAATATTTTATATGGCTTGGAGGATTCACTAAGGCATTATAAAATAAATCAATCAAATCTAAAATCAAAAATTTCTAAAGGTAAAAAATATATTTTTCCAAATAACCTTTTTATTGTATTTTATTAAATTGTTTTTTGGTGATTATGATGTCGTAAAACACATTATATATTTATTCAATTTTAGATTTTTACACATAAATTTGAATGTATAAAAAATTATAAAAATTAACCATTGGATAATTTCGATGAATGGAATCGAAAAATAATAAATATTTTTTATAAATAATTCCCAAAATATCATAATTTTTTCATTTAATATTAAAACAGAAATTGTATAGAAATTTGATAGGATTTAAAAAAAATCAGTTTTCAACTATTACAAGAAATTACTTTTGACTATATAAATAATATATGATCATTTATATATAATAAATGTAATTTAATAATAATATTTAATTAAAAATTATTTATCTCAAAAATAAAATAATTCATCAAAATATATTTCTTAATTGAATATTAATTTTTTCCTAAAATAATTATTTTTATCATAATTGATTTAGAATTTAACAATAATATAATGACTATATATAACTTATTCTACAAAAATTTTGTATATATTCATAAAACTAGTTTCTTGATGCATATCCTCTAATTACACCAGCTTACACCTTCAGATTATGGTGTGTGATGGAAGGGAATTTTAGGGGGTCATTAGGTGAACATGGTGTGGGCATTGATCTCGCTTATCTTGAACATATATTTTAATCATTTTCATACTCTCTAATGATATTCGATCTACTATAGGGAATGGTCTAAGGAAAATCACAAAAATTCAATCACTCTTAGAATCTCTAATAAATGGTCTTCTTAGGAAAATATAATATTATTAAATGTTATGATGTCTTTTTTCATTATCAAATAGAATTGATAAATCACTATTTTTACACTACTCATATGATAACTATTCAATGACTATATTATAAACTATAATGATACTTAACAGTCATTTAAATCTAATAAGATATATAAAAAAATAGTTCATTTGTTTTATATATACATATGTAATTTATATAAATGAAAGTAAATTATAATCATAAATGTGTAGGTCGTTACATAGTAGACATTGATGAAGTGGGTTCAAACAATTATGCAGACATTTTTCATTAATGACCCTGTTTAGTTTTATTTCAAATAATGTAACAGTGATGTAAATAGAATTATATATACTCTTTAAATTTTATTTCTGAAATTTATATTTTTCTAGTAATATATATTCTTCAATGAAATAATATACTTCTAATAATGAAACTGGTAATCAATCCCCCCAAAAAATAATATCCACAATATTTCATGATTTGGTTTGAAAATTAAATTTATAACATTTAAAATATTAATTAAAAAGTATTTACAATATTTTTTTTATTATAATGATAATATGATCTTAATATTAATTGAATTTATTTTTCTCAAAAATTAATTTTTTGGGTGAATAGTGTAAAACTATTTTCTACATATATAATGAATGTTATAAAAGTAGCATTATATATGCATGAAAATATTAATAATGAAACCATTTTCAAAAAAAAATTTACATTAATCTAGGACCTATTATAATTTAAGGTATATTTATTTTAAACTATATAACTATATTTTTCAATTTTTAAGGTAATTTTTTTAAATATTGGGTAATACATTATACGTTTATAATTTTAAAATTAACAACAATATATTTTGGAAAAATAATATAGTAAAATTTATTTAATATATTGAATTATATGGTTTATTTTATCTAGTAATGATCATTTTGTTTTATTGTCTAATTGATATGTTTAATTCGAAAAAAACTAGTTTTTATAGTAAAAAGAAACAAGTGAAACATGGAACATATTAAGGTGTAATAGCCATAAAATGGTAAAAACATGTTTTAAATTGAGTGGATGATTTTTGTTATAAAAAAATTTATACATTCGATTTTATAAGTTCTTTATTCCACTTGACAATTCTAAAATTTTCTCTCTTTAAACAATGTGGTGATAATTCAAAAAACCCACTCCCACCACCCATAAAAATTGACATGTCACTGAACCCTAATGCACACACAGAGAAATTTATTCCCCATAAATCTATGCCAATTATCTTTCAAAAATAAATAAATTTAAATTGTACTTTCTTCTAGTCACATGGATGTTTTATAAGATCAACATTTCTAAGAATCCTTCTAGGGAAAACTCAATGTTCTCAACTTGGGGAATTGTTTTATAATAATTTTTCACATTTATCTTGTTATACATTTCTAATTGTATAATTACTAAATAATTAAATAGTTTGTTATTGTTTGGTGAGTTTTATTATTACATTATAATTATTATTAATTAGATATCCCATATTACTATATGAAAAAAGAAAAGGTCAATCACGTTTGTGTGACGGAAAACATCTATATGAAGAAACAGTTTTTTATTCCATCCCCAATAAATAAGCTGTCAAAAGAAGGAATAAAATAAATATTTTAAATTTAAAAAAAATAAATACGATCCTATTATTATATATTAATTTTTATATTTCTGAATTCTTATTACAAAATGAATTAATCTTTCCAAATTATCTAATGACTACCTCTTCCATGGATTGATGAATTCATTTTATCAATGTTACCATCATTGAATTTATTAGTTTGAAATTACAATATATATATTTATATATGATATTTATGATTAATATATTTTAGTAATTTCAATCTATATCGATATTAAAAAAAATTTAGTGATTTTAATAAAATACTCCATTGATAGCATTAACTAAATTTAAATTAGTTCTTTAATGCTTTTATGTTCATAAAATGATACCATCACTCCAATGAAATTGAATTATTTCAAATTATGAAATTATGAAATGGAAAAATAATCAGAATTTATTTTATTTTAATTGTTATCTTATGGATATAAGAAATTGTCATCTATGAATTTATAATGCTAGTAGAAAAAGATAATTATTTTTAATAATAGTTTTTGATAATAGATTAAAAAATTTAACACATGAAATTTATTATTATAAAATTTTCAAATAAATTAATTTTTATATGAATTATGTTCTAAAATGAAAATTAGGAAATTATGAATCCTGATACATGATATCAATGATGTTTTCTGGAAATAAATAGAAATTGTTAAAAATTTTGTAACTCAAACACTATTCTTTGATTTATTTGATTTCTTATTGAACATCTATTTTCAATGCTCAATACAATAATTGACATACCAATTTAAATGATATAATCCCCTTTCATGTCTTAGGATAATAGCGTATTTATTCTAAATTACCTATATGAATTGATATTTATTAAAACATAAAATGATGTGAATAATTTACATACACTTTATATGAGGACATCACATCCATATTGATATATTTTTTTGAAAAATATTATTTTCATTAATTATCTATTCATTCGATGTATTTTAAAAGTAATGTTTCTATATGTTATTTATTTCATTTTATAATTATGTTATTCTTTCTGATCTAATGTATACATGATTCCTCGGTTTTTTAATTTATTATAAATCACTTTACAGATACTCTGATTCCATGTTGCTATTTTGTTTCAGTAAGTTATTATGAATGATATATTCATAAAGACATATTTATTCTGAATATAATTCATGAAAATATACATTTATTTTATTCACATGTTATATATTATGTTTTTTAACTCAATAGTGATGAAATTTTTATTCACCCCTTTCTGAGTATTTTAGCTAGACTCTTTCGAACATTGTCATTCCCCAATTTAAGTGGACGATATTAACTAACAAGTCATTTAGATGAAGGATTTATATTTTCCATTTAAGTAGAAATGATCACCCAAGCAGTACAAAAATTATAGATTATGTATCCAGTATCAAATGAAACTAAACATTCCATATCCTGGGGTACTGTTTTGAAACTCATTTATTACAATCATGTGTAAGTTGTAAAATAAATTTTTCATTAGCTTAGATTTATATTGAGATTGTATCCCACTATATGGTATCTCTTTAGTTTTCTTATTATGTGATCACCGGGATGGAGTTAATGTATTATAAGCTACATGATCTACACAAAACAATGGAGTAATATGGCTCTATATAATTGATTTATATAGCCTTAGTTGAAGTTATAATTCCATAAAACTCATCAGTAATGGAGGATTGAATGAATAAACCTGAAAGTATAATAAAACATGTAATTAGGTTGAATTCATAATAGAGTAATTGATATTGTGCTTCTAAAGGCTATGATAATAAATTAACAACTCTTTGTAATGGATAACTTATCAAATAAAAGACACTTCTTAGGATTAACCATAAAAATATTTTCTAAATGTTTTAATTTTGTATGAGGGAGGGAAATTGAATATTTTTACATTTAATGAATGTAATAAATTTTAGAGTACAAACGTTCAATGTATTTTTTTATCTCAGACACATTAATAAAATATTTTTTCAATGTCATCTAAGGCATTGTTACTAATGATAAATGACAGAAAATTGGAAAAAATAAAAGATTTTTTAAGTTAAAAATGTGAAAAATGGGTGGATGTGTTTGGTTAAAAAGTGTCACATTGAAAATTAATCAAATATATGTGAGTATGAGGAAATCGAGAGAGTGAAATTTTGAGTTATATATTCTCCCTTTTTTGTATAAAATCACAATGATGAATAAAGTATTTTTGAGATTAATGTAATAAATAAGATTGTGAAATTCATAATTTGCGATTTTTAACTCAAAAGGTAAAAGGATAAAAAGTTTGGGATGAAAAACATGCATGAAAAAAAACTGGGTTCCATTGAGTTGTTGTTATGGACCTACAGTTCATGATGTGAACCCCGGATTAAAATAGAGGATATACTAAGGAACATTGTCTTCACCGATGGGGATTTTCTTTTGAGGGGGATGAATTCTATTGGGTTGTATAATAGGAAAGGGAATTCAAGGACTTTATTGGGTAACACACTATTTGTTCAGAGTGAGGGGTGTTTTTATTTAAATGGCATATGAATGATATTACAAATTAGGATGAATGAAGTGTTTTATACAAATAATAGATTATATAAATTGAATTTAAAATAATAAGGACTACTCCTTAGGGCATTAATCATATAAGAAATGAACTACATTATAACTGGATGACATGAGATCTTTTAATATTATTTATAAAAAAGTTCCAACTTGATCCAAGAAATGATATTTTTTTAATCATCATCCGTGGAGCAGAATGATGTTATCTCTGAGTCTATTTAGTTTAATGTGATATTCTTTGAACCAGTTTGGGATAATGATTTAGGGTTCTAGAAGATATACTATAGTTATTCTCAATATTATTATTATATTGATTTCATTGTGATGTCCTTAAATTTTTTTTCATATTGGTTCTATCATGTAATATTCCATTTTTAATTTCACAGTGTTTTGTCAAAATATGTTTTTTTATAATGGTCATACTTTTTCATCCATGAGATGTGAATGGTTTTTTATTGTCTTCGTAAATGTAAAAACACAATAAAAATTGATAAATGAACTGGTATCAATATAAAATGTATCTTGTTAAAGTGAAAACATCATCAAACTATAGCCCTCATACTATCTCAATGAAAAATAATGACATGTCAATTATATAGTGAAGGAGAACCCATGGAAGAGGCATTGCACTAGAATATGTGGTAAAGAATATATATGATCAAAAAATAGGACCAATTTATGATATCATATCACAACTATGAAAGCCATGGTATATGAGTCAAGATGAATAATTTTTATGGGATCCAGTTTAGATGAATATCAATATTATACATCATGGTTGAATAATCAAATCGATTTTTTTGGAAAAATTGGCATGACCTCAAACCCAAGGTGAATATTTAGGTTTATACTGTTTGAAAAATATTTTCAAATAGATAAAATCCATGATTGATCAATTTATTTGAGAATCATAATTCGTTATCAGTCCCATGATACAGATGTTTTGATACTTGTAGTTCTAGAGGGGACAAGAAATGTCGATCTGACTCATACATCTGAGTCTGAAATGTTATGATTGACATTATGAGAAATACACAATGCAACTCTTTGGTTAAATAAAAGGTATAAACATCACGAATGAATGGAGTAAATTCATATGAATAGACCCATTATTGGGGATCTATACATCATAACATATCCAATGAAATAAGAATCTGGTAACACATAGTTTTTAGGGGGTAATTTAGGTGATCACTACACATGTTAACATCATATGGTGAGGACTGTACATATTCTTGTTTACATCATATGAATCTGATGTTGATCAAGTAGATTAACATTATAAATTGAGGATGAAAGGTTGTTTTGTTGGTTAATGTTATACCACAGGTATTGATGGTGTTTTTCTACTTATGAGTTCAACTAATCTTAATCATGTAAAAAAATAACAAACCAAAATCTTTAATCTCACTATAATCATACAAAAAGAGAGAAAAAATGAAATATTAGAGATTACTCATGGGAAATGAGATTTCTTGATATGGAATGTTGGGTTGACAATATAATGCATCATACCCCCTAATGAATACCCATAAATATGTTTAAACTAGTTAGGTATATTTTGACATGGACAATTTGTCCCAAAAACATTGATGGATGTATTAGGGGGGAAATAACAAAGGGTTATAGAACTGTACATGAAATTATAAATCTATATTAAAGATAAATTGGGACCTCCATGTTTTTAATCTCATCAGGTATCGTTATATATGTTTTTTGGATCATTGTAGTCATATAAAGAGTGGATTATACAATTCTAACTAACAAATGTAGAAGAAAAATAGAGGATCAATGATGGGAAAAGTTATAAAATTTGAGGTTGTTCAAAGGATTCCTCTAGTTCATATATCATTGAAAAGTGTCTATTGTTGGGAAATTGGTACAATAAGTAACAATATACAATTTACATTCAAAATATATTATTAATAGTTATTAAAACATTAAATGTCCTATGTGGGTTGGTGAAATGATGGAATATGTCCATGAAGAGATCGATCATGCATTAAAATAAATTTACTCCCATAGTGAAAGCCTATAGGTATTTATAATAAAGGATTTCTTTAGGATTTAATAATTTTTAACTCAATATGGGTGTCCGAAATCCAAAAAAGGGAATATGAATTGAATTAGATCATTTCTGGAGGTAAAATGTTCTATAATGATATTTTTTTTGTCATATTCATTGAACAATGTTGATGTTCCTGTGATAAGTTCATCAAACTCTACGAATTCAAGAAAGAAAAACATGCTGTAATATAGAATCCTACATTTACATATATATTGACTTAAAAATGAGCTCACACATTTTAAAATCATGATACCCATATTATCTCATTCTAATGTAACATCATAAAAACATAAAATATGAAGTTACAACTTATAAACAAGGGCTAAATTCAATTACAACTTGTGGGTTAATGAAGTTCTATAGTTGCAGTCCAGATTAGTGTCACCCACATCACTGCATATACCATTATAAAATAATACTTGCATGCATAGCTTTCAGTGATTTTTTTAGATCATAACCACTCATTTAATGTTTTGAGAATGTGTTCGTTACCTATGGTGAATTGCGGTGGTTCCTATTCTATCTCAAATTAGATTATTTTTTATTTATTACGGAAACATTGGGAAAAGTTCATGGGAAGTGAATTTTAACAGTTTCTTTCAATAAGATAATGTTTTTCCATGAATTATTTTATTAAATCGAGGTAGAAGGTTGTTTCATAGAATGGTTTATTCATATAGTTATCAATTCATTTCAAAAATTATATAATTAAATCTAAATGTTGTTTTTGAATCGTTTTGGCAATGTACGTAACCATTTCTACTATAAAGACGATTGGTACCCTCTCAAAAAAGTTCACAAAAAATTGAACATTTCTAAATATCCAAATAAAAATACATTATTTATATAATATATTATCTTTTATTAATGATGAAATGGAGATATAAAAATCTATTTCATGCAACATAGACATACATTTTATACAATTTTGGGTAATTAGAAATGGATATGACCTCTTTGGTTTAGATTTATTTGGAATGGACTAGATCAGTGTAGTTTATGGTCATACAATATAGACTAGGGTGCCACACATTTTAAAAACATATATCTAGTAAATAATTATACTGATTTTAAATATAATAATATTATAATCTATACATATTGTTATTTTATGTGAAATACATATTGAGTAAACTGATGTTACAATGATGTTTGATTCACTACCAGTACATAGTGATTATTAAGAACTCACCATTTTTAAAATCTCTTAGAAATATTATTGGGAAATAATTTTTAACTTTCAACATCAATATTTATATTTGAAACTTTCAACACATGGATTAAATGACCTTATGAGAATAATTGAATTAAAACACTCAAAATACATACCAAATCGCTTGATTTTCACAAACATATTTTACATTTGTTGGTCCTATTTATGTCTAGGGTTTCTAGCATAACTACATAGACTAAAAACCAATTATCCAGCATGTAAAAGCAATATTTGTTTATCTATTATTCGGTTATCAAATTATCAATGATTACAAATACCTATTTTCCACAAAATATGGTGTAATGTGTTCCCTGAGACATTGTCTAAATCCTTTAAGGACTATCATAAATTTCATAATAGTGAATTTTAGGGAATTTATTCTTATTCATATCCACCACTTATGATAAAAAATTTTACAATATAGTAGTGGAAGTATTGGATATTCATAATAAGTATCTCATTTTGTCGGAATTATGCTAATAATAGATGTTGTATATATACTAAAACATCATTGGATAATTGCTACAAATGTTGTTGTAATTAAATATAAAAATAGTTCTGGGTTCATAAATGAACTAATGATATGGGATATCAAAAATGAAATTGTGGAACCTCCCTTTACCACTTTAATGGTAATTATTTCATCATTCATTGAGAATAAATCAGTTACATTAAGGATAAAGTAACACATCTCATCTATTGTTGATGGGTATGAACAACAAAAATATTTTTGTGATAAAAATAACACAAAATAAAGAATGGTGAGTTGGAGAATATATGGATGATTATTCATTATTATTTAATGAAACTATAAGGAATAAAATGACATTCTGAACACCATGTAGTACTTATCCTTGGGGGATGAAATTCCCCTTTTCCTTGGATCTTGCTGTAGTGCCTTAATCATATACTTTGAGTCTCATATGATCCAATATGAACCTATTATGTGAGTTAAAAAAATTATTATCATAAATATATTGGACAAGGACTCCAAAAAATCAATTTTTTTGACTAATTACATTGAATTTGGGCATAATAGATTATATAATTTACAACTTTTCTATGGAATATATATCAATTTACCTAATTTCATAAGAGATTTCAATGTTGTACATAATTGATAATTTGATTAGTTTATATAGTTTCTAATTATTTTATATGGTAATTAATGTGTCCTTCCATGAAATATGTTGTTTGAATTTAA
This sequence comes from Viscum album, assembly GCA_963277665.1. Lineage (NCBI taxonomy): Eukaryota > Viridiplantae > Streptophyta > Magnoliopsida > Santalales > Viscaceae > Viscum > Viscum album. The sequence continues at coordinate 1,648,986,599 of OY728133.1, forward strand.
TTCACCTCTAATACATTATCATTAAACGTATTAAGGGAAATCAATTTTTGAAACACCACATAGATAACCATGTCATTCCAGATTGAATAACCCATGTATGTTTCCATTTATCAAATGTGTATATAATATCATTAAGAGACCATGATACCCGAGACACCTTCTAGTCAGAGGATAATATGGAATGTTTAAAATTGGGTTTTCTCGATCAACATTATGATATCACACTTTTGACAACATAATAACAATTATCTTTAAAATAACCTTCTTAGAGTTACCCATTGGATAAATCCCAAGAATATTGTTATCAATGGATGATATATGTCTCATGGATTGTTTTTTTATTTATACCAATTTTCGGTATTTTACATTGAAAAAAATAAATGTTTAATAGATATTTTCCTCTATAGAATTGATAATGACTACACCAATGAAAATATTATTCTGTATTGGTTTTTACATATCTTTCAAAGTTAACATTATTGTGGAACCATTAATGTTGATTCAAACCTTTTGAGTTATATCGTTAATAATTTTAATTGACTATTTATAAATCATTAAATACATGGATTACTATTTATGGGCATTGATAATGGAAATGATGTCAACTAATGCCTACCACATATCCTCATTACAAGGAACAAACCCAATGTAATTGTAATGAATGATCACTACACATTAGATCAATATTCCATGTCAAATATAATGATTTATGATTCAATTAAATTGAACAATTCAAAGAATTAATAGGACAACAATAAAATTATTAAAATAGTGCAACATTTAAGAAGTAATGAATAAGGAAAATAATTTCATATCGATGGGTGAATATCTATCCAAAATTTCAAGAGTTATGATTTTTAATTACTATATATTATTTTATTTTCCTTATTTATGTCACTAATCATGGTGGGAACTAATGGATTACAATATGGTTGATACATGTAGGTTAAATAATATCCACTACACAGTGGTGTGCGATCTATAAGAATAGTATGTATAAATTGATTTCATGAAATATGACTCAAAATTATTCAACCAATTGATTTCCATCACATATCCCCATGAAAATTTAGTGCTACATACACATTCCATGTGAAAAATACTAGATATATGTTTTCCCACATAGAAGCCTCACTTATCACATGTATTGTGGGGATGTGGTTTTTAAATAATGGAATTGATCTTACCCTGGTATTATTAATGACACAATACCAAAAAATTATGTGGATTATTATCCTAGATCTAACCGATAATTCACTCTTCATGTGGCTAATCTTCAGATTATAGTCATGGATTATGTTGAACATTGTTTCAAGATCCCAAATACAATTCATGAGGTATTGGGATTTGACCACCAAATCATCACTATAGTACTCCACCTTCATTCAATAGTGTGTCTTGATAATATTATTCATGGATTTTTTATGGGATTCTCTAGTATTCATCATGAAAAGGGAATCATCAACTATTAATGTGTTCTCTAGGAATCTAAAACTAAAATTGAATCTTCATATATTGGTCCTATCGGGATTTCATTTTTTCAGTATCATTCTTTTCTAGAAATGCATTATATGTTAGATGATGAAATAATTGAAAATTGAATGACTAAGGTGATAATTTAATTCATCTAGTAATTATATTTAGGGTTTCAAATGTTGATATATAATCTAGTCATTTTTTTAATCTTCATATATTTGACAATTAATGATAACCATCTAGGGCACTAAACTATCATGAAAAATATTGATTTGATAAGCATGTAAACTTCATCCATTGTCTGGGATCCGTGTAAGTGATGAGTCATTCTGGTTTTCAATTTTTATTTATGGTGGAATACAAGATTACTATTATATTGTATGGTTAAATATTAATTGAATTATTGAATATAAATGAATTTCCATGTTAATTCATTGTGTTGTTTCTTTAGGTAAATTGTATACTTATCTCATTCATTATAATGTTGGATGACACTAATCAATGTCAAACTCAGGTCATCATCCATAAATTTTTTTACCGATATCAAATCATGGAATATAGTGGATACATCTTCCATGATGGATTGAAGAACTTTATCCATTTCATCTTCATTTTATCACACATTACATGATATAGGTGACGATTCCATAGGCATAAATGGATGCAAAAAATTTTAAATATCAGTTTTTGAATGATGAGTATTAAAAATTAGATTTATATTATCATTTATCTATTTATATCATATATATATACACAATATATCTTATCATATATGGTTTTTTCAAAGTGAGATACTATCCATGTGAAATCATGGAAGATCAATCTACTAGAATTGGGATAGCCATACACTTCTTAATACATGATAGAGATACTGATTAATTGATATAAATAAAACATTTTATAGTATAGTGGGAGGGTATATTATTAGACTTAGAATCAACTATCAATTATATGAGTTGTTTGTGAGTTTTGAGAGCATAATTCTTTTATATATAATGATTTAATGACTATGTTTTAGAGATATTACTTCAATATCATCTATTGATAACAATGGACTTTTCTTTATGTCATCTCAGGGATCCACTGTGGTGGTTGTCTGTCCATTATGACCATTAATGTACTCCACAAAATTGACCTTGTTTAGTCTTCCATAAATCTTATAATATTTTCTTGTCAATTTAGTTTTTTGAAAATATGTTAAAAAGAGAAGAATCACTAAGACTAACCATGTATTGTCATTTAATGAGTATATGAGGCAATGATGTCCTAAAGATGAACTAAAACATATATATGGATCCATTTCATTTATATAATAGAATTAATAGTCTTAACATCAATGATAATAATGACTTTGAAAATAGATATCAAGTCAAAAAAATTGGTCGTTTAGTTAGATCTCTATAATAAATTACCATTATATCGTTCTATATCTACATATTATCTAGATTGATACTTCTTTATCAACATTTGTGTATACTAGTATATAGTTTTTATATATTAGGATAGGATATAACCTCATTCCAATGTCAAACAAGAAGAATCATTCATCGATGCCACTAAGCATTAATGACTATTATAGGAGGAACATATGGACCGGTAAGATTACCCTATTAAATTTACATGAAAACGATATGTTGTATTATATGTTATCCGATTAACCCCTCTATATATGATATATTATTTATATTACACTATTATCTTGGACTCTAAGTGAGTCATTAGTGCCCCAACAAGGGATTTGTGAACCATCAATGGGAAGTAAAAAATGTCATGTAATTATATCTTGGATGGGATGATAAAGTCTCTTTTTCATTTCATGCTCTAATGTATGGGTTTTTTTATTATTGAGTTTTATTATTTATTATTGATCTTAGAGGGCCCATCATGGATTTGAAATAAAAAATTATAGGAAACTACTGAATTAATTTCTATATTGTGTCGCTATTTTCAAATCAAGAGATCAACCATTGGAATGTATTTTTGTTCTAAAATAATTTATTGATGAATGGGATGTTTTTAATACTTATCCCTAATCATCTCTTTTAATAAGGTCTGAATGAAATAGACACTATTTTTTATAAAAACTATTGAGTTATATTTACCTAGTGGTCTTCCTCACATGGATTGAGAGGATAAATATGTTGCTTTTAGGGGAGTTCAAATTTGTTCATGACCTATGGCCCTTGCATAAATATGTATTAATTGTATGATTATTATAGTAAAGAATATCAAACACACTTCAGATATTTCCTCTATATTTCGAATAGTAATTTTAATTACTGACAATGTGGTCGGGTAATGAAAATGAATATACATTAAACATTTTTCTTTAGTTGTGTATCAAGATTTTTCATCCAATGATAGCATACATTACTTATAGATAATTAGGGATAAAAATATAATAACAAAATGTGAGATAAAAATCCAACTAATGAATGATCAATATGATTCCATTGTTCAGACAATATTAAATAGTCTTGGGTTGTTTAATTAATAGTTTTTTGAACATAAAATATTTATTCACATTATCTCAAAAAATATTTCTTATCCTTGGTATTAGTCTCACCATCATCGATGGTAGAATTATATTTCACATGCATCTAAGGGACACCATTTTATATTATGAAATTACATAATTTAAAATAGATCATATTCTTAACACACATAGAATGTATATCAAACAGCACGTGGTAGGTGAAATTGTTATTTTGGTTCCTTGACATTTTATTTTTGTTATTCTTATAATAAATCATAAAAACTCTCTTCTCTATGGAAATTATGATTCAATAATGAAAATGAACATCTAAAAATTAGTATACACTATTAATCCTATGTGTCGAAGTTCTAGCTACCAATTCAATAACTTGAGGAATGGGAAATATTCATTACATTTTTTTCGTAGCAGGAATTATTATTCACGGATTCTTGGAGCCTGATCAACTATGGGGATGTAACATTTTCCAAACTACTATTCTCTTCTATTCAATGATACATAGTATATAGAAGAGGTACAAGAAAATATTTTATCTTATCCTATTTCATGACTTTATTAGGATGTCATACAACTTAGTGAACTACCTGAATATTCATTTGATATACAAAGAGATGGGGGTTGAGAACAATTTAACCTAGAAACTATCTATTACTCTCATAAGATAACACATTTATCCCATCAATCTATGAATTTTAGATGTCATGTGACATGGACTATAGGGTTCTCCTTATCCCAATAGGTTGTTGGCATGCTCTAAGTCCTAAATTGAAAACATTGAGATCCATTTGTCCCATAATAAACATATTATAAAACATCTAGTAGGTAAAAAATTGTTGTGTATTATCAACCAAGGTAATGGAATGTAGAAAATAATAATAGTTTAATCAGAATCCATATAATTTGAAAATTTTAGTCCAAAATATAAATTGAATATAAAATATATCACATAAATCCAGGTGTAATTTAAATCAAAATTTCATATTTCTATTTCTATTATTCATCATCTCACTAACAGAAATTAAAACCTATAATATATCGTTTCATTCCTTTAAATATATTCAGTTAATTATGATATATGCACACATAAATGGTACTTGCAGCATGCTAGATCAACAAGGATGTATGATACCATGGAATATGTAATAAGAATTTCATATTAAATAACAAAATATGAATATTTTGGAGAATAATAATGCAAAAAATTTAATTTTCTCAGTTTAAATTAGTCATTGATATATAAGGTTTATTTAATTTTCTTACTGTATATATAAGTGAATCATTATGAAAATATGTTAAAAACCCAATATTTTTACTAACAGAATCATCTATAAAGGTGATAAAGTATACTATGCCAGGTTTCTCTAGGATCCTCACTCCATAGTGAACAATAAAATTCAAATGTCTATAATAATTATTTGGGATTTCACATAGGGATGGGAAATAAAAATAATGAGTGACTACCTATCATTTAATTAAATATTTATTGTTTGAGAAAATTGAAAAGAAACCACTAATATTGATTACCACATTCATCTTCATACAAATGTTTGTTAGGAATTGTACTATAACACAATTATTAGGAAGATATCTCTATGCCTATAACAATTGTTCAGGTCTACCAACATATATACCTCATATCTAATGGGATTTCCACCATATCATGGTGGCTATAATTCAAATTAGAAATTCATTTGAAGCTATATTTCATTAGCTAGAATATATCATTACATATCAAAATACATAAATCCCACATTATAGAAAATAATATTCTATTCATCCAAATTAATATAAAGGATCTATCATATTATGGTTTTCTAGATGCTCCACATAAATATATGCTCTTAAAATAATAACCACAAGCCAATAATGGATATTAATACCTCGAATAAAATGATGTCATAATTTTTTTTTCTGTATCATGATTTTTGATCCGTTAAAACATGGTACTCAAAGACTCGAGGAAGAAGTTAGCACCGTGAAAATTTTTAAATGGTCATAGAATCATGAAAAATCACATTGACACTGGTCACCATGAATAGATTCAAGGGGGATCCACTAGAAAATGAATCAATCTAACAGAAAAAGGTTATTCACATAAATGAGACTCTAGCAGAGTAAATGGTAGCTAATGGTTGGATATATATGGATGTATTATAAGTTATAGATTATGTATAGTAATTAAATTTTACATTTCAGATGATCATTTAATGACTCGAATCGATGAATCATGTTGTGAAACATTTTAGTTATTTTTCCCCAGTTGTGACTGATTTGTTAATTCTATGAATAATAACTTTAAAATAAGTACACGAATCCAAAAATGTAAGATGCGAAATAACATTTTCTCATTTAATACCTAAAAACCTATTCTCTACTACTCATCCTAAAACATTTCAGGATGTAAACTATATGCATTATACTATGAAACACAACATAAGTATAACTATAGAAATTCAAGAGACCAAAGATTCCAAATGAGGGGAAAATACAGTGATAATGATTTATAAAAATATAATTGAATATATTAAACTAAAGTAAATACCATGATGTGAAAAATCACATTAATTTGTATCATTATTCATATAAAATATCAACTTATTGAATGTAAATAATGAATATTTTGTGTCCATTGAATACATGACCACATATTCTATATCCTATGTATCAAGAAAATCCCATATATATTTCTAAAACACTCTATCTAAAGGAAAATAATTCCCAAAAAAATATGTTAACATAGAAATAAACTATCTGAACTAGTTTTTCAACCGAGGATAAATGAGGATTTATCCCCTTATAGTCTAGTTTAAAAAAATGAGTGGGTCCTGTTACTATTTCTAATTATGTGATACATGGAACACATTGTGGACCAAATTTTACTAAGCAGGTAAATCCAATTGTATGATATGTTTTCAATCATCTCATTGATAAATAAATTACACATATATCATGGAGTCAATATTAATTTATTTTTAGTATATAGTTGACCTAACTATAAAAAATAATTCAGTAAAACATTTTCTCTATTTTAACACTCAAAATTATGACACTGATGTTCTTCATATGTCTTTTATTTTCTTGTAGAAGTAAAAACCCACTAACTATAAATTTGGATTTTCTTTAATGTATCATATACATTTATTTCATACCAAGGATTCTTCATAAATTTCAAATGAAAGAAAATATAAATTCCATGTCCATCTATGTATAGACTAAATAGTATCACATCTGATAAATTATTATTAATGAACATTATATAAAAATATTCTATTAACTGATGGTTATCCAATGTTCCCCTAATTTAAATGACACTTTTTTTGGATTATATTCTCTAAAACCTGTATCTCTCCTGGTATTTTTCAATTTGTTGATAAACCAAAAACCATAGGCAACCTAAATTGATATCTCATCACCCTTTTTGATATTAAAAAATGATTATGAATATAATGGGTCCTAATTATAAATAATAGTACCAGAAAACACATGTGACCTCAAAAAATATTTTTTATATATAAATCCTAAATCCTCAACCATGTTTCAATCTCAAATCAGAATTAAATGAGATTTTTTGGATAATATTTCAACCACCACCAATATAGAATTCATTCCAATAACATTTATTGGATATCCAATGATGAAATCCATGAACACCACATCCCATTTTTATATCCTTATAGGGATATATTTTATTATTCAATATTATTTTTTTTCTATTCAAATAACTTTTTTCCATGTGTGGGAATAAAAAAACCAATTTTTCAACCTCAAACATAATAAGAAAAATAGGCATTACATTATTAATTAATTATTGTGGTTATTTAGTGTATGATTCTTTAAAATAAATTAAAGTTATCTAAAATGTTTTTTGTCACATTCAAATGACCTATATATTGATTTCATATTAAATATATCTATCTAGGATAAATCACTATTTTTAATAATCTTCCCACCATGTTATGTGGATTTGATGCTATAAAATTCTTCTTAATATTGATGTTCTAGGATAACTACTTCATGCATAGATTGTGTAAAATAAATACTATATAGAGAGATAACTAATTTCAATTCTTTAACATCAATTTGATCATAATAAAAATAACTGATATGAATAAATTCATATAACATCTCCATCACCTTCTGAGATGGAAAATTATAATATAAGGTATCATCAACAATATATTCCTTTCCAAAATTACTTTTTACACTAAAATCCGACCAATAAATGTTTTCCACTACTTTATTCAAATAGATATTGATGTATTTCATAGGCAGGATATAAATGAAACTATTTTTATCAAAAAAATATAAAAAATAATAAAAAAGGTACCACTATAATACATAATAAATTTTTGAATGTCACAAATTCATCCCCATTTATGTGAGAATTCAACTCACATTGCTGGAGATTACAAAAATACTTTACTAGATTATGATATCATTGAATAATAATATTACCAAAACAAGTTCTTGAAAAATCAATACACACAAAATGCCTTGATTAGTTAGTGGTTAGATCTAAATTGATGATGAAGTCAAACAAAGATCCCAAAAATCAATTGAAGGGTATTATTTCATTTAAAAAAAAAATTTACCCCATTTTATGTAATGATAAATGGTGGTGATTCATGAATATGGTAGTGTCATATAAATATAAACTAATAACCTTTTAGTACTAAGAAACTATCCATTATAACGAACAATTCACAACTCTTCCCATTACATGAAATTATTTACCTTCAAAAAAATTGAAAATTATTCATTAGTCCCATAATACTTTATAAATGAATTTATCTTCTAATATTCACAAGTGACATTATAATACCAGATCATAAAGGGTGTGATCTCACACTCTCCACAATTTTGTTCTTAAATGATTATCAAGATCATATTCTATCCATTAATACACTTATATATCATCCATTGATTCAATGATGTATGAATCATTTATTAGCTGAATTTCATAGTAATCAACAACATAAAGAATAAAATATTATTATTTTTATAAAAAAATCCACATAACAAGATATTTAATGTGACCAAACATACTATTGATGGTGTAATTTTGTATATCAAACTCTTAAATTATAATTTGATAATATCTAAAAAAATGATAATTTTTTTGATCACCCCATTATCAATTTATTTAGCCAATAATGTCATAAATATATGGATATTAAACATTATTCATGATGAATAATCAATTGAGATTCAAATATTAATTTCATAAATGGAATGTCAATATAGTCACAACTGAAAAGAAAAATAGAGTTACCAATGAATTCCCAATATGGTGAATGGCTCCCTCACCTGCCAAACCACCAAGAGGAATCTTCACTTATTTCAATTAAGAATGTTTTATAAGGATATAATAATCGTATATTATTTATTTCCTTCTATATGGTGTATCATGTATTCCATTTACATTTATAGATTTGAAAATTTAATGATAGAAGGGAACACCTAATTAAATTCCTTGATTATTAGTGGAATCTCGTTATTTTACTGTCATTGAATCTCATCAACAAATTAATATTAATATTTACCAAGCTATATCAATGGTGGTCCTACTAGATTGGGAATCATATTCCATGGCCCATGAAATACATTGGATTTTCATGAAATGCATAAAAGGACACCACCAATGATAAAAATCAATTATATATTTATATAAAACCATTCAATAAATCCCAATAATTACATTTAAGAGATTATTTCAAGATCTCATAAAGTCTTAGACATGTTCATCGTCTTATATATAAAATACATATAATGATATTCATAATCAAGGATTATTTTTCTTCTTGAGAGGAAACACTCTCTGTGTAACATAACACATACGCCACATCGATATATTCACTAGATTCAAATTTAGTGTTGATATAAATGAGTCAGAGGTAGAGTTGTCAAAAAAATATTTTTTTTAAATCTATTTTTATGGATTGAAATTATTAAAATGGCATGGTCTATACTATACTCCACCAGATTCTCTTTTATTATGTGATATTGTTTAATTCTTTAGGTAGACTATATGACTTCATAATTCTTGGGATAGATTCTCACTACATTAGAGGAATATGAGCGCACTACAAAGACACAAGGTTTAGTTGATCATATGAATCTATTTGGAGAAGATAAAACCATAAATATTTTTTATATCACACTTTGTCATAAAAAACAGATACAAATCATATGACATTATGAGAATGTATGTTTTATGTTCCCATTATTGAAAATATACTAGAAATTCAAACGACCACTGAAAAATACTAAATATGTATTAGTGGATGACTACTATCAGGATAAACTACCACAAACATTAAAACCCTATAACTATATAATATTTTTTTATAAGAGACACTATAATGTCATATAGATATTTTTTTAATATATATAAATTATGATTTTCCTACAAGATCAATATATTTCATTGACACTCTATATCTGATACTTAGTAATGTAAGAAGATAAAATATGAAATAAGGATAATTTAGATCTGGTAAATAATACAATTTAAATTGATCTTTCATTTTACCTAAAATTTGACAAAACATTTAATAAAAAATAGCGATGCATAAAAAATTTATTTGATAATTAGATTATTTATTTCCCACTATGATGAAAGGTGTATAATTGTAAAAATTAATTCAATTCCATTATTTATGAGTAGAACATCTATGTAAATATTTAATTGAAATTTTCTAACTATAAACTATTCTTTGATTTTGGTTTAACCACATAGACTCACTAGACCCTATTGAGGACTTCTTGGTTAAATAAAGCACACATAACATAAATATAATAAGGATATCACAATTTTTGATGAAGATTTCAATTTTTAGAAATAATAAATTTATTTTGGATCATTAATTCATTACAACAATATTGTTTTCTATTATATAATGTGTTGGGATCAATCGAGATTTCAAAATTTATATAGAACTTCTTCTCTATTGTTTACTGGGGAAGGATCATCACCATGGTCCATCGGATGGACTAAACTATAGTTCCATTTTATGGAATACAACCCGACTACCTCAATAATATTATTATAAATTAGAGGATTTATGTGTTATGGTTTAATAGTAAAACATTCAAGATTATTATTATAAATCCTAATGTAGTCATTTTGATTAAAAATCACCATTGAAGAAGAAACATAATATTAAAAATAAATAATAATTTAATAATTCAATCAACAAAAATACATTAACAAACTAAAAGAAAATATGGAAGAAAATCTCAAACGAATCATTTCCCAACATCCAATGTTAACATGAAGACTGGTAGGATGAGATCTAGCTAGACACTCGCTCACAACATATCCCATAATATCAGAAAATATTTTATCTTATTTACCAAGACATCCAAATATGACATATTAAAAACCAAATGAGATCTGATACAAGTTTATCATGATCTTATATATATCACCTAACAATCATGATAACTATGACGTCTATTTACATGGAATGATGGGAGATACCTAAACCAATGGGTTGGAAAAACAAATATATACATTAAAAAACTAATCAAATCAATACATCAAAAACGACCATTTTGAATGATTCAAACCTCAATAAATATATATTAATCCATAATCCCTGATATAAAAATGTATCTACATAAAAAACCATGTCAGGTATATTGAAAAAAGGAAATTATTAAAAGACATGGTGCTGATAAAATAAAATTATCAAATCATAGATTAAATGTAATAAATAGATACCATCTATAACACAAATCAATGTTGTATCTGAATCAAACCCTAATAATAAAAACTCCATAAGAAAAATTCCCCTTAAAAGACTAACCACCCCTATATGTAGTTACTTTTTCATAACAATATTTTTATAAGTGTGATCATCATACACTAAAACGGTATATGCATTATATGAGCAAAATAGGAAATGTAGGATCCCAGCAAATAAATTATAAGTTGTAATTTATTAATCAACCAAATATTCCCATTTTTTGGAATGGAAAGATAATAAATATAACATTAATCAGTTTATATAAAACAAAGAAATTTTACCTTTAATCAATGTTTATAACGACTAAATGAATATATTATTCAAAATAAAAGGGATAAATAAACAATTTCATTAAATATTGCGCACTGAAAATTTTACTATGATATATTAGGCTACGGGTCCCTGGTATCCTCAAAACATTATGCAAAATAAAATATCTATTTGTGAACACTTCCCTAAGGCTCAGTAAAAGGGATGTGAGAATGATCTTGATTATTAAATATCGTCTTTTTCATTACAATACTAGGGGAGTAACCTATTAAAGTGTACTAATCAAAAAATAATCTACCTTCTGCTTTACTCCAATGATAGAATGTTTTGTAGAATAATTTCATCAAATGGAAGAGATAACCATTAATTTTTTGTTTCTCTAGTCATATTACAAATTCACCATGACATTAATGGGTTTTCAACTTTCAAAATGATATCAAATTCAAGATTTAAAAACCATATCAATGGTGATTTCACCAAAGAGAATACATATTTAACAGAAAAATATTATAATCCCAAAAACTAAATTATAAATTGACATTAGTACCAAACTCATACCCAAAATGAAAATGATAAATCAGTTTAATTGTTATAGCAAAAATCCATATCATTATTTTTTAATAATTATTCCCTAAATAAAATTGAAACATATCCTGTATAGTGAAAAAATTCTTGGAAATATGAAAAATACTTTATATGAATCCACCATCCATAAAAAATGGCATTAGAAACAACTAAATGTTATCCATAAAAATATGTGAATTGAAAATTGTGGAAAATGGAAGAGAAAAACTCTATTTTTTCGTATAATATCTTCACAAAAAACAAAAAACTATCATTTGGTGTCCTCTATGTTGATGTAATGAAAATGAGGATTGGAAAATATAATCAATTATTGAATAAATTGATAACAAAAGATACCTTTAATACCATCGATAAAAAAATAAAAAATAAAAATATATTGTAGGATAAATGGTTTTCACATAATAGGGATGGAACTGGAATGATGGGTAGAGAATCGTTGAAATAATTGAGATTAAATTATGTTATTGAATTTATAAAATAATTAAAGGGAATAGTTTTATGATTAGATTACCTTAGGAAAACATGATTCTCTCTATGATTTATTCCTCTATTTTTGTTTCTTGGCCTTCGATATATTATTTACATGATGAATTGTAATGTCAAAATTTGGACTCCTCACACAAAAAATTCATAGAATGAAATAGATTTCAGACTAGAAATACCTTGGTTAATTTAATATATTATTTTACCATAATATATTCAAAGTTGCAAATATATTATTTCATCTCTGAATCAAGAAAATAACATGCCTAAAAATCTAAATGAACTACATTTTCCCATCAAGGATAAAAAATAAGGAGAAAATATCCAAATGTGAATGAATATTCAAAAAATAATTAAATATTCTATTGTGATAATAAAATCCCTAAAATTACTCTATTTTAAGGAATTAAATAAAATCATGCATAATAAAATAGAAATTTTTAAACATAAAATCTCTCTCAATTTTCACTTATTCTGATCAAGGACACTCGTATATCAAATTGTAAACATATGATTTTTGATAATTACAAGATATGTTCATCCTAATTAGGGAAGAAATATTATTATATGTTATTATACAATAACAATTTATGTCCTTTAATGGTCTATATAATTAAATAATTTCGGGTTTCATCCTAAGGCATTGCGATTCCCAATATCATCAAAATTTTAGAGGAAAATTGTATTTGGAACTACTCAGAGTCATAAATTACAATAAAGGATGACAAAAATGGTGTTATGAAATTCAATACATGTGAGAAACATTAAATACATTCTTGGAAATTATTTCTATTGGGGAGATCAAATTTTAATGCATCTTTATTATTTATTTGCTTTTATTATGGGATCTGATTTCACATTCTAGTATTTTTCATCTTTTGTGTACTCGATTTCCAACAAGATGACCCAAGAAGTAGAATATAAGTGATCCAATTATAGGAAGTGACATTGTTCACTGTCAATGTGATCTACATTAAAAATTGGTCGTTATCTTAGGTGTGATGTGTGAAGAGGTTTTATTGAAATTATTTTTGATCAAGTTAGTATCACATGAAGAGATGGAAATATACATATAAAATTTTAATGATATCATGAAGAAGACCAGTGAACTATACCTCCTCAAAGGATAATTTAGTGTCTTTCAGAATATAATAAGTAACAAAAACAACATTACCATTGTTATGATTTCATGGAGTGTTAAGAAGGTTTATATTTGGATGACTTCTATGACCCATGAAATATCATTTTTGAATGGTGTGGAATCCTATATAGGGTTTCCACCATATTAGACAATCTATTGGGAAAGTTTTCATTACCAATAGCATAATAAAACTTGTTTTTATCCTAATTTTCAGTAGAATTTATGGGGTTGATATTAACTGATGTAATAATATGTGGTGTCATGGTTATCACATCAATAAATAGAAAATTTTTTGTGATATACTATAAATGACTATAATGACTCTACAATATGGATCTACACCCCTCTATCCCCTAACGTGTATATAGGGAGCCACCAATTTAGTTATCAATCATGTTACCAATTTAAAATTAATACATAACAACAAGATGTTCTGGTGGTTCCACTATAATTGGTATACAAAGCCAATATAATCATCTTGAGTTTATCTATTAAAAAATTATAATAATTTTTTTAATTTTTTCTTGGAACCCATGATAGGTCTATTGATGATTATGAAAGTGTTTTAATGTCCTTGAATGGTTATATAAGTGATATAGTCCATGGTTTCTATTTGTTAATTTCAATATGGAGATGTATATAATTTATAGTTTATATAATATAATCAAATTAAAATAAAATGATATGTCTTATAATAGGTTCTAATTTTCCACTTCATCTCACTTAAAGTGGATCACATATTTCTTGGAAAAGGCTTAGATAAAATTCATGGGAGGGAGTAGTGAGTACCTCTTCTATTATATACCCATGAGTGATATTACCTTAATTTTACACAACATAATATAGTTTTAGAATGTGTCTAACTAAACCAACTCAACCATAAACAAAATTTCCAAATTGTATAGGGAGTTTGTATCATTTTTATGAGTGTAGTCCTAGTTCAAATATTCCCCCACACTCTATTATAGAGTAAGTGGGAATTAATTTTTATTTTCGTTTAGATAACATCAAGGAAATCCATTTAATAGATGGATTTATAAAATCTACTGTTTCATATTTGTCGAGGGATTTTGGAACCATTTATAAAAAAACCTATTTAAAAATAATATGTAATCATTTATTGCATAAATCAATGTGTTATGGATGTGAATGACCATAAAATTTTTTTGAATCCTATATGGTCTTGTATTCTTAATGGTTGTAGGAAACCTAGCTCTGTGACCCTATGCAGGACATCTAATGCTCATGTTGATGTTTACAGAGAAAAATATTCCTTGTTTCCTTTAATTCCATTTAAAAAGAATATATTATGGTGCTTAAGGGAGGAAATACATGGTGTATAGTAACTGTATTTCTTTAGAGAGGACCTGGTGTTTAGTTTGATTCATTTTCACATAGAGGACCTCTATAGTGGATAACACTTGTGTTATTGCCCAGTATACTATTCCCATCTTATAAGTGACATGTTGGGTTTATGATTATATTATATCATAATTCAATATAAAACATAGTTTATGGGATAGGAATGAATAAGATGATAGTCATGGTAGTGGATTATGAATAATGAATATAAGGTTGTGGAGTAGTGTTAGATATTACCCTTGGTTTTATCCCAATATGGACTAGTCATGGGTATCATGGATGAGTGTAATCTCCGCCTATTAATTTGATTACATTGTAGTGTGGCAAAAACCATTATGTTAGATGGTGGGAGTCCTCTATTGGGAAATTTTTTGGTTAGTTCATGATGTCATAAACAGAACCCCTCATCAATAATAATGGGTAATGTAGCTTCATTTCAATCCACTGGGAAGATATCGATGGAGTTTTTGATATTTTCAAGATGTTATTTAACTAAAAAAATTCTCTCTTAATAGGGGTAATTCTGATTTTCCATGTGGTAATGATCCCCAAAATCTATCATTTATGTGAAAAGGATTACATTATATTCCTATTCATGAATGAGGGAATTGACTAGTTGTCCTTAAAAAATCTTTTCTAGGGATTGGGGTTAGGGTAGAAATTATCCATGGGATATTTTTTCCCTATTACCAAGGAAAATGTATATTGAAACACTATATGAAAACATATATTATCTTTAATATCATCAAAAGTGTGACTTCTTACTCAATTAATTTTAATAATGGTTAGATAGAATCCAATGAAATGAACACTAGTTTGAATCATACATGATGCCAAATAAATTAATGAGTAGTTGTTAAATGAGATTATTCTCCACGTGGATGTCATTTCATCTATCAATAAAAATATATCTACATCAGGTACAACATTTAGTTTTTCAATTCATTCTAAATTGATCCTAATAATATAAAGTATTATGATTTTCAATATCAAGATCCCACATTCATGCATTCCAATGCCAGGTTTTGGGTAACCTATATTGTGATAGTGGTAGATCCTTTTGATAAGAACATGACGATGGGAGGCTATAACCTCTTACTGTGTTCATATTATTTCACATTCAGGGACTCCATCATATATTTTAGATGAGACAACATGAAACACGAATTCTATGACTCTTTATAATTTCACATCCAAATCATGCATTCATTTAAAATGACAAAGGTGGTCTCAATTTTACAACACATTTGTGAATTATTAATAACAAATTTATATTCACAAACAAATCCAAGATAATAATTTTTTTATAGATATATATGTATAAAATAATTTACATAAAAACCCAATATATATCCTTAGAATTGTATGTTTTCCAATTAAACTATAAATTACATATTTACAATCAATATTTATTATCTATATGAAAAAGTATACAAAAATTATATAAATCAAGATAATAACATATAAAAATTCTCTTTATAGTCTAGGGAAATTAAAACATAATAATAGGGACCTAAAACCCCCAATTAGTCTAAATATATGTGGTAATTACCCATGATCATAAGATAGAATATAATAAATATTTCTGATATGCTCATAATCAATTTGCGTTGAGAAATATTAAGAATATAATATCGATTAAATCATAGTTCTTGTGTCCCGACGAAAGGCTTTATACTAAAAAAATAATGTGTAATATGAGTGTAAAAACATGTTTCCAAATTCATGATGATCATAACAGTGCTATATAAATGAAAAAATATCATAATAAGAAATTATATATGTAATCACTTAGGGTAATGGATAAATGGAGATTACATAATACGATTACAGTATCATATGAATATTGAAAAAACACAAAACATATCCTCATAATAATATGTCAAGGCTCATTACCAATATAGTATACGCATATTCAAGTGTGGAAACCTCATACCCTATGTAGTATATGTGGAATTTTATTGCATGAAATCATTAACAAATGTGTTGTAGGAGTTTCAATTCATATAACACATTCTAATATTATAAAATTAATTAATTTTATTACTATATCATGAAATATATTATTGTATTAAATAAATCATAATTATCCTATGTGTAATGAATTGGTTTCCAATGAAATTAAATAAAACATGATCATAAGACATTATCAAAACTATTATTTATGGAATATATTTAATATATCCTCAATGATCCATAAATACAATTGAAATACGTGATGAATTATGGAACAAAATTTTACAACATCATTGAAATATTTATTTTGAATGAAAAGAAGAAAACCATCTTTTTTAAAAAATTATATTTTAAAATAAAAATTCCAAAAAATCAAAATGGAAATTATTTTAAATATTCATAAATAATTTTAGTTGAATCCTATTATATAAATATGACATTGTTAGATATAAATTTCCTCCATGTAAATGGATTTAAATATTATACCAAAGCAATGGAATCAACAAAAGCTAAAAAAGAGTTAGAACAATTGTATTATACAATGAAAAAGAACAAAAATGGGAGTCCATGATATTTAATTTAATATTTAATTAACAAATAATATTTCATTGTTCATTATAATTGGTTACTAATAATACAACATAAAAAATATCCTATTAAATAATATAAAACTTTTCCAAAAGAGTAGTAATTAAAAAAAAGAACTCTTACCTTCAAATTCCACAAACTCGGATGCTATCAATTTTCTAATAAAATTATTAGAAACCCTTTATATTTTATTATTATAACCCTATTCATATTTACATAATTCATTAATTACAATTTATATTAATTTATTACATGTATGTTTCTTATATTTGATAAATAATAATCACCTGTCATTTTAAGAATAAAACTGTCATTGAATCCTATTGAAAAATAGTTTCACATTTTCCCAAATATAGTCATGGAAGATGGATATAAATTTAAAAAATATTTTTTATGTACTAGGATCAGTCTAATAGTGTTTTGTATATTATTCTTGATAATTAACTAAAAAATAGTCTTATATTGTAAATAATTTTCAAAGTAAAGGTTGCATGATAATAGTAATATAAATATTAATGTTTCAGTTATATAACAATGAAATGATTAATTTAATATTTATATCATATAATAAAAGTAAAAACAATTCTATGACCATCCATTGGATAATTTAAAATTATATTTCATATAGAAAAATACACTGACCCAAATCAATACATAGTAAATTTAATGGATGATTATTGATATGCAATAGGGTTGAAAAAGTATCATTATTAATGATGGAATAATAAACTATTAGAAATCTATTATGATGATAAATAAAAATTGGGATAAGATAATATATGATGATAAACGAAAATGATGAATAATAGGTCCTTACTTATAAAAAAAGAATCACAACATGTCACAGAAGCATTAATCAAGTCGATGTTATTTAAAAAAATTCTTTAGACCAAACATTAAAATTATAGGTTTTACTATATTCAATAGAACCGCTGCAAATTATAAAATGTTATTATAAATTTGGTGACAAAGTTAGATGTTTTTTAAGGTTTTAATTTGTTTGATGGAGGACTGTTGTAACATTCTAGGTTTTTAGTAGGGCATTTGACATGAAAATTTTATCTTTTATTGCTGGTGGAGTGAAAAAACTATAATAATATCTCAAAAAATATTTATTTCAGTTTGAGTAATGCATGTTTTATTGTGGGTATATAGGTATTATGAGTTCCGTGGGGGTTCGATTGATTCACATATTTTTTAGGATCTGAAAATACGTTTAGAAAGTATAGGTTGGGGTTCATGGTTTTTCAAACCATGTTGCACTTATGGGAAAACCATGCAGCCCCATTTTGAACATGATCACATATATTTTTTAAATTTAGATAAGGTCACACAAAAATATTAAAATTATGATTAATATTTTATAGTGAAATGCTCAGGCATTGCACATTGACAAAACTTGTGCCTAACCATGTAATGTTTGATTCTTTTTATACAATGGCACCGTTGGTGATGTGCACAGTTTGGATAACTATATTCATAGACATGAGAGGTGGTTTACCCTTTTGACGATGAGTGAACAAGGTTGTAAAATTGTTAGACCATCCCTTTAGCCTCACCATGCACCTCTTTATAAATAATGAAATTACTACTCTAATCTTTCATCATTATTTCTTTCTTACTACTTGGTTTTCTTCCATTTCTTCCACCTACTCTTGTAGTTGGTTGTGATAAATAATATAATACATGGTACAATTGGTTATCTTATTTTTGAGTTGGGATTCTAGAATAACCATGTGTGGTGGATAGCTTGCAGAATTTATTTTATATTGTTGATTTTTCACTCTACAACTTGGATAATAGGATGGTTTTCGATTAATGAATGCATATGAGCCTATGGTAGGTAGTTACTAGATTATTATTATTATTATTATTGTGATGTGTAATAAATTATTCATTCATGGGGGGTCCTTTTGTGATCATTTAAAAAAATACACTTCTTTTCTAGAATTTAATGTTGATTCCTATTGTAAATACTTCTCTTTTAAAATTCATTATGTTTGGGTACGGAATGATATTGGAGAAACAATCTTTTTTAATTACATTGAAAAAAATTTCTAGTTTTACATGAATTCAATTTAAATATGGATATATTAGTTCCATGAAAATCCATTGGGCATCACATGAGATACTTAAAGTGATGATGTTCACTAGGAATGTGGTGGTGAGGTCATTAGACCGAGGGAATGAAATTAAATATTTGGTATGTAATTGACCATAGAAAAATAGTTTAAATGGTTCACATGCGGTTATGGAGTTATTTAGGATTTCTTGGTTTTGAAAATGATTGTACTTAAGGATCATTGTTTATGGGTGATGTTGTCATTGGAGTCATGGTCACATAGATAAAACTGATGGAGGTGGATCTGACCATTAATTTGGGGTGGAGGCCTACATAGTTATTGCAGCATTCGGTATGTTGTGGAACATATGATATTGATGAGATAATCAGTGTAGAAGACCATAATATTGGGTATGAGAATCCATCATTTAGGGACTAGTATTTCTATTTATTTTTTGTCTGATGGGAGGTTTTATGGAAGGATGAATTGTAACGCAACGACCCCAGAATCCCAGAGTCGGTGCATTATTACATAACATTGGAATGATCACAAAAGATCATGTCTCAAAAGACCAATATGTGTAGTAGCCTTATAAATACTAGATACATTTATAAGGTTTACATTACATCATAAAATGAAAAACAATGGCACTATTGTTTCTATAGACCACGCTCATATCCCCCTTAGACTATCCTTGCAGGTATGTCATAAAATACTTCTTCGCATCCTGGGAAAACAGAAATAATATAAAGGGGTGAGCTTAGATGCTCAGCAAGGATAACAATATAGCGGAAACATTCATAAATAAGCATAAACATTTATGGCAGTGTATAAGATTAGAAAAAAGCCTTTTAAACATGAACATCATCATAATATGGAAAAGATAAAATGAAATAATTCCATTTACATATTCACATGGATATTCTACTACTCGAATAAATCACATGCAATATCAATAACCACTTTTATAATGATGGAATGCATAATTCCAGACTATCATAACCACGTAGCCATGGCCTCGTGCCAAGACTACAAATAAGATTTTGACAAGGCCTCGTGCCAAGACACGGGTTTGTGTCAGTAGACCTATCGATGCATCAAGGAGCTATAGCAGGCTCCACCCATCACTTACTATGTACAATGCATTCCTCATATGAAACGTTTGAAACATAACATAATCATTCATATTAAAATTGGCATACGAAATATCAATACATTATCAACAATCTATGAATGGTAAAAAAATAGCACATCCACAGTCAAACATAACTCATTCAATACAATATGGAAGATTGTATTGTAAGAGATGAACCTCAATCAAGAATAATGAATGATATTGACATAGATGAAAATAACCATCAAAATATTTTGAGAGAAAGATCCCCCTTCTCATGAAAACAATTAAAAGTCACACTATTTGTCAAAAAGCTATTTAAAAATAGATTTTTGAATCAAAGTGTCCCATACCACTTTGAAACATTCAAAAGGAGTTTTAATTTTATTATTTTAATGTCCATATAAATAAAATTTAAAAAACCATTTTTAAAACACAGACATTAATGAGAAAGATTTAAAATAATAAATCATTAAAAAATTTAAAATGTTATTTTAGATAGAGTTCCTAACCAAAAGAAAGACATTTGAACACAAATAATTGAAGTAATCAAAACTTTTTAATATCAAGAAAATAAAGGGATTCATGATATACTATGTCAATGTTCATTATATAGACCATATAAAAGTAAATTGGTGTATAACAACAAATAAGTCTCAATGGAATGAAATTTGAGATGAAATATCTTATAAAGACTGTATCCTTAGGTTAAAGATAAATCAACAAAATAATTATGTGTGACAATGATAAATACACTCAATATGATTGGTTATTTAGTGTAAATTAATAAGAGGACTTTCACACATATTCTTGTAAAAACAACACCAATGAATTGGATGTTTAACTCAACAAATGGAGATTGAGTTAAAATTACTCTTATCAAGTTCATATTGATGACTTGAGAATTTATCAATGGAGTGATTCGGTGTATCAAAAGTATATCCAAAGAAAGGGGAGTAGAAATTATGACATAAGAAAATGAATAGTGATTCCACACATAATCTTGGAGAAAAATAATCAATGAAGTATGTGTAACGCCAAATGAGTGGAAATTGAAATTTTGAAATCCTTTATCAATTTGGTAAATTACGAAACGTACACCCATGAATGAAGGATCATACAATTATGATGTAAATATCCATAAATTAATGTATATTACACAATAAATACAATCATGGGTAGTACACACGCCACATGCAATAAATAATTGGTGAGCAATGGAATTTTCAAGGAATTAAAAGTGAGATAAGAAACCCCTTTGTAATTTTCCCTTGTTCGAGGGTAGATTAACCTCCACTATAATGGAGAAATAATTTTTATTAAATTATAAAAGAATCATATGCATTAATATGATATCATATATGTTCTTTTAATATTTATTTGTTAATAATATCTGAGTATTATCTACATTTCAGGTGTTAACGTGTTCATTATCCCTTATATTCTTTGTTATGTGAGCCATATTTGTTTTGAATGGTATGTATATTTTTCATATACATAATGTTATCATGTCCGTAAAAATTATTTTTAACAATCAAATAATAATTAAACTTGAATGGATACGATGGGGAATGAATCTCATCGCGTTCGTGGAGATCGTAGTCCGTACGTACGCACAAGCGACAATATCATTATTTTGATATTAAAATAATATATAATTGGATGTTATATCATATATACAGAATCATTATCATGTTATATTTGTTATTTAAATGTATTATACATCATTATTATACCCTTCTAAATAATAATATATTTAATAACAATTTCACCACGACGTGGAGATGGAGGGTTGTACGTACGTACGTATGGTGACATATCATTAAAGGGATGGATAGAATAATGAATTTGGTTTTTCTATATTTATAATAACATAACAGTATATAGAATATACTAGAGTTATTATTTAGTAATGGAATAACAAAGAATAAGAAGTTGAGAAGAAAGGAACTTGAAAAAGGTTGGTGGAAACATTACCTATTCTTCGGGTTCTTCCGTTTAATTTGATCAAAAGGGATCTTTATGTTGCATTTATGATCAAACTAAGGACTCTAGGTTGATGTGAGGGAAGCTAAGAGAGTATTTTGGCATGGGTTGGCCGAGCCAAATGGCTTTGTAGGTGTGAAGAATTGGTTAGAAGTGGTGACCTTTTATAAGGGGGAGGAGCGACTCTTTAGAAAAAACAGAAAGTATTAATTTATAATAAATTTATATTCGGTTTCTAATGGCTCCAAAGTTGATTATTAAAAGTATAATGTGGGGATGGTTCAAAATCAGTTCAACCAATAGATTTTAGATAGGATTGGGTCATTATATTAACCTTATAATTTATATTTAGCTCTTAGTTAATTAGTTTTACATTTACCATGTCAATTTGTATTTTTATATTATATAGTTAATATACATACAATATACATCCAAGAGACCCCCAAGTTGTACATTAATAATACACCTATCATTATATAATTCCTTTGGCCGATCCTTAGATTTTTTGGAATAGAATATGAATTAATAATATAATATTTGTTTTAAAAAATCTTTTATGTCAATTTTAACACTATTGTGTATTTGTTTTTGATAAATTTATAACAACATTATTACATCAAATAAAATTCATATAACAAATTTTAATATGTCATATTAACCTAGAAAAGTATTTTAATTCATAAAAAGTCTCAAATTACATTTATTTGGGTATTTATAATATCAATTATTTTAATATTTCATTAATTAGGTAATTATTGAATCACCATTGTGACATAAATAAATTAAATTATATAATGTTTCAAAATTATAAATAAAATATCATTATGTTGGAATTAGTTTTAGCATTATAATTAATATTTAAAATAGAATTTATTTTATGTATAACCCAATATTAATTTTTTTTTGGAATTAAACATTGATTTTAACTCTTTTAACTCTTCTTTGAATTAAATAATAATAAATGTCCTAATCTAATCCAATTAGAACTAATTGATAATATTTTATTCCTAAGGTTGTATTTGGTCTAGATACACTTGTCTAATATAATTAGAAATGTGTTAAGGTAATATTAATATCATTTTTACCCTTAATTACTCTATTTACTTTTATCTTTGGTAAATAAAAGTAAAAAAGTTACTATTCACCAAAAATTATATTCATCTCATAGAAAAACATTATATATACTGATATTAACCATGTCTCTTGGATTTTTTAATTTCCATTCACAGAAGCAGTAAAATTAAATTTTATGTGAATTTGAAAATTCTCTAATGAGGTGGGTAAAAGACGGTGAAAAGTTCAATAAAATTTTTATATATCTAAAATTAAAATAAATTGACTCCAATTAATTACATTGAACTTATATAGGTATTATGTATCTATTTTGACCTAAAATAAATTTAAATAAAATATATAATTATTTAAATAAAAAGTCAGTTTTAAGTAATAACTTAATGATTTCACTATTCATCAAAATTTGAATGCTTTTAGAAAAAAACCCAAAATTCATCCTAAGCTAATTTTGATATTCTGAATTAAAAAATGAGGTCTATTTTACAAAATTTGAAGCATTTATGTGGCATTAATTAATTTTAAAATTATTTCTTGTTTTTAAAACAAAGAGCTTGTTTTTATAAAATGATAACTATCAAATGATTGACACTTGCTTATGTCCAGTTTAACTGTAAAATTATATTCAATGACCAACATTGGATTAAATAGTAAAAATATAATCTAATTATACTTTCAAATCACTCAAATGCATAATTTATCACTATTAATTATTTTGATTAAAAAAATATGTTTTTAATTAAAATTTAGTAATTTTCACTATTCATAAAAATATGAATGTTATTAGAAAAGTACAAAAAAATCACCCTAAGATAATTTCAATATTCCGAATGCAAAAACGAAGTTATTTTTGAAAGATAAAATGTATGAAATTTGAAAAAGTTGGTATTACTATTCATAATGACTTATTTGATTGTTTGTGGTGTGTCAGAATCTCGAAGTCGCGTACAATGCAAGCCATTGCATTATTCAAAAGGAAACGTACCGTGGATGCTTGGGGTGTTACATGGATATCATCATTCCAGGAGATATATGTTTTTAAAACTGATTGATTACTACATAAACAAAAGTCTAATAGGCTAGTGAATGATTTCATATGTTGGCCTATGTATCCAATGAGAGTTATTCGATGGAAATTTAGAATACAAAAGAAAATTTTCATTAGTATGATGATGGGATTTTTTATTCACTTGATATTTCGTACAGGGTGTACCAGCTGAAATAATAGGCATCGTGACTTCTGTATGGTTATGACTAAAAGTTCTCTTGGTGGAGAGATATTATGGATACATCATTCCATTACGATGTTGGATGACATACGATAGTGGTTAGTTTTTTATTATGTTTAAATTTTTAGGGGTTATATAGACACATTTGTGAAGGTAGATGCAGTTTATTTATATTTTAACATAGTTCTACAAATGTGGATGTAAGATATGAGTATTTCAATTTTGGATTATAGATTTCATACTCACACCCTTCATTGGAAACATGGGAAACATGACTACATTATTTTATAGGTATTAGGAAAGAGACCAAGTTTATGGTCAGAGAATAAGAAGATGAGGTTTTTTTCATGGGATTAGATGAAAGTTAAACAAGTTAATTCCTCATTCCAACCAAGATCTTTTTATATGATTTTTCATTACTAATTATTCTATCATCCATGGGTGATACAATAAGTATTTTTGGATGACTCTCATGACATTTTGTGATATCTAAAAATTGTAAGATGCCTAAGAATTTAAATTAATAATGTTTTTACATATTTTTCTACTGATAATTATTAAATGAATCTATATTGTTTTTCAATTATTACAATATTTATTATTAATTTTTTCAACATCAAAAGGTATAGTCTTCCAAAAGTCACATAATAGAAACATGCATCATGTTTTCAACCATTGGCATATGGGGAGGCCTGTTTATTCCCTAATGCTCTCTATCCTGGAGATGATATTAATAACTTGTTAATGGCTTATGGTGGTACAAATTTTCTGACAATATTTGGTTGACTAGAACAATGAAAACCTTTCTGCTACTTTCAAATATCTATTAATGGAAGGATATTAAATACTTCATTATTTGAGATATGGTATACTATAGACTAAGATCTGGTTTAACTGGTAAATGATCTCATGCTTTTGTATATGTAGCCCACATCAAGTGGGTGTAATATGTATCAATGATTAAATTGATGATATTATTTGTGTGTTTGGTATAATCATTTCCAAATCATGTGGAACACTTGGATGAGATGTTATCATTTTATTGTATTTGACCCTTGGTTATGTATATAATGGCGGATCATTTATGTATCATGAAAATAACATAGTCTCACATTGTATGTGTATGTCCCTATAATTATTTATTGGATTATAGATAATGTAAAAAGGGTTTTCTGATTTTCAATTTTTTAAAAATATTCTAATTTCATTACATATTATTTTCTTGGTGGAATCCTCTTTAACCATCATGGGAATCTAGTTCACAATGTGTTTTTTGGTGACCTTATGTGTGTGATATAAGATCGTGTCATTGGTATGAGTTAGAAGGGAAGGAAAAATTGAAAAGGAATAGATATTTATAATGTTATCAAATAGATAAATATTATATTCCTACATTGTTTCGAGTTTGTATTCTACTCATCCAACCTAGATTGGTGATTTTAGATATGATAGATAAGTGTTTCCAAACATTGAGTTGGGAAGGTATGGGGAAAGTTAGATGAAGCATATTTGATATGGGTTTAGTAGTAAAGTGTAAGAGACTATGATTAACTACCTAGTGTTATTTTTTCATATTTTCAATATATATAAATATTTATTATTTCTACTAATCAATGATTTTGGTATTTTGTAGGTTAACACCTAGAAAGTCTTACGTGGAGGGTCTTTAATGCGTTGATGTGGGTCATAATATGATGCACATGCTGAGGAACCTGAGTGTAGGGATGATAACAATGATGGTCATTATGATCATGATTCATTGGAAGAGGCTCCACAACAAGAAATAGAACTAAATATTATACTGAAATAGATTTTCCATGTATTATTTCAATATATTGTAGGGGTAGTTTTTATATGATGTGCAAAGATGTTGTGAGATTCTTAGGCCTAGGGTTCTCATAATAATTATTTAAAATGTAGTAAATATATTTAATCTCACATTGGTGATGTTCTCTTTAAAAGTGGAATAAATTTTTAAAAGAGAAAATATTATAAATATTAGAGATCCAATGAATTCATAGAATGGGTTTTCCACTTGGAAAGAAACAACCTTGGTCGGTGTGGGTTGTTTGTAGTAAATTCATCACTGGTGTGTAATGAAAAAAATAATTAATTAATTTTTTTCTTATATTAAATTGAAGTAGTGATCTAGAATATATTATAACACAATCTTATAGAATACATATAGGTTTAGCCCACAAAACCATGAAAATAGATGGAGACCTATTAGAGTGTGTGAGGTGAGATTCTATTTATAAATGATGATCAGATTGAGGTTTGATGACCATTTTGAGATAGAATTAAAGGATATCATCAACGATCATAGAGGATCACTTTTATTCATCATAAATTTATCTTAATTGGGTTATTATGTTTTTTTAATTGGATTAGATAAACATTATTAATTTTTATATTGAAAAAAAATCAATCATCCTCGAGATTGATTATCGGATCAGTCATCATGTACGATTGGTTTATTTTATGGATTTTTTTAGGAAAATTTATTTGTTATAAATGATTCATAATTATTATTATAATAGAGGAAACTCATGGAAAATAAGGACATTGGATATGTATTTCATCGTATATTTAGTTGGTTCATTTCCCCCCTTTTTCTTTGTTCACCATGGGTGTTCTTTGCTTCGCCATGGATCAACATCAACTAGTAAAATAAATCAATGTGAATCTAATTCATGGAAAATTGATTTCATATTTTTGATTTGGTATCAGAACAATTTTATGGTGGTGTGACAAAAGGACCTACAACAAATTGTATGGTTTTAGAAACTCGGTTTTTTATCTTTGATGCCCAAGGAATAATGAGAAATAGTGCCATTTTAGAAATGAGTGAAAGAGAAAATCATGTTGTTCGATGATGGAATGACTCTATAGTGATTCATTCTTGATGTTTATGTGATGTTGTCATTGGATCGATGTTTGGATTAATGTCCAAAAATGTGTAAACAATATATCACTTTTAAAAATTTCCCTCTCTACATGGTTTGTAACTCATAGACAGACCCTATGTGGTTCCCCATAGTGTTAGCTAGGATTTTCAAGAATGGCATGTATCGCAATACATGTGACCCTGTCACATGTAGTATGGTCTCCCCTTGATGGCTAGATATGTACCATGGAGGTTACATGAACATGGGTTTGGGTACATGGGTAGGTTCACATCATGTATGCCCCTACACGGACACAACATGGTCAATTACACATGCTTAGCAGTGTACTGGTACAAGGAAATTGTACATAGGAAGCGAACACACCATGTACTATTACATGGATACATGCATTTGATACGGGTCGTTACCACGTGTAGATCCTATGGACAATGGAAATGGCATGTACCCCATATGCATGTTGTTTAAATTCAAATACATGTCTTGAATCTCTAATTAGATATATAATAATTTGTTTTGATAGGATGTGTTCTCCAAATCCATACCCTATGGGTCAGTATGGAATCAACTCTTATTCCTAGTATTGTGATTCATTCACAATGAATTATTTGAAAGAGATTTTTTCAAGATTCTTTCTGTGAAGTACAATGTGAGATCCCTTATTCATCTTCGAGCCATAGTCAGATTTCATGAAATCATCATGAACAAGACTATGCGAGCACCAATACTCTACATCAAGGATTAATCTAGATTGATTTATTAGTATACCCCCATTGAATTGAGAGTAATCCTCATTTTTATATCATATATCTCCATACAGTAAGTGTATATTTATAATGGAGAGACCTTTTGAGCATTACCTATTATAAGAAAATAATTAGTTCTATAATTCACAAGAGTGGGATCTCTTGGATGTTTTCTATGTAGAATCATTGAGCTGGAATACTAGGATATAAAATTATTGTGGTGTATTAAATTTAGACTATGAATTATTGTTGAGTATATCTGGATATAATAGGATATGTGATATATATATTTTACATATGTAGAGATAAAGGCATTTCTTTTATTGTATTTTTATTTTTTAGTCATGCCATACTGGCTATTTTTATACTCACCACTACACAGGCTTTGACCACACATGTAACATCTTATGTAGATGATTAAACATTTGTTAGATACCTTGATGAACCCTGAATATACGATTCATAGTGGAACTATACAATCCAAGGTTCATCCCTGTGATGTTATAACAACAGAACTAGAATTACCATCATACTGTAATTTTTTTAAAACTCTTTGTATTGGTATTGTATTTGTCGATGTTTACTTTCTTTTACGTTTTTTCTTACTCTAGTTGAAGGATTTAGATATATGCATTCATCATTGTTCAGTAGTCTTTAAATTTTATAATTTTATATTTTTGGGGACATGATTATGTTTATTGGTACATAGGCTGAGGCCTTTCGTGTTAATGATATGCTTAATCGAAGATAGTTGTAAGCCCATAGACAATGAGAGGTATTCTTGGGGATTCATATAACATGCCCCACTATGATGATTCATGACACATATGATGGACTATTATCATCCATTACTAGACGGGCTTCTTTGGGAAAGCTTATCATTCATTTTTAAAGGTATTGATAGGTAATCACATGGAATAGAGACATCCATGGATTATATATGGTGTGAGTTTTAGTAATAAAACCCACCATTGATTTAGTGTGTGTTAAGACTGTAGGTAAGGGATAGTTGGACAGAATCAGTGTAAATGATACATGACCGTCTTTAGACACCCAAATGATGGAGGTTGATGTTAGCTACATACATTCTTAAAGGAAAACTGTTGTATTGGATGGATGTACATGTACTTGTAGGTTGGATTAGTGGATGAAGTTGAATTATTATGAAATCATGTCATTATATCTCCATTAATTTTTCCATTAAGGTTGATTCAAACTCCTAGGATCTTGAACCTACATCATTAGGATACATCAGTTGTGGATTATGAATCTTTGTTCAAATACCTATCAAAATTTTCAAAATCTATGGATGGTGAAAACTTTTCTAGGGCGATTGATTCTGAGGATGGACTAAGCAATTTCATCATTATTTATTAGAAAATTTTTAAGTTAACCTCATTTTCAAAGGTAGTGACTAAGACTTTTCTAGTTTAGGGAAATTTATAGTACACGAATTTCCTAATCCATGTGGTGGTGTCGGGTCAAGAGGGATGTGAATATATGGGTATAAAGAGGATAATTCATGAGTACTCTCAGTTGATAGTCATGTTAGAGATCTTTTAGACCCCCGAGGTAGAGATACACTATGGTGTAATTTATGTGTGGGAGTTAGGTCACGTTCCAACCCAGAGAGATTGATCATTGAAGGCATTTCAGTCATGCATGTAGATATAAATCATTGATAGGTTCAACACAAAAACTTCTCT
Organism: Viscum album; assembly: GCA_963277665.1. Classification (NCBI taxonomy): domain Eukaryota; kingdom Viridiplantae; phylum Streptophyta; class Magnoliopsida; order Santalales; family Viscaceae; genus Viscum; species Viscum album. The sequence goes on from OY728133.1 coordinate 1,649,017,526, forward strand.
AACAGATAGGTGTTAAGGAATATTTTAAACCAGGGGGTTATGAGGTAGTACTGAGATTTGTTCCGGGAGAATATATCCATGATACAACTACTTGTGCAGGTTATGGTAGGGAGAGGGATTCACAATACTAGTGTTAGCGGCCAATAGTGGGTATGAATCCATGAAGGATTACAAGACATGTATAGTTAAGAAAACAAGAATCATGCCAAGTGCTTGATCTTAATCATCAATTTCAAATAAGGCCCAGGATACGACCATGGATAGTGGAAAACCATGATTATAAAAATGAATATTTTACCGATTATTTTTTGTGTATGAACAAATAATAATTATACTAATCGTAAACTAATTCCAAGTGTTTTATTACTCTATGGTGTTTTATTGATTTTAGTATTATGTCCTAGTAAGTTCCATGATGATCAAATGGGAATTATGATTTTCGAGCCATGAAAAATATTTTGTTTGGAATGTTCCGGTTGGGTGCAAACTGTGATCATGTTGAGTGGCCTATATGAGAGAATTATGTGGCCTAATTTAGAACTAGTTGAAGGTATGTCAAAATTTAAGTATAGGGGCACATATCCATGATGAATGTATGAATTATATTAGAAATGTTATAGAACAGTGTGAGAAACTAAGTACCTCGTATTCCATGGTGTGACATCTTTTATATAGTGGTCTCACATGATATGTGCACAGTTTGGAAATTTCTGTTCCATATCTTGTTAATAGGTTAGTAATTTGGATAGTGAGTTCATATGGTTGGATCGCGATTAAAGAAACTGTGTATCCAAATGGCGATCCTTTTTATAAAATGGTATATTAAATAACTAACACTACCTCTTTATATATTTATTCATCATTCAATCTAACCCATATATGGGGCCTCATCCAACATCTATGGGATCTCATTCCTCTCCTCATAGGTCCATTTAGCTATAATTTATCCAATCTCAAATTCCAGAACTATTATGAGTGTTGGAGAGCTAGCATTCATTTCAATTACCTATTTATTTCTCTCATTATAGGTAGGATTAGAGTATTTGTTTAACAAGGAAACACCTATGACCCTAATATATATGTTTTTTAGATCTCTACAAATAATTTCACTTGTTTTAGGGTTCATATTTAAATATGAAAATTTGGGGTGGTTGGAGAGTTTAACTAAAATTAAATACATTTAAATAATATAAATAACTGAGAATTCATGTGTATAATATACATATAAAAAATTATATAAGAACAATTATTGCATGGTATTGGTGAAACATGGTTTTAGAACTACATGCGAGTAATCTTCTGACTTTTTAATTAATTTAAATATAATATTGAAATGTGTGTTCCACGAGAGCATGTTGGGATTAACATGAGATACATGGGGTGATGATAATCACTGGGTTTAAGGTGATGATGTCTTTATACTGATGACATATTCCACTAGATATTTTTTGATTTTGAACATCTATAATTGGGTTATATTGTTCAAATATGGTTATAGATTTCTATCAAATGTATGTCTTTGGAAATGATGGTGATTTTCACTAACCATTATTATTAGATGTTGTTATTGGTGTTATGTAAACATATATAAGAATTTATAAGGTTTTGTTGAGCACTGATTATGTGTGGATTCATCTGTAGATATTATGAATATTGGGATTGTGTTGACCAATAGTTATAGAGAATGTTTTTACTATAGAAATAAGTAGTGGATTCTATGGGACAAAATCTTTTTTTTGTATGATGATCATTATATAAGTTTTTGTCAATTAGTTGTGTGTTTGGGTTGATAGATATCATTGGGCCTCAATGGTGTGTTCTTATTTATCTAATAATTACTATTTTAAATAATTTATCATTGAATTTTGATATTTTCCTAGCATCCAAATGTTGAGTTAATGGGGAATTTCACTATGAAATTCCATAGACTTATAAAATATTTTAATTAGTAATGATAAATAGATTCCAGGATAATTTTAGATGTGGAACCAGGGGTATGTATCTGTATAAGTTATCAGGTGACTGATGTTTTGTTTTTAATCCTGGGTTTCAATGGTATAGAAAAAATGGGTAAATCATTCCATTCTATAACTATCTGATGTAGGTAAATGATCACATGTGGTTTATGATAACACAAGGATAAAATTATTAATTTTTATAGAAGATTGTATATCATATTTATTTATCTATGAATAGACTTGTATAAATATGAATATAAAACAAGAACAGGTTGTTGGTGGAATAATCAGTTTATACTCACACCATAAGTGGTCTCATTAGGGAGTATGTAGAATTTATGTATCAAATATCTTGAAAAGTATTTTTTTCATTATATAGAGCTTAATAAGTATGGGTGTTCTTAGTGTAGTTGTTTATATGGAAGTTTGTACATGTTTTTTCTTCTAGATGAGATAATGTTTATTTCTGGATTTTTCATGTTAACTTATATGACAACCCATGGAATATCATGCAAGTTTTTTTTGTAATTTGAGAAAATTTATTGTTATAATTAAATTTATGATACCACTAACATGTTATTAGAACAATATTTTCTTGTTAATTATCTGATTCTGATTAGATTCATTCATATATTTCTTATAGTGAATTTTTCTATTTTTATAATTACCAAAAATGATATAGTTTCCATAATAATATCAATAAATTTACCCCCAACACATGTCACAAAACATTGTAATATGTGGAGACACATCTAAGTCCAAATGGTCTCTAATATGAAGTATATTTTTGTAGGTGGCTCCTGGGTCAAGTCACTATAAAGTTTATTATATAAATGGGCTAAAACAATGTTGAATCAACATTCAATTTTTTTATAGGTGGTATTAAGTTTATGTTTATTGATTGTTTTTTATTTGGAATCTTGTAGAAAAAGTACTACGAACTTTTGTAAACAAGGTAAAAAGATTATTCTTGGGATCCTTTATACCATGTACATGTGATTAGTTGAGAATCTAAGGGAACTAATTGATCGAATCATTTGTATTTTTATAGACAATTTATTTCCACATTAATTGGCACACATGGGTGTGATATTGTTAGTTTATGGGATTGGAAACTTATCATATAATGTCAAATGAGGATAATTCTTACATCAAGATATACAAATAAGAACACACAACATGTATAAGTGCCTCAAATTATTACATGGAATATAGAATATGTTATATGGGGTTGGGATATTTAATGTGTCAATAACAAGCTAAAAAATGTTTTCCATTTTAGCTTCATTTTGGTATCCTAATTTATTATACTAGGTATGTGGTTCTGAGTGAGAATTATTGGTTTTTATATGTGTGCCTTATATAGTCCTAAGTCTAATATGATTTTTCCTATATGTGATGATGTAAATGTATTATTAATTTAAAATGACAACAATGTGATAAAAAAAAATTAAGCATAGCTTCTTGGATTCATTCAATAAATCCATCCCACATTGGACATTTTGGATATGAGTGACATGTTATGCCTGAATCTGAAATCTGAAAGAAATTCTCCATGAGGAAATATTGTATATCATATTGGTGTTGTATGAATGGGTATGGGTGGTGATATGAGATTTCGTAAACAACATTGAATATTTTTGATATACATATAATCCTATTGTTTCTACTGATCATCAATTTTTTACATTTTCATTATACAACCAATAAAGGCTTCGTTGGAGATTCAAGAGTGAAGATATGTGGTTCTATAAAAAAATACATGAGATGAGGAACTAGAGGGTTAGGTTAAGGCCCCTTACATCATGGGGATCATGAGACAAGTGTATAGGATCTGAGATTGGTGGTACAATTGTAGTTGATGGACAGTTATGGACCATGGAAAGACATTTATCTCTAGGCGAGCATATTTTTCATCATTCATAGTATTGAAAGGGGATTTTATGGAGTTTATCCCAATGTGTATTATCTTGTAAGTACATTAAATATCATCACCCACCATTATTTCAAGGTGATTGTGGATTATAAGATGTATAGAATCTTATAAAATCAAGGTGAATGATATCTGACAATCATCAGACACTACAATGTATGGGGGATAAGTTAGCTATGTATATTCATAGAGAACAATTTAAATAATGGTGGGATATGTGGGTATAGGTAGGCGGGAATGTAACACCCCGATATTTTATGAAAAGAATTCTTTTTAATTTCATTAATGTCTTGTGTTGTGCGCTACACCAAAAGGAGCTTGCACAACACACATCCTTGACTTTCCTTGTATTACACACAATCGCGACCTTCCTCGATAGCGTGTGTTATACGCAATACCGGGTTTTACTAAACAACAATATAATATTATAATATTGTTATGAACTAGACGTTATGAATAGTATTAACTAAATTTTGAATTTCATAACATTGTTATTCATCTTACACATTCTCTAGAACATGGTATAAAAAGAAAATAAATTTTTCGGGTAAAATAAGTATTTTTCAAAAAATGCAGTTTTGCCGCCATTTGATGGCGCACCCACTTTAAATTTAGTTTTTGAAAAGTTTATAAGTTCAATTTGAAAAAATTGAATTGTTCTTTAGAATCATGATATAAAAATTTACTTTGGATAAATTTTTCATATTATTCTGATAACTTTCATATTTTAATGAATAGTAAAAACACGCTATATTTTAATTAAAAACAACTTTTTTCATCGCAATACATTATATGGATAAATTATAATATTTAATGTTTTTAAAGTGTAAATAGAATATATTTTTACCATTTAATCCAATGATGGTCAATGTAATTAATATCACTTTGAGATTGGACATAAACGAGTGTCAATCTTTTGATAGATATTGTTTCATAAAAACACGCTATTTGTTTTAACAGCGGGATTTAATTATAAAATTAATTAATGAAACTTCTATGTTATGAATTTGGTAAAATAGACTTCATTTTTGAATTCATAATATCAAATGTAGCTTAGGGTAAAATTTTGGCATTGTTCTGAAAAACTTCAATTTTTGATGAATAGTGAAACTATTAAGTGGTAGTTAAAAAACTGAATTTTTCATAAAACATAATTTTACCGCTTCTGTGAATGGAATTTCAAAAAATCGAGATGCACGGTTGATATCAGTAAGTAAAATGTGGTTCAATTAGATGAAAATAATTTTTGATGAATTGTAACTTTTTACTTTTATTTACCGCGGTTAATAGTAAATAGAGTAATTAATGGTAAAAATGATATTACTATTACCCTAAGACATGACCTAATTCTATTGGACAAGTGGAATTAGACCAAAAACAACCTTAGGAATAAAATATGGCCATTTAGGCCCACATGGATTAGATTTGGACATTTATTATTAATTTATTTAAAGAAGGGTTTAAATTGTTAAAATCAAAGTTTAATAAGTATATCATTTTTAATATAGGGTTATACATACGATAAATTCGACTATAAATATTCATTATAAATATAAAAAGATTTCCTACATAATTATATTTTATTTATAATTTTTAGACTTTATATAAGTTAATTTATTTATGACACAACGATGATGCAGTAATTACCTTTTTAATAAAATATTAACATAATTGATGTTATAAATGCCCAAATAAATGTAATTTGAGACTTTTTATGAATTACACTAATTTTATAGGTTAATATGACATGTTATTGTTGATTTAAGTAACTTGGTTCGAACGTATCATTCTGTTATGAATTTCATAAAAATCATTTACCAAATTGTGTCAAAATTGACATAAATTAGTTTTTAAAACAAATATTATATTATTAATTGTTATTTAATTCCTAAAAATCTAAGGTTCGGCAAAATGACTTATCTAAGGATATATATATTAATAATTAACAACTTGGGGTTCGTTTGGCATGTTATAGTAAGTGTATTAACCATATAGTGTAAGAAAACAAAAAGACACGGTAAACGTTAAATTATTTAACTTAGAGTTAAATCTAATTGATAAGGTTAAAATAATAACCTAAACTTGTCTAAATCCTATTGGTTGAGAGTATTTCGACCCATCCCCACTTTATCTTCCAAATAAGACCCTTTGGAACCATTATAAACCGAATTTGACTTTAAAATAAAATAAAATATTTAGATTTTCCTAAGGTGCCCCTCTCCTCCCTTATAAAAGGGAGCCTCCTCTCTCTCTTCCTCACACCAATTTGAGCACTCATGCTCGGCCAACCCCTGGAAAAATCCCTTATCCACTTCACTAGAATAATCCTAGAGGTCCTGGTCTTCTTCAAAGACCAATCCAAGTTCTCTAAGTGGAGGATTCAAAGAAGCATTTCAAAGAAGAGGTAATACCCATTACCGATCTTTTCAATTTCTTTCTTCTTCAACTTATTCTTCTTTAATTGTTTAATGATAAAGTAATAACATCAGTATTACTTACATACTGATATGTTATTATAAATATGAAACAACCCTAATTGACCTTCTATCCATCCTATGGAAAAATGAAATCACCACGCGTGCGTACGTACGGAATACAGTCTCCACGCAATGGTGTAATCTGTTTTTCCAACACCACTTTACTTGGATGGGTATAATGGTGTAAAGAATAACTATAATTATTTATTATAACGTCATAATGATTCTGATATATTGTATCATCCACTCCAATTCAATTCAATAATTATGGAAATGATATCATCACTCGTGCGTACATACGGACTACCATCTCCACGACGTGATGAGATTCATTCTCCATGTTAAACATTAATGAATGATTATAAAGTATATATACTGAATAGTAATGAAATATATTACATAATAATGATACTGTATTTATGTATATATATATGTATGTCATCCAATTAATTCCATTCAATTCAATAAGGAAACGAAAACAGTGTTCATGCGTACGTACGGTCTACCGTCTCCATGAACGGTGTATTTCATTCATTTATCGATCTATTATATATATGTATATTCTGAATATATATTATATATAAATCATGTTTTATATTCTGTAATTATGTAATCATGATCTAAGTAATCATATGAATAATTACAAGTCAAAACAAGGACGAAAAATGAAACGATTTTACCCAAAATGCTCTTTAACATGGAATTTACAAAAGAACGGGTAATATAAGATCATATATGATATCATAACAACGAATAGGATTCTGTAATATGTTAATGACATTATTTAAATCATTATACAGGAGGTTCGGACACTTATAAAGCAAATCGGACCTAAGGTAAGGGATAATTTCACAAATCTCATTTTTATCCGAGATTGCTTCTTCGTAAGTATTTACTGGGGTTATTTCTATCATCTATGTCCATGTTTTATAAAAGTGTTTTCATGTATGTTTAATGTCATTTTTATGCATTTTTTACTTTTACTACAAGGTATTTATGGAATCTTTCTTTTACGAGGTACTTTTTGACTTTTCCGACAAAAGTACGAGAAAAATGTTATTTTTAACTTATACGGCGTTAATGGATTTTTACAGTTTTATAAAGCCATATTTTCATGAAGCTTCCTCCAAAAGATTTCATGACTATTTTCAAGAAAATCCATTTCTTTTATAATTTCATGACATTTTGTAAAAAGAAAATGATTTTAAAGAAGAAAGGATATTTTCCTCAAGAATTCATTTCAAGTGTTTTATCAAAACCATTTTCTATCTAAGATGAAAATATTTCATAAGTGTATGTTTCAAGTATAATTTATTTATGATTTACATGGTTTCACTTTTCTTATTATGAAATGATATCCATTTCTTTTATATGGATTATGTGATGATGTGATGATGTTTATCAAACCCATTTTATTCGTTGGGTTATTATGAATGATGTATGTTTATTTTCTTGCACAAGTAAGAATGATATCTTTATGAGATGGGTGGGACCTATATATCCCCCCAATTCATTGGGTAATGATTTATATATCTCATGAGATAGACAGGGCTGGAATGGTAGGTTATACCGGTTCAGTAAAACCGGACTGAAACGAGGGTGACTCGGTTCAGAAAGGGACTTTTTCCACTAAGATGGTCTTAGCAGCAATGCCTTGGCTACTATGGATATCATATCAAGTGCTTAATGTTTTTACACAATTAAAAGATTTATTCCCATGATATTTTATCAGGATTAATGTTTCTTTATGATATATGCCTTACGTACTTCCAAGATTTATGTCTTTGTTCTGATTTTGATGTTTAGATTTTATGTTGAAGTTATTGCATTCAAATGTTTATGGATTGTTTTATGTTCTCTATGATTACTCTTACTGAGCATTTGAGCTCACCCTTTTATATGTTTTCTTTTCCCCAGGATATAAAGAAAGGTTTTAGGTATAAAGAAAAGAAGATCTTTTTGGGAGATGTTGAAGATCTTTCACCACGATTAGAAGATTATATTCCGAGTTTCCAAAGACACTAAACAATTACGGTCCTTGTGTGTTTGTTTTAATTATGTATCAAGTATTCCGCAAATGTAATGTAATTTCCATGTACGTCAGGCTTCGGGTCTCTACAGTTGGGATCAGAGGAAAGGTTTAGTCAACCTTTGGAAACTAGGATACGAAAACGTTAGTGAGATCCCTAGAGATATTTCTAAGGTATGTCTAGGGATGTCCCTAAGGATAAGTATTCGTATAGGATATAGTCCTAGAACTAAGGTAGGGATCTTCGAATTTAACCTAAGATGTTTGATATTGAAGGTACTCCCCTGTTATTATGTTGTTTTGCCTATTATGATTTTGGTCTCTCACACTATTTTTTATGGGTTTTAGAAAATGGCTGGAAACAGGAAGATTCTTGATAATGGAGAATATGATGGACAATAGAATGATATTCTTCGTGATCGAGAAAATGAAATGGGATTTGGATATCCAAACATCATTATTATGCCGAATCAGCAATCTCATAATATGATCAATAAAGTGAAATTTGGTAAGTTTCCTGACTCGGCTAATAAGAGAAAGATGGAGTTTCATGATGATCATAGAGGAAAGAAAGTTCAATTTCCCCTATGTAAATCATGTGGGAAGAGGCATCAAGGAAAATGTTTCAAAGGAACTGGAAGATGCTTTGGGTGCAGAAAAAAAGGACACAAAGCAAGTAATTGTAAAGGAAAAGGTTCAGTTAACACCCGGGATGAGGATAATGGTATTGCTACGACATCAACAATGGTTAAATGTTTTAAATGTGGAATGTACGGGAATTATGAAAACCAATGCCCTAATGGAAAGTCTCATGAAGAGAATCAGTATGGTCATATGGGTAGTATTTATGTTGATGATGATGAAGAGACGACAAATGATATGTGAGATGAAATAATTGTTGAAGCTCGGTCAATGGTTTAAGAATGTAGTAGAATGATTACAATTTTAACAGGTTTAATGTTATATAAGTAATCTCATGGTACTATGGAATAAAGAGACATCTAAGGATTGTTACACTGTTGTTTTTCCTTATGTTTTAAAAGTGTATGATGAATGGTATCAGTAACCATGAAAGGTTATTCAGATACTTTTGGAAAGTAGATGATATGCGCATAATGAAGGGATAATGAGAAAATTAAATGTTTGATAGTATTCATGAGCTCATGACTGATATAAGGAGAAGGTTATATCATGGTTTGAGTATATAGAATTTTTGGATTTTGGTATGTGGAAAGAGTTAACTTTTGACAGCATTCATGTTTTCACTAAGGTTTAATGGGTATTAATTTTTCAAGAGAATACATGATTAAGGTATTCACATGATTGGAATGTGACCAACAAGATATATGGGGGATAAATGATGGTATTCACATGCTTGGTTCATGACATTTTAATTAATCATTTTCTTTATACTATGAGATTGGACCGAAGTATTTTAGATAAGCCTAAATATTGGAATGGATTATGTTGGACATAAGTTAGTATTAAGGATATACCTTTTTTTGATATTATTTATGGGATGTTATAGTAATGTAGATTTAGAAAAAGGACAACCTGCAGGACGGGCGAAAGCCCATCGCATCGGACAAGGCTGTGGGAATCGAACCCACAACCGAAGTGCGACTAGCCTTTATCACCTATTATTGTCCTACAGGAAGTCCCTGGTTTGTAGAAACTAGTTTTATTTTATTAAGTGACGTGATAGATGAAGTATAAGTTCATTTTTTCGTATACGATTAACCTCACCATGAATGAACTTATGTATATTTGATAACTTTTGCTAACCTTTTGTTTGAAAAAGATGGAATGACCCATCATTCTATCACATGATCTGTTAACACTTCATGAATAAAAAATTCAACTTCATTTCTTTAAGTGATGAAGTGGAAATTGTTCAAAGCATGAACAACAGTGAGATTGTACCAAAATCAAGTAAGTATTTCTTCTAATTCAAATTTTTCAACTTTAGGGAAATGATATTGAAAACCAAAAATGTTGTCCTAGTGATCTTATATCCGATGAATTAGATGGTACCTTAGATCATCACATATTTATGGCTTTATGATTGTTGACTTTTTCATAGCCATGTTCTCTACCACTCTCCATCAGAAAATGATGGTTAGATTTCTCTTCCATATCCATATTTTCACCTATGTTCTCCTATGTGGATACCCAGTGATTAGTTAACTTGGGTAACCATTACGTTTCATACTTTAGTTTTTAAAGATAAGTTTTGGAATTCCTTTTTACGATGTGGGTTTCTATCAAAGAAACTTTCAAATAGTAAACCATTTATAACCCAGACGAATTTTGAGGGTGAAATTCATTTTAAAGGGGGTAGAATGTAACACCCAAAGATTTTATGAAAAGTATTATTTTTAATTTCATTAATGTCTTGTGTTGTAAGCTACACCAAAAGGAGCTTTCACAACACGCATCCTTGACTTTCCTTGTATTACACGCAATCGCGACCTTCCTCGATAGCGTGTGTTATATGCAATACCGGGTTTTACTAAACAACAATATATTATTATAATATTGTTATGAACTAGCCGTTATGAATAGTATTAACTAAATTTTGAATTTCATAACATTATTATTCATCTTACACATTCTCTAGAATATGGTATAAGAACAAAATAAATTTTTCGGGTAAAATAAGTATTTTTCAAAAAATGCAGTTTTGCCGTCTTTTGATGGCGTGCCCACATTAAATTTAGTTTTTGACAAGTTTATAACTTCAATTTGACAAAATTTAATTTTTCATTAGAATCATGATATAAAAATTTACTTTGGATAAATTTTTCATATTATTATGATAACTTTCATATTTAAATGAATAGTAAAAACACGCTATATTTTATTTAAAAACAACTTTTTTCATTACAATACATTATATGGTTAAATTATAATATTTAATGTTTTTAAAGTTTAAATAGAATATATTTTTACCATTTAATCCAATGATGGTCAATGTAAATAATATCACTTTCAGATTGGACATAAACGAGTGTCAATCTTTTGATAGATATTATTTCTTAAAAACACGCTATTTGTTTTAACAGCGAGATTTAATTATAAAATTAATTAATGAAACTTCTATGTTATGAATTTGGTAAAATAGACTTCATTTTTGAATTCGGAATATCAAATATAGCTTAGGGTAAAATTTTGGCATTGTTCTGAAAAACTTCAATTTTTCATGAATAGTGAAACTACTAAGTGGTAGTTAAAAAACTGAATTTTTCATAAAACTTAATTTTACCGCTTCTGTGAATGGAATTTCGAAAATTCGAGAGACACGGTTGATATCAGTAAGTAAAATGTGGTTCAATGAGATGAAAATAATTTTTGGTGAATAGTAACTTTTTACTTTTATTTACCGCGGTTAATAGTAAATAAGGTAATTAAAGGTAAAAATGATATTACTATTACCCTAACACATGTCCTAATTCTATTGGACAAGTGTAATTCGACCAAAAAAAACCTTAGGAATAAAATATGGCCATTTAGGCCCTCATGGATTAGATTTGGACATTTATTATTAATTTATTTAAAGAAGGGTTAAAATTGTTAAAATCAATGTTTAATAAGTATATCATTTTTAATATAGGGTTATACATACGATAAATTCAACTATAAATATTCATTAGAAATATAAAAAAATTTCCTACATAATTATATTTTATTTATAATTTTTAGACTTTATATAAGTTAATTTATTTATGACACAACGATGATGTAGTAATTACCTTTTTAAGAAAATATTAACATAATTGATGTTATAAATGCCCAAATAAATGTAATTTGAGACTTTTTATGACTTCCACTAATTTTCTAGGTTCATATGACATGTTATTGTTGATTTAAGTAACTTGGTTCGAACTTATCATTCTGTTATGAATTTCATAAAAATCATTTACCAAATTGTGTCAAAATTGACATAAATTAGTTTTGAAAAACAAATATTATATTATTAATTGTTATTTAATTCCTAAAAATCTAAGGTTCGGCCAAATGACTTAGATAAGGATATATATATTAATAATAAACAACGTGGGGTTCGTTTGTCATGTTATAGTAAGTGTATTAACCATATAGTGTAAGAAAAAAAAAGACACGGTAAACGTTAAATTATTTAACTTAGAGTTAAATCTAATTGATAAGGTTAAAATAATAAACTAAACTTGTCTAAATTCTATTGGATGAAAGGATTTCGACCCATCCCCACTTTAGCTTCGAAATAAGACCCTTTTGAACCATTATTAACCGAATTTGACTTTAAAATAAAATAATATTTTGAGATTTTCCTAAGGTACCCCTCTCCTCCCTTATAAAAGGGCACCTCCCCCCTCTCTTCCTCACACCAATTTGAGCACTCAAGATCGGCCAACCCCTGGAAAAATCCCTTCTCCACTTCCCTAGAATAATCCTAGAGGTCTTGGTCTTCTTCAAAGACCAATCCTAGTTCCATAAGTGGAGGATTCAAAGAAGCGTTTCAAAGAAGAGGTAATACCCATTGCCGATCTTTTCAATTTCTTTCTTCTTCAAATTCTTCTTCTTTAATTGTTTCATGATAAAGTAATAACATAAGTATTACTTAAATACTGATATGTTATTATAAATATGAAACAACCCTAATTGACCTTCTATCCATCCTATGGAAAAATGAAATCACCGCGCGTGCGTACGTACGGAATACCGTCTCCACGCCGTGGTGAAATCTGTTTTTCCAACACCACTTTACTTGGATGGGTATAATGGTGTAAAGAATAACTATACATAGTTATTATAACATAATAATGATTCTGATATATTTTATCATCCACTCCTATTCAATTCAATAATTATGTAAATGATATCATCACTCGTGCATACGTACGGACTACCATCTCCACGACGTGATGAGATTCATTCTCCATGTTAAACATTAATGAATGATTATAAAGTATATATAATGAATAGTAATGAAATATATTACATTCTAATGATACTGTATTTTTGTATATATATATGCATGTCATCCAATTAATTCCATTCAATTCAATAAGGAAACGAAAACATCGTTCATGCGTACGTACGGTCTACCGTCTCCATGAACGGTGTATTTCATTCATTTATCGATCTATTATATATATGTATATTCTGAATATATATTATATATAAATCATGTTTTATATTCTAGAATTATGTAATCATGATCTAAGTAATCATATGAATAATTACAAGTCAAAACAAGGACGACAAATGAAACGATTTTACCCAAAACGCTCTTTAACATGGAATTTACAAAAGAACGGGTAATATAAGATCATATATGATATCATAAAAACGAATATGATTCTGTAATATGTCAATGACATTATTTAAATCATTATACAGGAGGTTCGGACACTTATAAAGCAAATCGGACCTAAGGTAAGGGATAATTTCGCAAATCTCATTTTTATCCGAGATTGCTTCTTTGTAAGTATTTACTGGGGTTATTTCTATCATCTATGTCCATGTTTTATAAAAGTGTTTTCATGTATGTTTATTGTCATTTTTACACATTTTTGACTTTTACTACATGGTATTTATGGAATCTTTCTTTTACGAGGTACTTTTTGACTTTTCCGACAAAAGTACGAGAAAAATGTTATATTTAACTTATACGGCGTTAATGGATTTTTACGGTTTTATAAAGCCATATTTTCATGAAGCTTCCTCCAAAAGATTTCATGACTATTTTCAAGAAAATCCATTTCTTTTATAATTTCATGAAATTTTGTAAAAAGAAAATGATTTTAAAGAAGAAAGGATATTTTCCTCAAGAATTCATTTCAAGTGTTTTATCAAAACCATTTTCTATCTAAGATGAAAATATTTCATAAGTGTATGTTTCAAGTATAATGTATTTATGATTTACATGGTTTCACTTTTCTTATTATGAAATGATATCCATTTCTTTTATATGGATTATGTGATGATGTGATGATGTTTATCAAACCCATTTTATTCGTTGGGTTATTATGAATGATGTATATTTATTTTATGGAACAAGTAAGAATGATTTCTTTATGAGATGGGTGGGACCTATATCTCCCTCCAATGCATTGGGTAATGATTTATATATCTCATGAGATAGACAGGGCTAGAATGGTAGGTTATACCGGTTCAGTAAAACAGGACTGAACCGAGGGTGACTCGGTTCAGAAAGGGACTTTTTCCACTAAGATGGTCTTGGCAGCAATGCCTTGGCTACTATGGAAATCATATCAAGTGCTTAATGTTTTGCCACAATTACAAGATTTCTTCCCATGCAATTTTATCAGGATTAATGTTTCTTTATGATATATGCCTTACGTACTTCCAAGATTTATGTCTTTGTTCTGATTTTGATGTTTTGATTTTATGTTCAAGTTATTTCATTAAAATGTTTATGGATTGTTTTATGTTCTCTATGCTTACTCTTACTGAGCATTTGAGCTCAGCCTTTTATATGTTTTCTTTTCCCCAGGATATAAAGAAAGGTTTTAGGTATAAAAAAAGAAGACCTTTTTGGGAGATGTTGAAGATCTTTCACCACGATTAGAAGATTATATTCCGAGTTTCCAAAGACACTAAACTATTACGGTCCTTGTGTGTTTGTTTTAATTATGTATCAAGTATTCCGAAAATGTAATGTAATGTCCATGTACGTCAGGCTTCGGGTCTCTACAGGGAATGTTATACTAGAATGGAAGGATTTTGGGACATGGTTCATTAAGAGTGTTTTTCTCAAAGACGACTAAGGTTGAATGATCCCATATGATTAGGAACCTACAATACAGAGATACAATGGATATAAATTAAGAAAATTGGATGACATACATTTCCCATTTTATCCCTCTATAGAAGGTTATGAAATTTATATAGTGAGGTGTTTTCAGATGGCATATTTAATTCCATCATTGTCTGGGTAAACATTATCTGGTTAACCACATTCATAGATGTGGTGATCTAGGATTTGATAACTGATGGTAATTTGTTGGAAATGACTAAATCTTCCAATGTGATGGTGTTGAATGAGGCTAGAAGTGATTTTTTGGTTTTCCACAAGGAAGGATGTGCGGAGTCTAATTAGGTCAGTCAATATTGAGATTCATGTAGGATAATGAGGATTGGGTCATGAATTTTATGATTTTAGTGTGGGTTGTTTGGTCATATTCAACACCAAAGAGATTTTCCTACAATTCTGTGATGAGAATTCCGGATAATGGGAGACATAAAGAGGTTATAAGAAGAAATTTTAGACTCCTAAGACATAGGTATTGGAAATGATTAAAGATTCAATTGTATAACATAGAGCCATATGAAGACATTGATAATGAGATTACATTTTCATAGAAGTTATGGGATCTTACAATTGTTAGATGTATTCCATTATTATAGGTATTATAATTTTATAATTTATACTTAGTGGAGGGGACAATAATAATTCTATTATTTGGAATATAATTTTTAGGGTTTGAGTGATCCAATGTCTTGTTTTCTATATGTTTATAAGGCATAATATGTTCTCCAGTATATTTGATGAATTTCAGAGATTTAGGCCTTGAATTATACGTTATGTAAAGTACAGGTTGGGATAAAAGGTTTTTCCAAACCCTACACCCCTTACCTAGATGCAGCATGGCCCCATTTTGAAAAGGTGAATGGTTCCTAAAACTAGGATAGTAGAGTCACACGATCTTTTAGAATTCCTAAATTATGATTCATAATTTAATTCATGGGTTATGAAGGGTTTTCAAAACATTACTCCCTATCATGTGTGGTGGCATTCCCTTTATAAAGTTCCCCCACAATGGCTACACATATATTAGAAAACGGTGTGTCTAGTTGTGCATGGGGATGACCCCTTTGGATAGTGTGTTAATAAATATGGCACATTGATAGACAAACCATGCGTCCTAACAATGATTCTGTTTAATTTTTTTGGAAATTATAAGAACACCCCTCCCTCTTTTTTCATTCATTCTTCTCCTTTCAGTCCAATTTTTTTCACCATCTCAAATAGTTGTGGGAGATACATCCTCTCCTATACTGTACAGATGGTTTTATTTTCTCTGATGAAGGATTTTTTAATCAATATTTTTGATCGATAGGTCATGGTATTTTTCTATATTAAGATTTTATTACCTTAAAACTCATATTAGAGGTTGGTATTTGAAGAATGAATTATTATAAAATAGTTTAGGTAGTTCATGGGTTTTTACTTATTTTTAAGCATGATTTGTGTTATAATGTAAATTCGCAAATGTCGGGTGGTTATAGTGTGGCCATTAAATTATATAAATATATTTTATATATAAAAATTATTATTCTTATGGGTAATACCCAAATAATTGAATCAATTATTTCCAGGTATGGCATGGTATAGGTGAAACAAGGTTTCCAAATTTCATGGGAATCATTTGAAGGTTATTTAATTAAATGAATTGTTTTATGCATTTTTCTATTCTATTTTAAAAGGTTTGGAATGGTCTAGATACATGAGGTTATGACGATCACCAGATTTTAGGAAATGAATGTTTCATTAATAGTTAATGTGTAGTGGGACATGGGACGGGCTGACAATTTGGAGTGGGTTATGTTGTTCACATTATGCATTGGAGTTCAAAAATATGGTGTGGATTAGGATAAGTGGTTGATTTTCCATCACCATTGAATGGAGACATTGCAGTTTGAGTCATGTAAAAATAGGTAGGACACAATGAGTTAGTGTTTACCATTAATTATAGGTGGAGGACTCCATATTTATACGTATTTATGGATGGTGTTGGCTATATGCGATAGAGGATGTGATTACCATATAAATATATGGTAGATGATATATGAAACGATCAGTTATAGGGTGAGGATCTATATATTTGTTTGGGATGATGGGAGGGGTTTATTGGACAATTAATATAACAATTATTTTGGATTTTTTGTTGTTATGTTGATAGTATTTGTTTTATTTATTTCTTAAGGGACTCATGATTGATTTAAGACAATGGACTATTGGTCTATTGGTGGATTATTCAATATAAATCAACAGGAATAATGATATGTTTATTAGAAATATCAATGGGATTTTATATTTATATTATATGTGGTATACATTGAGCAAGTTGGCATGAATTTACAGGTGAATTATGTATTGTTTTGAATGTGGGATCCAAATTTGGGATAATATATAGACACTTCAACCCATTTTGATGTTGGCCGATGTATGTAAAAGTTCACTTGTGGATAATTAAAACAAGTGGAGGGAGTAATGTATTTTATTTTTATTTTCTATTTTATTTATTTTATAATCCTTAAATTCAATAAATATGTTTTTAAGATAGGGATATCATGGTGGGGGAATTATGAGTTCATATTCACAACATGAATGGGCCACTTAGGATGATTGCGTACATTATGTCTTTGAGACCAGGTATCTGTCTAGGTTCATGGACTAGAGAATTGTGAGAAGGGATGTAATAGGTTAATGAATTTGAATGGTATTTGTTCCATATTGTCACAAATGCTGAGATTATGTTTATTTTTCAATATTTCTGCCTATCAAAAATATCATTCATGGGAAATGAGACATGTTTTTTTATAATGGTCATTACATGTATTGATATAATCATATGGTATGATACCTTGGGAATATTATTATTACTTTTGATTAATTATTCTTTACTTGTGTTTGATTACATGAATCCATAGTGATTTTATGTTATTATGACCTTTTCTTTTATGATTTTCCCTTAGAAGTTATATACTCCACAATTTATCTTAATGAACCCTCATAGTTTGTTTGCATCATTTTTCTATACATGGCGGTGCTCTTAAGGCCTATTGACCTCTATCATGGAGAACATATTTATAAGATTATCTTTGATTATGTAAAAAAAATTGACTTTTTTTATTCATGCAAATTAAAAAATGATATACATTTTGGGGGATTTTTGATCAAAATTTGAATTATAATAAATATAAGATGAGGATTGTTCCATAAATTCAACATCAACAAAAATTTTTAAAAAACATTTATAATTTAAAAGATTACAACTTTATTTAATAAATTTAACTCATTATATATTTTTCAAATGTGGCGAACATTTTCATTGCCAATGTACTTTTATACAAAAAAATTAAAATTTTATTTTTTAACTAATATGGTTACTGTTATAAAAATTTGGAAATCCAGTTTACATAAATCAATATCTAAATAGGATTAAAATAAATAATAAAATCAATAATGTATAATGTGTGAAACCAAATTTTTAGGAATGCATATATTTATGCATAATAATTAATTTTGATTAAATTCTATGACCAATATTATGTTCCATGATGTAAAACTCTTTATGGTTAAATATATTACATGTATTTGATATTTAAAACAATAAAAAATAATTGGACCCACGTTAATTATTAATGAATTAAAAATGATAAATACACTTTTTAAATAGAACTAAAATATTTTTTTTTATAAAATGTGTCGAATATTATTTAAAAAACTAATTTTTATTTCAAAATACATTACTAAAATTCTTAAATATGTTCTATGTTTTTTAAATATTCTCCTAAATTTACTGTTATTGTTGATATCATGTGGATATCATAAAATATAAATATTTATAATAATTCTATATTTTTATTACTCACCAAAATATAAATTTTTTTAAAAGTTCCTAAAATTCACTCGATTTAAATTATGAAACGATATATCGAAAAATATAAATTCGTATTAAAAAATTAAAATTCAATGATCATAAAATATAATTTCAATATCATAATGAGTAACATGATAAAATATATTTTCATAATGTGATTTTTGGAATCATCCAATTTCTATCAATATAGTTGAATTAAAATGCATAATATTAATATATATTTTGTAAATCCTTAATAATGTTATCCAAGATAATAAATATGGAACCACATAGTGAATCTACATATTAATTGATGGTAATGAATGAAATGTTGGTAGTTTTAAATGGAGACACCGATTGAATTGATCTTCTAGTGATTTTCATGTTCTTGAACATCTCCCATTATTAATTTCTTTTAAGTCATACATGTTGATGTCCATTAGAGTATTAGACTGGGGAAACCCATGTGATTCTATATCGATTATATTATTAGAAAAATTTAACTTTTAATGGAAGGCCTCCTATATATTATTTCATTTCTTCTCCTTTTAAAATTTATTTTCAGAAGCTGCTACTCCTATTTATACACATTGAATCAATGCATATGTTTTTGTTTTCACATTTAATAATTATAGTTATATATATATTAAATGTAATTTTTTCTTCAATATATAATGTTTTAAACTATGATAAAATATATTTATCATAGCATTTTTATAATTAAATTTTAAATAAAACCATATAATTTT
Organism: Viscum album; assembly: GCA_963277665.1. NCBI lineage: Eukaryota > Viridiplantae > Streptophyta > Magnoliopsida > Santalales > Viscaceae > Viscum > Viscum album. Next base: position 1,649,037,324 of record OY728133.1, read on the forward strand.
ACTCTTTTACTCTCTTAACTAAACTGATCCTTTTAAATATTAACAGATTAACCAAAATTTTTAATTTATAATATTTTATGTGTCCTAATGATGAATAATATATAAATTATAAAAAAATTTATCCATTATCAAATGTATTTATTTTTCTAAAAAAACATTGTGAATTAGAAATCTAAATATCTCTTGAAGATGTAACCATCAATGGGAACAACGGTAAATATATAAAATGAGGATTCGATGTTAAAATAAATTTATAGAAGTTTAATTTTTTAAAATTTATTATTTAAATATTTTTTTAAGGAAATAATCTTAATGAAAATAAAAAATTTCTAATTAATAGATATAATAGTGTATAAAATCAATTTTTTTAGACAATACGTGTTATTTTAAAATAAAAAATGATATAATATTCAGTATAATTTAGCATGGACCTAGGTGATAAAATATAATATTCATTAAATATAATTCAAAATAATCATGGACTAGAAATTATATGAAAAACCCCATGAATACATGAAAAAATTTCCATACCAATAATGAACTTATTATTTTTTTCAAAAATATTATTTTTCCTCAATATCAGAAAAAATAACTCTTCATTCCAAATAAAAAAATATTATAATCATCCCAAAAATATGAAATGGCCTTCTAAGTGTTTTCCACAAACCATATTGACATACATCATTGTAATGTTGATAGATGCTTCAAATAGTACATATTTATAATTATGAAAATGAAATTATAAATTCTTTGTAACAGATGGAATAAAGTTACCATAAAAAATAATTTAGTTGTAATGAATTAATAAGATACAAATATTTTTATATAATTTATTTCAAAATGAATAATAAAAAATGAAAATGAAACACACATTTGAAAAATAAATAAATGAAAACATAGAAGAAAATATATTAGTTTTGATGTTATATTTTATTAATAAATATAAAATGAAAATTGATAATAACATAATGAAATGAATTTTTTGAATCAAAATTCACATATACTTGGATATTATAAATATCAATAAAAAAAGGGTGTTAAGGAATGCACATAAAAATGTCATAAAATATAAAAGGATTATCAAACATGAATTAAATTGTGTAGTAATTACACCATATTAATCAAAAAATTATGTAATTTATGAAAATATTATCACATAATTGAAATTGAGGCAAATAAAACTTATATAATAATAGCACCATCCCAATCATATAATCTCTTAACCTTTAATAATCATATATTCATTGACCATATATTCCGAAACAATATTAATATCTATTACCATTTTCAACGTTCTTTTATATCATATTACTACATTGTTAATTTATATTTTTATTTAATATTACTCAATGATTGGTTGTTTTTTCAGTCATTCCTATCTAATTTTTGTAAAATTAGTTATCACTATTTCATGTTCATGAGTTTATAATTTGAATAATATTTATTATATAGGAACCGATGTTTCACAATTATTTATAATATTCTATATTCAATCAAATTTTTTTTTCTAACGTCTTATATTGGTGAAATCAAAAACAAATATTTATTGAAAATTGTTTTTCAAAAAAATGTGTAATATTAATAAAAATACAACTAATAACATTAAATTAAGATTGAAATAAGTCATTTATTTATTAATACGTCATATTTTCTATAATTAATCCTACAATTCAATAAATAATAAATTTCTAATTCATCATTTATGTAAGGGGTTATGTAGACCAAAATAAAAACATTCTGTGACCAATGTATAGGAATGATCATATAACAATATTCTTACAATATAATAATCAATAAGGTATTAGAATAATATTCATATTTTATTATGTTTTTATAATTAAATTTTGAATAAATAGTATATAAATGTAAATGAATATGATGGAATATTATAATCTTTAGTAAATATTTTTTTTAAAATTATGTGAATATATCTAAGATTGAAAATTATCAATTTATGATATTATTATTATGGAATTTCAATTTTTTTGTGTATGAAAAATAATTATTTTTTTAGTGTTGATTTGTTGTGGTTGTGGAGGGGACATTTTAAAATATAGAGGAGTATAATTTTTTAAATAATTATTTCATATAAAATTTAATTTAATTTTAATGATATGTAGAAGTAGAATTAATAAAATTAATGAATTATGTGTGCATATTGATCAATTCCTCATAGAAAAATTTGGAGTAATTGTTTTGGGATTTTTTTTCTTCACATAGTGATTTAACAATTTGACCATATGTTAGACATTACCATGATCACTAAAATTTTCCTTCGTATCATGTTTTTATTCCTAATTATGAAATTGATTGTATTAAATAATTTTAATTTTAGGAATCAATTTTTTGATTATATACTATTTTAGTAATATTATAAATATATTGAAATTTAATTAAAAAATATAGAATATATAAATATTTAAAAAATAACCTTAAATTTTTTCTTCATAATAAATATAATGTTATGCACTAAATTATATATATTATTGATTTTTGGGTAATTTATCTGGTTTGTATAGGAAAATGGAGAGATATGTAATTTCATTAAAACTAAAAAACCATATTTAAAATATTAGATAATTAAATATATGAATATATACCAAAAATAATCATTTATTTAAATAAAAGTTTAATTAGGTTGAATAGTGTAAAGAATAGGTTTTAATAAATTTATTTAATAAGATATTAATTCATATTTATAGTATTTGGATTTCATAAATGTCACCAAATTTATAAGAATACTATATATTTTTATCATCACCAATGAATTAGCATTTTAATAACTGTCTTTAAAATTCACAAAAGTCTAATTTTTAATCCTAGATTGATAATTAAAATAGTATTTCAGAAAATAAATTTTCTAAATGATATAATTTTTCTAGTATTAAAATTTATGATTATATAAAACAATTTTTTAGGAAAATGTATTTTTCATAATATAACATATTTGAAAATTTCATTTTTAATAAATGATTAATAATGAAAATAACAGTATTAATAATAATAAAAATTTATCCTATTTTATTACTATAGTACTCTCAATAACACTTTATATGATCTATGTGTATGCTAATGAATAATGGTATTCAATTGTGGTGATATATGTACAATGAATCTCATAAGATATTTCCACAATAATGCACATATCCCACTAAGGATTTTTCCGAATTAATACTTGTTGATATTTTTAATTGGTTTGGACTGGGGGAAATCCATGATAATAAAAATCAATTATATAATAGAATAATTAATCCTAATAAAAATACCAATCATATAATATATTATTTCTTCTTATACTAATTTTTTTATAATTTGGTTACATATATTTATCCAGGATAATTAAAAAAATTATTTAAAAATTTTCCACTTTATTACTTACTGACATTTATAAATAAAAAATATAGTGATTGATTTTAAATTTTTTTTCATGATATACAAGATGTATTATATTGCGTATTAATTAAACCAACTCCTTCTACCATGATTATCTAGTAAATTATTAATCACATCACATTACATCAATCACTAGGAGAACTCATTTTGTTGTGTGTAATGAGCATATAATTCATGTTTGCAAAAAAATTTAATATTCCATAACTTTAAATTTTTACCATGAAGTTATCCTATATTCATCAAAATGGATATTTTTTTACATCACAAAAAAATCACATGATGGTCATATGATTATAGGATGTTTCTCATTCTTCTTGTGGGTGGTTTTTCTTATTATCATAAAATAAAAAATATCCTTTTGAAACATTAGTCTATTAATGGTATATTATCATGTATGATTTTATATAGATAAATTTTTGATTTTGATAATAATGTTTCCAAGTTTTTTGGGAATTTTCTAGATTTGATGTCTGGTAGGGATAGTCACAATTAATATACTAGTTTATATTCTCATTGTTTTTATTACTATGTGTTCCATCATGGAATATAGTCGTATTTGATTATCATGTTTTAAACTATTGTAGGGAAACTGATAAAATAGAACAAAATATGGATTCCATGTAATACTGGACACATTCTAAGTGGTTTTGTGTAACACCAACACTTGATTGGTAGATCAGGATCAGATGGAGATTGAATGTTTGTATTGAATCACATGGAGGTTTCCAATCATCCAAAAATAATTAAACCACCCACCCATAGATTAAGATTCACTATTTAATATTGATTTTAAATTTTATTCTATATTGGCTAATTTCATATGGTTTAACATGTTTCATAGAATTAGAGAAACCTAGGGGTATATTTGGGAAATGAACTAGGCCTATTATCCTAGGTCAACATATTGATTGAATCATGTCATATAATATTTCATTTATTACAAATATTTAGAGGATCACATGAAAGAATTTTTCATAATGATTGTGAAGGTGTGTATCATCAATAACTAATGTTCATGTATTATGAAGGATAGGAGGCCAACTTTATGCTTTAAAGCATAAAGCATATATAGAGTAATACATAAGGCTACCAGTCTATACATGATTTTAATGTGGTGTAGGGATTTCCAATGATTAATATATATTGGGTATATATAATAATCATGTGACATAAACACTCAAAAAATATGTCTTCTTAGTGTAGGTTATATGTATGTTACCAGTAACACTATTTCACGCAACTTGGTAATTCATGTTAATATGGTGTTGACAAGGAATTAATATACATTTTTAATGTGTTTACTTCATGTAATAATGTTTAATTAAAATATATAAAAATTATTCAAAATCATCATTGTTATTTTTAACAGAATTCAGTAATGTTCTCAACTATAATAGGATAAATAAGATAGATTTCACATTGTGAAATGATTTTTATGTTTCTATGAGATAGGTTCCTACAATTTTATAAGGATTAATATTGAAAGTCAAATCTATTAGAATGGAGTTTAAAATGTTATTTAAATTTATATTGCTAATAGAACATAAAAGAACATGAATGACTTGAAATATAAAAATGACATTCTATTATATGTTTTCTCATGTTACTCTTCAAGAAAAATATCAACATGTATACATGCTTGTGTATTCATGAATACTAATGTTCCCTAATACTTTATTATGGGTTATGTGAGAATATATCATTTACTCCTATATAAATTTTCTTTCTAGTTCCACCTATCAACTCTTTATTGGATGTATTTCCCAATACAAACATAGTATTCATTGAATCATGAATCAAGGTAGGTGATTCAAGAGAAACATTAATTTTACATTGTTTATATGTAGAAATATCAAAATGATTAGTTCAATGTAATTATTTTTTCAATATTTTTTTTATGATAATAAAATAAAAAACAATAATGAAAAGTTAAATGAGAATCACATTTGTTTTAAAATAATTATATTTTAATAGTATGTTTCCTTAAATTAATGATTTGCATGAATTACCATACTTTCATTTTTTTAGTTGTTCTTACATGCAATGTAAAAATAATAATTTTTCAATGAAATAAATATTATAGTGAAATTTGGAATTGTTTAATATATAATATTATATAGATCAAAATATTCCTAGTTTTTTTATGTCATTTGAGTTTAGTAAAAATGGATGTCTGATATCACTTGTTATGATATTTGATGTATTTATTAATGTATCTGATGTGTTTATCATTTTGGTAGCTAGTGTCTACATTTCAGGGATTTTCATTTTAGTTTTATGTTGATTTATTGGGATGTTGTTATTGTTGTAGTGGTGGAATCAACGGTTGGAATGGAAATAAATGATGATGTGGGATTGGTAGTATTATTGTTTAGTATTTGGAATAAGATAGTTTAATGAAGTGTTGTTGAGGATATTTTATTATAGGTTATGTTTAGATTCTCTATAATATAGACAAATGTTGAAATAAATAAAATTTTCAGAAAATAATGAGTCATATTTAATAAAAAATTTCTTATCATGGAAATTTGAGAAAATATAAAATAGGGGATATAAACTATTAGAGTAAAAAAAATCATATTGAATAATTTAGTTTGAATTTAATGTCACTATTTTAATATAATTTTTATTTTAATGGAATATCAATAAATTGATAGTAATGTTATCAAATAAAGTATAATTTTCATTCAATACATAATTTACTGAAATAAGATATGATTTTCTTGTTACAAAAATTGGGTAGTTATTATTGTTTTGGTATGTTAGAGTATAGTGATATCTTATATTTCATTGTTTCATATATAATAGTTTACCATTACATTGTGGATTGTGTATGGTAATTATATTCATTTAATTTATGACTTTACTTCTTATATAGCACCTTCTATATTGGGAAAAGATACGGACAACTATATATGGTCATAAGATTCTAGTGATTTAACCAAAATCTAAGAAGGAGGTGATATTGATGAATGTATACTACACCACCCTACTTATGTACTTCAATAATAAAAGAGGATGATGATTGGGTGGGTCAAATTATTATGATACCGTATGGATGCAATATATATTTTAGTATGTATTCTCTATCAAATAAATATATTTTGTCAGTTTCATGTTTCACAAAAAAACAAATTTAACATGTACCATGAACAAATTAATTGATATAAAATATTAAATTTCAAGAAAAATGATAATAAATTATGATATTTCTTTTTCAATAATCAATAAGAAATAAATTATAGAAATAGATCAATAAATAATAATAAAATGACCAGGAACATGGAATTCTAACCATTGGGATTTTCATTGAATAATTCATATTTGGTGATAAAAAAATTAATACATTCTATTATGAATATAATAATAAAAATTATTATTATAATATTTAAAATGATTAATGTTTCTATAGATGAATTTATGTGTAGAGATATATAGGAAATCCTTATGTTTATTTTATATATCGCATATGGACATATTAACATTGAATATATATTTATTAAAAAAATGGATGTTGAAGATACTTCCATAAAATTGTAACATTTGAAGGTGTGTATTTTATATATAAAATATAATGTATTATAATTTATAAATTAAAAAATATTAACATTAATAAATAAACATAAAAATTTATTACATACTCTATTTTTTATTACATTTTATATTTTCTATAGTTAATGAGATATTTAAATAGTTTATGAATAATGAGATGATACTAATACAATATGTTTAGATTGTATATAATGTTTAGAAAATAAATAATTAAAATTTGATTTTATTATAATCATTTAATACAAATAATCATATTTTTTGAATGATGTATTTTTTAAATATATTATATAATCGTGTCATTGTTAAATATTTGAAAACTATTAATGAAATTTTTTTTACAATTTAATGTTTAAATGTATAAAATTTAGATAAAACACTTTAATCTTCAATTAGTATGAAATAATATTAATATTTATTAATGTTCAACAGTGGATTTTTCTTATAAAACATTATTTTATGTATATTTTAAATGCTACGTTAAATTAAAAAATAATTTTATTTAGAAATTAAATATTATTAAATGGGTTGTTATTTTTTATATTTCACATTAAAATAAGTTTTTTTGTTCAATATGATCTTGTGGAATAAAAATAAGTTAAAAAATTAATAATATAGATATAGTTATTAAGGAAGTATAATGAAAAGGGGTTAAAATCTGATCTAATGACATAAAATCTCATAAATCCTTAATTATAAGTTTCATATATGATGGTGCAGAAAACCTATAACCACCACTTATTTCATATTTTAAAAACCTTATTTTTATTAAATCTTATACGATATGGAATAAAAATTTATGAAAATGTATCTAAAAACAGGACTATAAAACATTCCATACTCAACCCCCTCAACATTACTAATACCATTGGGTTCATAATTAAATCCCAAACTATTTCAATAATAATATAACTTAATTTTATAATTGATAGACTCTTGATACATAACTAAATCCATATCCTTTATATCAAATGATTTCATTTTAAAAAGGATAGACATTATCAATGTATATATCTTTTCACAATCATTTCCTATAGTCATAACATATTCCCTATTTTTAGAATTTATTATTAAACCATATTTTTTATTTTTATATCATTATTATTTTTATAAAATGATATTACTATTATATAAAACAATAATCTTACTCATTTGAATGTATTATATGTTTTTATTTTGATCGATTAAACCACCAAATGAAAAATTTCACATTATTCCCATCGTTCCAAAAATGAATTAGTTTAATGTCCATATCAATAATGATATTTGATTTTATATATTATCATTTAAAAAATATTTCTGATGAAGGGTGATATAAAAAAATTTGTTAACTTTACACTGTAACTCAATCTTACAGTCAAATTTTAAAAAATAGGTTTTCTGATGGTTTCAATCATGTGGAAGATATCCCTATATCCGTCAAATGAAAATATTAATGAATAATTCAGTTGATCAAAATTTATAAAAATAACCTGACTAATATTTTAATGTGATCATTTCTACATAGAATGATGTTCAACACGTCCAAAATAATAATTGTATGAATCACTAAAAATTAATATCATATAGCGTTCAAAATAAATAGTAGGTTATTAATATAAGTTTATTGGATGATTTAATTTGAATAATACAATTTTTTTAATATTTTTCTACATGTTTTTAAAAAATTATTATTATTGATAATTGAATTTTAGTGTACATTATGATTGTTTTATTGATGTAAGTGTTAATGATAAGGCATTTACATCAAAATTCATTTTAATAGAGATATAATTCATATTCACAAGTTATTTTATTTTTAATTTGTTGCTTATTATACTGAAGAACATATTTTAATTTATTTTAAAAACTAATTTATGTAATAAAAATATTTAATGATTTTGTTATTGCTGAATTATTATTATTATGATATCAAATCCATAAGGATTTCATTTAGAGTCTTAAATAGAAATATAAATTATTATTGATTAAGATTTAATTGGGTGATAATTTTTATCAATATTTTACCAGAATACTATACCATATCAATGTAATACAAAACATTTGAATAAAAAACCAGAATTCTTATCAATAGACAACTAGATGATTAATGTCCAAGGTAAAATCACTCCCAGAAACCAACATAAGGATCATTATTGTAACATCCCAAGTAAATAAATAATATTACATTCTAATGATTATTAATATTTGTGAATAAAATATCAATTTTAATTTTAATGGAATGATATGCTCGATGGCGTACCCAACACGCAACAACGAGTTTCGTTGAAATCTTACGTTGCACATTAATAATGTAATAATATTATTTAAAATGGTAGCTAATGCCTAGCCATTGTAATGGGAGGAATGAAGGGAACTAACTAAAAAATTATTACATATGTTTTTTAAATATTTTTACATTTATCTAATAAATGTTACAGGCTTAAAATTCAAATGAATCTAATTTTAAGAATAAATACTCTAATATTTTTAAAAGATTGTTTTACCGCCTTTTGATGGAGAACCATTTTAAAATTTAACATTTAATAATTTTAAAAAATTTATTTGTCAAAATAAACATTCTATTCCGAATTGGAACATTAAAATTTACTTTGGATAATTATTTGGTATTTTTCTGACAACGTTCGTTTTTAATAAATAGTGAAAAAATACTGCATTTTAATTCAAAACTACTTTTTCATCTAATTTAATTATATAAATATAATGTCCTTTTAATTGGGTTTAAAGTGAAATTAGAATATATGTTTACCATTTAATTCAATGGAAGTCATTATAATTTATTTCACATTGAAAATGAACATAAACATGTGTTTATCTTTTGATAGATATTGTTTCTTAAAAACACGCTATTTGTTTTGACAACGGGAATTAAAAATATAATTTATTAATGAAACTATTATGTTTATAATTTGGTAAAATGGACATGATTTTTGATTTTTTAATATCAAATATAGCTTAGGGTGAATTTTTGGTATTATTCTGATAATGTTTTTCTTTTCAATGAATAGTAAAAAATACTACATTTTAATTCAAAAATGCATTTTCTTCAAAATTATTTATATAGTTAGATTGACATTTTAATTGGTTTTAAGGAGTAATTTAATTATGTTTTTATAACTTAATACAATTTTGTTCATTGGATGTAATTTCACTTTTCAAATTGGTTGTAAAAACAAGTCAATCTTTTGATAAATTTTACTTCTTAAAAACCCATCTTTGGTTTTGACAACAGTATTTACATTTAAATTAATTACTAAAATTTCTTGTGATTGGAATTTGAAAAAATGGATTCCATATTTGGAATCAGATTGTCCAAATTATGTGATTAAAACGTTTTTGTTTTTTTACATTATCAACAGTAACGACAATAATTATCTTTGCTTGTCGTGATTAATTAATAATCGGGTAGTTATGGGGAATAAAATAATATCATAATAATATAAGTGGCACCAACATGTGTCTTAATGCAACTGGTTGTGTCGTGGCCGACCATGGGATGCCTTGTGCCAACCTTGGGACCCCATAGAATCACTTTAGTGTGATAGTGACATTTTATCATTTTATTTTTAAAGAAAGGAGAATATCACAAAAGTATGTAACTCCTAAGTAAACCCATTTTAGTTTTTCTTGTGTAAACATTATCTTAGACTACAAATATTCATTAGAAATATAAAAATATTTACTACATCATATTTTTTTTTTATAATTTTGAGACAGTAAATAAATTTATTTATTTATGACACCATGATGATTCTGCGATTACCTCATTAATAAACGATTTAAATAGAATGAAACAAAAATGTACAATCTAAGACATACACTTGTCCAAAACCTATTGGATAGGAATATTGCAAACTCTGATCATCTTATCTTTGAAATATATAATTTTGGGGCCTTTAATATCCCAAAATTATTTTATAATAATGTAACTTTTCATGACCTTCCAAGAGTTCCCCTCCACCGTCTTATAAAAGGCTCCCACATATACTACCTTTCCCACACCTATCAAGCCATTGTCTCTGAAAAACTATTCCCATTTCATCTCTCCACATCCCTCTCTTCATCATAGAATCCTTACCATAGGCAGAAAGCTCTTCAAAAATCCTTTTTGGTCCAAACCAAGAGGAGTTACCCAGTTTCAAGGTAATGTCTTCTCTTATGTTCTTTTGTTTTATTTTGTTTCTCCAACTCCTTAAACTATTTTTATTCATTTCTATTGTATCAACACCAGTATCTTAAATATACTAGGATGTTTTTATGAAAATTATACTAGCTAAAAATACACACACCTCTATCTAATGTTTAAAGAACATACTGTTTTCGTGGACGGCGAATTTCTGCCTCACGAAATGATGATTGTTCAATATTCTTCTGAAACATTTTCATGGTGGCCATTAGGATTTAACTATATTTTTATATAATATATATTATGATTATGTTTTCCATATGTTTCTGTATTTTTCATTTATGGCATTCCATTATGGTTTCCATTATTGGTAAACAGGATATCGTCATTTTAGGAAGTGTAGACTACCTCCCCCTCAAAGTGATTTGATTCGTTAATGCCATATGTGGGAAATATAAAGGATGGGTTTAATGATATTATATATATGATATTATACTGGAATTATAATATACCTTTTTATCATTATGATTTCATTCCATTAAATATGAAATAGAATTGAAAGTAGCGTTCATGCATTCGTACGGCTTACCGTCTCAATGAATGGTGCATTTCATTTCATACCTCTAAACGTTATGTAATATTATAAATTCATTTATATACTAGATATATATGATATATATGATATCTACATTAGGAATATAATTCTGGATATAATTGATATTTTATCACTTGAAGAACTTGCAATTATAAGAACTTTATTTTTGACTCAAGTACCAATGATCGACAAGAAGACCGTTATTAACATAAATAATTAGATAATGTTCATAAAAAGGTAATAATTGATATAAATGAAATAATTAACTTAAAAAATGTTCTTATGAAATTATAAATTAACTCTAGTTTATTATTAATGATATTAAATAACAATTGAGTCAAGTCGGACACAAGGTAAAGGATCCTACCTCTCTCGTTCTTTTTTAGTACTCTCTTTTATGTCACTAACTATAATCTCTTATTTATTATGTTCAGGGAAGTTCTTTTATATTCCTTTTTCTGTAATTTTTATGTTCATATGATGAAAGACCCTATTTGATATCATCAATCCATTTTTTGATGTTTTAAGTGGCGTCGTTAGGCTGTCAAAATTTCATAAGGGGATTTATTATCTTACTTTTAATTCCGTGAGATTTCTATTGTTCGCCACTTATTTATTGCATGTGGTGTATTTTGTACTAAAATGTAATATATATTATCATAATTTTATCTTTATTATTAGTGTTCTATAATTCATTTTGTGGTTATTATCTTTTGGTCATACGACTCGATTGATTATAACAAGGTAAGGGGTTTTATCGCACTTTTTATTCTCTTGAGATTCATGCTACATTTTCCACTATTTTCACTTTGTGTGGTGTATTTACTACCAATTATTATACTATATGTGTAATATACTCTCATTTATGGTTTTTTTCATCTTCATTGTATGACCCTTCATTCATGCGGTGTACGTTTCGAATGTTACCCAAATCTATAAAGGAACCCTTCACCCTCCTCCTTTTTAAAGACTTATTTTGTTATGTCTTTTTAATTTACATCTTATTATGTTGGTATATGTTCTTATATATATCCTTATTTATGTAATTTTTATGTCCATGTGATGAGATACCATTTTCTCTCTCATCAAATAATTTTATGAATTTTAAAGTGACGTTGTTATGCTGTTGAATTATTATAAAGGAACTTCTTAACTCAATTTCAATACTTTGGGTTAAACATGTACTCCTTCAATATGTCATTCTATGAATATTTGGGAATGAATATTATTGTCTTACACTTAATATCCATTTATATTTGGTGTATTTATATTTTTCATTTATAATTATGTAATTGGTTTATTCTTAATCTAAGGATACTGTCTTCGTACGGGACATCATCTCAATCTCCATTCATTAAGGCATATCTTGTTTTATACACAACTCTCTTTTATATAATGTAAAAAACCCTTTGACTTTTACTTTTATTCAAAATAAATCATTTTATATGAAGCGTTTTACTAAATGTCAAAAAGGAAAGTTTTGTCTTAAGTATGCAGCAACAATGACTTCTCCACCGCTGTGACCATTATTTGAGTTTCGGCTTCCTCTACAAGCCATAACATTTTTTATTGAATGAAAAATAATTTCAATGTTTTAATTTTATTTTATTTTTGTATTTAAAATGGTTTTGATAATGTTTTTATTATATCAATGTGTGGTATTGATATCTTGTGATTGAAATATAAAAATGCTATGTTTCTTTTATGCATGTTTGATGTGGTGCAATTATGTTATGGTTCTTGGGAATAGTTTATGAAGATGGGTGGTTCCTTGATAAACTATGTGTGGGTTAGCTTGGTATATCTCTCCAATTCATTGGGTAACGCGAAGGGGTTAAATTCTATAGTTCTCCGAAGAGATTTAAGGAATATACTGTGAGGGGTATTCCAAACGTAACTATGAGGGTTACTCCCTATGTAAGAATGTTATTAATCTCTCAAGTTACCTTTATGTCTTATTATTTTTATGAGTTTTTTTATAAATCTTATTTTTTCATGAGGTATGTGAAGTGCTTATGTTTTATGTGTAAAGTATGATTTCATTTATTCTTATGTATACTTGGACTAATGTTTTTTTCGTATTGTTATAACCCTTACTGAGCTTTATATGCTCATCCCATGTTTTTTAAATGTTTTTCACATGAAATAAAGTGGAATAGGGTCAAGGATGAGATCAAGGAAATGTCATGCTGTCTAAAATAAGGAACTATACATGACTCTTTTGTTCACGAATTTTATTGTGTGAAAAAAATGGAAACTGAGTAGATGTGTCTACTTTTAATCTTTGAGATATAACAGTTATGTCCTAATTATCTAAATCTCCAAACCTGAAAAGATCCTCAATTTGAATTATTCATTTAATTCATGATTATGTAATATTTTAAGGCCGGGTCATTATAGTTGGTATCAGATGTCGGTTTAGATAACATTAGAGGTTAGGGTATTCTTTAAGAATAAGTGACATTATAATAAAGGTTAAGATTTCAGAAAGAGTCATAGTTTAATATAACATGAATGAGTTTAAGATAACATGAATAATTATAACTTATCTTTACCCTCCTCATAAGATATTATTTGATTATTCTAATTATATACTCAAACTGACATTTTTGGTTTAAATAAATGGATGGATCTAGTAGGCACCAAAGTGGTAATGGCCATTAATGAAACTGTGGTTGTTCTCTGATTAAGAGTCTAGATGAAATGGGCGATTCAATTAGAAATATTGTGGTTATAACAAACCAACTATCCGGAGCCATGATCATCCACTTGAACCTTGGTGAGTTCTCTAATGCATCATGTACGAGAGAACCAACTGGATGTGGAAGTTCAGGTAATAATTATAAAGGTAAACATTAGGGTTTATATGATCCTTACTTTTGAGGTAATTATGGTTTACTATATGTAATGATTGAAAATAAAGGCATGTGCTAAACTTGAGGTTAAATTATGATGGTTATTTTTGATGATTTTATCGCTTTTAGGTGAATTTTATAAGAATTATATAGTTTTGGAAAAATGACAAAATGCAGACCGTGTGACAACATGTCGCGTTGAACAAAGCTCTGGGAATCGAACCACAACCAACGTGTGACTGGTATTTATCACCTACCACTGGACTATGTGAATTCCCTGGTTAGTTTAACAAATTATTTTTAGTTAGATGATTTTATGAATCAAGAGTATGTTTATTTTGGGTTATCTATGGAAATGATTAAACTATCATAGAGAATATTTGATTAGGATAATTACATTTCAATATGAGACTTTAAGAGAAGCTGGTGTTATTTAGAGATAAATGTAAAGATTTATCTTGGAAGACTATGTGACTAAATCCTTCAGAGAAACGAGATTCAATATTAGTTTTGATTATATTGAAGAATTTTATGAATAGATGTTTATTAAATGGTCTTTGATGAATAGTGGGTATTGCTTGACAAATTTTGGAGATTTTGAGTAATTTTTCATTTTGTAAAAAAAAATATCCTTTTGGGGGATTATCTGATCTTGTACTAACCTTTTTGGTTTTGGTTTTGGTTAAGGATTAAATGCATGGGAAATATATAGTTCTCTTTTTTGGATCAGGTGATTCTCTAGAAGTTGATTATTTCCCTTTTAATATGAACAAGTCATTATAAATACTCGTCTTTTGGATGAAATAAGAGTTTGTGTAAGAAATATAGTAAGAGATGAAAGTCTACATGACATGTAAGTATATTTTCTTGTGATTTAGTTAATCTCAAAAATAAATTCCTCAGTGAAATGTAACCTAAAAAAATGTGGTTTGTTAACATTTCCTTCTGGGGAATCAAATACTGTTTAACCCATCACATGTTTGTGATTTTCATGTGTTTAACTTTCTCCTAGACATGTTTTATATCACACTCCATCAAAACATGACCCGTTGTTTTTTCTTCCATATCCATGTTTTCCTACTTGGAATCCTAGTATGGGTTATCTTTTGCGACCATTGTACTTCTATTTCTTTCTTTTAAAGTGAAAGATAAATTTACTCTTTTTTCGATGTGGGGTTTTAAATAAAGTTTCCAAGAACAATTTTGAAATTGCGAGGACGCAATTCCCAAAAGGGAGGAAGGATGTAACATCCGAGGTTAAAAAATAATATTACATTCTAATGATTATTAATATTTGTGAATAAAATTTCAATATTACTTTAAAGGTAATTCTATACTCAATGGCGTACCCACCACACAACATTGAGTTTCTTTGAAATCTTACGTTGCACACTAATAATATAATAATATTATTTTAAATGGTAGCTAACGCCTCGCCATTGTAATGGTGGGAATGAACAGAACTAACTACAAAATGATTACATATGTTTTTTAAATATTTTTACATTTATCCAATAATTTTTAAAGGCTTAAAATGCAAATGAATCCAATTTTAAGAATAAATACTCTAATATTTTTAAAAAATTGTTTTACCGCCTTTTGAGGAAGAAACTTTATTAAATCTAACTTTTCACAATTTTATAAGCTCTATTTGTCAAAATAAACTTATTATTTAGAATTGGTAAATTAAAATTTTCATTGGATAAATTTTTGGTATTTTTCTGACAATGTTCATTTTTTTAATGAATAGTTAAAAAATACTGCACTTTACCTCAAAACTGATTTTTAATCAAATATAATTACATAGATAGATTCTCATTTTTATTGGTTTTAAAGTAAAATTAGTATATATTTTTAACATTTAGTTCAATGGTGGTCATTATAATTAAATTCACTTTAAAAATGGACATAAATAATTGTCAATCTTTTGATAGATATCATTTCGTAAAAACACGCTATTTGTTTTGACAGTTGGAATTAACAATATAATTTTTTAATGAAACATATATGTTTTTATTTTGGTAAAATGGAAATTATTTTTGAATTTTGAATATCAAATACCGCTTAGGGTGAATTTGTGGTATTTTTCTGATAATGTTATTTTTTCAATGAATAGTAAAAAATACTGCATTTTAATTCAAAACTGCCATTTCATTCAAATTATTTATATAGATAGATTGTAATTTTAATTGGGTTTATGGTGTAATTTAATTATGTTTTTATGACTTAATATAATGTTATTTAATGGATGTAATTTCACTTTTCAATTGGATGTAAAAACAAGTCAATCTTTTGATAAATTTTACTTCTTAAAAACCCATCTTTTGTTTTGACAACGAGGATTACTTTTAAATTAATTATTACAATTTCTGTGATTCGAATTTTATAAAATGGATTTCATATTTGGAATCAAAAATTCCAAATTATTTGATTAAGACTGTTGTTTTTTAGAGTATGAATAGTAACGACATTAATTATCTTTAATTATCGTGATTAATTATTAATCGGGTAGTTAATGGTAATAAAATAATATCAAAATAATATAAAGTGGCCCCAAAATGTGTCTTAATGCTACTGGTTGTGTCATTTTAGACTATGGGATGCCTTGTGCGAACCATGGGACCCCATGGAATCACATTAGTGTGATAGTGACATTTTATCATTTTATTTTTAAAGAAATGAGAATATCACAAAAGTATGTATCAAATAGGTCAAACAATTTTATATTTGTCTGTGTAAACGATATGATAGACTATAAATAATCATTGAAAATATAAAAATATTTCCTACATCATAGTATTTTTTTATAATTTTTAGAACTTAAATAAATTAATTTATTTATGACACCATGATAATGTAGCGTTTACCTTATTAATGAATGATTTAAATAAAATGAAATGATAATGTACAATCTAAGACCTACACTTGTCCAAAACCTATTTAATTGGTATATTTCGAACCCTTATCACCTTATACTAGAAATATATAATTGTGGTACCTTTAATATCCGAAAATCATTTTATAAAATGTAACTTTTCATGACCTTCCAAAAGTGCCCCTCCTCCCTCTTATAGAAGGCCCCCACCTCTACAACCTTACCTACACCTATCAAGCCATTGGCTCAGACAAACTCTGCTCATTTCATCTCTCCACATCCCAATTTTCTTAATTAATGACTTACCTTTGGTAGAATGATCTTCAGAAGATCATTTTGGATCAAACCAAGAGGAGTTTCCCGATTTGAAGGTTATGTCTTCACTTATGTTATTTTGTTTTATTTTGTTTCTCCAACCCCTTAAACACTTTTTTATTCTTTTCTATTGTAACTGCACAATTATTTTCAATATACATGGATGCTTTTATGATAAGGATACGAGCTACACTTACACACACCTCCGTCTAATGGTTAAAAAACATACTATTTCCGTGGATGGAAAATTTCTACCTCACGAAATGATGATTTTTCAATATTTGTCTAACACCTTTCATGGTGGCCATTAAGATGTCAATATTTTTATATATGATATATATTATGTTTATGTTTTCTATATGCTTCTGTATTTTTCATTTATTGCATACATTTATAGTTTTCATTATTGGAAAACGTGATATCTTCATTCTAGGAAGTGCGGACTACTGCCCCCTCAAAGTGATTAGATTCGTTAATTCCATATGATGGACGTATAAATGATGGGGTTAATGATATTATATATATATATATATATGATATTATACAAGAATTATAATATACCTTTATATCATTATGATTTTATTCCATTAAATATGAAATAGAAATGAAAGTAGCGTTCATGTGTACGTACAACTTACCGTCTCCATGATCAGTGCATTTATTTCACAACTCTAAACATTATGTAATATTATAAATGAATTTATATACTGTATATATATGATATATATGATATCTACATAATGAATATAATTCTGTATATAATTTATATTTTACCACATGAACAACTTGCAATTATAAGTAGCTTATTTTTTACTCAAGTACCAATGACCGACAAAACGAACGTTATTAACATAAATAATTACATAATGTTCATAAAAAGGTAATAAGTGATATAAAAATAATAATATACATAAAAAAAGTTCTTAATAATGTATAAATTAACTCTAGTTTATTATTAATGAGATTAATGAACAATCGATTCAAGTCGGACACAAGGTAAGGGATCCTACCTCTCTCTTTCTTTTTAAGTACCCTCATTTTTGTCAATTACATTAAGCTCCTCTTTATTATGTTGGGGGGATTTTATTTTATATTCCTCATTCTTTACTTATTATGTTCATATG
The DNA here is from genome assembly GCA_963277665.1 of Viscum album. Lineage (NCBI taxonomy): Eukaryota > Viridiplantae > Streptophyta > Magnoliopsida > Santalales > Viscaceae > Viscum > Viscum album. The sequence continues at coordinate 1,649,056,156 of OY728133.1, forward strand.
ATGAGGTACCCTATTTGATCTCATCAATCCATTTTTGGATGTTTTCAGTGGAGTCGTTCGGCTGCTGAAATTTGATAAGGGGATTTCTTACCACACTTTTAATTCTGTGAGATTCCATTTTTCACCACTTATTTATTTCATGTGGTGTATTGTGTACTTCCATTTGATATATATTATCATTATTCTATCAATATTCTTTTTGTTTTGTAATTCATTATGTGGTTATTATTTTTTGGTCATACGACTCGATTGATTACAACATGGTAAGGGGTTTTATCTCACTTTTTATTCCTGTGAGATTAATGATACATTTTCCACTATTTCCATTTGTGTGATGTATATACTGCGCATTATTATACTATTTGTGTAATATACTCTCATTTATGGGTATTTAAATCTTCATTGTATGACCCTTCATTCATGGGGTGTACATTTCGAAAGTTACCCAAATCGGTAAAGGAACCTTTCACCATCCTCCCTTTTAAATACTTCTTTTCTTATGTCTTTTAATTTCTATATTATTATGTTGGGATATGTTCTTATATATCCTTATTGATGTAAATTTTATTTCCAATTTATGAGATACCATTTTCTCTTTCATCAACTAATTTTATGAATTTTAAATTGACGCTGTTAGGCTGTCGATTTTTTGAAAAGGAACTTCTTAACTCAATTTCAATTATTTGGGTTAATCTTATACTCCTTGAATATGTAATTTTATGAATATGTGTGAATAGATCTGATTGTCGTTCACTTAACATCCACTTATATTGGGTGTATTTATATTTGTCACACATAATTTTGTAATTGGTTCATCCTTAATCTAAGGATACTGTCTTTGTACGGGACTTCATCTCAATCTCCGTTCATTGAGGCATAACTTGTTTTATACACAATTTTTTTATATGGTGTATAAACCCTTTTGTCTCTTACTTTTATTCAAAAGGAATATTTTTATATGAAGATTTTTACTACACGACAAAAGGATGTTTTTGTCTTACATATGCGGCGACAACGACTTCTCCATCGTCGTGACCATTATTTGAGTTTCGACTTCCTCTATAAGCCATAAACGGTTTTTATTGAATGAAAAATAAATACCATGTTCTAATTTTCTTTTATTTTGGAATTGAAAATGATTTTGATAATGTTTTTATTATATCAATGTTTTGTATTGATATCTTGTGATTGAAATGTAGAAATGCTATGTTTTCATTTATGCATGTTTTATGTGGTACGATTATGTTATGGTTCTTGGGCATTGTTTATGAAGATGGGTAGTTCCATGATAAAATAAGGGCAGGTGAGCCAGATATAGATCTCCAATGCATTGGAGATTGCGAAGGGGTTAAACTCTATGGTTTCTCTGATGAGATTTATGGAATATACTGTGATGGGTATTCCATATATAACCATGAGGGTTACTCCCTGTATAAGAATGTTATGAATGCCTCAATTTACCTTTATGTCTTATGATATCTATGAGTTTTTTATAAATCTTATGTTTTCATGAGTTATGTTAAGTTCTTATGTTTTATGAGTAAAGTATGATTTCATTGATTCTTACGTATACTTGGACCAATGTTTTCTTTCCGTATTGTTATAACCCTTACTGAGCTTTTTGTGATCATCCCATGTTTTTGAAATGTTTTCACAAGACATAAAGTGGAATAGGGTAATGTATGGGATTAATGAAATGTCATGTTGTCTAAAATAAGGAACTAGACATGACTCTTTTGTTCAAGAGTTTTATTTTTTGAAAAAAATACAAATAGAGTAGACGTGTCTACATTGTAATCATTGAGATGTAATAGTTATGTCCTAATTCTCTAAAACACTAAACCTGAAAAGATCCTCAATGTGAATTATTCATTTAATTATTGATTTTGTAATATTTTATGGTCGATTCCTTATAATTATGCTCCACTAGAAAATCTCTTTAAAACACATAAATATCCAATTTAGAGGTATAAATCCTTTCAATAATATATTTTAATGAATAATTTATTAATATACAATCCAAATTTCACATGTATTGTATGATTGTATAACTGATTATGAAAACTTAGAGAATACCCGTTACAAAACACCATGCTACGAAACAATTACCACATTGTTTTTAAAAAAATTTAAGAATAAAAAATAGTTTTATAATAGTAACATTTCACGATGTTGTAAATAGTTGATTCCACAAATATAGAAAATCCCTTAAAATTGATATGTGATCGTACAAGTATGATTAGTGAATCATCTACCCAAAATGTTTTCACTTGTTGATAATCCCAAACATTCCTCCATTATGTAACATAGTTCTAAGAATATAAAATAAATACCACTTATAGTGATAATATGATCATATTTCTACCCTGGGTTCCATTATTTTCTAACTATTGATTTTATTTATCTTAATTTTTTATTGAATCAAATCCTCAAACTCATTCATGTATCACCCAAATTATTTTCTCTTATATGACACACCAAATTAGGTTTTCCATAAAAACATCAATTGGTATTTTTAAATAAAATTAAAAAGGAAATCATTTAGAAATATATCCATTAACATTATATTGAATGTTGAAAGAGTGAGAGAGAGAGAGTTTCTACCTACCTAAAATTTCTTTCTATATTTGATCTATTTCCATCTAGTCTAGGTAGATCTCAGATAACGTATCTTTTTCTTCATATAATCATATATGATTCCATGAAAACATGATAAAGAAAATAGATTCATGAATAATAGAAATATTATATAATTTTGTTTATTTAAAATAATACTATAAATTATTAAAAAAATGAAATACTATATTCATCTTTATTAACATTAAATATCCACATTCATCACCTGAATATCATCTAAAATCATTCTAAAGAACAAATAAGGTTTCCATTATTTTGTATAGGAGGGTTGTGAGTTAAGAACCTGAAAATAGGGGAGAATAGAAAATAGTGTTAATAAATTTACTAAATTTTGTAGGTAATTATTTCTTTTTCATTCAAATGAAACAATGTTTTGAAAGATGTGTACTAACCATGAGAATCCCAACTCTCAAGAACGATTACTAACAGACGTGGTTACCACATTGTTTGTCCAAAATCATTGGCATTATCAAGTAACCCCAAACACTCACTCTATATAACATGGTGATTCAAAACTATTTCCAAGTATTGTTTATAAATATTTCAATCAATACCATCTAAAAAATAACCAACACATAGTTATAATGAAGTATTCCAAAACCATTCACCCATTGAGTTCCTATCCATGGATCACTTTTTCTTCTCCCACTATTACCGAGATAACTCTCATTATTTCTTCAAAACATGTGCTAATAATTTCACCTCCATAATAATTTCAAAATATTTCAAAAATAATAATCCTTATGAATAGAAAACCACTCATTATATAAAAGAAAATCTATTAAATGGGAAGTGTACATCATGTAAGTGGTGTAAAACATGTTATCACCTCTCTGCAAATGATCAATGGACCAAAGACTACTAACCAGTCTAGAAACCGATCCTTGATATGAATTTTACAATAGAATGTACGTTGTATATACTTATGAAGGTTTTATTCCTAGGATAATTTAGTAGATTAGGTTAATAATTATAAGATAATGCTATCAAATGTAACATTGTTTTTTTTACAAAAATTGATATTGGTTTAATTAAAAAAATTTATTTACTAGCATGGAATATTTTGTTAGAAATACAATTTAATGAAGAGATTATATCAAGATAATGGTTTATCATGTTTTTAATTTCCATCCGCTAATTATATAATTTTCTGGTTTTAGTAATGGATTAACCCATATAGAAATGTGATAAGAATGGTTGTGTGTGACAATGAAATATTTTTCCTAATAAAAACCAAATAGAATGGATGCAAGAGTATATGACCTTAATAAAGTGCTCTCTCAAATATTAAATGATATGAAAAAAAGTGTAAACCAAATTGAGCTATTAAAAATTCCATTTAAATGACAATAACATGTTGAAACATTCATGAGTCATTGTAAAAATCTCTAATATTGGCTCGTTGAATACATATAAAAATGAGTAATGGAACAATGCAATGAAAATTATTTCCCATTTTTATTTTTTAGAACTTGAAAAAGTTTTTCTAGTAATTTATCATATAGAGTATGAAGTCAAATAATAGGGAACACTCATTAGTATTTTTACAGTAAAATATTAATAATACAACATCGAAGGGGAAGTGTTCATGATGGTGGTCAATAAAAAATATTTTCACTAAACAGATTGTTTGAATATGGGAATGTAATTGATAGAGTTGAAAAATAAATATGGTGATTGAATTAGAACTTAAAATGTAAGTATCAAAATATCATAATATATCTTAATAATTTTGTATCTAATATTTAAAATAAAATTTATTATTTATTCATTTGATATAAATAATTTCATTGAAATGGAATATCTATAAGTGAACATGGAATCATTGAAGAAAGTTTTTCATGTGCACTAATAGAGAAGATGGTGTTTGGAAAATCATAGTACTGAAGGAATATATAACGGAACATGGAATATTAATGGATCAAAAATAATGTGTCACATGGGGGAAGTTATTTTAACATCCAACATGAAATGTATAGGTGGAAGCACCCATTTTATATTAACAGTGGATCTAGAATGTTTTATTTGTGTTCTAATGTAGGCCAAAAATCATACAACTACATAAATAATGAAAATTGGTAAATTAAAAAACATGGAAGATGAAGGTTTTCTTCAAATCACCTACCCACGTTGTAATACATCTTGATGAATAAGAATAAAAATAAGGAAAATTACATTACTAACAATATACCAATGAATAAAAAAACACCCACTATCCAGAGAAACCGAGGAAAAAATAATGTTATATGAGAACTCTACCAATTATATATATCACAAATTCAATGTGATTTGGGAAAAAATTAATCTATATTCTTGATAAGAATGTACATTAAATGAATCTGGTTTATCTCATTCTTTCATAACATGTAAGTTATCTATGACAATGAAATCAACACATAAATTGAGGAATATTTATCTTTTTATGAATATCCCTGGTGGAAAAAATGATCAATTCAATGATATGAAAAGCGACTCTAATAGGGGTTTATTAGAGAATAATTATTGCAATTCTTATTCTTATTCTAGTAGTTTAATTGGAAAATATATTATTCAAAGATTGAATTTATGAAGTGAAAGTTCCAAAAAAAATTATTTAATTAAGATCTCCTTTCATATTCTGAATCATCCACTTTTGCAGTATCATCATACAAATAATCAATAACTGCCATTGGATGAAAATCCAATTATATTGGTCCTAATACCCATCAATGACTGAATTGTAGACTTAATTATTAGATATATATATTATACATTGATGACATAAAATTATATGAGTGTATACTAATTTCTTTTTTAATTTACTTTATAGTCTACCCCAAATGGTGAGGATGAGGTTAAAAAAATTCCTACCCAGATCAATGACTATCTCATGCTGTATATATAGATTGAGTCTTGTTTAATAAATGTAATTAATGAAGTCGTAACAAAAATACCTATAAATGGGTTCCATCCACCCCATTTCCAACCTATAGAGTATAACAGTGAAGTTATTTAAATTTTTGGATGGTTCAATGAATCATTACATTTACTATTACGTGTTTTCCAATATTGTGATGAAGAAGAAGAGACATATAACCCTTATGGATAATTTTTTTGGTCAAATAAGATGATCTTAATACTTCTAAAATATTACCCTATCTTCTCGGTATCATAAGATAAGGTACAAAGGGGAGAGAATTTCTAAAACATATCACTATACAATGTATGGTTTTTATAAATTTATAATAACACCATTCAGAAGAAAAAATTATTCTAGAATATTTAAGGATCTAATGATTATAGAATTTAGTGACTACCTGGAATAATTTTATGTTTACTTCATAGAAAAAATTATAATTTTCTTAAATAGAAATTATAATAATATATATCAATGAATATTGAATTAATGGCTTTAAAAAAGATATATATTTGGAAATTTTGAAAATGAAAATTATGATTATAAATATTATCATTAAAAGGTTACATAATACTTTGAATTGTTATATTTATATATCCTTCAATTAAAAGAAGTTAATGAACAACCATTAAGACATTCCAAAATATCTGATATCCACAGTTCCCAAAACATAGTGAGATATTATTGATTACTTATGAGATATTTATCCTGGTTATAAAATCCACTATTAATTTTACCATTTATGGGAGGGAAATTCTATTAGACTGATGTATTTTTAATACAATATCAAGGAATAATAGATTATATTATCTTTTACACATGTAAAAATATTGTTTATTATATTAAAAGTAATTTTAAATTATATTTATACTTTATGGAATTTAATGGGATACATTTTCATTTAAAAAATATAGTATCTTATGCCTAATAAAAATTAATAATACATTATATTTTTTACCCAACACAAAACATAGGGTTGAGTGCAGTGATCATTGGATTTAAAAAAATATGGAATTGATTCTATATTAGAAATGAATTTATTTTCCAACCTTAAAATTTGGAAATATAATTTCAGATAGAAGGAGATATGTATCTTATAATAGAGATATTTTATAGTAATTAAAGGCTATGAATTATTAATAAATCTCTATAATGGGTTGTAAATTTTATTTTTGTGGCTTTTATCACTAAATATCATTCTACATTATCTATTATGAGGGTTAAAAATGAACAATATTAATATATTTAAAATGGATGAAGAATTAATTCATAAGAGGAAGAAATAAATCATATCATTGTCATATGACTACTAATCCATCGATTGATGTGAAGATCTATGTATCCAAAATTAAGGTATTAAATATACCAATGTATGTATAAAATATTTAAGATCACAAAATTGATAAAAATTTAAAAATATGGTTTTGAACAACTATATGTGGCCCATTGAAATCAAATATGAGGAATGGACATCAAGATGAAACAATTAGTTCATCCTTCTCTAATCATCCTGGAATAATTATGATTTAATGATATTTAAAAAACAACCACTAGGATAACATTAAGAGGGATATTTTAGAATATGTATTTTAATTAATTGTATTTCAACATGTAAATGTAGAAAAAATATATTTTTTTTTAGAAAATATACACTCATAAAAGTACTGAAATGGTAAAATATCATCACAAATTTCATTGTTTGACTCCCCACAATGTCTAAGATCTTTAACAATATCTTGATTTCTGGAGATCAACGTACTAAGTCACCACATTATATTGACAACAATGATTATATCTTGATTGGCCATCATAAAAGGATATACAAAACAAACCTTATTTATGAATTTAAACATCATGTTAAAATCATCCAATGACACATTTATATTGCACAACACCAAAATAATAGTTTTTAGTTAATATTAATATAAAATAATTAAATAAATATGATGATAATGTGTCCCTCTAAATACCTACATATAACTGTATAATGATGTTTTTAATGAATGCTATTCTAGGAAATAGTTATAGTAGAATTGTGAGGCTCTTTGATCATATCAGGCTTGTAAATTATCAATTTTCAGTCCCTATATAACCCTCCCAAGTATACAATTTGTTCCATTTTGGATATTCTCTAATTTTCATATTATAACCATCACACATTCTATGTTTAAAATCCATACAATTGGAGAATTATCATTCATATGATTGAAATCCAAATCAGATCTAATATCCAAGAGATATGGTAATGTGGAACAAGTCCACGGATGATGTCAAAGTACATCGGTGGAATCATTTTATTAAGGATTCCACTTGGAATCCCATGGTTGTAATTATCTAAATTTCAATCAATTTTTCATCATTATGATAATATTTCAGTATTGAAATTATTTTCACATGATTTCATATGTAACGACCAAATAATTGGTTATATTATTTACCTATAAAATATATATTGTATTCGATAGCATGTTCCTCATGAATCAATATGTCACGACCCGTCCTCGAGGCCTGTGTTGTGACTACCCCAAGCCCGCTATCCATAGGGCAGAGGCTGGTGACTAGTATCAAAGACGTAAATCCTGATAAAAATGGAAGGCGTTGCCTTGATATAAGTAAAAAATCACAACTGAGTATGCAAGTGAAGTATGAACTAAGTAAAACTGAGTACAAAAGTATGTGCTGAAAAGTAAGGGACCAGTATAAAATCCCAAATCAAAGTACAGTACAACTGAAAAGGAATGTACAACAGCAGTAAAGAAAAGTGGCAACCACTGAGTCATCGTCTGGGAATCCCACCTGAAGGGTGGGTACAGATAGTCTCCCCAGCACCACGAGACCATCCGCCTACTCCGTGTACATATCACCAAGTGGTCCACCTCTGGCTACCGGCCAGCTCTACTAGCCTTTACCATAATCATTGATGTCCGTCGTGTGCATCCAACACAACTTAGTGCGGGCATTTCCCGTACAGGGGTGAGTATAAAGATACTCAGTTGGGACCCCAAGACCCCAGAGAGTAAACCAGAATCCACGAAGGATAAACCACAATGAAAATATACAATCAAAAAGTATCAACCAACTCTATCTAAGTATATGCACATACTAATAATTAAGTCTTCAATCTCAATTTGGATCCAACTCTCGAGCCCAAGAACAACCCTGTTTACACAGGAAAGAAGTCAATCACATCGATGTTAATGATTGATGGTCAAGACTCAGCTCACACGGGTATACATATTTCATATAGTGGTAGAGATGATCAGATGTAGTCACTGATTAATCTATGCTATCAGACCCAAAAAGGATACATGTCCAGCTAAGCTATTGGTCCCACATAGGATACAATACCAGCTACTTTGCCAGACCCAAACAAGATACTATAATAGAGGTCAATACTACTAGATTCACATAGGATACAAGAACAATAGTTATCACCATTGAACCCACTAAGGATTCCAGTATTGTAGTCATCGCAGTCGAACCCATGGTGGATTGCAGTACAGTAGTCAATGCAGTCGCAACCAGCACTAGGGTTCCGACACACACACGCTCAACTCTGGAAGGGTTCGCTCCTCGAGCAAGTTAGGTCGATACATCTACTATCACAAAGTTTAGAGTTTATATATTCCAAAGTTCTGTCTCATTAAAAAAAACCCAACGCGACAGACGGTGCGTCTATCGGTCCCCGGTCTGAGAGTTATTGGCTTTTCCATTCTAGGGGCACGGTTGGTTTTTAAGCTAAAACCAACCCAACCATACTCCAGCTATGTCCAAAACTCAAGTGGATGATGTCAAAAAACCGTCTCATCAAAAGGAATTCAACGTAGTTGACGGAACATTAATCAGATGTCTGGTCCTTATGTTATAAGGATTTCTGCTCCTAGGGCATGGTTGGTTTCAGGTTCGAACCAACCCGGACGTACACAAACATCGCTGAAACCTCAAGTGTAATATACCTAAATGACCGTCTCGATCCATGTATTCCTACGAAACTGATGGTGCATCGATCAGAATTCTGTAGCTCATGTTATGGAAAAAATACAGAAAAACAGTACGATGTGGGGGTTTGGGCCCGGTCCGACCCGGTCCAACCCACCCTTGGTTGGCCCGAATCGGGAAAACCTGATCCGGGTCTGGGTCTAGCCCAGCTAGGCAAGTCTATGCTTGGCTAGCGCACCCCGTCCGCATGATCCGCCCCAGCCTGGCGGTGGGGGGTGTGCGGGCTCGGCCAGCTGGCCGATTGGGGGGTGTGGCCCCCGGTTCTGTGAACATGGCGCCTGGCTGGGGCCCCTTGTCTCCAAGATCCCACGCGGCTGCGAGATTTCCACCTCACCTCTGCAGCCAGTTCTGCAGTGCACTGGGGCACCACCACGGTCTTCCGCGGGCCACCGGAGTCATTCTGGTGGTCCGTTTTTTTTTCTGTATGCACATGTGGCCGTCTTGGGATCCGAACTCCACTGCGAAGGCTCTAAATCGTCGTTGTAGTCCCATTTCATCATCGCCAACATCCTCTGCATCAAGAACGAAATGGCAATGGGTCTGGACTTGTTCATTAGACCGTACCCACTGCATTAGTTGTTTAAATCATCATTCAACAATTAAACGCCATGCTCAAGGGTATAAATCACATAAATGAAATATACAAGTCACCCTACATTGTAGTTTATGTCGTTTATCGTCAAGCCATGGAAGATGAGCATCATCGTAGTCGGGTGTCGCAGAGTAACAGTGTCGTCCATTCAACGAAGGAGTGAGAGTCGATGTCTTAGGCGATTTAAGCTCCTTGACATCGAGGTGCATCTGAGGAAGAAGTAATTTGTGTTCTTCTCCAAGGATGTTCTTCTTTCTAGAACGATGTTCTTTGTCGAAGAATGATCACCTCCCTTTTTAATTATCTAGAGCCATTTCCCCATATGTGATTTTCCTATGCAAAATAAATATGGAGGCTCAACAATTAATAGAATTTCCATTCAATTGATATTAATTCAAAAGCGATACAAATAAACTAACGCTGATATTAATTATAAGAATTGGAACAATTTATTAGAGGAGGGTGGTGGGAAGGTTCAACCATAATAAATATGTGGAGTCGTTAAAGTTATAAATAACGGGTATTAATGGGGAGTAGAGGGGTGGTGAAGGGTTTGGGTTCATTTGGGCCCAACCGTTAGCATCCTCTTGTAAATAAAATAAAATAAAATAAAATTATGTACACCAATTTTTATTTAATTCATTCTAAATCCCCAAAAATAAACATTCACCCCGTATTAAATGAAACTATTGCAAGGGTACCCTTAAGAGAATATCGGCGCTGCAAGTTCATCGGTGTCCTTAGATTTCGATTCTGAGCACCAATTAAAAAGATAAAAAAACCATCTCGTGCGTTTACTAAACGTACCTGAACAAAACTTCAAAAATTGATTCTGGGCACACCGGGCCTCAGAATCATGTGCTGTCAGAAGCGACAGACTTGTAATATTTCAAGAATTTATGAAAAAAATCAATTGAAATTCCTGGGCCTGTGCACAATATATACTAAAAAATAGAACATATTTTTATAATAAGTATTTTCCACTATTATATGTTCAATAACTATGTATGTAATAATAGTTATGGAAAAATTAAAAATCAAGGACCAATTTATATCTACTTCAACAAATTTACAATGAGACTAATAATATTTTTATAAATATACATTATTTTATAATATGAATATTATACTATTATATTTTGTTTTCAATAATGATTAGATTTCTAATAAAGAGATTTATATTTAATAAATCAAAAATAAAATTTTATTTTACAAAAAATCTCACTATAGATTATTAATATTTTTAAAATATGAAATTATTAAATTTAAGTTTTTTTTTGACTAAAAATTTCCCCAATTTTAGACATCTCATGTAAGATAAGATTAAATTTTATTATTTATCTAAAAAAATATATATTTGGGTTAGTAGTTTAGAATATCGTTTTTATAAGTGGCATGAATTTTATTAAGTTAATAATAAATAAAAATGACATGAGAATATATAAAAACGATATAAAAAATTACTATTTAAATGAATCATTTGTTTTAAAAAAAATCAATTTCTAAACATATATTTATCCTTTTATATCTCAATTGGTATATTAGTTTAAAAAATGTATTTAATTCAATATAGATTTATTATTTTACATTTATCATCCATAAACATCTGAAAAAAATCTAATTAAATGGATTTTTTCTTGTCATTATAATTCCCAAATTATATAATGATCACCATTTTTTAGGATTTTTTGGATAGGCTACACGATTGAAAATAAATTATTCACTATAAAAAATGTAGTAAAAATGGGTTTTCTTTAGTGATTAATATCCATAATTTGGTAAAACATGATTATAATTGAATTCATGAAGTTATTATTTACCAAAAATGTGAGGACCCAAACCCTAATAGCTTCGGGACAGAGCCTTACATTATTACATTGACAGAGATACATGATTTCAATAAAAATATACCGATTATTTTAGTTGTAATGGAATCCATAAAACAAATATATTTCTTAATTTATATTTTAAAACATAATTAATAACTTATAATACCATTCGATAATGTCATTAATCTCATAGCATAACCCTTAATATATAAAATTATACAAATCATTGCAACGGGGAAAAAATAAAACATAATAATTGGGTGAGATCAGATGCTCAGTAAGTGTATGAATACAACAGAAGCTATTATGAATAAATAATCTTTTTCATTAAGGAATGGTGAATAAATAAAAAACCATCCATTTAGGAATAACTTGAGCATAATATCCCAAGGATAAAAAATACGATATAAATAATAAATGAGTAATAAAACATAACCATGTATATTCTAATATCAAAATAATATAATGGAATATCAATAAATAATCTAATTATGGTTAAAATTCATAATTTCAAACATCATAAACATACCATCAAGGCTTTGGCAAAGACACTATACATAAATGGGTTTAAAATCATCATATTCCAAAACTAGATTCTCTCATGTATCCTAAAAAATCATCGAGGGGCTCAATAGGGCCCCACCCATCACATATTAATTCCAATTAAATCCTCATATGAAATAGCTGAAACATATTCTATATAAACAATGGTATTAAAAATCTGTCATATGAAATTTGAATTTATCAACCGTAAACACATAATGTTATCAAATTAGCTCATCCATACTAAAAATGATCATAATTCCTTAAAAAAATAATGGTATAAGGTACCATATGTTTTTAATCTCAACAAGTTATAATATTGAACAATGTATGTTTAAATTTATTAAATTAGTCTAATAAAAACATTAAAACATTATTGAGTAAAATAAATTTTTTTATTTGAAAATAATTTATTTAAATGGCACTAAAATATTAATATAAATTATTTATATTGAAAATAATAATGAAAACTTTTAATGGAATCATCAATACAATAAGTAATCTTGACTGTGAAAAACTTTTCTAATGTGTTATATTAAAATAAAGTTCCCTTCCGTATTTTTGTTGATAATGTCCAAAAATAACTCATTTGGGAAATTAAAAAAAATATTACATTCAAAGAGTTTTATAATAATTAAACATCATTAAAAAGACCTTAATAATTTCTTGGATAATAATTAAAATAATTTTGAAATAAATTATCAGAAACATGGTCTGGATGATAAATATTCCAATGAAAACACATATGCATAACCAATCATGAATAATAATGAGATTGTGGAATTAACTGTTACCTTATGAATTCTTGATGTAACATGTGTTTTCAAATGCTAAATAGTTTTTTAAAACATGATATAAATTTATACCATAACCATATCCAAATTTATGGTATCATATATGATCCTCTTATATTATCTTGTCAACCATTTGTTTATAATTTTTCAGTATTACCCTTGTTTCAAGTGTTAACTACATATTTTTCAATGCATGTTTTTTCATGTAAGTCATTTACCTTATACATAGGAAATATTTATCTCATATAAATAATTATATTTATGTAATTTATATTTTATTTACACATTTTACACATCATTATAATAATTATAGAATGGTTAACATAGAAAATGATTCACATCATGTCATGGAGATGGATGGTCGTATGTATGCATAAGCGACAATGACATTCCGCTATTGGTAATTGGGTAAATAATTGAATAGGATATTAATTTTAAAAAATTAATATCATGTATTATTTATTATGTATATACATTATAAACATAATTATTTCCATTTAAATAATGTGGTGATGAATTAAATATTACACCATGACCTGGATTCATTTTTTCATATGTAGGCGCATGTGGTATTGTTGTTTTTCCTAAGATGGTTAAATTATAGATGTTGATTTTCCAAAAATAAAAATAACATTTCAGAATATATATGATTCTCGATTTATATCATTATCATGGAATCATGTCATTAAAAGGAAGTGAAGGATGAAATAAACATGGAAGAGGGGGTAAAAACGAATACATATTCTTCATTGGTTTCCTATTATATCTCTATTCAAGGGATGTATGGTTGGTATTTTTTGAATACAAGTACATATATAAAATATGTAAGGATATTATTGTGAGAAACAATAATTTTAGGTTGTTATAGAAGACTCAATGTTGTGTCATGAATTGATAGAGGAGGTGCTCATTTAAAATTGTGGGGAGGGTCATTTTGGAAACTCTCGGAATATTAAATTAGTATTAATTAAATAATAATTAAAACATTATTTAAAGTGAGTTACATATAATATAAGATTATTATGGGTTTAAATCCTATAATCTTATTATTTTCCTACATGTTTAGGTAACATAATTAACATCATATTTTCAATTTTACCATTACCATGACAACATGGTTTTTTAATCATTAAGACGTAATACAATTACTATAAAATACGAAATGAACCCCAAATGTATAATTTCTGAAATATTTTCCCATATTTTAATAAATAACCAAAATACCAGTCTTTTTATAAATGTTAAATTATTTAAAAATATATATAATTAATTCTAATTTATGATTAATTTAAATATAGATATTATCTTTTTATTTGTTTTTTGATATACATCAATACAAAAGATAACATAGACAAACCAGTTATTAAATCTTAAATTGGGTTATGTAATCTATAAAAAAATCGACATTTATTTTATCAGAAATTATTTTTATTTTAATAGTTTTCATATAATTATTTTGACATTTCATTAATTAAACCATAACTACATCATAATTGTGTAAGAAATTATGAAAATTATTTGTATCCTGAAAATTAAATATAAACTATGATGATAAATATAATAAATTCATCTTTCTAATGAATATTTATAGTTTAATTAATAATATGTATATTCTTATATTAAAAATGATATAGTAATTCAAAACATCAGTATGACATTTTTAACAATTCATTAAATAAAAAATAATAAATTTCATAATCTAACCCAAATAGCTTATTAAAGGAATAATCATAGAGAAAAAACTACTTCATTTCAAACCCACTAAAAAATAAAATTATTACATGTTTTCACGTAATTTTATAATATTTATAAAGTTATTTTTTATCAACAATTACACAATATACCTTTTACCATGTTTATAAAAATTTATAAAATATAATATAAATTTATCCCATTAATTAAAGATCCCTATTTATATAATTTTTACCTAGATATTTTAATGAAGAAATGATTTTTTTAAAATTTCAAAACATATCATTTAACTTAAATAATTTAATATTTGTATTGATGAATGATTGATAAAATGAATTTTAAATGTGAAAATGGTTCAGAGATTGAAATTTTTTTATATTGAAATTCAATGTGAAATTGAGTACAATTACACAAATTATATTATCTAAAAATAATATTATATCTATACATTAAATATATTAAAAAAATTAACATTGTCTATTACATTGTTGAAAAATTATTTTTTTAATTTAAATGTAGTATATATCACTATTTATAAAAACATAAAACTTATCGAAAAATACCAAACAATTCAACCAATGTAAATTTTTTTTTCTATTTAAACAGCATGTTTTGTTTTTAAACTATAATATAGAGTAGTGTCAAAATAGAAATTAATATATTTTCATTAATAAAAGGTCGATAAACTACCTTTCAAAAAGTTTTTAATTTATAAAATTGGGATTGTTCTTATCGTATGATTATAAAATAGATTGGATGTATAAAAAAATATTTTATTGATTATATATCCTATATATTTCATTAATATAATTTCATAATTTTTCATTTATTTAATTTATTTTATAAAAATTATTTTATGGGAAAAAAACTAAAAAAATATTTTATGTTGAATTAGTTCAAATCATTGTTTTTAATAAATTAGTAACAAACGAATTAACAGAATACTTTTATAGTTTCATAAGTCCATTAATAATATTCATAACCTCTAATTTAATGTATATGTTATGTTTTAATATATTAAATAATAATATTTTAATAACATTCTGTTGTTTGGAATAACACAACATTTAATTTTACACAAGAAATTGAGGAATGTATATCTTGAGTGTAACACAATCTAACTCAGTGTTGTGTACATTAAAAGATATATAATATGATAAATTTAGATAAAAATAAAAATATAGTAAATTTTTGGGCTGTTACAAAAAATTACCTCTACCAAAATAATATATGTTCTTATTTCCACATGACATGTTATACATGATCCATCATTAAATTGGAAGGTGATAGTTAAAAAAATCCATTGTCGTCACTTATAGAATGTGTTTATCAAAATACAATCATGACCACTCAATGTATTTTTTCATCCTAAAAAAGGTTAAATATCATTTCCTTGTGTTCATATTTAGCATTCATTTCTCTTTACTCACAAGAGGATATCTTATTCCCTCTATTTCAAATTAATCCTCCAAGGAAATGTCAAGGCTTTGAAGAAGTGTGATTTTTCTATTCTCTATTATTTTCAATAGTACATATAAATTCTAATTATTTTATTAATAACTATTTAATTATATATTATCATTATAGTGAAATTTATTATAATAATATATTAATTACTAATAAGTGTTTTTACTTTCCATTTGTAAAATATAAAAAATAACTCCTCGTTATATGTGGAAAACTACATCTATATGAAAATTTGTTTTAATTTCATCTCCTCCTGAATTTAATAGTATTATATGAGAAATAGTTAATTAATTTCAATTCATATAATGTTTTCATAAATATTAAATTAAAAAATATACAACTTCATTTTTTTGATCATGGAAAAAATGAAATAATAATCCAAGTGTATGTGTAGACATCATCCATTGAGGAATGATGCGATGAATTTTCCCATACCTCCATCAAGGATTTTGTTAATTTGTTATAAATTATTAAATATATGGTATATAGGATAAATATATATAAATAATATGGTTAATAATTTATAATATATAAATTTACTATGTTTATGATAATCCTTCGATTTCCATGATCAACATGAAACAAATATATCCATGATTTCATCCTCAATAAACATTACTAAATCTCCAATTTAATTGTATAATATAAATATATATAACTATTAAAATATATTCTCATTATTTAAATTTTATGGGAATGATGGAAAATGGGAGAATATAATTCATTTATAATACATTTATAAAACTATTACAAAATAGTCTTTATAAGTAACACCCTATTCCGAAAAATGAATCTAAAAATATATTACATGATTATAATTGTTTCTAATTGTGGTTTTAGTTAATATATATAAATTTTAGGCTTTGAAATAAGTAATTTCATTATTCCCCACAATTATACATTTTTATAAATAAAAAAAATTAAAAGTAAGAGTTATTGTTACAGATTTTGTAACTCACACTTCTATCTTTCAGTTATATGAATCAATATTGTGTGTGTATATATATATATATATATATATTCTGTCCAAACACATTGATTATCAATTTTATATTATATAATAAATTTTAATTTAGTGGAGAAAATGTTTTTTAATGTTATCAACATCAATGAATCATTTTATTTTATAAAAAATTATAACATGATTTTAATAATTCCAAAACACTTTGTGTGATGGATTTATTAATGATAATTAATTTTCATAAAACAAATAATTTATTTATGTTCTTATTTATGGGATATACTTTTTATTTATTTTTTCCCTATTCTAATTTTCATTTATTGTTGAAATATTCTATGCGTTCAAATCTTATTCTCTTTTAATCCATGGATTTTGTGAATTATTTTAAAACCATGATATATATGTTTTTCTTCTAGGTTTGATATTTTTGGATTAATGAACATATACATTGTATATTGATGAACAATTATGTCTTATGATTTTTAAACAAGGTGAATTTCTATTTCCATTATTCTCACGTTTTCATTAATTCTTAAAAAATGAACCATTATGAATTATTTATTGATCCATTACTATACAAATAATGTCATCCCTTTATTCATATTTCTTTCCACAGTTTTTAGGATGATTTTTATTAATGATATCATATTACTATAGTATAATAGTGAATATTTATGAAGAACTCCTCACATGATTTTAATAAAATTGTTATATAGCTAGTCTCCAAACAAATCGAACCATTTGATTAAAGGTATTGTATTATGAAAGATAATGTTTAAAATAATGTATAAGATGTAAAAAAGGAATATTTATCTAGGGTAGTTTCATAAATAGTGGTTCACTATGTGGAAGATCATTTTGATTCACTAAAAGAGTTAAATTAGAGGGTGGTAGAAGACACTTAGTTATAGTCCCCTATAAAAATTTCAGTTGAAGGACTCACTACAAAAGATTCAGCCAGATAGCGATTTTGTTTTTCTTGCCTAACCATTATCTAGAATAGAGGAGAGTATTTAAATATAAAAAATCTCATAATAGGGATAGATGGGGTGTATTTATAATAATTATAAGAGTTTGTGAATCTGTATACCATATATTGATATATTATATCCTCTTATAAAAATTTAAAATCATCAAATGGAGGAGATATCTATAATACATTAATAAATTTTTTTGGATTCATAAAATGACTCGAAATTTCTATATGATTAATTTAAATAAATTAATTGGAAAAATTATAACAACACACGCTTAGATGGAACATGATTTTGAGGGCTAGTGTTCACATAATAAATTTTTGAAATAATGTACCGCTTTAAAATTTAAAATGCAATGAGGATAACTTTTAATTTTTTATAACTCCCAAACGGGTGCCTGGATAAAGAATATGAGGGCATCGTTTTTTCTATAATAGTGGATTTACTTTAGTCAGCACCTAACATCATCCAACATTGTCGAGATAAAAATATATATTTTGGAGACAACAATCATTAGAAATTTTTTTATTAAAATAATTTTTTTATTGTAGTGATGATTCTATTTCCTTTATTTATTAAACATAGATTCAATGGTCCCAAGATACAATTCATAACCCTATAAATTTTCTTGGGAGATATGGGTAAAGAAAATCTTGGGATGAGTCATTTTTAAGCAATGAACTATGAATAGAGGATCGGGATATATAGACGACGGAACAACGAATGTCTATGATTAACATTCTTAATCAACCAATCCAACCTAGAGGTTGGGTGTCAGATTTTATTTGTTTCTATCCATGTACATCATTCTTTTCTCTATGAAAAATTTGAATCAATTGATAATGTATTAATTTATGGATAATTCGCAGATCTGGTTTGGGCATTTTTGTTGTACTGTTTTTTTAGGGAATTGATTCATGTCTATATTGATTTATTTCAAGTTGATTCATGTAAAAAAATTTCAATGGTTATAATTACACATCGTTTCCCCATTTTTAAATTATATAATGGAGGGATCAAGACAAACATGAACAAGGGTCGATCTGTTGACCTTGGGTGTTCATGTAAAATTTCTTCCTCCTTATCATATTTATTTCCCAATCATTTTAACTGAATCGATCTAGAATGAAATCCAAGGTTTCATTGGTGGAAATGATCTATGGTCGAAGCAGGAACTATGGTGGCGACAGAAGGATGCCGTGATAGGATGATGTGTCGGCAAAGATCCACAAATCGATAGGTATGACAACAAAAGAGGCATATAGCTATACCACGAGAGGTGAGCCAAAATCAAAGGCTGATGTCGGTGCCGGAATATGTGGTTGTCGAGCCACAGTCCGGTTGGACTGTAGTGGTGGCCCGTGACAACAGCTGTAGGTGGGACGCGATGCCCGCCACGTCCCTGGCAGATACGACCGGCCCCATCTAGCAGGATGGGTAGATCAATCAGGATGGACTCTGGCCTTGCCTAACACCTTAGGTTGGGTGTGGTCGGGTTGACTAAACCCAGACCTGGTCGGATTGGGTCAGTCCATCCACCAACCCAAACATTCCCTTTATATAAAAATTGCCATAACATTCAATATGTATGTTAGATTGAGGAGATTTTTGCGGTGTTGGGACCCTCACAAAATGGAAGAACATTTTTATGGCTTGTTTCATATTAAAAAATGCATGTATGGGTGCAGACTTTCCCCTTGGTTCTTCCATCGATTGTTCAATATGATATTTCATGTCAATCCTCTCAAGAGATGAGTCCCGAATAGTGTTGTAATGACGCCTTTGTATGGAAGTGTTACTCTATCACACATGATGGAGTTTGTTGGTTATTAACATGTCCTCTGAGTGCATTGAAATAATCCCCCATCATGTTGTCCGTATTGTTGGGTTCATGCAAATCTTTTAAATCTACTACATTATGATCTCCATCGTAGTGTTCGTGGTATACTATGAGAATACCTTATAGGATAGGGTCACATAGATTGGGTTCATGGTTGACTTAAAATTACCCTATCTATATATCGTGACAATGGTTCTACGTTTCCTCATTAGGTGGGACCAGGTTAGCACAGTCTTATGATTGACATATGGTGGTGACATAACCTTACTTTCCTCATGGCTGCTTTTGAGTATATCTAGAAATCTTTGGAATACATACAGGCCTATAACTGTTTAGATATAATTTCTCATTTCATAGTGTCATTGCTTTGTAGTTTCTAGGTGCCTAATATTTAATGATTTACTCACCCCCTTCATGGGAATTTCTTGTAAATTTTGTGTATTGTGTAGATGATCGATGACTTGATAGAGTTCTAAGAGGATGAGGACCATGTCGTGGACGGAACAGTGCCTTGTGAGATTGGATAGGCTGCGGAGTTCTCGAATGTTTTCTATTAAAGCATCAGTGCCCTTATTTGTATGTCTGTCTCTGTAGTTGTATTTCATTTTTGTCTTTAATTCTGGCACTAGTTTGAAGTACTACACTTTAATTATCGGTTTCACTATGGTTTTATTAATTTTAAGTTTAGAGGTTTTCATGCTTGATAGATGGTGTTTTCCCTTTTTTTGGGCTGGGAGGCATGTGCGTGTGTACATGTACATAGGCTAAGGCCTCCGATTTGTGATAAATTCCTACTCAACACTAGTATCCTTCACTTGTTCTATTAGATGTGGTCTTGGGGTGGTAACGGCACAAGAGCCACTAGAACAGTTCATGACAATTAACCTTTTTAGACACCCATATTTAATTATTTTAACGTGTAATAAATGTATTTTTATTTTAACCGAACATTATTTGGTTCCATATCTTCACTGAATTCATAAAATAAATCACTAAAATAATATAATATCATGTCATCGAGTCACATATATAGAAGAAATATTTAAATAAAACATTTTTATGTTACAAGGTGGTTCACAAATGGATTTTATGGGTTGGGGACATAATGTCACATATAATATTATTTTGATACATATGAGGATGGATAAATATTAACGGTGTTATTTAAAAATATATATAATCTTTTTTGGGTAGAAACAAAAATTAAATAATAACACCAATGGTTTTTTCTCACAACCTGAAGAAAATGTTGGTAATTATTAATAATGGTGTTTTAGTTCTCATAGTCAAAGAGATGAAAAGTTTGAGATGAACACCAAAAATATAACCGAAGAGTGTGTTCAATTAAATTATTTTTTTAATATTTTTCTCATTTTGAATTCACCCTAAATCATATGAGATGGGAATTAATGGAACTATTCCAATAAGATTGTGGAATACATTCAAAGAGGGTAATTTCAATGTTATATATACAAGGGTATGGAATTCATGTCCTAACTAGGTTAAACACTATTAAAATATACAGATGGTTTTTTCCCATAAATGGGAGGATGATCATAGTAGTGACCCAGACCCTAGTATACCAAATCTCATTTCAGCTTTATTAAATTACTATATGATACAAGGAATAACATTATATATAACCAAATAGTTATATAGTCTTGGTAAACATGACACTTAAAAGAAACACACATTGCACATTAAATAAATAAACATACAAATTATTTTAATTAATAATTCCATTATTCCACTTATCATATCCCTTCATATAAATAATAATAAACATCCTAGTATCATGGGAAAAATAAAACACAAGAATGTGGTTAGATCATATGCTTATTAATTATAAGTGTACTAATGATGAAATGAATAAATAAGGAATAACTAAAACACATGGAATCTAATCTGTAATTCAATAGTAATATGGTTGAAATATATATTGATTGAATAATTCCATAAATATAACCACATGGGACTGAAACATAATCTTGGATAATATTACTAATAGTATAATCACATGTAATATAAAAAACTAAATACATAATGAATGAATAAATAATGTCAAACATCCTAAACCAAATTATAAGCCATCATTCAATGACTTGTTATTGTTAAGGCCATTTTTTATGTCTTATTATAATAGTGGCATCAATCTTAAACATCATATATAAATTAACAATGCCTCAAATAATTACGCAAGAATGATTTCTCATAATTCGTACACATGCATAGAGGGAAAATATATTTATAATGATCACCTATATTATAAATAAATGAATTAGTTACTCATATAAAAATGATGAATCAAAATGAAAAAAAAAACATATTTAAAAACTATATTAATAATATTTTTTAATTACACTAATTTGTAAACAAAATCAAAATCTATCAATAGTAATATAGGCAATGTAAATATAATTTTACATCCCAATCATGATACTCATAAACCATATTGATAAATATTAATTAAAGTCTCAATAAAACATATCTCTTTTGGTTTCTACATATAACTACTAATTAATTTTATAAATGAAAAGAAATTCCATAAAATTTATATTAAAAGCATTTTCGAATAAAATATAATTTTCCTCAAGAAAATATTTGTATCAATTCTTTTTTGAAAATATATTTAATAATGAAATTCATTTAAAAAGTTTTTTATTTTATTTAAATCATTGAGTGATCAGGATGGAATAAATTTTAGTTCATACCATTCATATTAAATCAATGATTACATCAAAAATTGAATATGAAAAAAAAAACCATATTATGAAAATGACTTGATTATTTTTTCAAAATTTAGATATATATATATATAATATTCAATAATAAATAATTTGGAAAAGAATAATTTTTTTGAAACATATCTAGAAAAAAAAAATTATTGAAATTTTTTTTTCGAACGATGTTCGACATAAAGTTTTATTTTCATAAGAAAATTTTCTCAAATATTTTTATTATAATAGAAGGGGGAATGTATTATAACATGAAAAATTTCATGACTAACCATATAAAAATATAATTATTTTTATATACAAATATTAATAATTCCACCATAGGTAACTTAAAAAACAATCTATTATAATGATTCAATTGTGAAATAAACCCTTACCACATTGTTATGATTTGAATCAAAACCCCCATGAATATAGTAAAATAAAAGTTAACCATTAAATTTATGGATGAAAAATATAATCATGATATAACATATTAAAATTTAATGTTTATACACCACCAAAAATGAATAATGGTTGAATATGGCATAGTTCTTACAGAAGTAGAAGTGACACAAAAAACCCTTAATCTTTTTGAAATCCCCCATACGTGTCGAAACCTAATTTATAATAAATATGTGATAATTACACATACATTATAGAAATTTAATAGTATATATCATACCATATATTATTCACTTATTGTATTTTATCAGTGACTTGTTATTAATTGTTTAAAAAAATCACCATTTCATTTTATAATTTAATTGTTTTTATAAGATTTGGTTTGGTTATTTAGTGCATATTAATTTTATAAATATTAAATCATATAAATAAATATATAAATTAAAAAATATCATATATTTAGATTATTTGTTAATTTTTAGTAATCAATTTCTTCAAGATATAGTAAATTGATTACACCATCCATGGAGACATTAGGCAATATATACAAATTATTGTGGTTTTGATTTTCTTTAAAAGATGATACAAATTGGTACAAAAAATTAAATAATGGTTATATAATCATTATTATGTTATATATATATATATATATATCTCATAAAATATATCCATATTACCATGAATGTAAAAGTAAAATGAGAAGCATTTCATATAAATACATGGAGAAAGTAGTCCGCACATATACATGGATGACATTATTTTATTTAAGTTCATTGCATGTATGAATATAGATGTCATATTATATATATATATATAATTATTAATAGATCATAAATATCACTTATAATCATTATATTATGTCTTTGCTACCTTCCATTTAAGCTGTAAGTAAAAAATTTATCACATCGCATCGTGAGGTGGTATTCCACCGCACTCACGAACGACATTAGTTTATACATAATTAAATCAATATTAAAGAGATAAATGTGATACGATAATTGAATTAGTATAATAATAGCATAAATATAATATATATTTTTAAATTAATAATTACATATTTCCATGAATGGTGATGGTCAAAATCAAATAACATCATTTCAAGATTTAGTAGTCCACCTTACACGTTAATGATTATTTCATAACCCATATGGTGGAATAGTATATGTATATAGAAAATGAACATAAAATAATAACATCTCAGTATATAAAGTACACTCATTTTGTTACATAATCATGAATTTATGATAATTTAAGAAGGAGGAGTTTGAAAAAATATAAAACACTATGTTAGGGATGTTATCTTTTCTTTTGAAAAATTATATTGATTTAAAACATAAGTAATATTAAGATGGATTTAATTATAATGTAAGAATAATAGAATTATATAAAGAATTTTTGGAATGTAATTTGGAGTTACATTTATGATATAATGTATTTTTTATGTGTGAAGAGTAGAGGAGAGGGGTTTCTTTTATAAGTGAGGTGAGTGGCACGCTTTTAATTTTTGAATCGAAAAGGTGTACCAAAATATGTTACTTGGTGAAAGGGCTTAAAATGGTAATTTATAAAAAAATATAATTAATAAGGTCTATATAATTTTTTGATGTTGTTTTTGGACTATTTTTAGGTCTCTTTAGACATTATATTTGCAGTTTAACCCCTGGGTAGACAAATTTTCAACTTAACAATGGTAAATCATGTTTTATTATTTTTACCATTCAATATAGAAAAAATTAAATTATCAATATTAAATAATAAAAATAATTCTGCATCCATATATGGAATCAATTTTTGTAATATTATTTAAATATGTTAAAATTTAATTTTAATATTGAAGTCCCAACATAATGAGAAAATGAGGCATCAAAGAGAAAATGTTCAAAATATTACCTCTTTTTTTGTATCCAAATTCAATATTAAAATGATTCCAATAAACTTAATATGATTAATAGCAATATAATTGAATATATTTTACTTTTAAAACCATTATAATGTTTTTTTTCAAATGAATTAAATGATATTAATATTTTCAAAAACATGTGTTTTCAATATTCAATATATGGTTTATATTTTAGAAAATTAAAATAAAATCCCTGATATCTTTGAAATATGTATATTAATAATGAATTTAATTTTATCAAATTTACATTATATAATTTTTATATATTAATTTTAATTAACGTCACCAGAGAATGTCTAGAACAGCTTTTAATAGAAATAAATTGTTTTAAAAAAATCATTTCTTTTTCATTCAAATGGTAGTTTATTTATTTATAATATGTAAATAGCCATTGAATTTTTTTATACATTTTAAAAAAATTCATAATTATTTTGTAACAATTCATACCCACCATCTTGATTTATATGTTATAATAGACATTTTTTAATAATAATATTTTAATATAGTATCGAATTTAGTTAAAACCTGTTATAGCATGAATTCTAAGCAATTGAAGATATTTATTTTTTGTAAAAAATGTATCTTAATTTCTTGATATGTTACATTATCTTCTATTCATGGTGTTCCATGCCATATAATCTCTAGAATATGATATTATTATTTTAAAATAAGAGGGTGTTACATTCTACACTCTTAAATAAATTGTGTCCTAAAAATTTAATCGTGATATATATATTCAAGGATTTAACATTTTAAAACCCTATTATTGAAATCAAAATCTTTAAGAATGGTTAAAAAACATCCCTTAGATAAGAGATAAATTTAACTATGGAGGTCCGCGTGAATTATAAAATAACTATTTTCTATGTGGGAGAACATTTAAGAGATGTGACGATATGGACCTAAAAAATGCATAAATAATTATAGATTTTTATGATCATTTATCACAAAAATATTATTGATTTGGATATGTTTAAAAACAACAATAGAATAAATATATAAATAGTGAATTTTCTATTAGTTTAGGAAAAATGATGAAATTACGATAACTATTTTTTTGAATTCCATAGTCATAGAGTTTAGAAATTCTATTGTTGTTTAATAATATAGTAATATATACATGATAAATTTTTTTATTACAAAATTATTTTCACCATTTTTTTCTTCTATCATTAACAATATGATTTCTTAATATAAGAAATTAATATCGGATGTGTATTTTTTAATACATGAACCACTGATATTAAATTTTAATGGATTATGAGATCCATAAACGAGTAACAAGGTATTACTAATATATTTATGAAACAAAATCAATAAAAAATATTTTCTAATAAAACCCAATGTTCAATAATGTCCATTCCATAAATATGTAATCATATAAATCCACAAAAACATCCTTATCTGAATTCTAGTTAAAAAAATTATGAATAAAGGTCATTAAAACAACGTTACATTCTCCATAAAATATAATGTAGATCCTCATGTCACATTAGACATGCGTCAATTCCTTTATGATCATAAAACCAATATTAAAATAGGGATGCGTCGAATAAAATTGTCAGGTAATCAAATATATTCTACATATCCAAACATTTAATAAACTCTGTGAGAGATAAAGAAGGCTAAATTAACTAAAAAATTTCAATATCACTAACATACCATATACGTATCTTTTTAATTATAATCACATCATAGAGAACATATTATTGCTGATATTAGAAAAATCATTTGATTTCGTAGAGGTTATACTTACCACTAAATCACTTTTATTGGTTTTTAGTTCATTCCACATATTCTTTAAAAGACATTGAGAAATGGTACTATATTTGAATCCATATACATATCACTATAGCATATTGTGATAGTAAATGTGTTATATTTGGGGAGTAAAACTTAAAATTTACCATGTGTGGAATTTAATGGAACGAATATGGTTAATAAGTGTTCATACATACTGCAAACTACATTTCTGTATAGATTTCATAACCAAATGAAATATTAAGTTATGGGGATTTATTTGTATTTCAAATTTATGTAAGATGAATATTAGTTAGAAACCCATGACCAATAAATTTTATATAATTAATTCATTTTATTTGGGGAATTAATTTGGAGGGAATTCAATCTTTATGTTCAAATAACTCAGCCCAAGGTGATGCACTTATGTCAAGGTCGTCAAACTCAAACCATTGTTGTTTTGGATATTAATTTCTAATACCTCATACAATGATATGTGGATAATATTATCTACATATTCCCCAATAATGTTAAAAATTAACATGTATCATAATACTAATTCTTAAAATTATAACAACATGGTGGTGGAGAAAAAATTTAATATCATGATTCAAAGATCATGTGTGGTCCACTTTTATGTTCATGTATCAAAGACAAATTCAATATATATTAATATAGAATTATGATTATAAATTGATATGAATATTTATTTAACACGTCTAATTATTAATTTTGGTTTATTCCTTCATCCTATAAAAGTTTAAAATTATATCATTTGTATCAAAGAACCTAAAATCAATATATATATATATATATTAATTAATATAAGTTCACAAAAATTTCTATTATCATTCTCATACTATCAAATTGGATATAAGAAAATTCATGTCAACAATATTGAAAGGGAAACCTGATATGGGGAGTAAAATTCATGATGAGATGGGGTATAATGAATATTTATTGCTAGGATAATGATTAAAGACTAGCACAAAACTCAATATCCCATGGTATAAGAATCAAGGAATATATAGATCATGGATAAAGGCATATCATGTAGATCACATGCATTAATTTAAAGGGTGGAAATGATAGCGTTAACTAGTAGGAAATGTGGGATCAAATATCTTTCATAAATTGTATAATGTATCATCATTAAAGAAAAAAAATTCATTCTTGTCCATGTGATAAGACAATAAAAATTTAATTGATAGAAGTTCAGGGCATTTCTTAAACAATAGGATATAATAGAGGTTGATGTTTATGGAAGGATCTAATTCAGACATCAATAGAACAATTCAAGTATTTCACAATAAGACTATATCCATTTGATGGTTATGAGAATGGGGTACCCTAGAAGTTAAACACCACTGATATAAATAGGGAAGGTATCCTTATATATGAGAACACCAACAATGTTATATGATTCAAATTTTATATTAGTCGATGTCAACTATATTATATTATATCATGTGGTGAGGATGAAAGGGGTATATGGAATTTAATTTAATTCATTTTGGAGTAATATTTCATTAATTTTTATTTTATGTGTTAAAGAAAGGATCCAATAAACATTCTATAATGCAAACTGGGCTAGTATTGAGAATTTTATGTTTACACAGAATAGTCATAGGAATCACACAGTAAAACATCACATATATAAGAAATTTTATATTGAATTTTAATGAAATATTAAGATATTCTAAACCTATTTTACTATTATTTTCAATACTTTGATGGAGACATGTATTCTTGGGATGCGTGATGAACTCTCTGTCCTTGGTGTTTTATGAGTACATTCCATTTGAGTAAAAATGTGAACATTGAAAAGTAATTCCCATATTTTTTCCAAATTTATTTGATTTTTTTATAGGAATCACTAACACACTCAAATATTAGTCATAATCACATGATAAGAGATAGATAAAGAGAATCCTAATATTTATTCCATGGATTGATTTATTTTTTATTAACCATATTATATTGTGGTCATTTAGCCAATTAATACCAAGGGATTTAATAAAAACTAGATAGAATTTATACCGCTTCATAAGAATTAATTAGATAGTGATGTCATTCTCAAGTGATGGTTAATGGCCCATAATGTGTATAGATACATTTTTTTCATTAACAAGGGATTAAATAGTTGACTGGTTGAGATTTTGATTCATTATATTTTATTCTTATATTCATTTAGTATTCATGTTAGTGAATCTCTTCCTTTATCAAATATAAATCTATAGTAAAATTTTAGGGATTAAATTTTTGAATTCAATGATATTAATTTTCAATAGAACATGTTAAAATAAGATTTTTTCCCTATAATCAATATAGCCTATGATATCTACTTGTAAAAGACTCATATGTTGGTTCTATTGACTTCTAAATTATAGAGACAAGTCAAAAATTTATGAATAAATTTCTATTTCTATAACTAAATAATGAACCAGTTTTTGTTGACTAAGAAGTGAATGACTTCTTCTCACATTCAAATATAATTTGTAGATGTATGTATGACCAATAATATATGGTGTACTTCTAAATGGTAAGAAGAAAATCCTCAATTACCAATAAGAAAATGGGAAAAATTATTTGTGATTTAGTGAATCATTATCGAATGATGCTTGGTATTTCACTGAAGCGTTCATGAAGGATATTTCTTTTTGAATTCCTTAGAGACACTGGCCCTGGAAGGATGAATGGGTCCTAATCATTGTATTTCTATGATTTGTTTAATAATGCATGGAAAACATCATATGATCCAACGTGGACCAATTTTAGGACATAATGACTTTATTATATTTATATATATATGTGAAGGATTCCCAAAAATATGTGTTTATAGTGTACATATTTTAAATTGTGTCCATAATAAGAAAGACTTTATTTCCATATAATAGATCATAAAACTCTTATATTAATAGAAGTTATCTATGTTTTTTTGTCTATTTAGATAGATTATTATCTAGATATTTCTTTTACCAGAGTGGAATTTTAGTTTCCTTCCATATAAAATTTGGTTTTGAATTAATTCACTTTAAGGGATTCTTCATTAAAATCATTAGGGAAAATATTTTGTTGGAAATATTTTCTTTTTTCATTTTATCCTGGTTTTAATGAATCATGGATTTTTACTTTTTCATAGAATATAAAACATCATTTATGAAGCATGGTATATGAAACATTTTTATATCAATGGTAAATCTAGAAATTATCTCCCAATTTTAGTCATTTAAGGAGATGATCTCCTCATTCGTTATAACGTTGATAAAATTATCTATTTGATGATATTCATAGAGTTATCATTCACATGGATATATGGAATCCAGTTCTCAAAGTAAAATTTGAGTCCACTAATAGTGGAATTTAATATTGCACTATTGTTATTATAACCCTTCAAATAGAGGAAAGAACATTCGATAATGGACTCTTAGGTAGTGATAAGAAAACTAAAATATAACCCTTATTATTATTATTTTGTTTATCACTATCATGGGGAGGATTAATGAGGATAAAACAATATAAATTTACAATAATGGATTCGGATCATTAGTAAAGATAATGAAATCCTTGGTAATTATGATATAGTTGGGTATCTATTAAGGGGTCATGTGTATTGGAAGGAAAACTACTTATTCATTTCCAATGTAATTATAATGTGCATAGTACATTATATAAAAGAAACTATCGATGACATATACCTATGAAAAAAATCATATACAAATAGGTTAATTCATTAAATAAAATAATTAATGAATTCTTTTTTATTAACATCAATTCATTATATTTTCATAGTGTCATATCTTTTAAAAAAAATATCAAAGGAAAAGTAGTTCTTATCAAGTTAAGAATAATTTTCATCAATGTTCTAATTCATGAATCCTAGTTAACATAAATAATTATATTTCCCATGATTTTATCTAATATAAGAATTAATATAGGGGCCACTCTAACATTAAAAAATAGTGGATCAACGGATTCCCTTCGATAGGTGTCAAAATATCAAGTGTTACAACAAGTAATTTACTGTTTTTATCAAATATGGATTGAAATTATTTATCTCGATTATATCAATCATGTTTCTAAATCCACATTGGGATTAACATATAAATTCCTTGTGAAAATCATATGATATGATATAAGATCCCCTTATCACCTCAAATATCCCATATATTATGAGGATTTGGCATATCAATGATGTCCTTGATATTCCCATAATTGATCTTGATGCCTCTATAAAAAAATAATGATATAGAAATACTTTTTAGTGTTAATATATAATGAACACTTTTAGTGGTTTGTCCTTATATGATAAGCATGGATCATAATTGAAAATGTGTCAATATCGTTAAGATTTTCCAAAATGTAATGTAATTTGTCTAACAGATGATCCATGTATCACAACACTATATAAATATTGAGGGGCATGATGATATAATGCATTATTTTCCGAAAGTTTTTTACTAAATTCTTCATGGTAGAGTAAATATTAATGGGTAAATACATTCCCTAGGTATCCTAAAATGAAATTGAATCTTAATATAAGGATTCTAATTAGATTAGGCTATATCTATAATATCATTTTATGATGGTGTGGGATAGAAAAACGTTTAGTTTTTTCAATTAGAAATTATATAACTGGTATGTTGTTCTTATCCATATGAAATGATTGTTTTCTTGTTAAAATACTATATTGACTAAATTTGGTTTGTTTTTCTTATGAACATTGAAAAAATAATATTGATATTTTTGGTACTAACCCAACAAAAAAAGGATATATTTGATAAATGTTTCATCTCTATCATTAATCGTGGAACCAAGGGACTCGTATACTCATTAGCTATCCAATTTACTTATTTGGCCTCTTAAAAAATATCTAAGAGTGTATATGGTGAACTATAGATGATGCCATGGAATATTGACATATTTCAAGTAAAATTATTATTTTTCAGATTTATAATCATGATAATTTTCTCCCAGTCATAACGATTCATGATGTCAATATTAAATTTAAACCATTGGAATTGTTCCATACGAATATTAACTATTGTGAGATCATTGATGATAGTATAAAATACATTCCTCAATGGTATTAGTTCAATCATAACTATAATTTTCATTAAAATTATATAGTGTGGATAGAGTATATTATTCCAATTGAAAAATTAGTTGAGATATAATACAATCATCTTATATGATGGATGAATAAAAAATCACATTCCAGTCATTGTTTAAATTTTTATACCATATTTTCTATTCCATGGATACTATCATATATGATATTTTCAACCATGGAATTACTAAACTGTCAATATGTGGAAACCCATTTTATCATCATTTGGTTTGCACATTTATTTAAAGTGGATTGATAGAAATTTATATTTGGTGGTGGTGTTTAATAGGAGACCACTTAAGCGATTTTTTATTCATCCCTCATATGAGATTTAATTGATTTGTGATCCCTATTTTATTTCCAATATAAAAAAATAGTGTCCTGGGAGTGGAGTAATTTTATTATGATAGTCTATCGAAAATAAGATAGATTCATTAAATAGAATCATAGGTAACTACTTCTGTTAATTTTTTGTCCTTAATTACATTTATGCACCTCAATATATCATACCAATATATAATTAAATTACTCATGTAATACATAGAATCATGTGACTGGGATTCACATGATTGAAAGTGGGGAAATCACTATATTATAATGCAAAATGATCATCGGGAGAGTATTTTGGTCAATGGTTATATGATTAATGGTCAATTATATATATAATTGGATTCAATGTCATTCTAGGATGTTATTTATTGTTGTGTCTTAAAATAAACATTGAATATGATATTTGTTAACAATTAACTAAATTTTTCACTATGTTGGATCTTTCTATGTGGTATATATTTTAGTTTTTTTCTTTTAATTTTCACTATGTATGTTATAAGAACGACCACTGTGAAATATAACATGAAGTATGTCTCATTAAATATGTGATTTAACTTTAGAACATTTTCCACAATAGAGTAACAATCATTGATTCCACTAATCAGTGATAATGGATTTATGGGATCATATATCCAATATTGATTACACCATTATATTTAACGGAGAATAAAAAGAGGGATTATAATTTATCATGCTCACCCACATCTTCCTAATAGATTTTTGTTTTCCAAAACTCCATATAAATCATATTGTATCATTCGGGTATCAAAGATGACTTCATAACGAATATTAGAAAAGATGGACATATTTTGTATTTAGAGCTTGAGTGTGCTACAAAATGTGACTTCAGAACATTATACGTCATTGTTAAGGAAATATTGTGCTCATTAATGGTAAATAAATATCAATGATATTGAATGGACTATCAGGTTCTTGTAGTAGAACATGATTGGTACCTAAACAATTATATTATATGTTGGATGGAGCTTTCCTAATTGGGATATAAACAAGTCAAGCATGATTTTTTCAACCCCAGAGGATGATACAATGAGAGTATATCCTTACTAGTCTCATAGAAATAATTTTAGTTAGGTCTCAATAGTGTGGAAAACATTTTTGTATGCATCCACTTGGGTGTTATGATTCCGCATTGAGATTATCCCCTTGACATGAAATGATCAACTATATGATTGTGTATGGGTTGAATGTTTTTCCTAGGAAAGGTTTCATGTATAATTATTTACTAATTTGAAGTATTTATGTGTGAAAACAAACTACACCAAATCAATGGATTAATCAATAGTGGGTTGAGTCGTAGAAATTACTCCTAACTCAAGGGGTATTGATGTACATGATGGTTCATTTCATATTCTACATGAGTATTGGAGATCTGTTATTCTTTCCATGACAATAATTAGTCATTATTTATATGGATGGATACAAATCAATTTAATCCACCTAATTTATATTTTTGAAAAATAATTTTCTACATGATTCTATTTAGCATGAAAATTTACATGGTATTGGGTTGTGACTTTTATGGGTATCCACCTATCAAATTCCATTAGACATTCCCTAGTAATCTGTTTTTAGTACATGTCATATCATTCTATTATGTGAAGTTAGATCATGTTTCACCATATTAGTCTATTATTCTCAAAAAATTTGTGTATCTATAAGTGTAATTAGATATATATTTACCATGGTAAATCTTCTATCCTTATTTAGAAAATGTACACACTAAATGAACTATCCAAATCACATTGGGATATTTAGGGAGATTGAAGCATAGAATATATTACACTGATAAATAATTATTCTTGTCATTAACTAACCAATATCACCCATAAATCATGCTACTTTATCAAACCCATAAAAATTTCAGATGGGTTCTCCTGATCCCTATGATCTAGAGCCATGTTCCAAGTAATCAATAAATACCATTGTGATAAATATATACAAAAATTTTATAAATATAAAACATTTTTTAGGAATAAGAATAGGAGTATTCTCTTCTATAAATAATTGCATTATAAAATATATGAGATAAATCAGAAACATGTAGTTTTAGAAGAAAACACTATTATATTTAATTAGAAATAAGGTAAATGACCAAATATAACACAACTCCAAATGTAATGTGAGAAAATGTCCCACCAATCCACTTATAATATGACACATAAACCATGAATGAATATCAACCACCTCTAACATATTTATTTCATATACCTTTTTTTTGAAAACCATGTTTTTTATACACTTAAATGGTACATTCATGGTGTGGGAATAAAAAGTACATTATGATACCACCATTTGCTTTAGAATTTTTATTTTATTATTAAATTTATTATTATGTTTCTAAATAATGAAACCTCATAAAATATTTCTTTTCATAGATATAAAATAAAATGGAAATTTATTTTTTAATAAATTTTCATATATCTTAAATAAAATAAACATTTTAAAAAATTTGACAAATAATTTTTTTCAAAAACGAAAAAATATAAATGAGTATAATTTTATATTAGGATAGGGTTATCATGGATCCTAAAATCATTTTGAATAATAAAATTATTATATTTTGACACATTCCTATGGATCAAGATTTGGTATGTAAGAAAACTGCAATATTTCACTACCTAAATTTATATTACAGTAATAGATCTTGTGAATAGTAAAAGGAGACCACTCCAACAAGTGAAAAAAATTCAAGTCATACAATTGATTAAATTTTATATATAATTATTACAACTTTAGAAAAGGATATCATTGCAAATCGTCCATTACACAATATACTAACCTATGTCATCAAGATCCCATGGGCTATACACCTTTTCCAGGAGGCTCTAATTTAAAAATATAAAACATTTAATCAAGTTTTACATTATATATAATATCATTATATAAATCACAATAAACAAAAACTAGATGAAAAAATATTTCAATATTTAAAAAATCCAATAACTAATGATTAAACCCATTTATCTATTATATAAAATAACAAGATCATCATTAATACTAATAATTCCATTAAATATTTAATACACAATTTTTTCAGGGAGAAATCATGCAAGGATAATATAAATATTCTTGTATAAAAGAAATATTCCTCCAAAAGAATTAATAGATGAAAATCATATGGTAAAAATAACTTAACGAGAGAGAAACAAATCTTTATAAGATTGAAAGTACCCTATAAGAGAACATAGATTATAAAAAATTCTTATTCAACATTCCCAATGCCTTAATAACCACTTGGTCGATGGAAAAAATAATAAGAAGTAGAAAAACGAATGATGGTATGAACCATATACCACTTAATCTTGTGAATCCCAAGTGTGTAAATTATATATAATCACACCAAAATATAGGTTGAACATTATTCACAAATAGGATATTTCCAAAAGATCATGAATTGATGTGATGTGGATGTATAATGGATTAAAATTCTTTTATAGACAATGGTGATGAATTAATATTTTATTTTTTATAATACATTCATTATATGATACAATGATTCATGTTGATACATATATAGTCATGTTTGTCTCATGATATTGAATGAATTTTTCAATATCTAAAAAATAAATCAAAAATTAGACATCTATATAAAAAAATTTATGGCATGAAATATAATTTAAACTACGATAAACAAGATAAATAAACTCTACCCCACAACAAAAAAGTATTAATATTGTGAAAAATATTTTCGACATAGTGATCCAATAAAATAGCATTCCATAAGAGATTCTAATGACATAATATTATTATATAGGGGAACATCTTGAAATTAATGAACAAAAAGATTATAAAGTATTTTTACCTAAAATAAATACAAGGATGATTTAATTATCATAACCAAATCTCATTCGATGTAAAAAATCTAAAGTTATAT
This sequence comes from Viscum album, assembly GCA_963277665.1. NCBI lineage: Eukaryota > Viridiplantae > Streptophyta > Magnoliopsida > Santalales > Viscaceae > Viscum > Viscum album. The sequence continues at coordinate 1,649,092,477 of OY728133.1, forward strand.
TGATAAATGATATAATATATCACTCCTTGTTCTGTCAACATATATTCCCCCTCCATGGTATTGTTTGAATCTTTTTTACATGTCCATAACACAAAAATAATGAAATACACTTTCCATGCATGTTATTTTTTTTATAATTGACAACCAATATAGGTTCCTCAGCCACTAATATATTATAATCCTGCTAGAGATCCTTATAATTCAACTCAATGGACTGGTCATGGTGATTTTTCATAATAATATATACAAGTAAACAAATATTGATCTATATCTAATGAGGTCCCCAAGACAACTATAATGAAACCAATCTAATATGTTATGTGTCCCAAAAGGATACACATTTCTTGTAGAAAAAACATTCTCCTTTGTATATTTATTATTATCCCATGAAATGTAAACTATTATGAAAAATATTTCACCATATTAAGACTCCACTAGATGGAATTGATATTATGTATTTTACTCGTATTGACATTTTGTAGTCACTAACTATATATGATAAATCTAGATCACTACTGACATATCATGGACTTCATGTTTTCCTCCCTAGGAAGATTCTTCAATTACAGATCATAAAATAGAATTAAATTAATATCCATATATCACCTCAAATGGATCAATTCATATATATTATAAAAATTATTATTATAGAGAAATTCAACCAATATCTACGGTTATCCCATAAGCCTCCAAATTCATAATAATTGGCATGAATCATATCATTTAAAAACAAAATCATCACTCTTATTTTCTATTCATCCAATTGATGGTTATACACACTCATCCAACAAATATATCACATAATTCAAAATAATATTTAAATACCATTTTTTATATCTTCTAACTCTATTGGAATTTTTTTAAAACACCCCTTATAACATTACCATCTCTTTTATAAATATACATCCCATCTCTTCAAGATGAATCCAATGTGTACAAACATGGGTAAAGTTGTCCATATTCTCTCAAATCATAAATATGAATATTAATGTGATTCAATTATACGAATTCAATATAGTAAGATGATAGGTATATTAGTTGGGTTACATTCACTAACTCTATAGAAAAAAATACATTTTTGGAGGACAACTAGAATATACAGTTGGGAACTCCTCATGAAATTCTTAATCCATAAGAAGATTATAAGAATTTCAGTTTCCTTTTTCAATATAAAACACAATAAAATTGAACTATTTTTCTATCCACAATTGGATATGTCTTATATGATTGAAAGATTGTATCGATAACCATGGAATTATGAGGAATTTCCATCAGGGGATCAAAATTTCACTCAAATATGATAATAACCATGTAGAGATTCATTGAAAATATTTCAATTTATAAAAAAATATCATTTAATATGTTTACTACATGGTTCATTATATCCTATATTTTTTCAACATTTTATATTGGAAATTATAAAGAGGAACACCAGAATCCCAAATCGTTCCGCGTCCTTATATAAGTCTCCATTTCTATAACATATGGCATAAAGTATTTCTGGAAAATCATGGGATTCATAATGATATTTGATATTAATGATAATGATGCACAATTATTAACAAAATAATCCCCTGATGTTAAATTAATTATAACAGTAACTCTCATAGACAATGGTCTAAAAAAAATCCCCTAGTAACATGTCTATTCAGTGAACGTTTTAATTAGAGAAGAATATTCCTAACATCCAAAATCATATTTTAAGACTTTTGATGCCATTGAGGTGTTATATAGTACTAAATTATATGTTGGTGGAGAAGATATTATGGATCTATATAGAGAAGAATAAATCATGAATTATAATCTATAGTTGGCTTCGACATCCCCATTAGTGAAAAAACATTTTATTTACAGATTTGTTATATTTAATGTACTAGGACATGAAACATTTTTAGAATTTAATTGGACAAGTAGTAACAAATGTAGTTGTCTAGAATCAAGTATAATCTTGTTCCACTAAACATTATTAATTCAAACTTCATCACACATCCACTTATTTCTATAAAATCAGCTATACATTACTCATGAAATGGATAAAATCCCAATCAATCATTCTATTTATATTGTGATAATCTCTACCATTTTCACTATATAAATTTCCATGTATAAGTGAAAATGATTCAGTATTAAGAATAAATAATGGATATCATAATAGATTACCATTTCAAATATTTGTTCCATCAAAAGGACATTGGGTATCATCCCAATAATTTATATATTTTTCATTAAAATAATCATGTGGTATTTTCTAGCTTTCATTTTATGAATTTTTATTCTAAATAGACTATGATATAGAATTATTTTATAACTTTTCCAATAAAATGGTATTCATGAAATGTGGTAACCACATTATGAAAATTTATTGTAAATATTGTAAATATTTTAAATTAATTCATTAATCTGTAATTAAAAAAACATATTTTTCTGTTCGTTCATTTTATAATTACAAAAACATTCTTCGTAAACAATTCTTTTATTTTGGTTATTGTAGTTAAAAAATTTATTTTAATTAATTTTTTATATTATATTATATCAAACTAATATATTTTTTTAAATTTTCATTTTATATAATCTATGTGAATTTTTTTTGAATTATTTATTAAAATGTTTATTATTATGTTTATATTGGAAAAATATTTAATTTTGTTAAATTATCATAGATATTCATTTGGAAGCTCTATTTTGTATTTAGTTTGACCATATTTAAATATATGTATCATTTATGTAAAAATAATGTTACTATTTATAAATTAATCTATATTAATCTTGATTTTGGTGTGTGTTCAATTTTGATATTAAAACAAATTGTTTTTAAATAATTTTTTATTTCTGAAAGGTGTTATTATTTCAATAAATTAAAATAACCTCTATTTTTTAATTGTTTTAATTAAATGTATTTATTATAAATCCATTAAAAAAATTTATTAATAATTGTATCATTTTAATAAGATGACAAATCATTGTGAAGACATTATTATGATTAAAAATTATTTTTTTAAATAATGTTGTTATTGGGTTTTGCGCTCATACATATAAATAAATTCTTTCATAAATATTATTTTAATCTAGATAGATGATTTCAATGATAATAATTATAATAATCTATAAGAATTAATTTGAGCAAACTAATGTTTTGTTGTATTGAATATTAAAAAAATTCATAAAAAATAAACATGGTTAATGATAAAATATGTTTACCGTAAGTGGGGTTACACAAAACTATTAGCGTAATAATTCAAAAAAAATCAAATTCATATTTATTTAATTTCATTCATCCATATATTTTTTAAACTTTTATATCAATTCCATTTGAGTTCTATTTCACATGAAATATACCATATATTATTGAATTTATTTACATAATTCTAGGAGTGTCCCTCCAATCAATTCTAAAAAGGAACGGAATATCCTCTTATATTTAAAATATTTATGGAATACATATAATCCAATTGATATATATATTTTTAATATAACCCATTAATTCATCCATGAAATTCTTCTATTCTTCTATGACCAATATTTCAATGATAAATGTTTTTGTCAAAGCATGTATCTCAATAAAGAGTTCTAAATATTAAAAATGTTCTTTGAAATTTATATATTTTTAATATGTCCCCAAATATGACTATATCCATAATATCATTATTACTCCAATATCATCAATATTTTTAGATTTTATATTGATGTCAGAAGATATATTTCCCACATATTCTCCATAAAATGTGAGATGAATTTTTTTAGTCCTGTAAAAGTGTAGACTAACTCATGCACAAAAAATTATAATTAATTTTAAATCCATGTCATTCAAATATAGTTGTTATGAAACTAATAATCAATATATTTATATTAATTTAATTATAATTGTTTCTTAAATGTGATTTATAATTTTACTTTACTTACGTTAATCTATAAAAAATTGATATATCACTCATGCATGTGTATGCACTACCATCTCCATATATTGTGGTTAATCACTATTCATCACCTCATTATAATAATATATAAAATATTTATATAAATAAATTTATATTATATTAATTACAAGATTATCAATGTTACATATAGGATCCATGATCAATATTCATGGAATATAGCTTCTCAACAAAAACATATATTTAATATGAACTAGTTAATATATGAAATGATGACGATAATGAATGATTTTTTTTAAATTGTGATAAAAAATTTTACACATAATTATCATGGTTTTTTGGTTATGAATATTTTTACATAATAATTGTTTAACAAATTAATATTTTTTTCCGGATGTTTTTTCCTATGAATAAATACATACTTGAGGTAGAGTTTTCTTATCTAACATTTGTTTTCATGATACATATGATATACTAACAAATAGATTATTTATTTCGGTTCATATAATACATATTGTAAATTTTATATCATTATTTTCATGTATTAATGTTTTATAAAAGAATTATTTGATAATAATGTTTTGGTTTTGATTTTGAATCAAAATATAAAATAGTTCTATAGGTTTTACATTATAATCTCACTTTTTGTGATTAATTATCTTTTATTTTGATGATGAAATATTATGATATTCCTAAAATGATTAATTTGAAATTACTATCCACTATTAGTATATATATATATATATTATATGTTTACCTCCATTTTTTTCAATTTTTATAATCAATATATTGAAGTATTGTTTTAATGAAACAAAAATCGTTTTTCTCATTGGTCATGAACCATTTCATCCATGTCTATACTCTCTATCACATGTTTTCAATATCATTTCTTTCAATTGTATAATGATTTAGTTGTTTTATTTTACCCATTAAATAGTTTTCAGAAAATGTTATTGTTGGATTCTATTAGTCATCATGCAATCATTGATCACTTCCAATATTTAACAAATATGTGAATGGAATCATTACATAATTTTACTCTCTAAGAACATTGTTTTCCCAGGACCATCATTACTCATTTGACTAAATATACATTAAATGTTTTGATAGATTATTAAAAATTATTTTCATTCTTATTATTTAAAATATATTTATATTTTAATATATTTAATGTGAATATATTATTTTCATCAAGATAAAATAATGCAATATTGTATAGTTGTTATGATAATTAATAATGCTCAATTATGTGTATGATCATTTATGCGGGATGCAACCCAATGTCAACATCATTACTATTTTAATGTATGGTTTTTGATTCTATTGGTAAACTATTTATGATTATGATATTTACTAATGGGGTATTCTATGATGAAAATATGAATGTTTTATGATGTCATAACACTCACAACTATGTATTATGACAATATTATGGGTCAGCGAGATATAGATCATGATGAGTAATAGTTCCATTAAATCCCACCAATGGATTTAGTAATAATTAATGATTTAGTAAATAAAAATAGACACAGTTGATATTAGTATTCTAAGAAATTATTATTTTCACTTGATGGATGACACTCAAAATGAATAATTTAAATATATAGAAATGCATTTCCATTATTCAATATTTTCTATAATGATAGTCTTAGTATTCATCCATGAAATAGGAATTATATTTATATGTTTCTGTGAATTCCAAAAAACATATAACATATTTTCATGATATACTATCATGGATAATGTTTTTTATTGATTATTACATTCCCTTATATATTTTGTATTTTTTCCACGTTAAAGAATTATATCCTTAACAATTATTTATGATCTATGTACTGAATGGAAAAGTATTTCTTATATTATTATAATATTATTATATAATATTTAATCCATATGATCATTGATTGATATTGAACATATATATACTTACTAATAATATATGATCACCAATTATTATTTTTCCTCTCCCAATGAAATGAAGAAAGAATTGAGGTATGATAAGTAAATAAAATGTGTTCATGTGGAAATGAATTTAGATGATGGATATGTACATCAACAATTGTCCAATGGTTTTTTGTAACATTATTTTCGATGACAATATTCCATTTTTCTTAATCTAAAATTATTATTTTGAAATGAATATAATATTAAACTAAAATGATGTATTATTTATATAGAAAATTTATTGGTGTCTATGTTTTCTATTAGAGGATGGTGTGGTTATTTTTGGAACCTAGTAAGATATAACCTTAGTGTGAACCCATATCATAATACACTGTATTGGACAACATCATATATAACATAATGAAAATGACTATGGTTTTGTAATAAAATATATAACCTTATTGATAGAATAGTGTGGATACAACCAAGGCAATGATGTGCCATGTCATATCATCTTCGAATGTGGCGGTCCATGGGTTTCCTTAATGATACATGATAGAATAACAAGAATTTTTTCCTCATTAATGGATCAGAGATAAAATATTTCTGTTGAGATGGTTATGAAAATGGTCCAATATTTAATTAAACTTCATGAGAATAGTTTTATAAATTCAAGTATAACATGGAATATATTAAGGAATGTAATTTAATTTAATCAAAAATTATATATATTTATCAATAAAAACTTCTAATTTTTTGGTGATCCCATCAAAATGTCAATTATTATTTTATAATTTAATAATGTGAAAATTGATTTCTAGTTAAACAATTTTTTATGTGGCAAGTTCAAATTTATTTTAGTTTTTTGTTGATTGGATATCTTTTTTTATGGGCCATATCAAAATTATTGGATTGAAAGTAATATTTTAAATTATCAGACAAATTATGATTATTTATTTATGTGAGGATATATATGATCATCCTACAAAAATGAAATCCATTTTATTGGAAATAATTCTAAAATAAAAGATTCTTTTTCTTAGATGTCTATATAGAATATCAGCATTGATGTAATTACTGTCACATGGGAGTTACTGGATGTCATTCCATGATATTATTCTTGTCTTTTTAAATGATTTTATGATGATTATTCTATAGAACTAATACTGAGTAACATATATATTAAGATCATGGATTGTAGATATAATGAATTATTGAATAATACTACACATATGATTAAAGTTATTCAGATGAAATATTTTTTCATAGATTTCATATAGGAAGCTAATGATGTGACTTGCCATGGATATCTCCAATTATTTTTATTATAATGTCAAATATTGAGGTATTTTTTTATATTAATCAGTGTCTAATGTAACAAAAATAATAATACATATATTTCCTTGTAAATAAACATGATTTATTAGGTAGATTGATTTGCATAATTCCCTAAGTCTAAATGAACCATTATATAGTAATCATTTATAACCTAGATATTAAATTTGTATATGTAAATATTAATAAAACCAATATTAAATTATGTAATATTTTTTTTAATAATTAATTATCATCTATTCATTTATAATTATGATAAACTCAATTTGAAGCAATGTTATTTTATATTTCGAAATATGTTTTTCATAAAAATTTATTCTCCACCAATGCTTTCAAGAATAGTATAAGTTATTTATATAAAATTTTGAAATTTTAATAATTCAATTTAATATCAATATTGTTATTTTTATGTAAATAATATATTAGATGAAATTTTTCTAATATTTATAAAAAGAATTATTTTCAATGTAATAGATGGAAAATAAATATTTTTTATAAGATTCGTATCTTTTCATGTAGAATTACCATTATGTTTTGAATTTTATAATATATTAACTAATGGCTCGTTTATTTATTAATGTTCTAGTTAATTATATTGTAATCATCGTTATACATTACATGGTAATATGCATATATGTGAGTTGTAAAACATATATTAAAAAACAGTTCCTACACAAGGATTGATCTTATATATAAATAAATTAATAATATATATATAATAGTAGATTAAAAGAATTTTATAAATTATATAATGAATATTATAATATATCTTTAATTTATTTGTTTTTTTTAAAATTAAATTGAAATAAATAAATCATAATCCTAAAAAAATGAATTTGGTTTACATTGTTTTTGGTTTCATTTGATGTTTATTATTAAAATAGATTTCTAAAACATATTAAAATTTAATATTAAAAATTTTATACTATTTTTATAATTATAATAATTAATATTATTTAATTGGTTTAACATAATATTCGTCAATAGTTAATTGTGAAATGAGTAAAACATGGTTACAACATTTATTGTCAAAACATGGTTTCTAGGGGTGGTTCAACAAAGAGATAAGAGTAAAAATGATAACAATAAATATAATTTTCAATGGAGGAATATATATAAATGCTATCATATCATATAATCTAATTAATTTCCCTTTGGATCAACTTACCAATGGCTGTGAACTTTTCATATTTATTTATTTTTATGAAATTCCTTATTTTTCAATCTCCTCACTTATAAATGGATAAACCATCTCCTTTATTATTTAAGGAATTTGATAATCATATAATACTAAAAATATTCTAAATATCATACCATAAAACTTAATTCATCCAAGATATTTTTGTAATCACATAATAAAATAATATTTTGAGGCTTAATGTGTAATCTAAAATAGGTCCCCCAAAGAGGTTTTATAAATCATATTTGAGCGCCTTCAAATTTATTTATTCATATAAATGAAAATATATTATTTTTTATATATAATATTATTAAAAAAGAATAATTAATATGTTAACATATTAGTATTATTATTTAAAAACCATCCCCCCACATCATCATCAAATGTGAGTTTAAACTATCACTTGTGTGTAGCTCTAGACTACTGCCTCAAGGATGTAATATGATTAATTTTAAATCACTGTCATTCATGTTCATTTAATATATGAAAATTAATTAATTTATATGATAATTTTTATATTTTAATGAATAATAAATTTTAAATTATCATTTAACATTTTATTTTATATACATTTATCAATTTAAACATCACTTGTGTGTATGTACTGACAACCATCTCTAGGTAGTGATGTAATTTATTTTTAATAAATGATATATATTAATAGTTTTACATATCTATATAATGAATATGTATGATATTAATTACATTATTAAAATTAAGGAGAATAATTAACCATAATAAATGTGAATTGACCATAACTGATTAAAAAACATACAAGAAAATTGTTTCAGTTAACATCCTTCTTGATAATGATTATGAATTAATGAAAATGAATGTGTGTTAATATGTAATAATTAAAATAGTATTGTTAGTATTTGAAATAATATGTTACTATTAAATATTTATAATAAATATAAATTTCTCACAAAGGTGGAATGTGTTCTTAGAAATAATAACATACACTGTAATGGCCCAGACCTCTCCGATCCATTTCCTTGTGAAAATTTGGGTTAAGAAGAGGCCGCATGAGTTTTGTTGGAGGAGAATTTAATTGATTAGATAGATGGACTAATTATAAGATAATAATGGGAATCAATAATAATTATTATTTTTAAGTATAATGATGGTGACCCATTGATGAAATTGAAAGAGGATTTATTACTATTATATTAAATAATATTGGTAATGGTGTATTTTAGTGTGTGATTAATTAAATGGAATGGTTTTAATTTAATATGAGAATAATCATGTTCAACTAATTTAATGGGATGAAATTAGAACATTATGGATGGGTGTTATTATTATTAATTTTATTAACAATAACATTGAAGTGAGAAAGGAGTTGGGGAATGAGGGCATAGAGTAAAGGCTAAGAGAGGCACCACTTTTGGGGTAGTAGGAAAAGAAATCTTGAATGGAATAGTTAGATTGGAGAATGAATGTGAGAATTAAATGGAAGTAATAAAAGAAAAAGAAAATGAAATCAATTAAGGTGAAAGGGAGTGAGGCACACCAAATTGGAGAGGGTGGTGCATGACTTTGGGTATTTGAAATAAATAAATTAAAAATAATAATATAATAATCATATTATTATTTTAGTTGATAAAACACATTTTCAACCGTAACTTATTCGTGCGACCTCGGTTTCACGAACCGTCTGCGATAGTACGACCCAGATTCCAAGACGAACATTCCGAGTCCAATATTGGATGTATTTTTTGGGTTTTTAGATTGGGGACTCGAATCGCTTGGAAAATAATATATTTAATATTATTATGAAATCTTCATCCCGCCATAACACCCACATGCGATGTCTAACTGACTTCTCATTAGTGGTGATGTGATCCTATCATTAATACGATATAAGTGTAATGTGGGATATTAAATTATGGTTCATTGCTCGGGTCAACAAAAAACCCAATAATAATAAAATTATTATTAATATGGGCTCTTACATCCAATGTATCTCCCTCATACAGTGTTGGAATGGTGAACCTTCTATGCATTGCCACCCTAAAATTAAGACATATAATTCAAAGAACACAAATCCAATATTAATTATTCCAATGTTTTAAGATGTTTTTACTCGGTCAAACCGTGTGGGATAATGCGATCCTCCTCAAATGAGGAATTAAGCATAACTTAAATCATCACCCCATTAAATCATCAAAAGGGACAAGATGTCATCCTCCCTAGTTCTTCCCCTTTGTTCTCGGCTATTAGATGCTAGAAACATTCCATCCTTTCCATAAGAGTTGCACAATCAAATTTTACTACTCGGATTGGTTCCACTCTATTTTGATGCTACCAAGATGTATCAATCAATCCTTGATATAAGGTATGTTTTATCGTCATTCATTTGGGATCATCTTCTCCTATTTCTCACTTCGATATTATAGCATGTAATCTCTATGATTCTAATGGGGTTCTTCTTGTGGTTTTGCTGGTGTGGTCGTACCGTGGCATTCTCGGGTAGATGCAGTTGGCGTGATTGGAGGATGGTGACCCATTGTTGGATATAGAATGTAAATAACTCTCTGTGGTATGTGATTCGTTGCTTCTCTTTTCTTTTACGTGCTACAATATTTTTAGCATGTTTAATCCCTTTGGATGACAATGGAATTGATATAATAAATATTTTCACCGGATAAATAAATTAATATCGATCGTATTTTATTGCCTCGGGTTTTTCTTGATTGTGTGATATCTATGATTTCTTTGATTTGTTGTTCGTTCATGATGGGAATCGATAATGAACGTAAATTGGGATTAGTTGATAATTGTTTAGATAAAGATAAAAAGGCTTGTAAACGAATAGGGTTCTAGTTGTAATTCAATGTTAATCAAATTGGTGCAGTAAGCATGTTTAATTATTTGTCATAGCTTACTGATTAGATTTCCCGAATTTGGAACCTACAAAACCTAAATTTGTTAATTAATGATGGAATAAAGAACTGGTTGTTTGATAATTTCTTAAAGGGTTCTGAGTTACCCTCTTGATTGTTAAAGGGCTAAGAGCCCAATTAAATGTGGTTTTTTTTTCCTATTGTTTGTGTTATGATGTGATCCTGGATGGATGTTTTTATATGTGGGTGCATGGAGACTTTTGGTTGTGGAAGTGGATGAAACATAGAGTGGTGAGATGAATCGGTTTATGCATATAGGTATCAGGAAAAACACCAGGGATGATGGAATGGAGTGGATGTGATTTTTGGATGTTAGGTAATTTTGATTGGTGGTTTATCTGCTATACTTTTCTCCACTTCTCTAGGTAGCTAGTCTTCTTTTCCCTTCTTCTTAAAGAGGCGACGACACGCGGGGTATGCCACGTGCTTTCTATGTTTAGCTTCACAAGGAAAGATGGGTATATGCTCTTTCTATAAGCGGCAATGACTCGACGGGTAGTATATCTACTCACCATGATGAGCCCCATTGTGTTTAGTAGCATATAATGTTTTTTCTAGAATGCCTGGGAATGTGGGAAAGTATTTTTAAAATTAATAATTTAATAAATGGTGTTAAACCATGGGGATGGAGTTGGTAGAACATAATGATGAGGTTGTAATTTTTTTAAAGGAACAATTGACTTTGTGTGTGATGCTTATGAAATGTTAATGTGGTATTTTTCATGGTTAATTAATTTTTAATGAATTAATTAACATATAGTGGAACTGTTAAAAATGGAATGATGTAATCTAATAATGATCTTTAAATTGTTGTGTTCTTATAGGATACCTAGTCTTAGAATTAGTATCCCACGGTCGGAGAGATGTTAGATGCAGTTGTGTCTAAGACTAGGTAATTCAAATAGTGTGTTTGTGAGATATAATATATCATGTAAATTTTGTGATTTTATACGCTACTCCATCCTATTGTGATTTAATTCATTCTTACTAATTCCCCGTTTATCTTATTAGATTTCTATAATAGAGTCTTTAGAGATTACCTTAATTAGTTTAGTGTAGTCTAGATAAATGATAAACATATTTATAGAATGATAATGGATGATCATAAAGATCACATTATAATTACACTAGATACCATAAAGAAAGAGAATTTGAATGAACAAATTGTGAAATGTAAATTGTGGATACAAAACGTTTCATTTGGGACACATTATCTCAACATATTGTAAAGTAGTAGATCCCACAAAGATAGAGGCAATTAAATAATGTCCTGGACTAAAATCATTGACTGGGATGTGTAGATTTCTTGGTTTAGCTACCTATTTTTTTTATAATTAGTCCTAATGATCGAATCCTTTGACGAAGATATCGGGCCAGGGTTCCAAATTGGTCTTGAAAGATGGATATGAGGAACGATTTAAGTAATTGAATTGAAGGATAGTCAGCATACATGTTATAGAATATCAATATATTAGATAACAGTTTGTAACATATATTAATGAATTAAATAATGGATTTTAATGTTTTCTTATGCATAATAACATGGTTATTTCATATGTTTTGCGATAGTTGATGATACCTTAGAATAATTATCAATCTTCTTATTTGGTGTTACCAATGGTTATTTTTCATTAATGATAAATGTGAATTATCATTATAAGGAATAGTTATATATGTATAATGATCATATATTTTCAAAATTTATATTCACACCAAAGGATTTGAACATTCAGTTGAGAAGATAGTTCGATCCCATAAATGATTATGACTTCTCAATACATTACAACCTTATGAAAGTGAACTATGTGGAATTTGATTTGATTCTAAAAGTTCATACTAGCTTATACATTATGACCCTCAAAAAATATCTTATATTTCTATGTTTTCAAATGATGGATCTAGAAATCATGAAGGATGTGTAGAAATGTTATCATTCTCAATTGTGTGTTCAACCCTGTATGCAAATAAATATTGAATGGTCACAAAAGAAATATGTAGAGCTAAAAAAATATGTATATTAATTTTCCTTATATTAAAGTTGATTAGGATGAAATGATATGGTTTAAAATCCATTTATCTTATCTTTCATACCAAATTAGATGAATGATTTGTTAGTGGAATCTCATAGTTCTTCATTATCTATTCATCATGGATGTATGAATATGTATATGGTATGAAAGAATACTTCTTGTGGTATGTCATGAAGAGAGATGACACAATGTCTATATCTCGAAGCATGGTATGTTGTAATGATATGGTAGAATGAAAAAAAGTCGAATGGGATGTTTTAACTATTATCCATACAAAAAATTTGAAATAGGAAAACATCACTAGGAATTTTATCATTGAAATCCACAAAACACTAAGGGGTTTAATGTTAAATGGGTGGTAGTCGATTTCTCTAATATGTAAACACACTTCATCCTTTTTATATAAGAATTATATTTAGATCATTTTTCTAGGATATACATTATGATTGTGTTAAGGTTGCATAGAGTACATCATTATATTGTATCTAATTGGGATATGAGGATTACCTCACTGTTTTGTCACATTCATCAGTAATCACATGATATAGAATTGTGTTTCAACACTACTTATCATCCTCTAATGGATAGTAAGTCTGGAAGAACAATTCAAACCTTATTAGATATGATGAGATATTATTCATTGATTAAAATTGTGGATGGGAACAACACATTCCTCAAGTTCAGTTTAATATCTATAATATCTTTTAATCATCATTTTAGATGGATCCATATAAATCCTTCTATGGGAGGAAAAGTAGAGCTCCAACATGTTGGGATGAAGTTAGAGAATGAATGCTATTGGGACCCAAGAGAGCTAATGAAATGGATGAGAAGGTTAAAACCTTTAACCATCATATCAATGTACTTAAAAGATGATTGATAATTTGTAAATATATATTTTTTCATGATATTAAATTTAAAGTTAATGATAATGTGTTTCTACAAATTTTCCTATTGAAGATAGTTATTGGGTTTGGGATGGATGGAAAACTAATCCCAAGGTTTATCAGTCTATTTGATATATTTGATCTTATCAAAATGATAGAATATAACTTGGAATATCCTCCAAATATATAGAATTTTGTTGATATTTTACATGTATATCACCTATGAAGGTACATACTATACCATTCACATATACTAAACTCAGAATTCATACTTCAAGATCGTGATTTTTCTTACGAAGAACTACAAGTTGAAATTATTGATCATAAAAAAGAATCCTCTATGATACAAGACCACTCACCTGGTAAATGTTTTTTTGGAGAATCCTTTAGGTATATGAAGCTACTGGTGATCTTTTAGAATTTAATAGTTTGAAATAACCTCAATTTTCTATCAGAATGACAACTTTTGAGTGAAAAATCATTTTAAGGTTTCTAGAATGTAACAAAAAAAGTTTTTATGAACCATTTAATTGAATCAATAATTTTCTATGATTTCATAATGAATGATACACTAATTCGATCTTTTTTATATATTACTCCAATACAACCTTCTTCTATACACAACACAGAATTGGATTGCGGTACACACAATACTATGTTTATTTGAAACTAAATTTTATTAATATAATTATAAATATCAGATAGTTACAAAAACACATTAAACATAATAATATGTATAGTTAAACATCTTTTAAATTATAAAATATCATGGTTCTATAAAAAATAATTTTTATAACACTTCATAATATTTTTAGTAATGTGTTTGAATGTTTTAAAATATAATATTCTTAAAACAATGTCTTTTTATATGAATCTAGTAATTATTATTAAATAAATTATGAACATTTAGAAATTGAAATTGATAAAATTATGTCGTTTTTTCAATTAATATTTTCCAAACAAATAAGGTGATTTTTTATGATGTTTCTAAATTTTTTTTTTGATGAGTAGTGACAAATAATCAATTGAAATTCAAAAAATCATTTTTATATAAATCATTTATTTATTTCGCATTTATTTTAATTTTATTTTATAATTTAATTATATCAAATATACATCATATTATATAATTTAGGTTATTATATCCTAGTTCACATTGACGTTGGATGTAAAATCACTTCAAAAATTTAACCATTTTTGCTAAAAAACATATTATCATGACACTCCTGCAAGATTATTTTTAAATGAATTTCATCGACTTATATGATTCGAATTTTAAAAAATTGATTCAATATTTCTATTAATAATAATTTTTAATTTATAATATGGAAAAAATTATCAAAATTACTAGTGAATGCAATTTATATTAATTACAATAATTCAAGGGATAATTTAATTAACAATGATCTATACCTTACACATATGGGTGAAAACGACTTAGAAACTGGAACAAATTCGATTGGATGTTCATATGTTGATTGTATCCATCCTTTTCTATGATTTGGACTATTATTGGTGCCATTTTTTAGGGTAAAACTTAATTGGAATTCCCTTTTCAAAAACAAAAATGAATTCAACTCTTCTTCCTCTATAAAAAGGCACTTACACCTACTCCTAATACACAATTATAAATCCATTAGGATCACCCCAAATTATATTAAATAATCTCCCAACATCTCTCCTTTCCTCCTTGAATCCTTTATTTGGGCATAATTCAATCCAAGGAATCACGTTTGTGCAAAATAAAAGGACATACCCAAGGAAGAGGTTACCCATTTCCTCAAACTCCTCTTTATTATTTTTTTCTTTAACAACCAAATTATTTTTATAAAATGATTATATAATTAATAATTTATTATCAATAACATATAGCTTTTTTCCCTAGGGGTTTTTATGATTACCCAAAAATAAAAAGTCATAACCTTGTATTCGAGAGAATGAATGACACGCAACACTAAGCCTATAAGGTAATATAATATCAAAATACATTACATTATATATAATATTGGAAATAGATTTTATATATTTTATTGCCTTAAAATAAATTTTATTTTATGTTACACACACAATATTCTTCCGTTAATATCTTGAGTTTCCTAAAAAAATGACATTCCTCAAAATCTTGTGTTATACGCAATACTGAGTTTCACCAAAAAAACAATATATTATTAAAATATTATAATTGAATATAATAATATTTTGAAAAGTCATTGTGAATAGTATTAATCAACTTATGAAATTATATAGGTCTATTGAAATATAAAATTAACTAATGGGTTACACTTAAATGTAAACAAAAATTAAAAACTAATTTGATATAAAAAGAAATGTTGTTATTGTTATGCTTCCCAATGAGTTTTATTATAATAAACATAATTATTTATAATTATTTAATGATTTTAATGAAATATTAATATATTATATACATTTAAATATTATTCCTTTTATTCAATTAGGTTTTATATTAGTAAGATAAGAATAAACTTTATTTTACACATAGTAACATATATTGGAAAAAATTAACTTTTACCACCCAGTAATGGAAAAAAAATTTAAATATAAAATATTACACATTAATTTATTTTATTTATATAAATAAAATCAGTATACTAAATAGAAATATATGAATTTTTTTGGGGTATATTTTGGGTATTTTTTCTGAGATATTTTAAATTTTATCAATAGATCAAAATATATATTTTTAGTTCCAAACTACTATTTAATATAATTTAATTATAATGATAAATTATACATTGGATTGATTTTAATATTAATTAAAAAATATTTTATCAATTAATACAATTTATTTCATTGTAGTCAATTTCACTTTTAAATTTATTATAAAATGCATAGCGGCCAATAGGACATTTTTACTCTAAAAACCTTCATTATCATCCTGTTTGCAGGATTAAAATTAATTCAATTTTTGCTACTTATGTGATTGGAAATAAAAAAAAATCAGTTACGTATTTGGAATCAAAATAATTTATAATATATAATAAACGTAAAATATTGACAAACATATTAAAAAAAAGTTATTAAAATCAATTATAATGATTAAGGTTAAATTAAGCTTAATAATGGAATAAACCTCTATCTTAAGTGCCCAAATGACCTATCCACTTGTCCAAAACCCATTTATTTGTTCAAAAGTCTACTCATACTACCTATATTAATTTTTTATTATTTTTTATTCATTTCATATTTAAGATAATGTGCAATCCTTACTTCTTTCTAGAAATTCCAAGTGAGATATTTTCTTTCCCTATAAATGGCCACAACATCTCCCACTTCATCACACCTATCAAACCTCTTAGGATAGGAAACTATCTACCCAAATATCTTAACAAAAATTCTCCCATATGCCTGAAATCCTTTCATTTGGTTACAATAAATCCATTGAAACCTTTTGTCACAATCCAATATTAGGTACCCGATTCAAGTGTAACATCTTCACTCAAGATTTCTAGATTAATTTCCATTCTCTACTCCCTATACTCTTTGTTTTCTATGATAACATAACAATACAAGTATCATTAACATAATATTTTTTTAATTTTATCATTTATACACACACATACACACACATCCATCTATTAGATAATGAACATATTGTTTTTCTGTATGGTGAACTACTACCTCCTAAATTCATGATTTTTAGATTTTCCATTCCCACCTCTTATGATGTCCATAATGAGAGAAAATATCTATTTAATATATATTATTTATATAATATATTTATTTTTATTTTTATTATAATTAAAACATACATTTATATTTTCTATCTTCCTTAAATATGATAATTTCACTAGAGTAAGTGTCGAGTACCCACCCTCAAAGCTATATGACTCGTTCTTCCATACATGGAACATATAATGGATGGTTTAAATAAATATATGATACCTATTAAACATAAATATGATAATATAATTTTCATTTTCATTTTTATCATTTACCATTCATTTATTTAATAAGTCAGTGTAATGAAAGTTATGTTCATGAGTACGTATAACTTATCATCTCCATAAATGGTGCAGTTCATTTCATATCTCAAAAGATTAAAGATTATTAAATCTTCAATATATATATATGTGGGTGTGATATTAAAAAAATGTATTACATTCTATATATTATGAAACCATGTTATATTTATTATGAACAACAACAAAAAGTTAAAACATGCAAGACAAACATGGAAATTAACACATGAAATATATAAAATAATGAAATGTAATTATCAGACATGTAAAAATATATTATAAATTTATAATATATTACATAATAAATTTTAATATTGATTTTTAAATGTTATAAAAATGATCAAACCCCTTTATAAATGATTTAAAAGGACGTTCACCAATATGAAAATCAAGGTAATAGATTCTCATATCACTATTTACATCCATGAGATAAATATCATGTTCACCACCTACGTCATTTGTATGATATATATATATGACCCAATTTTATATTATATCAATAATCATGTAAACCAAATTTTATTTAAATCTATTATTTAATATTAATCTTTCATTAATTTGATTTTAGATGTTTCTAAGGGGTAGGGGATAATAGAGAATGTTTAATGATTATTCACATCAAGTCTAAACCTAATGATCATTCAATTGAATTTCCATTTTATGAAATATTATTTCAATTGTTAAATAACCCCTTTTATTATTATCTATTTATTATTGACCATTTTGTTATATTAATACCAATTTTCCACTCTCTAGTACTCAAAAAATTTTAGGAATAAAATTTCTGAAAACTGGACATTGTTTCTCTCTTTAGTTTAATAGAATGTATATTTAATAAAAAAAATTAAATGTTTTGCAAAAAAACTATAATTATTTGGTAGTTTCATTTTTACCCTTTTGTCTTCTAACAATATTTCAATGGAAACTTCTATATTCTTCTCAAACATGGCATATCATATTAAATTTTTACCGCGGTAAATGAATGTTCTTTTTAACTTCTACACATGTATGGGTTTACCTTATTTCATTCCATAGAATATTTATTTTGATGTTAAAAAGAACATTTTAAAGATAATTTATATAAATTTAATTTATAATAGATTTGGTTCTTTAAATGGTTTTTCATAATAAAAATATGTTTCATCAAGAATGATTTTAAAAGAACATTATATAATTTTTCCATTTATTGGGAAAAACAAAACTTCATCTTACAACACTTTGGGTATGTTTTATTGATAAAATCATTATCCATAATATAGATGGTTTGATTGATTTTGGTCAATGATATTATTAATATTGTAATAAATGAATAATATTTCTGAAATCTCTATGAAATATTCTATATACAGTTGATGCGTCGATAGTTTCATGGGAAGAGTCCTTTTCATAACCACATTAGATGGGTTTTTACCATACATTTTTTGAACCATCTTGTGAATGGAGTACTAGATAAATATACCATGTACCTAGGAAACATGGAATCCAATAATTAGGCATTTCACTCATTTATATTCAGTTGTTATTTATCTTTGAGATTATGCATCTACATATCTATGGAACCATTTTCATTTTCTTGTTTCGGTTATTATTCACCCACTAGATCTTACAAAGACATATCAATGGATACAATTAATTTTTAATTTTTTATATGGCATGTGTTTTAGTTTCTTACCATTATATATTTGATTTTCCTTATCTAGTTATTTTAATGGAATGTGTTTCCAGTTATTATCTTTTCTTAACGTGTATGTAATTCTATTTAGTTAACTGATTACATTTCAAGTGTGTCTAGTTATTTTCTATTCAATGTTTCTAATTCCCTTGGATTCATTTTTTGATTCAACTATATTTATCATTTACTATGAATTTGAGCTCACCATTATTATGTTTCGTTCCCAAGGAATCTAGTATGAGTACTATAAAAAATATTTAGTTATTTACTAGATTGATTATATTTATCCTTAAATTATTAAATATGGAAATAATGTGTTTTTTTAATAATTGTATTTGTTTTTAATTAAATAATCATTTATGTATCTGGTTTACCAAGACTGCAAAATTTAATGGGCCTTAGATTCTTGATTCATTGTAATCATTCCAATGTAATTGATAGCAAGCACTAAATCTAGCATATCTGGCGTTTGGTCACAACGGTTGATATCAAATGTAGTTTAGTGGAAACCATGGGAACTAGATTTAAGATAATAGAGATTATAGAACATAACCCTAACATGGAATTTGAGGATATGTATAGATGAAAACCATATAATTTTGGTATCATATATATTATGTTGGACTTTTAAAAAATACGTCCCTTTCTGAATATTAAAATTTGATGTTGTTCTAACACATATGTACCAAAGTGTAAAAACTCTAACAAGGTGTTTGTAGGCTGACTAAGGGTAACATGGTATATTATAATGGTCCTTACTAAGCACCTCATTTGACACTCCTAGGGGATTTGATTATGATAAATCTCATTTTTTTTACCATCCATTATGATGGATTTGGATACATAATAAGTATATTAGGCTAAACATAATGTGATTTATATTGATGATAAGGTGACATGATATTGAAATCCAATTAATGATATTATGGATAAACCTTTGACCAATTAATGAATTTTTTTGAAATAAATAAATGAATTATTTATGTATTGATGCTGTAATGATAATATTTGTTAAATAGATATTTAGTGTTTAAATTATTCAATGATTTATATCATGTTTATTTTTGAAATTATATTGATTTTGTTTTAGAAACTGAAAACATATATTATAGGTGAGAACCAATAAAATCATACAAGCCCAAATGTCTTGAATAAATGACTGAAGGATGATAAGGGTTTCACAACGACCACTGACTTATACAATGTCCAGGTTAATTTCATTTTAGTTTTCTATTTAAAAATTTTATGATTAAATATTAATTATGAACCATTAGTATCACATTTATGGAATAAAGATTAATATATTAATCAAATTAGTAAAGCATGATAGTTAGAGAAAAATATAATGAATTTTCACTTATAAAATATGTTGAAATATTTTTTTTAGTGCTTCATGCTATAAAAAATTATTGTTGGTAATTAATTTTTGAGAGTAATGGAATAAATTTAAATATAAATGATGCACAACAAAAATTTAGATATATTAATATAAAATTGAAACCTATAATGTGATAATATTTTCTTATATTATTAGTTAGAAAATTAATTACCCAAAATTAGATGAATGAAGTAGAAATAAATTTTTTTCCTAATACCTTAATTTCTGTTGAACCAATTGTCTTCTAAATCATCTCATATTTCTGGCATTAAGGCCTTCAACATTCAATTTATCATAAAATTATTTTTGATTGATGACCTCATTCACTCGCTTTAAATATTTTCACTTTTCCTTCAATTGTTTATCTCTACATTTAACTGATTTTCATACACATAGAGACCTTGTTTTGTAATAGTCCAAGTGACATTTTTACATTCCATTTTATCTTTTATAGAGGATTATGTGTGAACCCATATCATGTTGTGGGATTTGAAATAAAGGATATATCAAACAATATATTACCATGGTTGAGTTTAAATTGAATGGAAGAACATAAAATAAGGCGGGGAGAGTTTGACACCTTGAAAATCTAAAGTAAGAACCTTTTATTTTATATCCTGTATGATATGCGACACCAAGAATGTAAGGTAATATAATATATGGATAAATTATAATATATATAATTCTTAAAATTAGATTATATATATTTAAAAACATTCCTCTCCATGTTATAATTGTTTACATGTAAGAGAAACCTTCCATGATAGATTGAGTTACACACAACAGTGACATTCTTTGTAAGCTCCCATTATACTCAAGACCGAGTTTCACAAAACAATGAAATTTTATAAAAAAATTATGATTTAATATAATAATATATAAATAAGATATTTTGTGTATTATTAACTAATTTATGAAAATATGTGGTTTTTGTAAATATCTAATGCATTTCATAGATTACTAGTTAATGAGAAACTAAAAAATAACTAATTAAATATAAAAAGAAATATTATAATTATTATGCTTCCAAATTAGTATTATCTTAAGAAAAATAATTAATTGAAATTATTGAATTATTTTAATGATATTTAAATAATTTATATTTAATAGAAAAATTATATTCATCCATTAGTTTTTATATGTATTTAATAATAAGAAACATTATTTTATATATAAAAACCTATATTTTTATAAAGGAAATTTTATTAACTTTTAATAAAGAACCCATTTTAAATCAAAAAAATTAGAAGTTAATTTATTTAATATGTTAATCTAAAATTTGTCATTGAAATATTAATATAATAATTAGTTTAGGGTGAATTAGTTATATTTTTTTGAGGCATTACATTTTTTAACTAACAGTTAAAAATACTAGATTTTAGTTCAAAAATGCTTTTTCATTAATTTTATATATAAGTTCAAATTTAACAATTAATTTGTTTTAAAGTATAATTAGTTAAAATTATATCAATTAATAAAATTTACTTCATTTTAATCAATTTTAATTTTAAATAGATTATAATAAACATAGAAAAAATTAGGACAATTTTACTTTATAAACTCGCCTTCTTATTCCTTCTACTGGATTAATTTTAATTTTATTTCTACCAATTATGTGATTTTAGATTTTAAAAATTGATTAAATATTTTTATACATCAAAATATATTATGTATATAAATACTAGAATTTTTTTTTATATAAAATGATTAGTGAATGTGATTAAAAAAATTACAATTTTTAATGTTAAATCAAGCTTAAAATGGAATAAACCGTTATCATAAGGTACCAAATGACCTATCCACTTTTAAAAAACCCATTATATGGAAATAATTCTTCCATAAACACTTAATTACTAATTTTAGATTATTTTAATTGCTTTTGTTAGGTAATGAACAATGGACACCTATTGTTTCCAATAATTCCAAGTGAGTCATATTTCATACATATAAAAGGCCACCACCTCTCCCACTTCTTCACACCTATCAAACCATTAGGTTCGACAGAAATCTCCCCAAATAGATTCCCAAGATTCTTACCAGAGACCTTTAATACTTCCTTTGTTTAGTAAGAAATATAAATAATCAATTTGGTAGAATGGAAAAGTAGTTACACGATTAACAAATAACATCTTCACTCAAGCATTCTAGTTTAATTTTCATCCTCAACTCCATATAAAATTATAATCATAAGATTACATAAAAATACTACTATACTATAATTACTAGGTTGTTTTTATGTTATGATTAAAACAGACACTTAATAACACCTCCATCTAATGGATAATGAACATACTATTTTTTGTTATGGTGAACTACTACCTCATGAAACGGTGATTTTTCAATTTTCAAATACCACCTCTCATGGGGGCTATTTTGATGTAAACTACATTTAAATATTATATATATTATATTTTATATGTCACGACCCGTTCTCGGGGACCATGCTGTGACTACCCCAAGCCCGCCTTCCATAGGCCAGGGGCTGGCGACTAGCACCAATGGCGTAAATCCCGATAACCGGGAAGGCATTTCCATTATAAAAGTAATCAAACACCACAGAGTAGAAGCGGAAGTAAAGCACTAAGTAAAACTGGAACAACTGTGCTGAAAGTATAGGGGGCCGGAAATACAAGCCCAACTGTAAAGTACAACTAGAAAGAAAACAACAGCAAAAGTAAAACTGCAGTCTCGAGCCGTCCACTAGAAGTCCCACCTGAAGGGTGGGTACAGATAGCCTCCATAGCTCCTCGTGTCCAACCGTCCACTCCGATTATGTTCCGTCCTGTGGTCCACCTCTAGGTACCGTCCTTCTCCACGAGCCCAAACCAAGATCAGCGTTGTCCGTCGTCTGCAACCAACACAACGAAGTGCGGGCATAGCCCGTGCAGGGGTGAGTATAAGCTACTCAGTAGGGACCCCGAGACCCCCGATGGTCTCCCAAAATCCACAAAGGGTAATCTAAAAATACAAGATACAATCACGAAGTAACATCCGACACTACTTAGGTATATGCCCATACATATACCTAAGCCATCCATTCTAGCTCAGTTCATGAGTTCAAGTACAACCCAGTCCTTACAGGACAGAACAAGAAATCCACACAGGATACAACTACCAGTCCACACAGGAAAGCACATTACAATACACACAAGATAACACAACTTGTCCACACAGGAAAGCAAATCGCAATCCACACGTGATAACACTACCAGCCCACACAAGAAGACACTACTAGTTGTAGTCCACACAGGTAAACAGTACAGGTCCACACAGGATAACACTACTGGTCCACACAGGAAAATAATACAGTTCCACAT
Source organism: Viscum album (assembly GCA_963277665.1). Lineage (NCBI taxonomy): Eukaryota > Viridiplantae > Streptophyta > Magnoliopsida > Santalales > Viscaceae > Viscum > Viscum album. The sequence goes on from OY728133.1 coordinate 1,649,116,918, forward strand.
AGGATATCACTACTGGTCCACACAGGAAAACAGTCCAGGTCCACACAGGATGTCACTACTGGTCCACACAGGAAAACAGTACAGGTCCACACAGGATAACACTACTGGTCCACACAAGAAAATAATAGAGGTCCACACAGGATGTCACTACTGGTCCACACAGGAAAATAGTATAGGTCCACACAGGATGACACTTCTGGTCAACACAGGAAAACAGTACATGTCCACACAGGATGTCACTACTGGTCCATACAAGAAAACAATACAGGTCCACACATGATTACACTACTGGTCCACACAGGAAAATAATACAGGTCCACACAGGATGTCACTACTAGTCCATACACAAAAACAGTACAGGTCCACACAGGATGACACTTCTGGTCCACACAGGAAAACAGTACAGGTCCACACAGGATGTCACTACTGGTCCACACAGGAAAACAACAATCATGAAGTAACAGCCAACACTACTTAGGTATATTCCCATACATAGACCTAAGTCTTCATTTCTAGTTCCGCCCATGAGCTCAAGTACAACCTCGTCCACACAGAACGACACAACAAAATCCACACAGATTATCAGGTCAACTAATTGAAGATGAGGACCCCAAAGTCATGATTCAGCTCACACAGGTATACTTCTTCAGATGACGATAAAGATGATCACTGATCCATCTAAGTCGTCAGACCCACAAAGGATCGATATGTACTAACCCCCACAATGACCCAGATAGGATTGGGCCCACACAGGACCTGTAGGTATCTAACCCTCGCAAAGACCCACACAGGATCGGGCCCACACAGGACCTGTAGGCGCTGGCTCACACAGAACCGCTGAGCGCTGACCCACACAGGATCTGTAGCACTGATCCACGTAGGATCGCTGAGTGCAGAAGTCATCGCAATCCACTGAGGATCTCTGCACAGTCGTCGTCGCAGTCCTCTAAGGATCTCTGCACTGTCGTCGTCGCAGTCCACTGAGGATCTCTACACAGTCGTCGTAGTCACAGCCAGCACTAGGGTTCCCGCACACAGCAAGCTCGTTCGGGAGGGTCCGCTCCACGAGCCGAGAGTTTGATACATCAACTGACACGTAGTCCGAAGTTAATGTATCCGAAAGTTATGTATCGTCAACAGGAACTCAACGTCACAGACGGCGCGTCAATTGGACGCCCAGTCTGAGAGTTATTGGCATTTTCGTCCCAGTGCCCGGTTGGTTTTTAAGGAAAAACCAACCCGACCGCACTCCATCTTCATCCAAACCTCGGGCGGAGTATGCCAAAAGATCCTTCTCACTTAGAGGATTCCACCAAAGCTGACGGCACGTCAATCGTACGTCCGGAACTCATGATACGAGCATTTCCGCTCTGAGGGCCCGGTTGGCTTTGTGTATGATCCAACCCGGCCGAACACAATGTTCTCCGAAACCTTGTGGGTAAAATACCGAAACGACTTTCTCGATCCAAGGATCACCTTGTCGCTGACGACACGTCGTTTGGAGGCCCGTAGCTCAAGTTACGTGCAAAAGACCGAAAACGGTCCGAAGACAGGGGATCTAAGCCTGGGCCGACCCGGCCCGACCCCCCTGGGTCGGCCGAATCGGGCCGACCTGAACCGGGCCGACCTGAACTGGGTCGACCCAACCCGGTCCAGCCTAGGTGCGGCCCGGCCGGTCGGACCAGCCTGGCACGGCTCGGCGGAGCGCGGCAGCCACGGGGCACCGCCCCCACGGGTTGAGGAAGCCACGACCCTCGAAGGGGCGCGCTGGATCAGCGGACGCGGCAACGGCCGCGTCTCGTGCGGGCGAGCCGGACCCGCGCGGCTGCGGGTTCACTGGCTGCCGCCGCCGTGGCCGAAGCTGCGGCGGCCCAGTCCGGCGGCGCCCCGGCGTGCCGCCGGAGGCTTCCGCGGGCCACCGGAGTCGCTCCGGTGGTCCGTTTTCCTTCTCGTCTGCACCGGTGCTCCTCCCAGGTTCCGTTCTTCACTGCTGGATCATCAAAATGCCCTTGCGTCAAGTTTTGTCGTCGCCCGCCAAATCCGGACAACCACGAATAACGACGGAGGGTTGATGGGCCGTGTTCGTTTGACCCACACCCTCCACGTTAGATAAAAACAACCGGAGAAAACGCAAAAAATTTATTAAATTAAAATTGTTTCTTTGAACCGGGTTCTTCATTTTTGAACAGAAACATCCACGGAGTATAAAACATTTAAACAAAATCCTTACCTCGTGAAGTCATTGCATGCACGTTCTTCACGGATCTGATTGTCGCGGAAGGAGGGGATCATCGCGTCTTCACGGTATCCGGCGTTACGTCGACGAACTCTGAGGACCAAGAAACAACAGATTTAATTATAAATAATTAAATCTGTGTGTTGTTAAAAACCACAAAGAAGTTTTAAAAAGAAACTCGAAATCTCTTACCTCAAGCAGTTGGTGATCAGAGATCGGGGCGGGGAAGAATGTCTCGGATGAAGCGTCGTCAATCTCTGAGGGTGACGGCGTTCTTCGCGTTCTTCACGTTCTTCGCATTCTTCACGAAGGAGGATGAAGGCACAAAACTTTCCAAAACCTCTCAACGAGAAATTTTCGAGAAGTCTTACGTTGGTCTTATTTTATTATTATGCCAACAGATAGAAAATAGGTTAAGAAACAATTCAATTAATTCATAGAATTAATTCAATGAAGAAAACCACCCATTTAATTTAACGATGAAAACCGCCCAATTAATTGGACGAATAAAACTTCCCAATTAATTGGTGCGTTAAGAATTTAAGAAAACGCGTCAATTGACTTTCATAGTGACGGTTTTTCCCGGGTGCTCTACTTAGCGGAAAAGAAACGGTGGGGCTCATGCGGGCCCCACCTCACAAATATCCTACCAAGAGGGTATGATATTTTTGGATAGCACCCTATCCGCATTAACTCAGTTTAAGAGGCTTTAAGTGGTCTTCAAGCAGCTTTAAGTGAAATAAAAATATAATTTTCGCACAACTTTATTTTATTTCCAAAACTTAAAACCCAAAAATTAAAAACCACACCTGAGCAAACGCAACTCCGGAAGAGGTGTTTCTAAGCAATTACCGGCGCTGTGATTTCATCGGTGCCCTCAGAATTCGATTCTGGGCACCAGTTCAAATGTTAGAAAAACCTGCTCGTCCCTTCACTGAACGTACCCGAGCCAATCTTCGGAAATTGATTCTGGGGACACCGGGCCTCGGAATCAAGTTCCGTCAGAAACTACGGACTCGTAAAATTCCAAAGAAAATTAAGAAAAAAAATTCCTTGAAATTTCTGGGTCTTTACATTACACCCACCTCAGGGCTTTACGTCCTCAAAAAGCTTCAACTCACACTAAGGGAAACAAAGTGGTACTGAGCATGCATCTGAGCCTTACGCTCCCATGTGCTCTCTTGGAGGCTCTTGTGCTACCCGGATAGCACACCAAAGTAATCGCCCGTCCATGTAGATCCCGATTCTAATGATCCTCGATCTCCACTGAACCTCCGAGAAAGTCACCCTGTCATCGTCATCCAACTCCCTATGGTCGATGATATGTTTAGAAACATGCACCCAGTGCAACTGAGGAGGCAAGGTCAAGCGGTAAACCTCCTCACCTACCTTGCTGAGGACCCAAAAAGGTTCGTTGAACATCCGAGGTAACTTTATGCCTCGGCCACATCTCCGAAAACCTCGTCGAGGTGAGACCTGTATAAGGACGTGGTCGTCATCCTCGAACTCCAAAGGCCTTTACTTTCTGATTAGAACTGAAACTCAAAACTCCTGCCGCCACGACGGTAAGGTTGACCGATTCAAGAGTGATCAGTCGTACCCTCCTATGCATGAGTTTATTCTGTACTGCCTGAGGTTTCCTTATCGCCGACCAAGGAAAACGCATCCCAATGTTGTAGATAAATCACAACCTTTTTGCCTAATACAGTCAACCTGGGTATGAACTGTGAATCCAATCCATACCTAGACCAACATCGTAAGGCCTCAACGCTGCCACCAAGAGATTCCAACCGAAACTCTCACCTCGAGGTTAAATCACATCGTCGGCGTAAGCGTGATTATCGAGTCTCCTCCCAAAGGTATCTCCAGACGTGAGGGTCAAGTCAACGGCTTTCCCGGAACCACTAGGTCTGGGACAAGATTCGTGGAAGGATAGAATGATTGGTACCTATGTCTATTGAAAAGGTAGCTCAAAGTAGACATAGACCGTTCCTTGAATAATTCTTATAGCCCCTAGGTCACACTCCTTGACCGCATGCAGCTACTCTCTTCCCCAGCCCTCCTGCTTCCTGAGCCTGGCGGGGACTTCAAAGGCGGGTGGTTGTAACATGTCTAAATGTACTCCAACACATGATTCTCTCCAAGATCCACTTCCAAGTCTGCTTCTCTGCAGATTCATCTTTCCTTAACACTTCCTCTTCCTGAAACATTTTACACGCTCAAGTCTCTGAGACTGAAGCCAGTTTCCTACCTTCCCACTGCCAACGTTCACCAGCTGTAACCGACCAGCCAATGAACTCACAACCCCAAAGGTTCTCTCTAGCATCCTAGCATAAATAGGAATGCATAGAGGAAAAGCGATGGCTCGGACGTCCTCTAGACACACTTAATTTAGAAGTTCGAGTCTAAAGTACTGATCACATCGTATCCAATGAGTACCATGAATGATTTGTACGCCTCGTTGAGTGCTCTACTTTTGACATGTCATAATGCCGAAGCTGTATAAGCTCCAGAAAACTCACAGCCACCTCCTCAAGTCAGTTCTCAGCCGCCTACGAGTCAGGCTCGCCTCGGAACTTGAGGGATATCTGGTGCTGGAACATAGGTAAGGCACTAATCCTAAGAGTACCCTCTACTGGTACCGCTGGTAGTGTCTGTTGTCCAACAGGAAGTGGCAAAGCTAGCGCACTACCCGAAAGTATTACCACAAGCATCGGTCCACGTACCGAAGCCTCATTACTAAATAGACCAACCGCACTGGAACACAAGAAGCTAAGATCATCGTCTGATCTACTAGTGTCCAAGCTAGGCGTAGAACTCTAGCAATCGCCTCCATCCAGTCCACTACTACCTAGGAAAACTGTCTCGCCACATAACCTCAGAGGCCTCTACTGCTGGGACCCGTGCAATGCACTCTGCCAGCGTGCACCGTCAACTAGTGGCATCTGCTGCCCAACGGGTGGTGGTCCTGCTGGTACACAACCCGAAGGTGCCAACATAGGAAGAGGTCCCTGCACCGGTGTCTCGTAGCTCGGTGGGCCGTCATCGTGTAAACTATCTTGGGAACCCTAGTTGGCTGCCTTCGCAGCTGCATCCTGATAAGGAACAGGTGCTCTACGGTCAAACGATTTATACCTGGTGATCTAACTCAAGTAATCACAAAAAAACTTTAAAACACACATGCAATCAATGTTTTCGTGCATTGAGTTGGAAATCAGAAGTCAGGGTCCTGGTGTATGGATATGTTGGCCGCTGTACCAACACTGGACTCCCGGAACTGATAACCACACTCAATACCCTTAACACTATTGCTTCACATAGAAGAAAGATCAGAGTCCCGAGTTCTGCGGTAGAACCGAACTCCCCTGATACCAATTTCCACGACCCGTTCTCGGGGCCCGTGCTGTGACTACCCCAAGCCCTCCTTCCATAGGCCAGGTGCTGGAAACTAGCACCAATGGCGTAAATCCCGATAACTGGGAAGGAATTGCCATCATAAAAGTAAACAAACACCACAGAGTACAAGCAGAAGTAAAGCACTAAGTAAAACTGGAACAACTATGCTGAATGTAAAGGGGGCCAGAAATACAAGCCCAACTGTAAAGTACAACTGGAAAGAAAAAAACAGCAAAAGTAAAACTGCAGTCTCGAGCCGTCCACTGGAAGTCCCACCTGAAGGGTGCGTACAGATAGCCTCCACAGCTCCTCCTGTCCAACCGTACACATCGAGTATGTTCCGTCTTGTGGTCCACCTCCAGGTACCGTCCTGCTCCACGAGCCCAAACCAAGATCAGCGATGTCCCTTCTCTACAACCAACACAAAGAAGTGCGGGCATAGCCCGTGTAGGGGTGAGTATAAGCTACTCAGTAGGGACCCCGAGACCCCCGATGGTCTCCCGATATCCACAAAGGGTAATCTACAAAGATAAGATATAATCATGAAGTAACATCCGACACTACTTAGGTATATGCCCCTACATATACCTAAGCCATTCATTCTAGCTCAGTTCATGAGTTTAAGTACAACCCAGTCCTTACAGGACATAACATGAAATCCACACAGGATACCACTACCAGTCCACACAGGAAAGCACATCGCAATCCACACAGGATAACACTACCGGTCCACACAGGAAAGCACATCACAATCCACACGGGATAACACTACCTGCCCACATAGGAAGCCCCTACTAGTTGTAGTCCACACAGGTAAATAGTACAGGTCCACACAGGATAACACTACTGGTCCACACAGGAAAATAATATAGGTCCACACAAGATATCACTACGGGTCCACACAGGAAAACAGTACAGGTCCACATAGGATGTCACTACTGGCCCACATAGGAAAACAGTACAGGTCCACACAGGATAACACTACTGGTCCACACAGGAAAATAATACAGGTCCACACAGGATGTCACTACTGGTCCACACAAGAAAACAGTACAGGTCCACACAGGATGACACTTCTGGTCAACACAGGAAAACAGTACATGTCCACACAGGATGTCACTACTGGTCCATACAAGAAAACAGTACAGGTCCACACATGATAACACTACTGGTCCACATAGGAAAATAATACAGGTCCACACAGGATGTCACTACTAGTCCACACAGGAAAACAGTACAGGTCCACACAGGATGACACTTCTGGTCCACACAGGAAAACAGTACAGGTCCACACAGGATGTCACTACTGGTCCAGACAGGAAAACAAAAATCATGAAGTAACAACCAACACTACTATGGTATATTCCCATACAAATACCTAAGTCTTCATTTCTAGCTCCATCCACGAGATGAAGTACAACCTCGTCCACACAAAATGACACAACAAAATCCACACAGATTATCAGGTCAACTCAGTGAAGATGAGGACCCCAAAGTCAAGATTCAGCTCACATAGGTGTACTTCTTCAGATGACGATAACGATGATCACTGATCCATTTAAGTCGTCGGACCCACAAAGGATCGATAGGTACTAACCCCCACAATGACCCACATAGGATCGGGCCCACATAGGACCTGTAGGTAACTAACCCCCGCAAAGACCCACACAAGATCGGGCCCACACAGGACTTGTAGGCGCTGGCTCACACAGAACCGCTGAACGCTAACCCACACAGGATCAGACCCACATTGGATCTGTATCACTGATCCACGTAGGATCGCTGAGTGCCGAAGTCGTCGTAGTCCACTGAGGATATCTTCATAGTCGTCGTCGCAGTCCTCTGAGGATCTCTGCACTGTCGTCGTCGTAGTCCACTGAGGATCTCTTCATAGTCGTCGTAGTCACAGCCAGCACTAGGTTTCCCGCACACAGCAAGCTCGTTCGGGAGTATCCGCTCCACGAACCGAGAGGCTGATACATCAACTGACACGTAGTCTGAAGTTGATGTATCCAAAAGTTCCGTATCATCAACAGGAACTTAACGTCGCAGACGGCGCGTCAATCGGACGCCCGGTCTGAGAGTTATTGGCATTTTCATCCCAGGGCCCTGTTGGTTTTTAAGGCAAAACCAACCCGACCACACTCCAAATACGTTCAAACCACGGGTAGAGTATGACAAAAGATTCATCTCACTTAGGGGATTCCACCAAAGCTGACGGCACATCAATCGGATATTCGAAACTCAAGATATGAGCATTTCCACTCTGAGGGCCCGGTTGGCTTCGTGTATGAACCAATCCAGTCGAACACAAAGTTCTCCGAAACCTTGAGTGTAAAATACCGAAATGACCGTCTCGATCCAAGGATCGTGTTTCCACTGACGGCACGTCTTTTGGAGGCCTATATCTCACGTTACGGGCAAAAGAACGAAAACGGTCCGAAGACGGGGGATCGGGGCCTGGGCCGACACGGGCCGACCCCCCTAGGTCGGCCTAACCGGGACGACTCGAACCGGGTCAACCCGACCCGGTCCGACCCGGCTAGACCCGGTCCGGTCCGGCCTAGGCATGGCCCGACCGGTCGGACCGGCCTGGCTCGGCTCGGCCGAGCGCGTCAGCCGCGGGGCGCCACCCCCGCGGGTTGAGGAAGCCGCGACCCTCGAAGGGCCACGCTGGATCAGCGGACGTGGCTACGGCCGTGTCCCGTGAGGGTGAGCCGGACCCGCGTGGCTGCGGATCCGCTGGCAGCCAACACCGTGGCTCAAGCCACGGCGGCACTGTCCGCTGGTGTGCCGGGGCGCCGCCGGAGGCTTTCATGGGCCACCAGAGTCGCTCTGGTGGTCCGTTTTCCTTCCCGTCTGCGCCGGTGCTCCTCCCGGGTTCCGTTCTTCACTGTGGGATCATCAAAACACCCTTGTGTCAAGTTTCGTCATAGCCTGCCAAATCCCCACAACCACGAAGAATGGCGGAGGGTTGATGGGCCGTGTTCATTTGACTCGCACCCTCCGCGTTAGATAAATACAACAGGAGAAAAAGCAAACAATTTTATAAATTAACATTATTCCTTTGAACCAGGTTCTTCATTTTTGAATGGAAACATCCATGGAGTATAAAACATTTAAACAAAATCCCTACCTCGTCAAGTCTTTGCACGCGCGTTCTTTATGGATCTGATCGTCGCGGAAGGAGGGGATCGTCGCGTCGTCGCGGTATCCGATGTTGAGTCGAAGAATTACGATGACCAAGAAACAATAGAATTAATTATAAATAATTAAATCCGTGTGTTGTTAAAAACCAGAAAGACGTTTTAAAAAGAAACATGAAATCTCTTACCTCAATCAGTTGGTGATCAGAGATCGGGGCAGGGAAGAACATCTCGGATGTAGCGTCATCAATCTCTGAGGGTGACGGCGTTCTTCGCATTCTTCGCGTTCTTTGTGAAGGAGGATGAAGGCACAAAACATGCCAAAACCTCTCAACGAGCAATTTTCGAGAAGTCGTGCGTTGGTTTTATTTTATTATTATGCCAACGGATAGAAAACAGGTTAAGAAACGATTAAATTAATTCATAGAATTAATTCAATGATGAAAACCACCCATTTAATTCAATGATGAAAACCTCCCAATTAATTGGATGAATAAAACTGCCCAATTAATTGGTGCATTAAGAATTTAAGAAAACGCGTCAGTTGACTTTCATAGTGATGGGTTTTCGCGGGTGCGCTACGTAGCGGAAAAGAAACGGTGTGCTCATGCGGTCCCCACCTCACAAATATCCTACAAATAGGGTAGGATATTTTTGGATAGCACCCTGTCCACATTAACTCAGTTTAAGAGGCTTTAAGTGGTCTTCAAGCGGCTTTAAGTAAAATAAAAATAAAATTGTCGCACAACTTTATTTTATTTCCAAAACTTAAAACCCAAAAATTAAAAACCACACCTGAGAAAACGCAACTCCGGAAGAGGCGTTTCTAAGCAATTACCGGTGCTGCGATTTCATCGGTGCCCCCAGAATTCGATTTCGGGCACCGGTTCAAAAGTTTGAAAAACCCGCTCGTCCGTTCACTGAATGTACCCGAGCCAAACTTCGAAAATTGATTTCGGGCACACCGGGCCTCGGAATCAAGTTCTGTCAGAAACTGCAGACTTGTAAAATTTCAAAGAATATTAAGAAAAACTTTCCCTTCAAATTTCCGGGTCTTTACATTATATGTCTTTATTCTTCTCTAATTTACATATAGAACATTCTTTTATTCTTCACATCCTGTGTAATTATAATAATTTCGATTGAGAAAATGTGGACTACCACCCCCACAATGTGATATGACTTGATCATGCCATGCATAGAACGTAAAAAAATCTAACATATACAACATAGACATGATAGTTCAATTATATTATAAATTTATATCATTTATCTTTGATTCACTTAATTAATCAATGAAATGAAAGTAACATTCATCCATATATAGGTCTTATCATCTCCATGAATGATGCATTTCATTTCCAATATAAAAACATTATAGATTATTATATATAAATATATACTATATATATGTCATATTTAAATAATGGTTTACATTATATAGATTCTGAAACTACGATACAATTAATAAGAATATCTAATAACAAGTTAAAACATACTCGCCAAACTATGAAATTGACACATGAAATAGTTAAAATAATGAAATGTTATTAACAAACATGTAACAAGATATTATTAGAGGATCATATATGATATAATAAATATTAATATGGTTCATTTATAAGTTATTATCGTGTTTTAAATCCTTTATATAGGATGTTAATGGACATTCATCCAAAGGAAACTCACGATTATGGATTCTCATCTCACTTTTTAAATTTGTAAGATAAATGTCATGTTCTCCACATACATCTTTTGTGTGGTGTATCTACTACCCATTTTTTATATTATATCATTAATAATATTAAAATATTTGTATTTGAAGCATCAATTTAATATCATTTGTTCGCAAGGTATATGAATTTTATTATTTAAATGTAGTTTTGGGAACATTTAAATATTTAATGATTATTATTATAAAGACAAATACAAATGATAATTCAAGGGAATATACGTTATATGATATTTACCAACCATTTTTATATAATACCATTCATTCATAACTATTAATTCATGGCCATTTTCAAGTATTTGAAGCATTTTCCACTCTTTGGTACCCAAAATTTTTTACACAATTTTTTTAAGAAACCCTGAATTTGTTTCGATCATTTGTTTGAGAACCTGTTTTCTTCAAAAAAAAATTTTATTAAAATGTTTTCGATTTTTTTAAATGATTTTGTGAAGACAATTTTACCATTTTTCCTTATACCAAGGGTTTCAGTGGAATCTACTTAACTCTTTATGAACAAGGAAACACTTTATATCTTTTTACATGTAAAATGAATATTCTTTTTACCTTGTATGGATTATATGGATTTACCCACTATCAATCCATTGAATATTCCATTGAATGTTTAAAAAGTTATTTTTTTATACTCGAAATGTTATAGAAATTAAAATTAATAATGTAATGGTTTTAGAAATGGTTCTTCATAATAAGAGGATATTTTTCTCAATAAGGATTTTAAAATATTATTTTATAATATTTCAATTCATCTACATCAACAACCATTTAACATACTACAGATGAAATATGTTTTATTGATACAATCATTATCCTTCTTCTAGATTGTTTTTATTGATTTGGTCAAAGATAGTAATTATATTCTCATAATTGATTCGCTTATTTGAAATACAGATAAAATTTTCAATATCCTATTCTTATTGACATTCCCCTAATTATCCATATCATTTATCATTGATATTACTATTACCTAAAATATACACCATTTTACATATAGGGATGATGTTGATAGTCATTTGATTATTAGGGAAAATATTGAAAATTATGTATTCTTTTCTATATAATTCTATTTGATAAGGCACATTTTTTAAATCAATTATTTGATAAATGAGGAATGATTAGGACTTATACGATTCTTGTGTGTCTGGTTATTGATATCCCCTTGATGCATCAATAGACTAATTGGATTATTCATTTTTCTAGCCAACATATATGGGTTTTTACCCAATATTTTGTGCACCATATTGTGAAATATCTTGACAGTAACGGTACCATGTACCCATTAAACATGGTGTCTAAAATTAATAATTTCTTACATTTATATAATTTATTATTCATCCATGCGATTTTTTGAAGACATAAGAATATATGAATTTTCATTTTCAGCATTCAATTATTATTCACCGATGAGATTTTTCATCAACATTTCTATCGATACATTTAATTTTTAATTATTTAGATGGAATGTGTTTAAGTTTAATACCTTAGCATATATGATTTAACATATCTTGTTATTCGAATGTAATTCTTTTTATATTTACTACCTTTAAAATTTTCTTATATACTTCCAGTTACATTATTTATTACATGTAATGTACGTTTTGTTATTTACCATTCCATATTGACTATTCTCGTTCATTAATTATTACTTCTTCTATGTTTTTTCCATACTGAGCATTTGAGTTCTCCCTTACTATGATTAATTCCCTATAAATACAAGAAGTGTAATATGAATGATATGCGAGAATTTACTAGATGTATAATAGTTGTCCATGAAGAAATTTTTTTAGAACGGATATAAATGATGTAATTGGTAAAATAATTTTTAATTAAATACTCATTTATGTATTTGTTTTACCAAGACCACTAAATTTATCGGTCCATTGGTGTTTAATTCCATAAAATCTGGACAATGTAATTGATCGTTACCTCTAGATATCGGATATCTATGGTCATGTCATTATATTTACCTACACTAAGACAAACTTTCATCTAATCCGTAATGAACATACCATTCTAGGGTACATTGAAATATTACATCAATAAATGATGTTGATAATTTTTTGATTACCACCGCTCACAGTTGGGAATTATGATTGAAACTATATATTAATATGATATGTATGATAAATATGATATATTGTTTTCTTCTGTAATTATTATATAACACATACCTTAATTAATTCTTTTTTTTTGAATATGATAATATCAACTTGGGAAGTGTAGACTACCGCAACCTCAAAGGTTTGTAATTTTTTCACAATAAGTATAGAATTTTATATGTGTTTGTTTAGTGAAATTTTATGATATGTATTTTGTAATAATTTTACTTTAATGATGATATATATATAATTCTATGTCATTTAATTTATGTCCATATGATATTAATAATCAAACTACATTCATGTGTATGTATGGCCTACCATCTCTATGAACGTTGACTTATATTTCATATTTATATAATTTATAGATTATAAAAAATATATAAATATGGAATATATATTATATTTATATAATTTATTATATTCTATACATTTTTATGTATATATGAGGACAAAAAATAAAACAAATTTAGTCGCATGTTTAAAACAAAAAAGATATCAGCAAAAACATAACTTTAATAGATAAGTGTTCATAAGTGGGCGAAAAAAACTCCATATGTCGTATTAGATATAAAAATAAGGATCATTAAATGTTTTATAATAATATTACATTTTCTAAACATGTTTTTATGAGAATGATGAGAGATTCATGACATAATGTTAGTGAATTTCCTCTCACTATTTATTTATGTGAGGTACATGACGTATCCACCACATATTTCTTTTATGTATTGTATATAATACCCTTTGACATGTTATATCACAAATTTAATTTATTTAATGATTCAAAAATCATTATATTATGGTATTCACTCATGGGGATAGTAATTCTATTCGTACATAAGTTGAAAGGGTTTTCTTATCTCACATTTACTTTCTATGTAACACAAGCTATGCTCACCACCTATTTATAATATTTTGTGTGTTCTATATGTGGATTTATTATGTGTATCATATCCATAAATTTATGGGTATTTACATATTCATTTTATGATATCTCTTTGATGGAGTTTATGTCTTAAAATTTTCCAAATAGATAAAATACTTTTTTTCCATATTTTCTTCTTTGAGACACATGCCACAACATTCAAAGAAAATATTTTAAAATATACTTTCAAAAATGTTTTTTAATATGAAAATCTAAAATAATATTCACGAAAAAATAATTTTAATTTTTTTTTTGTTTTCAATTAATTCATTATATTTTTTCAAAGTGTTTTAAAAGAAATTCTTTTAAAAACATTTTCAATATTTTTTTATCTGTTTTAAAAAAATTTAAATGTAAGGGTTTCCAAAATATTTTCAATTATTTAATTATAATTTGTAAGTTTTTTCAGGAAATTTGTTTTCAAAAGATTTTGCGTTTTAATAATAATTTCTCAAAGATGAGATGTTATTCTCCTCAATAAATCTTTTCAAAAGATCCTTTCATGTTATTTTACATATAAGATAACATAATATAATATAGTATATTTTCTATATGGAATGTTATACAATAATACCATTGATATTATTTATGGAATGTGTTATGTTTTAATGGAATGATGTTCAAGACACCCATTCTTATATAACCAGTTATATTAATTTTTAACCTGATTTCATTGATGGGTAATACGTTGATGAAATTATTCAAAATTTTATCTTTTTTACTCATGTTAATATATGATTGAAATTTAAAGACACCCATTTAATTTCATGTTTTATGATATTATTTTTTTCAATTTTGTGTCACATGCATGTATGAATTCATTATGAGTTCTTTGAGACCAATATCTCAATCCAATGCCTTGGTAAAATGTTTATATCTCAATATATAATGATAGAAATCATGTCGCAGATCTTGATAACCTATTGTATGATGGGGAAACCCAATCACATAGCATGAATGGACTGTGATAGGGTATGTATGGGTGTACTAAAATGTAGATATAGTAACCATGATGATGTATGGCATGAAAACTTGATCTAAAATGGGAAAATATTGAATCCATATCCAGTTGGGGTTGACGTAGAAATCTGATCCGCTATGTGAATATGGAGAAACACAACCCCATAATATGAAAGCACTCGTGTGGGGAGTGGTTGTGTGTCCCAACTAGTAAGTGTAGTCTACATGATGTTCAATAAAAATTCTAGCAATGCTTATTGTCTTATAGGGTAAGATATTATAGGTATATGTGTATTCCAAAAATCATTTTATTTATTCTATATAATGATTTCACTGATTATTTTCATTACATATATGTGATACATTAATTATGAACAAATAAAAATTATTCCACGATTCATGTATATGATATGTACCTTATGATAATATAATGTTATGATCATGTTATCATTTCAGTATGCTCATGTTTAATCTTACAAATCTCCCCTTTTACCCTTTCACTGAATATAATATCACTAATTTTTTTGTTACATTCCCCACACTGTGAAGATCTATATTATTTATGTTTTGTCTGTTAATGTGCTAGTAATGAAGAACCTAACGGGAGATAATGTTTCTTACTTATATTCTATTGTTTATGATTTCATATTCCCAACTCTAATTGTCTAATAATGTATTTAGGAATCTATTTTTGAAATGTTTTATGTATTCCACAGCATATAGGTATTGCTAATTGTTGAAAATGGTGTGTATTTATTAGAAAGGATCTATCTTGGAATCCAGTAGACAAGGTAGAGGTTGTCTAGGACTCCATTTTATATTTATATAGGACGGTATCGAGTACATAGTGTTTTGGGATGTATCATAGACCAAACATGGTAATGTTCATATATAAAGGATAGATGTTATTGTCCTTTTATCATATAATTTTAGACCATATTAGAATATATATGTGTCCCATGATCTTGAGTTATCAGTGTTTTTCTTTGTACTGATGATGTTGAGACACTACCTGATGGGTGATCAGTTTATAGTTTACTATACCCATGATAGTATCAAGTATATCTTCTTGTAGTCATGTCGTATCTTGAGATAGAGGTGAGGGATGGAGTTCTTACAAGAATATGATTTCAAAATTTTCTACAACCTAGGGAAGTGTATCCTAGTGGAAAATTCTCTTAAGAATATATTTTTTTATCAGTTATTAATCGAGGTGTCATAGCAGTTATCATCAATATAGGTTTCCTTAGTGGGAAAGGATAGTTCTTTATATCCCTTGTTGATAATTGTTACCCCATAGCTTCTAAAACATGTTGCGGTTGATCTAGATGGTTATACCTACTACAAGGCCTTTCATACACATAAATCCAATATACATTCTCCTTATATATATTCTAATGATGGTTAACACGAGTTCTTTTTCATATGATGGATGGTGGTAACAATGATGTTGCTAAAGGAGGTGATGTGGGAGATCTATACACCCCCTATGGTTTTAGGTCAAGCTATTTCAAAGATGTAACAGGACCATTGACATCAGTTTTGGAAGGAATTAATATAGAAGGTAGTTGCTGAATTTCTCTCTTGATGCCTCAATTGTTAACAATTTAAGAATGGGCACCATGTTACAATGGGTTTAGATCAACAATAGATGTTACAGATTGCATGTGGGATGGGATATCCATGGATATAGAGATGTTCATACAATGTAAATCCAAGGATCAAGACTCCATATGGGTGATCATAGACAGACTCACAAAGTGAGACAATGTCATATCTATTCAATAGATGATTTCAATAGAGATCAGGGGACACCTCTATGGGAAGGAGATAGTTTCACTCTATGGAATTTCCTCAAGGATCATATCTTAATTTGATTATCCCTTCACATATTGTATATAGATAGGAATAAAGTAGACCATTAGGACTCATTTATGCATGAGAGTGGGGTTTCTCCCCCATAATGATGTTAATATATATTGGATAATTCAAATATTGAAAGGCAAGATGTGGGATTGAATGTTGGACATTGTCATTAGATGGGCGAAAATTCTACACATGGAATAATTTTATTATAAAAGGATCTAAAATTACACCATTTGTATGGAACCATTGAAGGATTTATACAGGGGGACATGTCGTTCACCACTTTTTTGGAATGATCTTGCTGTGTCAGAAATCATGAGCCCGAAGATGGTGCAAGCTAATACAATGAAGGTGAATATTATACAATAGGGGACTAAGACTATATAGAGCCTCTTCAATTATAGTTTGGACTGATGGTGTATACCTATAGTTTTCCAAGAGAGGGACCATGATTTTTTACATCCTCGCATTGCTGTGGGTGGAGTAAATTTTTCTATAGTGGTCGTTCGTCTCTGAATTTCATTGGTCCCTTCAAGAAATTATATTTTGTTTTATAGGTGGTGTACAAGATCTTCCACAAATGTTTTACTAGGTACATGATGTCATCCACACGTCACATCTGAGTAGGTACACGCATTGTCTATCGCATATTAGAGAAATATGTGGAATGGAAATTAAGAATGGATATACTTATATAGAGTTTCATTTGGATATCGATGATCAAAAAGATAAAATCTTTCTCATGTAATCGATTCTCCTAATGCTTGTCTGGATACATCACAAAATCCTTCGGAGTGCACATGGATGTGGCCGACCTAGATGCGAGATGAGTACCCTCATCTTTTTTAGTATGTTTTTATGTTTTTGGGATAAAAATCCATAATGTGAGTATAATATAATTACTTGTATATTTTTTTATTGTTTTTGGATATTATATATATTATTTTCGAGATAGGCCACTAAGATAGCTTGGAATTCTAATGCCAGTTTTCCCTCAGATAATTGTCTAAAATATTATTAATATGTTAAATATAATTCGAAAACAATTTTCTTCAAAAAGTGGAATATGTATCCAATGGGTTCCAAGTTAAGATATTGGAGATCACTATTGATTTCAAATTAGTTTGTTACCATTAGTTTGATGTTATCAATGTCGACACTAACTTTTTTGTTAAAAATCATTTTGGGAATAATTAAATAAGTTAAATAAATATATTTCATTATTTTTATTTTTATTTAGTGAAAATTTTTCCTTATATATACATGGTTATAGTTTATTTAATTGGGGTTTTCACTATGCTACAGAGTCTTGGTGATCTCTGGTAGAATGAATTCTTGGAGAATAATGACAGATCAGGAAGTGATCATTGATCATTGTGCCTATGGAGTTTGTGGATCCATTTAATAATGTAAATGATGAACCATTATTTATCAAAAATTAATCCAAATTCATGGTAGAATGTTTGTATATTTCTATCCAGTTTTATTATCCTAGTTTAAAATAGATCCATTCTATGAATAGATTTTATATGTTCATTGGTTGTATATGTAATGTGATGGAATTTTAATGTTTGTTGTGATATACCCATCTTTTTCAGAATTTTTGAAGGACAAATAATCGATGAAGAAAACAAATTTAATGATTTTTCTTCATCTTTTATGCCTTTTATTTTTCTACATCCATTGTTCGCACATTTAACATGGGAATTTAATTGAGCATATGGTTCAACATAATTCTCAGTATTTAATTTCTACATGAATTTTCATTGGCACAGTGCATTAATACTTTGAGTGATGTTCATGATTGATGGTGTGATTGAGGACTGATGATGGAGGTGGAAAATTAAAGTGGGATACAAATGGGTTTTTGTGTTTTGTTCTTCTCAATTTTTAATGAATGATGATAGTGGATCAATGTGGAAATTCTCATGCTTATTCGAGTTCTAATTTCTATCGATCGATGTTATAAATAATCATACGAACCCCAATATACAGGATATGAAAAGGGAGATGGCTATATAAAATGACATGATGAAGTATAATAAATCCTTTTATATTAAGAAAATCTAAATCAACATGGAATTTATTTCATTATTATGCACCTTTTGGGACAGCTTGATAAGGTGAAAGGGTTCCTAATAGTGTTATGTACTTGTGACTATGTGACTCGTTCACATCCTATGTAAACCCTCCATGATAGGCTTCAAGTGTACTTCCAAAAGTACACAGACATATATATATGTAAATATCCAGTTGAATGTTATGTACTCAGACACATACATAGACATTTGTACATGAGTTTGTACAAATCCATACAAAAGGTAAATACATTATTTGGAGACACATTCATGTTGTCTGGTATCTATACATTCCTTTTACATATTCGACACATCATATATATTTAGAAATACATGTAGTGTGAGAACATTCAACACTGTCAAACATGCAAATAGTTGGAAACACTATGTAACCCTAGTACACTATATTTACCCCCATTAAGAGTGTTTCTAGCTCATCGTTTCCGTAGTTTGAACATGTTATGGTTTAGTGTGTTTTCTTTTCCAGTTCCCTCAAGAATAATTTGTTACATTACATACACATCATAGGATGTTGATCCCCTACCAAAGTCGATTCATTGATAGAGTTGTGGTCTCCCTCCACGTAACTAGAGTGAAATATTCTATCATACATGATTAATATATAGGGATTGCGGAATCGTCATGGATTACCAGAGTAGAGAGTGTATCCTCCATAAATAATGAAATATTGGTATGATTTGTAGTGTCATTGGAATGAAATCCCATACAATGCAGTTTGATCTGGATTGGGATCATGGTGTCCCTCAATGGTTTTGGGTGTGACCACTATTCTGAGTAATAGGGTATTTGTTAACCATGGATCTTTCTTCGGTGGTTACAAATAATTTATAATTCTTTATTGAGTTTCTACATTGATACCATATCTTTTGGAGTGGGTTCTGATGAAAATTGGGTGACATCGAGCTAATTGTTATAGCTAGTAGTTCCTTATGACTTCATAGTGGTGTGGTGTCTTTCATGAATATATCTAGGTGATTATCTTATAAAATGATTATTATATATTTTATTTATATTTAAATTCCTTGATCCTTATTTTTACTATATTCGGGTAGTCTTTCTGGGTATTATTAATCATAGACCATCATGGTATTTTCCAACATGTGTTATGTACTATTCAGATGACGAACCATTTGAAGAGTCCTATGAGGACATGGTGTGGGTGGAACATAGTTTGAAAATTATAGAATGTGATGTTTAATGGGATGTTTTGTTTGAATTTAGTTCAATTTCTTTGAATATGTTGGACACATTTTAGTGTTTTTTCTTATATTTTTTTTCACTTTTTCATTTTATGAAATTTACTATCGTACTCTGTTGTGTGTTATTAGTTGTATGCATGGATTGCTTTTAGTTGTTCTGTATTTTTGCATTTTTTGGTCTTTGATATTTGGTCATGTGTACATTTACATTAGTCTAACGCCTCCCATTTTTAAGACATGCCTACTTGGAGATTATCACCATCTCTTGTCCTATTAGAGATAGTCACAACAGCCAAGGGTTATTCCTTGGTGGGTTAGGTTGCGATAGTTCAGAACACTTAAAATATTAAAAATAATAGCTATGATAGTGTTCTAATGTCTCTCATTGGTTTTACAAATTATATTCTACATTTTTTAGAGAATAATCTATGGAGGAAGAAGTAATAATTTTATATTGCTAGTAACATGTCCGTAATATGGAAAGTGGAATGGGATTCCCACTAGATCACATATTCCTATTCATCTCTCTAGTAGGGGGTATTATTTTTATGGTTATGGGTGAGTGGTAATTTTGTGGATGGTGTGAGGATGTGTTACACTATTATAAAACCCTATGGGAGAGTACCTTAATCTGATAGTAATTTTCTTTCAGTTGAAAATGATTCCTACTATAATATATAAGGCTTTATAAATATTCTCATACAGAATAGTGAATTTCTAACCATGTTTAAAGGGTAGGCCAGTTCCTGATAGTCCCTCAATGTATATTGTTGATGTATTAGAAAATGATGTTAGTGAAATGATGTTTATCCTCATTGAAAGGCCATATAAGGAAAAATGTACATCCACCATGAATAAGTTATTATAAAATAAATTTTGAACGCATGGTACATTTTCCATTATAATAAAAATATAAAGTCACTAGCTTCATTCATCTATGGGTACTGGGGGTGAGTGCACATATTTGACTTTTGAATTCCAAATAGTCTAGGATTATGATTGATCATAGGCATCTACCGATGGTTCCCCTTATATGGATTTTTTTTGGTTGTGAAGACAATCTCTGAGTAATAGATTCATTGGGTCCTAGAGATCGATTCAACAAGCATTAATGGTGGTTTCTTTGAGAGGGAACCTATGATGGAATCTAATTCTATAAAACAATAGTGTTTTTATGGTAGGAACAATTCATTATTACATGTTTGAATTTCTTTATGGAATCTGGTGGTGTCAGTGGCCATCAGACCTCACCAAACAGCCAATGTGAGTTTCAAGAGTATCGATCTTAGTGAAACAAAATTTTATGATAATGTAATTGTTGGGATTGAATTCAATCTTATGCTAGATATGGTAGTGGTCAAAACAATAAATGTAGAAGGAGGTAGAGTAGGTTTAGATCAATGACAATTTTATTAGACCCTTTTAGACTATACTATAGTGGCATGGGTAAGAGTTCACTCAACCAATTCTGTTTTTTATTGGTATTCAAAAGTTAAGTGTTTCAAAAGCATGTTGTCGAACTCCAAAGTGAGTCATAGTAGACAGCTAGGGTCTATAGACATAACATCCACTAACTCCATAGATATGGGTATAGTAGTATCAATTCACTCTTACTAGATTATTCAAACAAGGTTGGTGTAATGGAATGGTGTCCTTTCCCATTAAAATTATCTACTACAAGTGGTTCTCAAAATGTTATATCCTGTGATGATCCTCAAAAGAAATTTATTAGGTGGGTGACGATGTCTCCCTATTCATAGTCATGTATTAGATAATTGATAACATGATATTATACGATCCTTAATTTGGAATGCATGATAGGTATCCCATTATCCATATGAGATGTAATCTTTTTTCCTAGGAATATGTGAATATAAAAAAATTCATGTGAAGATCCATTTTAGTTAGAAAATCACAACTATTAGTTCTACCTCCATTAATGTATATATTGATGGGAGAACCTCACATTTAATACAAACTAGTTAGAATTATATAATTTCATATATACTTTAATGAGTTTTTTGTTGAGTGTGATGATACTAAACATGTTTTATATTAGTTATCCTATCACAATTTCAGAAGTATTGAATTAAATTAAGTACAGTAACTATTTTCTCAATGCTTTATACTAGGAAAAATATTTGGGATTTCACTAGGATTGGTATTCAACTTGGTCCTTTATTATCTCTTTCCAAATTCAAGAGAATCTATAAACTATAGGGTGAATGTATTAGATCCTCTTGATTAGAACATCAATATTTGTGATCCAAACCTCTCGAAATGTTGAGATTATTTCCATTCCCTAGCCTCCATATTTGATTAAAGATATAAAAAACCTCAAATTTGAATTATTGGATCGATGTTAACACCACATCCAAAAACTCTCTCATTGATACTGAATGCATAATCCCCAAATAAAGCACTCTTGATTATTTTATTAATCAAAATAATTGAGTCAAATATATACCCAATTGAATATTAGATTTGTATATTGATAGAATAATGAATAACCATTAACTAAAAACTAATATATTTCTTAAAAATATGATTTTCACATTAAATAAAAAAATTATTTTTTAAAATCATCCATTAATATCTCCCACAATTACTATCCATATATGACCCCATTCAAAATTTTCACATGGAATAATTTGTTCTGTTTTCTTGTAGAAAACATCATAATGTTGAGTAAAAACTCCATGTAAGGTTATATATTATTAATTTTAACCAAATTTCATAAATGAGAATAAGTTTAATAATTTATTATAAGAAAATAATAATTGTTTGTGGAGACACAATAGAAGAATCTTATCCAATAAAAAATAGATCAGGATTCATGGCTTGTGTATTCAAAATAACATAAAACATTTATAATTGGAGTAACAATTGTATTTCATTGACATGAGAATCCTAAAAACGGTACAAAGATTTCATGATATCATAAGATTGGATGATCATTTGTAATCAAATTTAATCATCGAATAATCTAGGTAAAATTTTAATATCATACCATTATTTGAACATGTAAACATTATAAAATAAGAAATCATAATCATATATCATGGCTGACCACTAATACATCAAAAGTATAGGCAAACACACGTCACTAATGTTTCACAATCATATAGTGCTAGGATCATTACTGGTACACTATACATAGTATATCATGAGAATAAAAGATTGCACAATTTGTTATTGGGATATATAATTCTAGTACCACCCATAATATCAAAACATATATATTAAATATTTTCTAGATAATTAATCCATTCAAAATTTTATCACAACATTATTTTTCTATGTAGAAGGAATGGGTTTCCAAAATTTGTCAAATAGATAATATTAAGACATCAAGAGATGTTTGATCAATTATATTAATAAAATATATCACAAGTGGAAAAAAGAGACCTAAAATCATGTTGACATAAATGATATATATGTTATAATAGCATCAAATTATTGATTTCAAATAACATGAAGAGAATTATTTTCTTCGGAAAAATTATATGCCCAAATGAAAAATCAAAACAAAATTGATGTACATTAAAAATTCAATATCAATTAATAATTCGAGTGGAATCAATATAGATAAAAAAATTAAACGATACAAAATTCTATATATTTAGAAGAATTAAAAATTATCACAACTCATTTAAAGGATGCTAAGTCAACAAAAACCCTTCCAACTCTGGTTTTATAGAAATGAAATGAAAATAAATAGGGGAGCATGTTATGGAAATTCAACTTTCCTAAAATGAAAAAAAATTATTAATAGTTTTTAATAGAAGTAACTAATTAAATATTGTAAAAGTAAAATACGTTCATAATATGAAACTTGTCTCACATTTTTGACATTGTGTCAATGAACCCATATAACTGAATATTCTTACACATACACACACTATCATCCAATAAAATATTCATAAACCAATTTTCATTAAATTTCATAACACTGTTCAATTTTTTTTCAATTTTTAATATAATTTTATATAAATTTATCATATAGATAGTACATATTTATTATTAATAAGAATCGTCATTGATCATCAGTTACAATATTTTTTCGGCATAATATTATAAGTAATCTATTCATGATCATGAGATCTGCATCGAAGAATTGTTATGCTACTAAAATATAAATTTAATAATATGTTTTTATGTTCTAGCGTACCTATGATGGAGTTTTGTATATGATTTAGAGCGACGAATTCCATAAAAGTCCTAATTGTTGATTTTTTTTCAAATAGAAGGTTTCATGTAATTAAATTGTTGATTATTTATTTAACCATTCTATAACATATATAAATTAATTATTTAAAAATAAATTTCGTGTATTAATATTTTTTTTGTTCTATTACCATCCATCATAATAATTTCTAGCCTTAAAGATGTTTTTGGTTAGTCAAAACCAAATAATATCATTATATAAAAAATGGATATGTATAATTATGTAATTACTTTTTAATAATATCATTAATATAGATTTATAATGATATTAGAGAGATTTTATTACGTTGATAATTTTTTTTTAATATGTTGTTGAAGAAGAAAATTTAATGTGAATTATAATATGAAATTACATAGAAAGAATGAATCAGAAAATTTCATAGAATCATTTTTGGATTGTAAGTTATTCTATCATATTATATATACTAGAATATAAACAATGTTGGTATAGTAAATTTGGAATTGAAATAATAAAAATTATATAATGGAATTATATTTTTTATGACTCTATGATGGGGGGTGGTAGAGGACCATTAATATATTGGAGGAGAAGTGTTATTGTAAATACTAATTACGAAATATAAAAACAAAAATAATTTTCTCTGAAAATTTATCCAAATTAAAAAAATAAATATTTTTATATGATAAGAGGATTATAAATATCACATCCACTAAATAATTTACTTTTTATATTTATGGTCATTAAGCCTTGATTTAAGACTTTTACATAATTTGATCTATTATCATCTAAACTATGTTTTCCCTTTGTAACATTTTATCATTCATACAAACAAAACTGAAATTTCTTTCTAATTTCTATATTATTATTATAAATATGAAATATATTGTATATAATTAAATTTAAATATTATATAAAAATAATTCTAAATCCATAAATGTGTAACTTGTAAGAGTAGGTTTTAATGAAAATATACTTTTCGTATAAAAATTAATTAAGCTAAATGTTCTTAAGAATATTCATTCACATAACATTATCATATTTTTTTAAACAAATTATCATTATTATATTTTCAATCAAATCCAAATATAAAATGGAACTATATGAAAACATTATAAAGTTAAATAGCCAAAAAACCCCATTTTCTTCAAATAAAATATAACATCAACTGAGAAATTTAAAACATATTATTCTTAATTCAGAAATATTATTTTATATTGAATTTTTTATTTTTCAAATACATTTTTCTGTCATTTAAATTTCTAAAAAATTCATTCACGTTTTTATTATGTTTTCATCAAAAAAATAAAATATATGTATAAAAATTGTATTTTTAATACAAACAAACAACTATTTCAATGTCTCCCAAAAGATCAACCAATATTAATTTTGAAATGATAAATTAAAAAAATGAGTTTGTTTTATAAATTTAATCTTATATCCATAGATAAAAATATTATTTTAATATAATAATTCATAATGAGAGAAAATAATTGTTAATAAAATTTATTTTTATCTATAAATTAAAATTTTAAATATATTTGTATAAAAAATACATAATATAAGGAGAAAATCATATCGAATTATTAATTTTTTAATCCATTACATTGTATAAAAAACCCTCATGACCTGATCATATGATCTATTGGTTATATATGACAAGGTGGCAGTTTTCTGTTGTGACTCAATAATAATGGATATTTTAGTGATTTCCACAATCTTAAACATCTCTTATAGATGATTTATTTGAAGCAATACATATTGATGGTAATTTTAGGATTGGTTTTTGGGATAAACACAGTGATATTATTTACATTCCATGATTGAAAAAGTGTTCTCATAAGAAATAATTCCATTACATGATTGAGATACATGATATTTCAAAAATATATTTATACTATAATTTCTTCTATTTAATCCCACTGAATGAAAACCATAATATAATGGTCAAATTTATATATATTTTTTTGTTTAAAAATTTATCATGGATAATTTTCAAATATATTTTTTTGGGATACATTCTATTTAGTAGAAAAATAATTTCATGGAAAATATATAATAAAATCATTGAGTGTTAATTTTTACTCCCACAAAAAATTTATCCATCACAATATTAGTACATTTTATAAAAATTTTAAGTTTCAATAATTCATATGTCCCAATGATAATTATTCTATTATTTAATACAATATATTAATGTATTTTAAAAAATATTTTATTGTAGTTAATAAAGAAATAGAAACTCATATTATCCAATGATGGAGAAATAATAAATCCTTGAATTGAAACATTGCTAACTATATTAAATATGTAGTAAAAGATAAATTAAATTTACATAGGTTGAATGAATAGATTTTTTTAAAAGTAAAATGATTTTATGTAAATCCTCATCGATAAATAAATTCTAACATTTTCATTGCAGAATATATAATATAAGTTATAATGGGTTTTGACTGATAACATTCTTAATGTTCTGAAATCAGAAAATAAATAATTTACAGAATGATAAAAGATGAAAAAAATGAAAAAATATCATATAGATGAAAAATAATTCAACATATATGATGAGATTATAAGAAACACTAATAAAAAATAAATCCTTAATTATATGTTCTCTTAAAAATTAACTTAATATTTTTCAAAAATATTATTGAATATCAATAACGAACGAAATATTATTAAATTTATAATTCTAATTAAATAATTACCTTGACCATATATGTTTCTAATAATGATATTAATCATTATTCCATAGGTAAATTAATCACTAGCGAATAAAATCTATTTTTTAAAGATAAAAGTTTTATTCCAGTATTAATGACAACTTCATAAAAAATAACAGTAGTATCCCCTTCACAAAAATATCCCTCTATTCGAATGGTTATTTATATATTCAACCATATTATCCATAAAGTTTGAATTTTGTTTCAATGAAAACATAATTATATTGACTTCTATCATTTAAAAACCCTAATGTTTTTCTATTACTATAAATATATTATCCTTAAAACACAATAAAACTAAAAAAAATTATCCACCATAAATTACAATTATTTGAGACTTCAAATGAATTTAATTTTTATTAAAAATACAAACATAATAATAATTTCATCCCTATATGGGGTCTAAAATTCATATATTATCATAAACTAAGAACATTCTAACATTTATTGTTATATAAAACCTACTAGGATACCTATTGATATTTATATGATCATGTACTCTTTGCCCTAGTGATAAAACCATAAACATTACACATGGTATTTGATACTAACTAAAGAGACCCAAAATTATTTTCCTTAATTTTGATAATTATAAATAATATTTATTAATATTATTTCCCATGATATTTTTTGTTTTATTATGTCTTATGATTATAAAAAACCATTTCATTACAATACTCATATCTTCGCCACCAAATTGGGATTTTTTACTAAACTAAAAACGACATATCTAAATTACATCATTGAAGTCTACTAATAAATTGTACACACAAGATACCCATCTAGATTCTCAAATGTAATAAATTATATAGAACCAATGGAATGTAAAAAAATTATAATGCTAAACTCAAACTCACAAAAAGGGTAAGCATAAATGATTACAACAACTTGTCCCAAGTAAGAATATAATGAACACATGTGTATGAGAACATGACTGATTTGAATGGAGAAAGGATAATAAAATCATATCCATTATTACATACACCAAAAATCATACAATTGATCATTGGAATAAAATGTATTATCATTTAATTGACACAAAACCTGAGTCAATTTATATGAGAGTCGTTACATAGTTATTAGATAGAATTATAACATAAACATGGATAATAACATATAATCACAAGGCATAATGACATAAGAGGTATTACATAATAATATAATTACATCATTATAATGTATTAAAAATATATAATATTTCATTATAATAACAATTCAAGGATCTCTAATAACACGTCAAAATCATAGTCCAAGGCTCACCACTCATACATTATAAACATAGCATTCTTGGATCATTCTTTATTCATTGTAGAATAAATCTCATTAAATGAAAACATTACGCAATTAATTAGAAGTTAATAATGTCCCAGTCCCATAATGAAATCACAATATTTTTTTTCTTTTTTGGGACCCATAAGAAAATCATTAATATTTTCCTCAAATCATAATTTCCTAAAATAATGAAATTTAGGTTTTAATTATTTATATAAACATATTGATATTATATCATTGGAAACTACATATAGGGTATTAAAGAGTAATATCCCATGTGAAGAATATAAAATTATTTTTTATGTATTAATAGATAGAAAAATATTGGAAAACATTTTATAAAAATTACTTTTTAATTATAATAATAAAATACATTTTTTGATAAGATTTCTTTTAATATTGAAAAATACCGAAAAAATGGGCATAAAAATTCCATTTCAAAATATTACAAACATTTAAAATAATACACTTTGGAAATTATAATATATATTATTTTGAATTTAATTTATTTTTACATTATAAAAAATAATAAAAATTTAATAATGGGAAGTTAAGATTTTGAAAAAAAATCTTTTTTATTGTATGAATGAAATGATCATAAAAGGGAGATCATGGTATAAACCTTAAAATTTCCTCTAAAAAAGTGTATTATCAAATATAATTTTAATTTGTTTATGAATACATCATATTGAATAAAAAATGATTCACAATATTAAATAAATCCTTTTGAACATATATCGAGTCAAAAAAATGTGATGGAATTAATCATTCTCAAACATAAACAAAATTACATTATAATCGCAATAGTATCATTGGAAATATACATTCAATTCATATTCATAATTACTTCATTTTATATTTATCTTTTAAAAATTTAAATATATAATAAATAATAATTTTTCAATATAAGTCATTTTTTTAGTAGAAACGTATTCTCCAAAAAAATCAAGTTATAGGAAATAAGGTTTCAAAATTATATATAATGTTTTGGTTTCAAACAATGTGTGTTTCAAGTATGATTCATAATGTTGAAATCCATATGAAGTTTTTTTCTCTTTTCTTAAATATAATATTTAATAATATAAAGAATTTCAATATAAATTTTAAAATTATAAAAGTAAAATATCTATATTAATTACATATTAATATCATATATTACCTATCATTAAGTATGAAAAAAAAATATATATTATTTTTCATCATTATTTAGGTTGTTTGATAATATGAATGAAATAAAAACATGTGGTAATAAAATAATAAGTAAGATTGTATAGTAATTTTTTATAATATAAATAAAAATGAATGTTATTATCTTATTTAGATTTTATTTTGTTTATATATCATAATTTTGAAATGACTGAATTATAATATTGAAGTGCACTATGTTTCATTTGTTGTCAATGAAGTATGTTGTTGTCAATAAGGTGACAAGGATTGAATGGATGTCAAGGCGTATCAATATGTGACTGAAAAAGGATGCGATGGTGATGGTGATGAATGGAGAATGGCCATGGATCTTAGAGGCATGTCACTTATGAGATTCACTAAGTGACATAAGAGATGATGGTTGAAACATTCTCCATGTGATATCGGACGATTGTAGAACTGTTCTTAATGTTGCAATACTTGTATCAAGGTGATACTAGGTGACAACACTTGAAGAATGAATGATGATGGAGCATCATCATGACATCAGACGATTGATGAGCTGATCTTTATGATCATAAAACTTGTATCAACTGGATACAATGTCACAACAATGTTAGAAGACCATGCATTGTCTTAACAATGCATGAGGAGTGAGGAGATCCATCCACAACTACTATGTGGATGATGTGGTGTTAATGAAGTCCATGCACTATCACTTAGTGCATGTGAATTAGAAGATGTTCCAACTTGATCTTTGATTAGATCATTGAAGAATGTTGAAGAAGAATGGGGAATTATAATGAAGAATGGAAATGAGAACGAGAAGGCTTGGCATTTGGTATTTGATGTTGGGTTACTTTTTTTTTATACAAAGTACTTCCTATTTTACTTTGCAAAAAAATATGCCACCAAGGGCCAGCCTTAATGGTTCAACCCCAAGGCACTTGTGGGATTGAGGTCCCCACGCCCAAGGGGGATCCCATGGTGCCAGCCCGAGAGAGGCCGGGGCCGTGTGTAAGCCCCAAGGGCCACGCGGTGGTGAAATCCGCATAGCCCGGGCACCAGTGCCGCGCCCGAGGAGTATAGTGGGCGCCAGTGGCATGCCAAAGAGAGGCAGGGTTGGGCGCAAGAGCGCGCCTGTAGAGAGAACATGGTGCGGGGCGGCACCGTGGAGGTTGGAAGTACAATTGAGGTGAAGCGGAGAGCGTTTGGTTATTAATCCGCGGAAAAACCGCTCAGGAATTCGATGTGGGACGCGCGATTTTCACCCAGGATCTAATCTGGGCCGTCTGCTTGATCTCGCATCGATTTGCGCCGCACATCTCATCGCACCGCGCCGCGATCTAATCCAGGCCGTCCGTGGTCATTAAATGTCAGATCCAACGGCGCTCAAGTTTTCATCTACCTCGTGCCGTCTGAAGACACCTCGTGTCACCCCCGTGACCTTGCCGATGTACCAGGTGCCTCCCAAGCACCGGATTTTGAGTTTCCGGCCACCTCTGATCGAGCTAAGGTGTCAATGGTGTTCATCTGGCCACACTGAACACGATCATGCCTAAAAATGGGTTTGCATGCGATGTATGGAAGATTTCAGTTGAGGCCGAATCAAGCAACGATGCTGAAACCACATGGGATTCGTGCGTTGCATGGATCAGCTTAAACAGAAGCCATGCACAGGTTCGAATGTGCATGCATGTGAAGAAGACTAGAGAAATGAATACCCGCGTGAAACATAGGAAATATCAAGATTCACAGAATCTTGAAAACCCTGAGAATTTCGGGAATTTGAGTTATATCTCCGTAGATGAAGAGAGGAATCTCTCGGCCTATAAAAGGAGAGGCCAAGTATCTCTAAGTTGCTTGATGAATTTTTGAGATCATTTGAAGTCCCGCGAGCTCTCAAAGCTACGTGAAGAATACCCCTACGCGCACACATGCGCGGCAGTACAACCCGGAGATTCCCATAACTCAGAAGGTTTCTTTCGTGAACCCCTTGAGAGAAAGAAGCTGTTGAGGAGACCCTGCGCGCCTCCCTTGGGATACAGGAAGAGTCCTCTCTGCCCGTGGACTTGCGCGGCAGGAGGTACTTGCGCACCCCGCGGCGTTGCACCTTTCACAACTGAGGACTTGCGCGGCCAGAGCACCCTTGCACGGTGCATGCCCTTGCATCCTTGAGGACATGTGCGGCTGTTGAAGGCAGTGAGGCCGAGGCTTGCACCAAGAACCCTTGTGTGGTTCCTTCGAAGGCAGTGGACACCTATGGGTTGAGTGTGCAATTTTGTGTGCAAAATAACAAGGAGGTCGTAGCCAAGTGTGTGCAAGGAGTGGAAGGTTGTGGCCCTAGTGTGTGCATTAAGAGGAAGACTACACCAAGTAGTATGTGCAAAGAAATAACAAGGCCGAGGCTAGCACCTATGTGGACAAAATTTATATAATTTTTGTGTGCTTAACAAATTTGAAGGGAAAAGACTTACCTTAGTGGTGTGTGTGCAAAAGAACAAAAAGGCCGAAACCTATTGTGTGCACAAGTGAAGTGTGTACACTTTGAAGAAGAAGAAGGAGGATACTGACACAAAGTACAACACACATTTAAGTGTGTAAACAAAGTGAATTAAATGTGTGAACGAAAATGAGAAGGTGTGTGCTAAAAAGATACTACATCCATTGTGGGTTTATTGCACCAAGAGAAGAAGAAGGGGAGTGCATGCTTGCATGCATGCACATGCACACGTGAACAAATTCAAATAAGGTTGTGTGCAATTTGAGATGTCCAAGACCAGGAGTTATTGATGAATTTGAGGAGCCATGTAGTCAGTTCATGAAGATTCAGAGATACCACGCACTTAGTGAATGAAGTTGATGTAAAGTGAGACTGAAGCCAGACTGAAGTTAAAGACATCAGCTGCCTGAGTTTTCGGTGATTGAGAAGAGCCTGAACAACTGAAGTGATCAGAAGTATTGAGCAAGACCAACAGACCTTTTCAGAGGCTATTGAAGATTCTTGAAGAGAGAGGCCAGGTAATCCTTAGATGAAGGAGATAAAGCCTGAGCAAGACGAGGAGTCCTGATCAACCATAAGTGATCAGAAGAAGAGAGCATGGCCAGCAGCCTTTATCCCAGGCTGTTGAAGATACATGAAGAGCTTGAAGATAAAAATATCTACTCGTGTGACTCGAGGAGCCAGGAGAATCCCCCTGTGAGACTCAGGGTGGAAGAAGTCTTCAGTGGGATTCTAGAGTAGGCCAGTGGGACTCTAGTAACACTGTGAGACGCAGTATAAAGACCCTCTTGTGGGACTCATGAGAGATACATTGGGACTCTATATCGACCATTGTAATTCTGAAAAGTTATAATGGAGAAACCATGTTGGGTCTTATAACCAGCATGGAAAGGACGTAGTCCTTTGGTGCCGAACCTTGTAAATCCTTGATTCCAGTGCCTTTAAATTTACTGCATCATTCGAGGAAAGGTTGAGTGATACAAGAAGAGTGGATCGAGGCTTTAACCATCCATAGAGGTTTAATTGATAAGAATCAATTAGTAAAATTTTTTAAGGGATCACTGATTCACACACTCCCCCTCTCAGTGATTTACTCTGATCTAGGCACTTCAATTGGTATCAGAGCGAGGTTACCTCTAAAAGATCCAAGGGAGTCTTCATGGAGAGCAGATTTGAGAAAGTGAGTAAATACCCTCAAATAGAGATATCTGCCAAGACTCAGAACAAATACAAAGAAGAAACAGGCCATGAAGATGAAGAAGAAGGTTTCTACAATCAGACAAACTCCTTCTATGGAAAGTAATGTGAATGTCACATCAGATGACAATTCCTTTTATTATTCTTCTGATGAAGCCTGCTCTAGCTATGATGAAGTTGGAACATAGAGTGATAATCTATGTGCACTCAAATATCTTCAGAAGACAGTCCCCAAGGAAGTGGCAATGTGTATAGCTACAGGCATCCTTGATCTTCATGAAGAAAAATTACAGCTAGAAGAAGAATCCAATGCTATGGAAGATCAATTGGCTAAAAGGGTTGGCATAACCAACACTCTCAGAAAGCTGGTGAAGGCTAAAGATGAAACAATTTCTCTTTGCAATAAAAGATATGAAGACACCAATGAAAGATTGCAAAGAAGCTTATCTGAGAAATAATTCTGTATGATAATGATCAAAGAAGTTGTCCATGCACTGGAAAAGAGGCACAGAGTGTCAATGATTGTCATAGATTCTCAACTTTAAGACAAAGTCAAAAGGGTGAAGGAGATGGACAATTTATTGCAAGAAATGAAGGAAGTGCATGATGACCAGATGAATCAGCTGAAAGAGAATTGGGAAGGTAGGCTAAGAATTGTTGAGGATGAGAAGAACTCCTTCAACATGAAATTCTTAGAACATGAGGTGATATTGAAAAATCTACAATCACCCAAAGCTGAAACCTCCCAGTCAGCTGGAAGATGAAATGTTGCTACTCAAGTATGCATTGAGCAGGATGATTTCAAAATAAGGACATCATCTAGTGAAAGTGAAACATCTTCTAAAAAGAAGGTACCACCCATCCCATCTTGTACTCATAATTATAAATGTGTTTCCACAAAAAGTACAGGATGGAAGAGTAAGCCTCATCAAGTATTGATGAGGAAGAAAGAGATCTCTCCTGAAACAACACAGCAAGTCAAGAAAAGTACCCTACAATCAGAAGGACTCAAGAGGTCAAGATTTGTGGTTTAATGTTGGTGTTGTAACAAGTATGGGCACTATGCAAGATATTGTTGGTAGAATCCTCTGAATGTTAAAGCACAAAGGGAGCCCATGCCTAGGGGGTGAAAGCCAGAGGAAAAGAGGCAACATCCACAGGTCCAAAAACATCTTGTTTAATGCTAACAGATTTGGATTGCTTGATAACATCTGGGATGTTTGCAAAAGTGGTCACAATAAAGATACATGTCAATCTCCGAATGTATCCAAAGATAGAAAGAAGAAAAGATCACATAACCTGGATGAAAAAGAATCCTTGGGAAGAAAGCAGAAGAAAGTGGAAAATGATCCCAAGAATATTTTGGAAAATAAATATGAAGTTCTGTGTGTGAGGTGCAATCAAGCTGGCCATACATGTAATAAATGCATGACATTCATTCCAGCTCAAAAGTGATTTTTCAAAAGAATGAAGATTGAACCCGGAGACTCTAGTGCTCATAAAGCACTGAGAAATTGAGGAGTCACACCCAAAGTTGTTAGAAATGTGTTGAGATCCCCACCAGCACAAACATCAATGAAGATCAAATGTGCAAGTGTGAAGAATGGTGAAAATGGGACATCTCGGTTGAGAGAATTTTCTCAACCTTGTTGTTCACATTGATGAACCAAGGAGGTTCCATTTTATTCCCTTATACTCTTGGTATTTACATGTGCTAACATTTCAGGGAATTGAAGATGATGATCATTCTAAACTGGAGAGTTGTATGGAAAGAATGGAGTGCACCCCTTGAGGGGGAGCCAATCTGGAGAATATGGTATTTTAATATTCATACCATCTTGAGAAGAATGAAGGTATTCCAATCATACTTTCATCCCTTGTTTCTTAATTGTATAATCATATCAATTAAGAGGGAGTATTTATTGAACACAAATGGTTGAAAGGGGGAGCTTTATCTTTGCACTGAACTTTCTAATGTGTTTGGTGAAGCATGTGCAGGATGTAGCAATTCATTGTTATATCTGAAAATTTTCAAACCCCTTGAAGCATGATCTCACATGTACAGTGAATATTGGACAACATTGATAATCTTGGTTACATAACTCTTGTTTTCTACATCAGGTTAGCCCAAGTAGACGTAGAGTTGATTTA
The DNA here is from genome assembly GCA_963277665.1 of Viscum album. Lineage (NCBI taxonomy): Eukaryota > Viridiplantae > Streptophyta > Magnoliopsida > Santalales > Viscaceae > Viscum > Viscum album. The sequence goes on from OY728133.1 coordinate 1,649,151,772, forward strand.
CTAAAGGTTCTTTTCTAAAGAGAACATGTGACATCATCCCTCTCCTAGTGATTTTCAAGAGATTACTTTTCAAAGGGAGGAAGTTATATTTTGAAGAGAACCACACCACATCTTTTCATTTGATTTCCAATAAGGGGGAGAAAATATTGTCACACATATTTACCCATTCATATGTGTTGAATAAGTGTATTGACAACAAATACAAAGGGGGAGATTGAAGTGCACTGTGTAACATTTTTTGTCAATGAAGAATGTTGTTGTCAATAAGGTGACAAGGATTGAAGGGATATCAATGTGTATCAATATGTGAATGACAAAGGATGTGATGGTGATTGTGATGAATGGAGAATGACCATGGAACTTAGAGGCATGTCACTTAGGAGATTCACTAAGTGACATATAAGATGATGGTTAAAACATTCTCCATGTGATATCAGACGATTGTAGAACTGTTCTTAATGTTGCAATACTTGTATCAAGGTGATACTAAGTGACAACACTTGAAGAATGAATGTTGATGGAGCATCATCATGAAATCAGGCGATTGATGAGCTGATCTTTTTTGTTCATAGAACTGGTATCAACTGGATACAATGTCACAACACTGTTAGAAGACCATGAATTGTCTTAACAATGCATGAGGAGTGAGGAGATCCATCCACAACTACTATGTGGAAGATGTGGTGTTAATGTAGTCCATGCACTATCACTCAGTGCATTTGAATTAGAAGATGATCCAACATGATCTCTGATTGGATCATTGAAGAATGTTGAAGAAGAATGGGGAATTATAATGAAAAATGGAAATGAGAAGGAGAAGTCTTGGCATTTGGAATTTGATGTTGGGTTACTTTGTTTTTATACAAAGTACTTCCTATTTTACTTTGAAAAAAAATATGCCACCAAGGGCCAGCCTTAATGGTTCATCCCCAAGGCACTTGTGGGACTCGAGGTCCCCACCCCCAAGGGGGATCCCATGGTGCCAGCCTGAGAGAGGCCGGGGACATGTGTAAGCCCCAAGGGCCACGTGGTGGTGAAATCCGCGTAGCCCGGGCACCAGTGGCGCGCTCGAGGAGCATAGTGGGCGCCAGTGGTGTGCCAAAGAGAGGCAGGGGTGGGCGCAAGAGCGCTCCCGTAGATAGAACACGGTGCGGGGCGGCACCGTGGAGGTTGGAAGTACAATTGTGGTGAAGCGGAGAGAATTTGGAGGTTAAGCCGCAGAAAAACCGCTCAGGAATTCGATGTGGGACGCGCGATTTTCACCCAGGATCTAATCTGGGCCATCCTCTTGATCTCGCGTCGATCTGTGCCGCTTATCTCACCACGTCGCGCTGCGATCTAATCCAGGCCGTATGTGGTCATTAAACGCCAGATCCAACGGTGCTCGAGTTGTCGTCTACCTCGCGCCGGCTGAATACACCCCATGTCACCCCCGCGACCTTGATGATGTACTAGGGGCCTCCCGAGCACTAGATTTTGAGTTTCTGGCCACCTCCGATCGAGCTAAGGTGTCAATGGTGTTCGTCTGGCCACACTTAACATGATCATTCCAAAAAATGGGTGTGCATGCAATGTATGGAAGATTTCAGTTGAGGCCGTGGAAAGCAACGATGCCGAAACCACATGGTATTCGCGCGTTTCATGGATTAGCTTAAACAGAAGCCACACACACGTTCGAATGTGCATGCATGTGAAGAAGACTGTAGAAATGAATACCCGTTTGAAATAGAGGAAATATCAAGATTCACAGAATCTTGAAAAACCTGAGAATTTATGGAATTTGAGTTATATCTCCGCAGATGAAGAGAGGCATCTCTCTGCCTATAAAAAGAGAGGCTGATGATCTCTAATTTGCTTGCTGAATTTTTGAGATCACTTGAAGTCCCGCAAGCTCTCAAAGCTACACGAAGAATACCCCTGCGCGCACACATGTGTGGCAGTACATCCCGGAGCTTCCCTTATCTTCGAAGGTTCCTTTCGCGCACCCCTTGCGCAAAAGAAGGTGTTGAGGAGACCCTATACGCCTCCCTTGCACGATAGGAAGAGTCCTCTCTACCTGCGGACTTGCACGGCAGAAGGTACATGTGCGCCATGCGGTATTGTACCTTGCACACCCGAGGTCTTGTGCGGACAGAGAACCCTTGCTCGGTGCGTGCCCTTGAATCCTTGAGGACTTGCACGAGTGTTGAAGGTAGCGAGGTCGAGGCTTGCACCAAGCACCCTTGCGCAGATCCTTTGCAGGCAGTGGACACCTACGAGTTGAGTGTGCAATTTTGTGTGAAAAATAACAAGGAGGTCGTAGCCAAGAGTGTGCAAGGAGAAGTGGAAGTCTGTGGCCCTAGTGTGTGCATAAGGAGGAATACTACACCAAGTAGTGTGTGCAATGAAAGAACAAGGCTGAGGCTAGCACCTATGTGGAAAAAATTTATATAATTTTTTTGTTCTTAAATAGTGTGATGGAAAAAGACTTACTTTAGTGGTGTGTGTGCAAAAGAACAAAAAGGCCGAAACCTAGTGTGTGCACAAGTGAAGTGTGTACATTTTGAAGAAGAAGAAGGAGGATACTCACACAAAGTAAAACACACATTTAAGTGTGTAAACAATGTAAATTAAATGTGTGAAGGACAAGGAGAAGATATGTGCTAAAAAGATAATACACCCTTTGTGGGTTTATTACACCATGAGAAGATGAAGGGGTGTGCATGCTTGCATGCATGCACATGCACACGTGAACAAAGTCAAATCAGGTTGTGTGCAATTTTAGTTGTCAAAGACCAGATGTTCTTGAAGAATTAGAGGAGCCATGCAGTCAGTGCATGAAGATTTAGAGATTCCATGCACTCAGTGCATGAAGTTGATGTGAAGTGAGACTGAAGCCAGACTGATGTTAAAGACATCAGCTACCTGAGTTTCCAGGGATTGAGAAGATCCTGATCAACTGAAGTGACCATAAGTATTTAGCAAGACCAACATACTATTTCAGAGGCTGTTGAAGATTCTTGAAGAGAGAGGCCAGGTCATCTGTAGAAGAAGGAGATAAAGCCTGAGCAAGACGAGGAGTCCTGATCAACCATAAGTGATCAGATGAAGAGAGCAAGGCCAGCAGCCATTATCCCAGGTTGTTGAAGATACTTGAAGAGCTTCAAGATAAGAAGAGCTACTTGTGTGACTCGATGATCCAGGAGAAGCCCCCTGTGAGACTCAGGGTGTAAGAAGTCTTCAATGGGATTCTGGAGCAGGCCAGTGGGACTCTGGTAACACTGTGAGACGCAGTATAAAGACCCCCATGTGAGACTCAGGAGAGATACAGTGGGACTCTGTATCGACCATTGTAATTCTGACAAGTTATAATGAAGAAACCATGTTGGGGTGTATACCCAACATGGCAAGGAAGTAGGCCTTTGGTGCCGAACATGGTAAATCCTTGTTTCCAGTGCCTTTACATTTTCTGCATCATTCGTGGAAAGGATGAGAGATACAAGAAGAGTGGATCGAGGCTTTAACCATCCATAGAGGTTTAATTGATAAGAATCAATTAGTAAAAAGTTTTAAGGGGTCACTGATTCACCCCCTCCCCCTCTCAGTGATTGACACTGCTCTAGTCACTTCAAATATAAATTAAAATAATGTGTTCGATATCATTACATAAAAACTATATATTATATTTTCTTGGAACCCTTCTTGGTTTTGATGATACATGAAAATATGTAAGACACCAAATCCATAACAAAATATAGAAGTACTATTAAGGATGTTATAATTGTATACTATAGAGATAACATAAATTTATTTTTTAGAATTATATGGGTAGTATAGTTGAATTTTTATAAGTTGTAGGAGATGAATTTTGGAATGATTATATATATAAATAAAATGAAAATGCTATTTTCAATAGATGTGGAGAAAAATTATTAAATTAATAATTTCAATATAAGTTGATGTTATTGAGGTCCTCATCTTCAATTTTGGAAGAAATGTTTTTAGATATTATAGGGATTTACCCATTTGCTAAATCACATTTTCCTTATTTTACCCTTTAATTTTTTGACTAATACATACTATGGTAGTCTAAAATTTTACCCTCAAAACAATTTGACCATATTGGATTATTTAGATATGGTAATTAAAAATTATAAATACATTTTATAGAATAAAATTTCTAAATAAAATGAAAATTTCTTCGAAAATTATAAATATATAATCTATAAAATAGTATTATAGTAAAACGCATTCATAAGGATAAAAATGGTTTTAGACCCCAAAATATAAAAACAATCAATTCACAAGATATTATAGGCTTGAATATTATTAGAAAACAGATGTTTATTTTAAAAATTAATAATTTTAACCAAAACTCACCTATGGAATAATAAATCAAATTACGAAAATAAAAAAGAAAAATTATATTTTAATAAACTATAAAATATGTTTCAAAATTCCTACCATATTTATTGAGAAAAAAATTTCATAAAATGTTTGTTAAAATATATATTATTAAAATACCACAGAAGTTACCACGTAAATATGAAAGCTATAGGTTTTTATTATTAACTACAAAAACATTAAAAAAAATCATTAAAATATTTTCTTTAGTTTTCATTGTTAAAACAAATAGAGTTCTATAAAATTAAAATTAAAATTTTTTTGTGAATATTATATATATATAAATATATATAATTTTAGTACATCAAAAAATTCTAGAAAAACTAAATTTAAACAATAATGTTTCTCTAAATATACATTTTTGTAAAGTGATAAAGAATAAATATGAAAATTGATCACATGAATAATTATATAATAAAATATTAAACATATTAATACCCAACATACCTCAATATAAGATATGAGGGATTTAGAAATAATAGACGTTATAATTTCTATTGGGTCACATTTATGTTCAACTACAAACTTTGTTTATATTTTTTCTTTCTAAGAATATTAATGGAAATAGATGATAATATATTTTTTTGAGATAGAATTATTAGTAAGAATTTGTGTGAAAGGAATGTAGTAATATTATGGTAACTTTATGAAATGGGTTTTTAAATTTTAGTCTTTTTCCCTTGTTTTTGGTATTGTTTATTTATCTATGTGATTAAAAAAATTGTGTAGATGTTTGAGATTTATTCTAGAGGTTTCAAAATATATTTAGTAAGGTTTTTGAAGTAATTAAAATCTATAAATAAATATATGTGATGGGAATGTAAAGTTATAGTTTCCACTGAATGGTTGGATCTCATTTTACTGACCACGTGTCTTACCCATGCACAATGATCAAGTCATCTTAAAATCGAAATTTAAATTGATTCCCTTAAGCATGGAATCCTATAATTAGAATTGAATCCCTAATTATCTTGAGCCAGCAACTCTAAGAAAATCTATATAGTCTCATATTCAATTAATTGGTGGTACTTTTTCATTTCAGAAAGATATTGTGAAATTATGTTTTATTTTTCTCTTAGTTTCAACCTTTTCATATAGATATACACTAAATATCTTCTTTTATTCATATCATTAAACCCAATGGGGTGCATAGTGAACCTATATATGCTATTGATATCATTTTTTTGTTTATTCACAAATATATAATTCTCAAAGGACGATATATTTTAAATGAAAATCATCTCTTTCGAATGAAAAAATGTTTTCATTTATTTTTAGGTTTGTTTCTACATCATATGGTCTATCCAATGGATTTTTTATATACGTTTATCATTTCTATTATATTTTAGAATTTCTTATTTGAAACTCATGAATGGTTAATTTCACAATTGATTGATATGAATTTTTTTTCTAAAGAGGGGTTTTTTAATTAAATCTAATTTTATATTCATGGCATGTTTGATAAATTTCATCAAATGTGGTTTTGTAAAGGAAATTCTTTCTCAATCACTAAAAAGGTATGTTATCCATATTCAAAATTATTTAAAAAAATTATAGAATTAAAATAATTTTATTTTTCGTGAAAACTGATTTATTAAAGAATTACATGGTCTTTTGAATTGAATGAAAAATTTTCATAAAATTAAGAATACAAAGGGCATAGTGTAAAAAAAGACATATGTGTTTGATATTAGTGTTATGTATCACCAAGGGAGGTTCCCCTGATACAATCTCTTTATTTTGGGTATCCTTAATTAGAGGACCATGTTCCTAGACAATAGAAGTAACTTATAACATTTATTGGGCATATTTACCTAAGTTGTGTACCACTGCAATTGTGACAATCCCGTTTGTTTTGTATAAATACAATATATGATTGATTATATGATATTCCAATTTAATTAAATTATATATATATTGAATAACTATAAGATTTAATTTTATTTTATTATGTCTCATTTATGAATTTTATGTAACATTTATATATATTATTTAATATGTTATATTATTTAAATGAAAACTAATGGATAATTTTTAATATTAAAATGATGTATTATATACATTTTTTAAAATATTTATTCATATATGAACTTGAATATGTACATGCAAAGAAAAATGTATATATTATTTTATGGTATTCTATTGATCATTACTTTTCGCACTCTATGTTTTCATTCAGTCATTTGAAAAAATGTTTTTACAGGATTCAAGTAAAGGGAAAAAGAATCATGTAATTGTTGAATCTATATGATTTTGGTTCTATTCGAGTTGGTTTGGGTTATAGTGGAATTTGGGAACCACAATATAGACTCATTGTTTTCATTAAGATTCATGTTATACATATTCATTTTTTTATATTGATGTTTTTTTCCGAGTTTTTTCATGATACATTCACGAATTGGTTTTTTTGACATAGATTTATTCAAGTTATTCATTATGATGGTTAATTTTTTCTCTAATATAATACTTACATAAAAGATTGGAACATTCCATTGTTTCAAATTTTCATACTATGGATCCTGTCATTACACTATGGTGATGGGGAACATGATTCAGAAAACGTGGTGAGCCAATTTGGGTAAAATTATATATTGACCCATGTTGGTATGTATTAAATTTGTTTAAAATGGTTATTTTGTCATTAATTATAGTGATCATTCATTTGTATCACACTAATCATTAAAGTTTTTGTTAATATAATAGAGTAGAAATATCAAATCTTTAGATGTAGGTTTGGTGTGTTCTTTCCCAACCCACATTCATTAGAAATCTAATGTTACAATGAGAATTATAAGGTTGTCAAGTGTTCATGGTTATATTTTTATCCATATTCATTTTCGTTATAAAAATTGATCATTCAAAAAAGGGGTTGATTTTTTTTTAATTTATATTATAAAAAAATAATTGTTTATTCCACATGGTTTTATTAGTAGTCGAACACTTCTCTATAAAAATAATTAATTAATAGGCATTGGATTATTGAGATTATATTGTCGGATGATATTTTTTTTGATGATTCATATGTACCAACACAATTTTGAGGAATATTTTTTGAAAATTTATGTTATAATCCATGTAGATTTAGATGGAATGGAAAAAATATTCAAAAAAATCAACAATAGTATAATGTTGGTAGACATATTATTCTATTATGAAAAGTAAGTGGGATGACCAGCTCCAAGGTGGCATCTGGAGTGAACAATAGATATTAGAGTTGATTCTATTGGTCTGTAAGAGGTGTAGTAAATTCGGACACATCTAACTAAAATGTATGAATGCACCATTAGTCTGTCACCCTTGTTGAATGTATGGCTACAATAAGAATTTTTTTGAGAGAGATTCAAATGGTAGTTGATATGAATCAAATTTCCCCAATTTCTCTCAATTTGAGATTAATACAAAAAATGGTTTGAATAACAGATGTGTATCAAGATTGATTCTAATTCACAAATGAAAGGGAAAGATGAGGGTAGATTCTAGTATGTAGAAAATTGAGCACCTGGAGAGTTATATGTTGGAATAGACAATGTGATAGGTATTCTATTTGTATTATCTTATATGGTTATAGTTTTTTGGATCCAAGTTTAAATCATTACATTATCATGTCTATTATCATCAATGTATTGAGATTATGTTCAATGTTCATGTTTTCATGATGACTATTTCCACTCATATGTGAATGTCTCAATTGAATTTGTTTTATATAACCAATGTGTCATGTGGTTAATTTTGATCATGATTCCATATGGGAATTGAATTTTTTTAATCAAAACGTCTATGATCTTTAAATTATCACAAGTTGGATGATTGAAAATAAATCCAAAAAATATTGAAATCATCAATGGTTGAATTTTTTTTCATCTGATGGAGTAACCGATGTCTTTCAGGGTTATTGGGATCCTAGGTTTGGATTCGTATATCTTCATTCCTCTATTGTTGGGATGATCATTTCATAGCATTTATAAATGATTCAAGATGTTATTTATCATCAGCATTTTTACCGTCAAAATTTTGTGATGAGTGAGTATCTTGATATATTTCTAGTTATTTTCCCGTTGTTTCCACTTCAGTGGTAGGTTTTATTCTATATAAACATCATTTCATAGAGAAATGACATTAATTTACCATTATACTGGATGAAACCTTCTTAATTGATGGGATTAAATGTCCATCTTGATGATCTTATGTCTAAGGGGTTTATTCATCATATTGTTTCATATTAGGCATCACCACCACTAACATAAAAAAAGGAAAATAAGAGTCTCATACATTATTTGTTCTACCGAAATATCAAATATGTGATATTAACATTAAATATCCCATTCATTGGATTTTGGACCATTTTTATTAGCTTATAGAAGAACGATGGTTTTATAAACCTGGTTAGAGATCAGTGTACCCTCAATTGTGTTTTTGAGACAAGGATATTCATAAAATGTAATTTGGTAGTATGATTGTCCATTATGATTATTAGGTTATGCTAGTTTCCTAATTAATACTCTTGTGCTATTTATGACTTGAAAAATCTGTTTAACCATGAATTTTTGTATTATATTTTAATTTTTTTCATTTATGATAACCTTATTTATTCTATGTAAAAAATAGATCATATTGCCCATATGAATATCATCCTACTAATCCTATGTGAACAATATATGTATAATAATCTATCAAAATGCCATTTTTTTATTCAAGAGGTGAAATTTCAAGTCAATTTAATTTCATTGAATTGTGTCTTTTTTGATATCTATAGGATTCATGTTTTCATGTTTTCATAGAATCCTAGAAATGGGTATGAAATTAGAATTTTTTTGAGATTTTTTTGTAGATTCTCTATTATATAATTTTATAATATGTAATCTCTAATAATGGATCTCTTCATTAAGTGTTTAAATTTCTATTGATTTCTTTTTCTACAACCATTACCCATTCTATTATATAATAAATATTATATATCCTTGGAATTTTTGATTGATATTTATGAGAATAAAAGTGTAAATAATTTGATATGTTGTAATATTGATCAACTCATAAAATTGGGGTATTTCATTTTAATCATGTAGTCAACGATGGTAGAAGATCAAGGAAAAAATATTTGAGTGATATTTTTATATAATATTTTTTTCCATTATATGTCCTTTCAAATTGACACACTCCCATCACATCCCAATTTTGGTAACATCAGTGGCAATGATGGTTAGAAAGATAATGTTGTCCAGTTCTTAACATCAAGAAATGATATTCCAGTCTGGGTAAAAAATCTGTAATCATGATGATATTCTATGGGATTCATTCATTAATATTGTGATTAATTGAAAAAATAAAGTCATGTATTGTATTTTTCTATAATTTTTTTTAATAATTCAGTCTTAATGATTTCCTTTGAGGCATTGAATGGAAGGAAATTAATATCACATAATTAATTAGAATATGATGGATAAGGGACCTTATTTAGTCTACTAATAATTTATGGGTGGCTGAATATGAAATAGTTTTTTCGAAAAATTATTAGTGAAAATTCAAAATTGGAGTTAATATTATTTTTTTAATCAGTATCATCGATTAATGGGGTCTGAGGTTGTTGATTGGGTTTTTCTCATTGATTCACCCAAAATGGGACATAAATGTTTGGGGTAATAAATGACGTTAAAACCTTGTTCTCTTTAGACCATTGATATTGTTTTTTTTTACTAAATTATATAGATCAGTTATCGTAGTTTACTACTCATAAGATTTTTGTTAATGGAATGTTATTTGTTTCCTAACATAATAAGTAATTGATGTATCAATTCAATATGATAGAGGGGAGGATGTTGATATGAATCATCATACATCAATTGTCGAATAACTTGTATAGATAATATAATGATATGATAAGAAACCGTGTGGTAAGACAAACCCATTATTATGAGTGATATTTTAGTGTGTTGGGGATATCCTAATGATAATTCTGAATGAGGCCATGATTATTAATAAATTAATGTTTTTTTTCTAGTTTATAATACAATTTAATTATTGGGATACAAATATTTTATGCTTGGAAGAATTTGATTATCATAGAGTCAATAATATTTTATATTTTCAGCGTGGTTTATCTTTTGAAATGTTAAAGAGTGATTTGGGAAATGTGGAATGAAAATTTAATGTTGTGGATAAAATAATATGGTTATATTATTTGGTTGTACTATTAATTTTATCTATCTAGTAACCTTGTGATATGGTTCTATGGAATCCATATTAATTTTGATTGGTTGTGGCATGGCTCTTCTTACTAAGTGAGTCTCCATAAAAACAATATGTATTTTTTGGGTTGGGTGTAGTGGTTTTCTCATGGCTTGGGAATTGTTTGTAAAAATATTTATCTCTACCAAGGATTACAAGAAACGTGTTTTTTCATAGACAGTAGAAACTAAATTATTGTTAAATAGGATTTCAAATTTCATGTAACAATCATGTTCCCATATATGAACATCCCAAAATTGAAATTTACAATTAATACCTTTGTTATTGTAACCTATAACCTTCTATTAAAAATTATATAGCTCATTCCGGCAACTCCCTGATACTCTTATGACCCCCTTTGATTTTTTTTATCCGTGTTTGTTTCTGGTGGATCAAATCATTGTATAATTGTATCTCTCCCAAATCCACCTATTTGTCTAGATATATATATATATATATATATATATATAAAATCCCTCATATTCTTCATGTCATGGCAATAATATTGTGTTATGATCATCTGGTAAATTGTTTTGATATAGAATTGATGTATCTCCTCATAAATCTAGCCTTGTGAGGACTATATCTCTTTGTTTCTCAGCACCTGTATAAAAGGCAATGAGGATTTCATTAATTTTGATATAGGTTACTCATTCCTCTGAATTCCACCATTGGTAAAAAAAAATTATATGTTGTACATTGGTTTTAAATTATTACATTAATTAATTTAAATCCATAAATTGTAAATGTGATCATTGATGACTATGGAAATGTTTTCTAAAAAGAGGAATAATCTATGGAAACCATTTTTATGTGCATTTTTTGTTTTATAGAATCTCTCAGAGGTGATATTTAATAAAAAAAATTTAATGTAAATAATAATTATAGTTTCAATATATTGAATTTTTAATAAAACATTTGGCCTGGAATTATTTGAATTTTCCATTGAATTTATTTAATGAAATGGGAACATGGTTACTTGAATAGATGATAAATATTTTGTTTCAATGAAAATAATTTTTGATAAGTGTGAAAAAATAAATATGTCTTCCCAAATGGATTTATTTATAACTCTAGAGGGGCCCATGTGGAATTGATTATTATAATGTGGAATTTACATAGAAAAAAGGATCTCATACATTTGGATTCTAAAATGTCAGTTGATGGTATTTAATATCATATTTCTGTATAACCTAGATTTATGATTGTGTCATTAGTTATATATTTATACACTATATTTTTTTATATGATGTTCACTTTTTTAACATTATATTGATATTTATTCTTGAAACATATTTACTTAATTTACAAATGGCCCTTGGATAAATTATATGTCATATTGATTTTTTTAAATGAATAAAGAATGTTTTTTAAAATAAATCCAAAGGAATATTTTAAATTAAAAAAGTATTTTTTCAAATAATGTTTTCAAAATATATTTTAAAAAATTGAATACCAATTTCATAAGGATAGATAATGTATTGATTGAATATTGTTATTGTATTGATTTTATTTTGTTTTCACATCAAATTTTTTCCACTCTATGTTTATAGCCATGGATTTGTGAAATATATATGTAATTAGAAGACTGTAATTTTATGGAAAACAGTTATAGTGTATTTTTCATTGTTAATGGGGCTGGATGGTGGTGACTTATCGTTAAATGGAGATGGAACAATTGCTTTATTTGGGTTTCATTTTGTTGGTCTCCAATTTTTTATCAAGACATTTTTATCATGTTTTTATACGTATCCCGATAATGTATAATTTATTAATAAATATGATATATTTTAATCCCATATAATTACAAAATTTACCAAATTAGTTAATTTTTCCAAATTATGGGATCCATCTCTCTTGTATTTTCATTTAAATTATCTATTATTTATTTTTCTTTTTTCAATTGATCAAGGAGTATGGTTTTTTAAACACCCCTTTACTATCATTGGGATTAAAATATATTGGAGACAACTTCTAAATATCATTAATGGCTAGGATGAACCATTTTTTACACTCATTATGTTATCATGTGATGTTCTACAAATTAATTTTTTTTGAATACTCAACCCCATTCCCACTAAATGTACTGACATTAATGTTACTAAAATTCATCAATAATTGACTTCCATGTATGGAAACCATAATCTATTTTAATAAAATGAATGTAATATGAGATTTTATATTGTTTTAGTATCTATAAGGAACACATATTTTGTAAAATGATAAGATTATCATATGGGAGGATGGAATTATATACCGTTCTTGTGAATTGGGTACTTTTTTCATATTATGAGATACCATAAATACTGTATATGAGAATGGAAAAATAACATGGTAATGATGTATCATTAGGTATCCTTTAATTATAATTATAAAGTCATATTTTATGTTTTATAAACATTCCAATGATGTCTCGATGTTATATTCATAAATTAATTTTTTATTTTTAGGATTCAGATTCTCACCTTTTACTGTTACAATGTTATGACCCTTGACTCACACATAATGCATTACTGTATTCTACAATTTTATTATTTAATTACTAGTCTTTTTAACTTTCCACATATAATCCCATGAAATATTATATGATCAATTTAATTTAATGGAATTTAGTGGAGTTTTTAAATAATCTAATTTTTCCCCAATTTCATGTTTTTATTCTATATATCTAATTTTTTAATGACAATAAGCCTATTAGTTTTTTGGGAGTGTATTTTTGGTATAATTAAATAATATATCATGAAATAATGTCTATAAATGATATGAGTTGTCAAAATTATAGACGAAGGAACACCCTTCATATTAGAACCACTATTTCAAGTAATAAAAAGTATAGTATAAGATTTCCATCAAGGGATCTACTCTATAGAGTCGGTTTCCCCTTGTTAGTTTCAATTTTTACTAGGTAATGGAGAATTAATAATTATTTATAATGATATACATTAATACAATAGGCTCGAATTAGAAAAAAATCATTAATTGATAAAAACTGAGAGGTTCCTTCAATATGTGGAATAGAAAATATTGTATCATTCAAAAATAATTAATGAAATCTTTGTTATAAGACTAGTAAATTTAGAGGATCATATGGGGGAATTATATATGATGAGGTATAACATGTATAGATTTGAAATGATCTAACATTTTTTTAATATTAAAAATTCACTGTCGTCAAGCACAACAGAAGATGAAATACTCATACCAAAAGGAAGAGTGATGTTATTCTCATGGGTAGGATATCGACTAGTCTTTGTGGATTATAACACCCTAGAATTATTAATTAATAACATTTTATTTAATAGCATGTATGAAATGCATACCATGTGTACAAAGAAATATAACATAAATATTATTTAAGACTTGTTTAATATTATAAATAAATTTATTCTATAACTTTCATATCATGAAACAATGAGTTACCTTTCATTAGACTTGTGATGTTCTTTATTCTGTAGATTATTTTACACGCAAGTCCGAGTTTTACCAAACCCCGCTATATTATTACGATGCTATTATTTAATATAGTAATATACATCCCAACCATTAAATTTATGGTTATATATAGTATTAAATATATTTTATAAATATATGGTTTAATTCATTGGTTAAAAAATAATTAGAAATGAATATTTGAGCCAATTGAATATAAAGGGAATGTTTTTATAATAAACATTTTTTTGATCACAATGGGATTTTTTTCATAATAAAATAAATAAAATACAATTACTAAGTTATTTTAATGAAATTTATATTTTTTTTAATTCAAATATAATCTACATTCATCATATGTATTTTTTACCATTAATATTGAAATAAACCCTATATTACACATAAAAACACAATACTTTTATAAAGGCATATTTATTGTCATTCAATGGTGAACCTATATTAAATCTAAATTTTGAAAAGTATATAAAATTTATAAGAAAATTTTAAAACCATTTATTAATTATAAAAAACAAAATTATGTTGGGGATAATTTTTGTTATTTTCATTAAATATTTCATTTTTAGAAGAATTTTGAAAAATACTGAATTTTATTTCAATAATTATTTTATACTAGATTATTTATATGGTTATATATATTTACAGTTTGTTTTAAAGTTAAATTTGAAAAAATGTACATAAATTAATCCAATTTAAGTCATTGTAGTAAATTTCACTTTGATATTTGATATATTCACTTAGCATGCATTTAAATATTCTTATATTTAAAACCAACATTGTCATCCCATTTCTGGGATTCTATTTAAATTTAATTCTTCTAATTCTGTGATGAAAATTTTGAAAAAATGATTCCATATTTAAAAAATCATAATATATAATTTATAAAAATGTCATATTAGCCATTGAACAAAAATATTCGTGACTGTCATTAAAATTAATTATATTGATAAAGAGAAGAATTTGATTAACAATGTACAAACCTTAATCATAAGGCCCCAAATAACATATAGACTTGTCCAAAATTCATTGTATAGACATATTTATACACAATAATAAATTTTATCTTATTTTTTCATTATTTGAGAAATACTACATATGAAAAATGTGGGTGAAGTTCCCATTTCAAAAATTTACAAGAATTCCACTACTCTAGAATAGAAACACACTCACTACTCCCCCATAATCAAACGTATAAATCCCATTTTATAAGTCAAAATATGATAAAATAAGACCCAAAAATACCTTCTATAGATATAGATTCTTCTATTTGGTAGAAAATTCATCAATGTAATCCTTTTGGTGCAAACCAAAAGGAGTTACCCAACGAAAAGGCAACATCATTCCTCAATATCTTTTTTTACAGTGTACATCCCATCATATATTCTTAATTAATTTTTATATAATAATATATTTACACCCAATATTTTTAATTGTTCTTATTTTAATGTTCCAACCATCACATTGAAAAAAATCTATCTAATGGGTAACGAACCTACTGTTCAAGTGTACATGGATCTACCTCCTCACAAAAAGATGAATGTTCGTTATTCCATTATTGTCTCTCATAATGATAATTTTTTTTGGAATTTATGTTCAAATAAGATATATTTTAAATTTATAATTTATTTATGCTTCTATATTTCTTATATAACACATACCCTTATGCATTCTATTTTGTGTAAATAAGATAACCTCATTTGCTGATGTGTGGACTCCCGCCTCCTCAAACTGATTTCATTTATTCACACTATAAATGGAACGTATAATGGATGGTTTTAATAAAAATATTTGAAATATATGACATATATATGATACTATAATAATAATATACATATATATCATTTACATATCATTATTTTAAAAATAAAAATAAATAAATGTAGCGTTCATGAGTACGTACAACTACCTTTTCCATGAATGGTTAATTTCATCACAAATCGAAAAATGTATTTTATTATTATAAATAAAAATATAATTAATATAAATGATATCTAAAACATGTTATACCTTATATATGTGATTTAATAATATATATGTAATAGCTACAATAAATAAAAAGTCAATGCGTACTTGAATAAATAGGTAATTAAAATTAAAATTGTGAAAATAAGGAAAGATTGTTATAAAATTGATAAAAATATATTATAAAAATATCTTATTTGATACCATTAATATTATTATGGGTCTATAATAGGTCAATAACATTTTTAAACCACTATAATGGAGGTTAAATACCACATAATAAAATGATGGATGTGGTAAGAGACTCTTATCGCACTTTTCTTTTAGTGAGGCATACACCATTATAACCAATTATTTATTTTATGTCGGGAATATACATCTCCTTTTTATATATTATTTCATGAATAATTTTATCTCCATTCTATAAATGTTTTTTTTTTGACTTATCTCACCAAAGTGGCTTTGAATTTAAATTTTCTATGTGGTGAATGTTTTCATTGCAATGTCAATTTATTTTGTGATTGATAACTTTCTATTAAAACAATAACCTCATTATGATCATTTTTATGGTACATTATAATTTACCCAAATATTTATATTCTTGTTCATTGTAAATTATTATTTCATAAACCCAATACCATTTTCACATATGGTGTATACATCGATAGTTATTTTCTTATTGGTGAGTTATTGATAATTATATATCATTTATTCAATAAAAATATTATATAAGCCACATTTTTAATGAATTAAATAGATTATTTAGTATATGTAGAATTCTTTGGCCAGATATAACATAGGTTTTGCCAAATTATGTATTTCACTCAATTCATTGGTAGTCTTTTGAGATGAATCAGTTTGTGAGATTAGATGGTATTTTTTGTCAATTGAAAAATCATCTTATGAAAGGTCTTGATGGTAAATGTACCTAGTATCTTAGATACACAGAGTCCAATATTTCATAATTTCCATCATTTGGGGTTGTTTTTATTTATCATTGAGATATTTATTTTAAATATCTATGGGTTTATTATGTTCATTGTTTATTAATTAAATGGACTGTTTTTTAGTTTCGTACATTTCCATATTTATTATTTCTTATACTGTTATTTTATGGCCATGTGTTATCAGTTATTTACGATTTTGTTTTTATTTCATCCGAAAAAACATTTTATCTTATAATTCACGTACCCTTACTAATCATTTGGGCTCACCCTTATTATGTTTCCTTTCCCTAGTTTTTAAGAAGAATAAATTGAATGAGTTTCCAGGATGTAATTTATTTCATATAATTATATTTCATATTTTCATTTTCATTTAAAAATTAATTATGGGTATCATGTATATAGTCTTATTTCTAGAAAATCTAAATCGATAGGTATTTTGAGAGTTGAAGAATTTTTATACTTTAATATAATAATGTAAGGCATCGTCTCAAGGATTTGAGGGTCAACGCATTACAGTTTTTGTCATAGAAGGATTAGTAGAAATATTAGAAACTAGATTTTTATAACATAGATTATGGAACATAACCCTAAGATAGTCTATTAAGACTATTATAGAGGAAAATACTATAATATTGGTAAAGTATATATTATGTGGATCTTCCTAACAATACATCCATATCATGATACTATAAGTGGATGTGGCCTGGGCACAGATGTTTCTATGGAAATCATCTCAGACAAGGTGTGTTGGGCATGACTATGCATAACCCGATAAATTAATATTGGTCATATGGTGCACCAAGATTGATAATTCTATGGGTTATTATTTTGATTGCACAGATTTTATTTATTAACCATTATAGAATAATTTAAATTAAATATATCCCCTAAGGAAGACTTTTTTATGATTATTATATTTCCTATGTATAAAATGTTCAATGTATCTTAATTTTTACGCAATATATAGAATTTCACATAGCTTATAATTTTAGGATCAAATAATGTATATGCCTTTGTTTAAAAATAGAACATAGAAGAAAGATGTGTACGAATACTCATGAACAACGTAGAGATTTCCCAATAATGAAATATGATGTAGAAAGTATTTAATCTGAGTAGGTTATGGATATTTTCGGTAAGCTTTATTAGCTTATTACACATAACCTTTCCCAGATAGAGAAACCTATTCTCAAACAATATTCTCCAATATTAGATCACTTTTTGTAATAGATTCCTCCATCATTTAGTTGGACTAATAATATAATATCATCTATGAAATTAATTAAGTCTTTGGATAAAATATTTATTTACTTTTGATGAATTGAAATAGAAATGGTTACACTTGTAGACTATTGTCTCTAATGTGATGCTGAATAGTTTTGGTGGTTAATCTAGAATAGTATGGATGATGAAAATTAGAAATCGGATAATGTAGAACTCTTAATGAGAAATTAATTAATAAATAAATTCCTCATGATCAAAAAAATATAGATGAATAGAATGATTCATAGCTTTAAGAAAAAGGATAAAGAAATTGTTGTAGATTATGATGATTCCTTTACAAGGTTATCTATGTATGGTACATATTTCAAAGACAACATAAAGTGCATGGTTGACTATATCTTTAAGGTTCTTAGGCCAAGTAATTTAATGTTAATGTTGTCGCACAATTTTTCTTCAATCTATGAAATAAATATATGTTCTATCAAGAATGATAAATAATTCTACATGTTTTATGGATTTAATGGAAAGAATGATAAGAATATAACATAAGATAAAATTATAGAGAAATTGAATAAAGGAGTGAATTATTTGAACACATGTGAAGAAAATAGAATGAATCACCCTTGTACATTTTTGAAAGGAATGGGAATTTGTTATATAGGTGGATAAAAAAGGATCACTATAAATAATAATTCAAAGGGAAAAATTAAAAAATCTACTATTTAGTGCTATAATTTCATTGAGAGGGAGAAATACGCAAACTAGTTCCCCAATAATCAAAGGAATAAACCTCCAAAAAATATTAGGGTTCCAGGTAAAGCATATGTTACTGGAAAAAATAAAGTGGATTGATTAATGTATTTTTGTATTCAGTTCTATGAAATATGTTGTAATAATATATCATTGATGATATTTTCATCATATTATTTATGAAATATATATGTATTCAACTATAATACATTTTCTTTGAATATATGATATCATATGTTGAAGGGTACATAGAAAATTGATTTAGAAGAAAGTTAAAAATTTGAAAAACACAAGTTTACCGAAACGATAACCATTAATATGTTCCAAATACTGAGATAATGATGTTGTAATGATGATATTTTTTATTTGGACGATGTAAATTTTATAATAGCTAAATAATTGGAACTTATAACTATTTTGTTGAAAATTTGGTTTATACCATCAATGAAGGAGTTTAAAAAACTTTTGGAGTTAAGGATTATATCTAATAATTGATTTCTTTCTTAAGTAATACGGATTAATTATTTTATCCAATAACTTATTATTGAAATTAACCTTATGACTATGTTTCAGGAGAATATGCGATGAAGGTTTTCACATGTTCACTATTTGATTATTAAATAGATATGTTATGTTGATTGAATTTTAATGAAAAGATCATTTTAAAAAATTAGTGACTGGACTATAAAAGTGTCAGATTATAGTATTGTTTTATAGTTACCCATTTATAATATAGATTAAGTTCAATATTGCTGTGGTTTTTGAAGTTGATGTATTACCTTAAAGAATAATGCAACTTTTTCTAAGAAATGAACATGAAATACATCAAGGCATAATCAATGTAAGTAATTAATATTAATTGAAAATATTATTTACTTATATTCTTGATGTGTAATGAAATCCTCAACTCCCAGAAAAAAGGTCATACTTTTTTCCTTATTATCATCATTTTTATGATAAAAAGGAAATTTTTCATAATTGTGATTTAAGGTGTTGTGGTCAATAAAATAAAGTATAAGATGTTCTCAATCACTATCCCTCAAAACATGATAGTTATATTTGTCTTATATGTCCAGGTTTCACTAATGTTATAATATTTGAAATCCATGTTTTCTGGTTTCTATCGATTTTCCATTTCTTTCTTACTAATAATATGTGTAATTGATTTATTTATTATGTGGTTTTTTAATAAATATTATTTAAAAATTTTAATCCCAAAATTACTGAGATCAAGTTTAAATTGAGAGGAAGCATTTTAATTAATGTGAGTATAATAAAGAAACATATAATTATAAATTATGAACATTGTATTTAACAGTGTGTATGAAATAAAACACCAAGTGTATAATGAAATATAATTTCCTTAGTCTTTAAGATATATTTAATATTTTTAGTAAATCTAATCTATAATCATTATTTTATTAATATTTTTTTCCTTTTTTAAGGAAAATAATGACTTTGATTGGATATTTAGGTTGCACTCAAGACTAAGTTTTATCAAAAGAATTATATTATTATGATATTATTTTATTAATATAGGAAAATATAACACAGATATTATATTGATTGTAATGAAAAAGGATTATATAGTACCCGGTACTTCTTGTATATAACTCTTTAATTATTCTTTTATTGTATTCTAAGTATAAATTTGATGTTTTCTATAGTTTGAGTAAATTTCAAAGAGTTTTTGGGGTTAAAGAGGATGAGCATTTGTTGAACACAGTTTTTCTAAACCATGAGAAATCCTAGGAGAAACATTGCAGTATTTTAGATGATGGAAAATATCTTTTTCCTGGTAGGAACACATTTAGTGAGACTATTCATGGAGGTTGTGCAGGGGTATCCTTAGGTATTAACGAATGTACGGCTACTGCATGGTTTGTCTAACCATGTGACTAAACTATTTATAGGGTCAAAGAGAGATCCTAAAATTGGATCTTTCACATTTTGAACACTATAGGATTATACTATTCTCTTAGACAACCCTAACTTAGTATTATTCTCTTTTAATGGCAGGAGAACCCTTCCCAAGGGATTTGGAATCGATCTGAAGCCTTTCCTTGGCATATAGAAGCCCGATCCTTGTGGTCTGTCATTATTCTTCTTCATTCATGTCATGTTTCCATAGATAAACTTCACACGTTTTCTCAGATTCATAGATCAATAAAAGATGTGCTTAGATCTAATATTATGGAAACCAAATATGTTGATATTTGTACTTTGACATGATTGGTGTAGCGATAAAAGGTGTTTTCATTTATTTCGTACCCTGATTCATGAGCATTATATGTCCATTTTCAGTTTTGGCAAAAAAACGATTTTGGTAGGTTGCATCACATTCGACTCCTTCCTATAGAACATTTTTTTATTCTTTCAAATTGAATATATTGTGTTAAAAAGATTGATGATTGACTGTTTTGTAATTTTTAAAACCCTCATTTGTGACAGTTTGGTAAATTTTGGATATCTGAAAAATGTGTGTTCATGAATAAAGTGTTCTAATTAATGATTTAAAGATAATGTCATTAAAATGGTATGTTGATTGAATTTTGCTAAATGGATTTGATTAATGGGTGTTCAATAAATGTAATGGTTTTATTGAAATGGAAGGGGTGATTTGAATTTTTTTATCTAATGGTTTTTTAATAAATAGATGTTTTATGAAAAAAAAATTAAATGGTTATTTGATATGGTTTTGGAATCCAATGTGTTTTGTGTGTGTTCAGGAATGATGGTCCCTGAATAAGGGATGTGTACTATTCGGTTACACGATACATGACCCTTGTTCAGTTATGTGTGTGTTAGTGGAACACAACGTAATTTGACGGGAAACCACTCACATGTATGGAACTATGAAACATGCATTCTTAAGTGTGTGTGTGTTGTGATTAATGGAGCGGTTATGCCAAAATTATATTGACAAATGGTATTAAAGCCTTGAAAGGTGGTTTTTATTGAGATGTGTCTTCTGGTAAAGTTGGCTAAAATATCACATGTTTATGTTTGGTTTTAAATGGTTTTGGAACTTCTGTATTTTTAGTTATAAACTATTTTTTATAAATGTTTTATATAAATAATTTTATATAAATGTTTCAAACCATTATGTACTAGTGTAATGAGTAGGGAATTCATTGGGGGAGATCTTACTAAGTTGAATACTCACCAGTTCTTCAGAACATTGGTTAGTTTTCAAATTATATCTTCTATGAAATGGTAAATGGAAATGTATCACATGTCGTTATCACCACCTCATGACACTTAGGATGTTTTCTGATTGGAGCATAAAGCTTGGGGAGTAGGAAGTCTAATTGACATATTGATGTTCATTAGTTGGTGTTCCATTTTTACACTAATTTTGGATAGTCTTCTACTATAGAATACTATGTCTAGATTTTTTTAGTGAAAATTGTTTTGTTTTATTGTTTTTATCATGCATCATATAGTTGATGTTTGATTATGGGTGTTTAGATTTTGGTTTATTTTGTAATGGGTAAATCATCCCCCACTTCATTTTAGATCCCTCGATATTTATTACTAGCCTTTGGAGCCATGGAGATGTATCCAAGGCCTGGTAATGATTCATTGTACTCTCAAACTAATGATAATAAGTGGTTCATTACAATTAGTATCAATTTGTTTAATCAAAAATTTTCATTGACATAAGTGGTATTATCTTTTTCCTTCCATTACGTCACATGTACTGTTCAGTTTTCTTGGCCTTAGAGTTCAAAATAATTCTTGTATATTCCATGGGTTGTAGTATTAAAAATGAGTAGCATCGTCTTGAAATGAAATATAGAGAATAAAATTATGTAGCTAACCTTTTGATGTTGAAATTCATGTTACCAGAAATATTGATAGATAATTGTTTTGGACTCACTTATAGGAGATTGGAATATCCTTGCCCTGGTTTTAGCCAATGAGATGAGCATGGCATGTAACATCCCAGGTAAATAACGAATATTAATTTTTCTTGTTATTAATATTTGTGAATAAAATATTAATATTACCTTAATAGTGATGATATGTTCGATGACGTACCCAATAAGCAACAACGAGTTTTGTTGAAATCGTTCAATGCACACCAATAATAGAATAATATTATTTAAAATGGTAGTTCACACGTAGCCGTTGTATTGGCGGGAATGAATAAGAAATGTTTTTACATTTATCCAATAAAAGATAAAGTCTTAAAATAAGAAAAGAATTCAATTTTAAGCATAAATACATTAATATTCACTAAAAGGTTGATTTATTGCCTTTTGATGGAAAACCCTCTTTAAATATAGTTTTGGTCACTCTTATACATTCTTTTAGACGAAATAAAATCCTTCTTTAGAATTGGGACATCAAAATTTACTATGTGTATGTTTTTGTTATTTTTCCGATAAAGTTCATTTTTAATGAATAAGTAAAAAATGTTGTATTTTAATTCAAAACCGCTTTTTAATATAATTTATTTATATGACTAGATTATCTTTTGAATTGGTTTTAATGTGAAATTATAATTTATTTTTACCATCTAAACCAATGGTGTACCTTGCAATTAATTTCTCCTTGGAATTGGACATAAACAAATGTCAATATTTTGATATAAATTGTTTCTTAAAAACACGGTATTTGTTTTGACAACAAGAATTAATTATTAAATTAATTAATTCTACTTATATGCATTGAATTAGTTAAAATAGACATCATTTTTGATTTCGGAATATCGAATATAGCTCAGGGTGAATTTTTGGTATTTTCTGAAAAACTTCAATTTTTGATGAATAGTGAAACCACTAAGTGGTAATCAAGCAAACTGATTTTTCATTTAAATGAAAGTTGACCACTTATGTGTTTTGAATTTAGAAAATCTGATATACATGGTTGTCATTAGTATGTAAAATTTGGTTCAATGAGATGAAAATAATTGTTTGGTGAAAAGTAACTTTTCTCGTTAATCGCGATTAGAGGTAATTAGTGTAATTTAAGGTAAAAATGATATTATAAAAATATGAAAACATCATTAAACTTGTCCTACCCCTATTGGATGAGTCATGGCCGACTGTTACAAACCATGGGTCGATTTGTGGGTCCCTATGAAGCCACTATGGTTAGAAAGTGACATTAAAGCCTTTTATTTAAAGTTAAAGTAAAAATGACACAAACATGGATTGTTTTACTAAAACAATTTTTAGAAGGGGTTATACTAGTCAGATTTTTGACTATAAATATTCATTGAAAATATAAAGATAGTTCCTACATCATGAAAGTTTTATTATAATTTTTGGACATTAAATAAATTAATTAATTTTTTAGACATCATGATGATGCATCGATTACCTCATTAATGAACGATTAAAATAAAATGACAAGATAATGTACAATATAAGCCTTACCCATGTACAAAACCTAATGTAAAAGTATATTGCGAACCCTTATCACCTTATCCTAGAAATATATCTTTGTGGGAACTCAAAAATCCGAAAAGGCATTTCATAATAATATAACTTTCTTTACTTTTCAGAAGTGCCCCTCCTCTCCTCTTATAAAAGGCCCCCACCTCTACGACCTTTCCCACACTATTAAAGCCTTTGGCTCGGCCAAACTCAGCCCAAATACTCCCTCCACATCCCTCTCCTAATCCTAGAAGCCTAAATTTGGGCAGAATCCTTTCCAAGGAATCCTTTGGTCTCAAATCAAAAAGAGTCAGTCTTTTAAAGGTAATGCTTTCTCAAATGTTCATTTGTTTTATTTTGCTTCTCCAACCACCTAAAATATTTTTATTCTTTTCTTTTGTATCAACTCTAGTATCTTAAATATATTAGTATGTTGTTATAATAAGTATTCGAGCTACACTTACACACACCTACGTCTAATGGTTAATGAACATACTGTTTCTGTGGATGGTGAAATTCTGCCTCCCGAAATGATGATTGTTCAATACTCATCTAACACCATCAAAGGTGGCCATTAAGATGTCACTATATTTATATATGATATATAATATGTTTATGTTTTCTTTAAACTTATGTTTTTTTCATTTATGGCATACCTTTATGGTTCCCATAATGGGTAAACGCGATATCTTCATATAAAGAAGTGTGGACTACTGCCCCCTCAAAGTGATTTGATTCGTTAATGCCATATTTGGGAAGTATAAAGGATTAAGTTAATAATATTATATATTAAATTATACTTTAACTATAATATACCCATGTATCAATATGTTTTCATTCCATTAAAGTATGAAATGGAAATGAATGTACCGTTCATGCGTACGTACGGCCTACCGTCTCCATGAACGGTGAATTTCATTTATTTCTATCTCCAAATGTAGTGGAATAGTATAAAATGAATATATACTGTATATATATGATATTAAAATCATTAATACTATTCTTGAGATGATGTACTTATTACTACATGGACAATTCTTTTCAAACAAGTTCACTTTTGACCCATGTACCAAACATCGACAAAAATATCTGATATGAACAAATATAATAATATAATTATTATAACATGATAATATTCTATATTAATTGAATAATAATCTTTAAAGGATGTTCTCACTAAATTATAAATTGACCAAAGTTTATTATTTAGGAATATAAAGAAACAAACCAGACAAGTTGGACTCAAGGTAAGGGATTCTACATATCTCTTTATTTTCAAGTACTCTCTTTTATGTCATTCCTTTATGCTCCATGTTCTTATGTTGGAGGATGTTATTTTATATTCATCCTACTATCCAATTTATGTTAGTATGATGAGATAACCTCTCTTTCTTTCATCAATTCATTTTAAGAATGTTTCAGCGGCGCCGTTAGCCTGTCGAATTGTTTTAAAGGATTCATTCACTCTTCTCATTTTCAAAGTTCTATTCTCATGTCAAGTATTTTTAGTTCCTTGTTCTTATGTTGGGGTATGATATCTATCTCCATTATACTAACCATTTATGTTCCTATAATGGGATACCCTATCTGATCTCATCAATCCTTTTTTGGGAGTTTTAAGTGGCGTTGTTAGGCTGTTGAATTTTCATAAGGATATTTTCATCTCACTTTTATTCTCGTGAGATTCATGATACATTTTCCACTATTTTTTTAGTGTGGTTTATGTAGTTCCCATTATTGTATTATTTTTGTAATATAATATAATCTATGTGTATTTACAACATCATTGTATGACCCTTATGTAATGGGGTGTGCGTTTCGAAAGTTACCCAAATCGGTAAGGGATTCTCTCACCCTCATATTTTTAAAAAGACTTCTTTTTTATGTCTTTTAAAATACATCTTATTATGTTGGGATATGTTCTTATATATCATTATTGCTGTAAATTATATTTCCAAGTGATGTGATACACTTTTTATCACTCATCGTCTCATTTTATGAGTTTTTATAATGACGTCGTTAGGCTGTCGAATTTCTGTAAGGGAACTTCTTAACCCAATTTCAATTCTTCAGGAAAAACCTCCCTTTCTTGATTGTGTTGTACTATGAATTTGTGTGTATGACCTTCAATTGTTTTACACTTAATATCCTCTTATGTTAGGTGTATTTATATTTGTCACACATAATCATGTAATCGATTTATCCTTAATCAAAGGATACCGACTTTGTATGGGATATCGTCCCAATCTCCTTTCGTTGAGGCATATTTTGTTTTAGACAGATCCTTCTATTATACGGTGTATAAACCCCTTTGAATTTTACATTTATTTAAAAGGAATATTTTATATACGAAGTGTTTTACTAAAAGACAAAAGCTATGTTCTTTTTTAACGTACATGGTGACAACGACCTTTCCGCCGCCGTGAGTATTATTTGATCTTTGTCTTCCTCAACAAGCCGTAATATTTTTAAAAGTAAATAAATACCATACACTCTTTTATGTATTTTTGTATTGAAAATGGTTTTGATAATGGAAATGTTATGTTTCCTTATTCATGTTTTATGTGATATGATTATATGATGGTTCTTGGGCATTGTTTATGAAGACGGGTGGTTCCGGGATAAACTAAGGGCGGGTGAGTCTGATATAGATCTCCAATGAAATGGGTAACGCGAAAGAGTTAAATGTTATGGTTTCTCTGAAGAGATTTAAGGGAATATACTGTGATGGGTATTCCAAACGTAACCAAGAGGGTTACTCCTTATGTAAGAATGTTATGAATGCCTCAACTTACCTTTATGTCTTATGATTTCTATGAGTTATTCATAAATCTTATGATTTCATGAGGAATGCTGAAGTGCTTATGTTTTATGTGTAAAGTATGTTTTCATTGATACATGGACTAATGTTTTCATTCCGTATTGTTATAACCCATACTGAGTTTTTTCTCCTAATCCCTAGTTTCTGAAATGCTTTTCACAGGACATAAAGTTGAATATAGTCAAGGATGGGATCAAGAAAATGTCATGCTTTCTAAACATGGAAGTAGACATGACTCTTTTGTTCAAGAGTTTTAATCTAGTGGAAAAATAGAAACTGTGTAGAGGTATCTACTTTGTAATATTTTGAGATGTAATAGTTATGTTCTAATTCTCTAAAACTCTAAACCTGAAATGTAAAGACCCGCAAATTTCAAGGAAATTTTTTTTCTTAATTTTCTTTGGAATTTTACAAGAGCGCAGCTTCAGACGGTACCTGATTCCGAGGCCCGGTGTGCCCGGAATCAATTTCCGAAGTTTGGCTCGGGTACGTTCAGTGAACGGACGAGTGGGTTTTTCTATCTTTTGAACCGGTGCCCGGAATCGAATTTTGAGGGCACCGATGAAATCGCAGCGCCGGCATTTGCTTAGAAACACCTCTTCCGGAGTTGCGTTTGCTCAGACGTGGTTTTTAAATTTTGGGGCTTTAAGTCAGAAATAAAATAATGTTTGTGCGACAACTTTATTTTATTTCACTTAAGCTGCTTGGAAGTCACTTGGAAGCCACTTGAACTGAGTTAAAGCGGATAGGATGCTATCCAGAAATATCCTACCCCCTTGTTAGGATATTTGTGCGGTGGGGCCCGCACGAGCCCCGCCGTTTCTTTCGCTAAGTAACGCACCCGCGAAAACCCGTCAAAGTAACTGAAAAGTCAACCGACGCGTTTTCTTTAATTCTTAACAGACCATTTAATTGGGCGGTTTATTTCGTGAATTAAATGGGCTGTTTCTTTTGTGAATTAAATGGGTCATTTCTTTCGAATTGATGGATCGTTTCATAACCGGTTTCGTGTGTTGGCATATTAATAAAATAAGACCAACCTAAAAATCCTTTGAAAGGATTTGAGAGGATCTTGTTTCTTCAGCTCCCCGCGAAGAACGCGAAGAACGCGAAGAACGCGAAGAACGCCGGCGACCGGAATTCGACGACGCACACCGTGATCTGCGACGTCGACGAGCTCTACCCGCGACGTTCTTCGGCGACGCCTCTTCTTCCGCGGCCGATCCTCGTTCGGCAACTAAGGTGAGAATCAGATCGTTAATTCTCCCTTTTTAATTTCAATAACAACAGATTTAATTAATTAAATCCGTTTGATCTTGATCCAGAGATTGGCGACGCGACGCCGGATACTGCGACGACGCGACGATCTCCTTCTTCCACGACGAGCGATTCCGCGACGACCTCTCGTCCGACGACGACGACAAGGTAGGGGTTTATTTTCTTGATGATTCATTCCCGTGTTCTTATTTCTTTTGAATAAAGAACCGGCATGAATAATTTCAATTAATTAAAATTGAAATGCCGTTTAAAAGAAAAAGGAGTGAACAATTTTTATCTTTGATTAAAAATTGTTGTAGCCCTTTCTCCCGTTGATTATGACTAACGTGGAGGGTGCGGGTCTAACGAACAAGACCCGGCAACCCTCCGCTGATCTTTTGTTGTGCGGATTTGGCGGACGACGACGAACTGTGCGGAAAGGGCGATCCGTTGATCCCGCAGTGAAGATCGGCCCCCGGGAGGAGCAACGGCGCAGGCGGGAGGCAAAACGGGCCACCGGAGCAACTCCGGCGGCCCGCGGAAGGCGGCGGCGGCGCTGGCGGCCGGAGGCGGCGGCGCCCGGCGCGCCGCCGTGGAGGAGTTCCGCCGCGGCTGAAGCCGCGGCGGCAGCGGCCGCGCGGAACCGGGGGGGGACGCGGCGGCCCGGCCGCGTCCGCGTGACAGGCGGCCCCCCGCGGGGCCGCGTTTCTCTCCAAGCCGCGGGTCAAACCCGCGGCGTTTCCTTCGGCCGCTCGGCCGAAGCCGAGCCGGCCGGTCCGGTCGGCCGGGCCGCGCCCAGGCCGGACCGGACCCGGCCTCGCCGGGTCGGGCCGGGTCGGGTCGACCCGGTTCGGCCCGACCCGGATCGGCCGACCCAGGGGGGGGGGGGGGGGTTCGGGCCGGGTCGCCCCGGGCCCAGAACCCCCGTTTCGGGCCCTCTTCGGTCTTTCGCCCATATCTTGGGCCTGAGACCTTCGATTGACGAACCTTCAGTGGCTACGCGATCCTTGGATCGATACGGTCGTTTCGGTATATTATACTCAAGGTTTCGGAAGACTTTGGGTTCGGCCGGGTTGGTTTGTACACGAAACCAACCGGGCCCTCGGAGCAGAAACGCTCATAACTTGAGCTACGGACGTCCGATCGACGTACCGTCAGCTGTGGTAGTTTCCTCTAAGTGAGACGGAACTTTTGGCATACTGAGCCCGAGGATCGGACACAGGCGGAGTACGGTCGGGTTGGTTTTGCCCTAAAAACCAACCGGGCCCCTGGGACGAAAATGCCAATAACTCTCAGACCGGGCGTCCGATTGACGCGCCGTCTGTTGCGTTGAGATCCTGTTGTCGATACAGAACTTTTGGATACATCAACTTCGGACTACGTGTCAGTTGATGTATCAGCCTCTCGGCTCGTGGAGCGGACCCTCCTAAACGAGCTCGCTATGTGCGGGAACCCTAGCGCTGGCTGTGACTTCGACGACAGAGCAGAGATCCTCTGTGGACTGCGACGACGGCAGAGCAGAGATCCTCCGTGGACTGCGGCGACGGTAGAGCAGAGATCCTTCGTGGACTGCGGCGACGACTGTGCAGAGATCCTCAGTGGACTGCGTCGACTACTGCACTCAGCGATCCCACGTGGATCAGTTCTACAGGTTCTGTGTGAGCCCGATCCTATGTGGGTCCTTACTACCGGTTCTGTGTGAGCCACTGCCTACAGGTTCTGTGTGAGCCCGATCCTGTGTGGGTCTTCTGCGGGAGTTAGTACCTATCAATCCTTCGTGGGTCCGACGACTTAGATGGATCAGTGATCATCTTTGACGTCATCTGAAAAGTATACCTGGTTGAGCTGAATCTTATGTTACTCTCCTTTGTGGTTTGTGTTGAACTATCCTTTGTGGATTTACTGTTTACTCTCCTTGTGGATTTGAGTCTTGCTTTCCTGCGTGGATTGAGTTGTTCTTGAGCTCGTGAGCAGAGCTAGAAGTGGGGACTTAGGTATATGTATGGGCATATACCTAAGTCGAGTCAGATGTTACTTCGTGATTGCATCTTTCTTTTGTGCTATATCCTTTGTGGATTTCGGGAGACCTTCGGGGGTCTCAGGGTCCTTACTGAGTAGCTTATACTCACCCCTGCACGGGCTATGCCCGCACCTTGTTGTGTTGGATGCAGACGACGGACAGCGCTGATCTCGGTTGGGGCGTGGAGCAGGACGGTACCTGGAGGTGGACCACTGGGCGGGACGTGCTCGGAGCGGACGTGGGACCCGAGGAGCCTGGAGGCTATCTGTACCCACCCGTCAGGTGGGATTGCCAGTGGACGACACGAGGCCGCCGTCTTTTCTTCAGTTGTTGTTCTTTACTTTTCAGTTGTACTTTCAGTTGGGCTTGTATTCCGGCCCCCTTTACTTTTCTGCACTTGTAGTTACTTTCCGCTTGCTGACTCTGTGGTGGTTGTTACTCATAAAGGCAATGCCTTCCCTGTTTACCGGGATTTTACGCCTTGGTGCTAGTCGCCAGCCCCTGGCCTATGGAAGGTGGGCTTGGGGTAGTCACGGCACGGACCCCGAGGTCGGGTTGTGACAAATTGGTATCAGAGGTGGTCGGTTCTACCGCAGACTCTGATCGTCTTTTCTTTCTATATGAAGCAATAGTGTTTAGTGTATTGAGTGTGGTTATCAGTTCAGGGAGCCCAGTGTTGGTGCGGCGGCCGACGTATCCATACACCAGGACCCTGACTCCTGATTTTCGACTTAATGCATGAAAACATTGATTGCGTGTGTGTTTCAAGTTTTCTTCGTGATTACTTGTGTCATCTCACCGGGTATACTGATCTGCTTCATGAAAGTCTCAAGTTTTCCTTGTGATTACTTGTGCCAGCTCACCAGGTATACTGTTCTGACTGTGGTGCTCTTGTTCTCCTTTTCAGGATGGCCCCGCGATGACAGCCAGCTAGGGTTCCGAGTGTAGGGCGCGACGGCAGCCCACCGAGCGACGAGGCCTCGGTGCAGGGCCCTTTGCCAGCAGTGGCACCGGCGGTAGCTTTACCCGCCGAGCCACCGATGCTACCAGTACCAGACGCTGATGATGCACGTCGCCTCAGGGCACTGCATGAGTTTCAGAGCCAGCGACCGCCCAGGTTTCGCGGTGAGGCGGACCCCCAGGCCGCCGAGGACTGGCTAGAGGTGGTGGTACAGATATTTAGGCTAGTGAGGACACCAGCGGATCTCATGGTGATTCTCGCGGCGAGCCTCCTGCAGGCGGCAGCAGGACGATGGTGGAGCTTGATGCTCCAGGTTCACGATGAGGCATCCTTGCTCTGGACGGACTTCGAGAGCCTCTTCCGCTCTGAGTTCGTCCCGGCCACCCTCCGAGCGGTGCGCATCCAGGAGCTTCTCCAGCTGCGCCAGGGCAGCATGACGGTCGCTCAGTACGCGGCGAGGTTCACTGACCTATCTCGCTACTCGACCGACATGGTACGGGACCCCTTCTTCCGGGCCCGGACCTTCGAGCAGGGCTTGCGACAGGAGATTCGGGCGTCGCTGATCTCCCTCAGCATTCTGACCCAGGCGGGAGTGCTGGAGCGAGCCCTCCTGATCGAGAGCTTCCTGGCAGAGCCTTCTTCAGCGGCGAGACCTAGCGCAGGGCGGCAGGTAGCTGAGTCTTCGGCAGCGGGTAGCCGACGGATGACTCTCGGGTCCAGGCAGACCAGACCCCCACGCAGACGGCCTCAGGACACCGGCTCAGCAGTGCGGGGCACACAGCGGAGTGCCAGCCTTCCGAGAGGCAGGCTGTGCTACTCCTGCGGCGGGCAGGGTCACATGGCTCGTGATTGCCCGACTCGCCGATCAGAGGAGCAGCAGACGGTGGAGGGGCCACCCAGGCAGAGGCAGAGGGTCGACCATGGCGGTCCGCAGGGAGGAGGCGGACGAGGCAGAGGAGCTGGCCGAGCAGCGGGTGGTGGGCGACGCTTCCAGGCTCTACCCCCACCACCACCAGGAGGGCCACCTCGACCACAGGGAGCTGGAGGGCAGGGACAGGCCCAGCTCCAGGCAGTGGAGGCCTACGACCCCGACATGCCAGAGATGATTCGAGGTACGATCTGTGTCTATTCCACCCTTGCTGCAGTACTTATAGACACAGGAGTGAGTCACTCTTTCATAGCCTCTGCCCTTGTTCGGAGCTCGGAGATTCCGACTGAGCCGTTGGCTCGATCCTTACGGCTAGAGACTCCTACGGGAGCAGACTCGACGATTACGCACTGGTGCCGGCAGTGTGAGCTTACTCTAGGAGGAGAGAGCTTCGGCTGGGATCTCCTTGTAGCGGCGTCGAGGCCTTACGACGTCATCTTGGGCATGGATTGGCTATCCACGGTTCATGCCCAGATCGACTGTTTTAGGCGCAAGGTGCGATGTGTTCGCACCGACTGGAGCAGGTTTACCTTCACCGGCGAGAAGGGAACCTTTGCAGCACAGGATGGACTTCCGCGGAGGAGAGTGCAGCCCATCTCTCATCAGTTGGCTAGCCTCATCCTAGGAGCAGTGGACGTGCGGAGTCCAGCTTTTCCTGCAGTGGTGGACCAGTACGTGGACGTCTTTCCCGACGACGTTCCAGGGCTACCTCCTCGTAGAGAGGTAGACTTTTACATCGACTTGTACCACAGGACAGCCCCGATATCTACTCCAGCATATCGGATGGCCCCCGCCGAGCTTCGAGAGCTGCGGGTACAGTTGGAGGACTTGCAGAGCAAGGGGTTTATCCGACCCAGTGTTTCACCCTGGGCTTCCCCGATTTTGTTCGCCAAGAAGGCGGACGGGAGCTTGCGACTGTGTGTCGACTATCGTCACCTGAACCAGGTGACAGTGAGGAACAAGTATTCGCTGCCACGGATTGATGACCTCTTCGATCAGCTCAAGGGAGCGCGGTGGTTCTCGAAGATAGACCTCCGGTCAGGCTATCATCAGCTCAGAGTTCGAGACGAGGACGTGCAGAAGACGGCCTTCAGGTGTCGGTATGGCCATTATGAGTTCTTGGTTATGCCGTTCGGCGTAACCAATGCTCCAGCAGTGTTCATGAGCCTCATGAACAGGATCTTCCAGCCATACCTCGACCGATTTGTTGTGGTCTTCATTGACGACATTTTGGTATACTCGACGACTGAGGAGGAGCATGCCTACCACCTGCGAGTTGTGCTAGACACGCTCCGAGAGCACCAGCTTTATGGCAAGCTCTCAAAGTGCCAGTTCTGGTTACGTGGGGTCCACTTCTTGGGGCACGTCATCTATGAGGCGGGAGTTGCAGTGGATCCCGCGAAGATCGAGGCAGTGCTAGCTTGGGAGCCACCCAGGAGCGTGACGGAGGTGCGGAGCTTCTTGGGCCTAGCCGGATACTATCGGAGATTCGTGCCAGACTTCTCTAGAGTTGCGGCACCACTCTCAGCGTTGACGAAGAAGGGGAAATCCTTTGTGTGGTCAGACAGATGTCAGCAGAGCATCCAGGAGCTGAGACAGAGATTGACCAGCGCACCTATCTTGAGGTTGCCTGAGGAGGGAGTTGGATACGTAGTTTACTGCGATGCATCAGGAACTGGACTCGGGTGCGTCCTGATGCAGGAGCGGGCCGTGATCGCCTACGGATCACGTCAGTTGAGACAGCATGAGCAGAACTACGCCACCCATGACCTGGAGTTAGCAGCAGTGGTCTTCACTCTGAAGACTTGGCGGCACTATCTGATGGGCGAGCGCTTCACAGTCTTTTCTGACCACCAGAGTCTCAGGTATATATTCTCTCAGAAGGACCTGAACCTGAGACAGCGGAGATGGCTTGATTTCCTCCAGGACTATGACTTTGAGATAGTCTATACTCCTGGGAAGGGGAATGTGGTAGCCGATGCCCTCAGCAGGAGGACGGGCATTCAGCTACTTGAGGAGGCGACAGAGCAGCTAGCCTCCTTACAGATATCCTTCGTGGATAGAGACGGAGCAGCCTTTCTTCAGTCTCTCACAGTCTCTCCTCCACTTCTACAGTGGGTCAGAGAGGCTCAGCGTGGGGACGCTGACTGTGAGACCCGGCGTGCACTGATATCCTCAGGTCAGGCGCCTGATGGTTTCTCCCTTGGAGCAGAGCACGACATCCTTTTCAGAGGACGTACCTTCGTACCAGTCGCTTTACGAGAGGAGGTGCTGAGAGAGTTTCACACTTCTCCCTTGGCGGTACATCCCGGAGTGGCGAAGATGTACCAGGATCTC
Organism: Viscum album; assembly: GCA_963277665.1. Lineage (NCBI taxonomy): Eukaryota > Viridiplantae > Streptophyta > Magnoliopsida > Santalales > Viscaceae > Viscum > Viscum album. Next base: position 1,649,186,418 of record OY728133.1, read on the forward strand.
AGGCGACAGCACTGGTGGCCGGGCATGAAGAAAGCTGTGGCTGAGTTCGTTTCACGATGCCTCACCTGCCATCAGGTGAAGGCAGAGCATCAGGTACCAGCAGGCTTGGTACTGCCCTTGGAGGTCCCGGAGTGGAAGTGGGACGGCATATCTATGGACTTCGTGACTGGACTTCCACGCACTTCTAGAGGTCACGACTCCATTTGGGTGATTGTCGACCGACTCACCAAGTCGGCACACTTCTTACCCATCAGAGAGCAGGGCTCAGTGGAGAGCTTGGGACGTCTTTACGTCCAGGAGATCGTACGGCTTCACGGTGTGCCATCGTCTATCGTCTCCGATCGAGATGCTCGTTTCACTTCCCGGCTTTGGAAGGGGTTGCAGGAGGCGTTCGGGACGCGGCTCCATCTGAGCACAGCCTTCCACCCTCAGACGGATGGTCAGATGGAGAGGACCATACAGACACTCGAGGACATGCTCCGTGCATGTGTTCTCGACTTTGGTCGCAGCTGGGAGGACCACCTACCCTTGGTGGAGTTCGCGTACAACAACAGCTACCACTCCACCATCGGGATGGCACCATACGAGGCGTTGTACGGCAGACCCTGCAGATCACCGTTGTGCTGGACAGACCCTGGGGAGTCAGCACTCGTGGGACCAGAGATGGTCCGAGCCACGACAGAGAAGGTCCAGATTATCCAGGAGAGGATGAGGACAGCTCAGAGCCGGCAGAAGTCATATGCTGACAGGAGGCGGAGGCCACTAGAGTTCGAGGATGGCGACCACGTCTTTTTGCGTGTCTCACCTCGACGTGGTTTACGGAGATTTGGCCGAGGCGGCAAGTTGTCTCCACGCTTCATCGGGCCTTTCCAGGTCCTCAGCAGGATAGGAGAGGTGGCTTATCGCCTGGCTCTACCACCTCAGTTGCACCGGGTGCACGACGTCTTCCAGGTGTCTCAGCTGAGGAGATACGTGCACGACCCGACGCACATCATCGACTTTGGGGAGCTGGACGTGGACGATGGGGCGACTTTTGCGGAGGTCCCAGTGGAGATCGAGGATCGACAGGAGCGGGTCCTACGTGGGCGGTCGATTCCTCTTGTGCGCATCAGATGGCAGCACGGGAACCTCCAGGAGAGCACTTGGGAGCGGGAGGCTCAGATGCGTGCTCAGTACCCCCATTTGTTCCCCTAGTTTTTGATGTATCTTTACGGGGACGTAAAGCCCTGAGGTGGGAGTAATGTAAAGACCCGCAAATTTCAAGGAAATTTTTTTTCTTAATTTTCTTTGGAATTTTACAAGAGCACAGCTTCAGATGGCACCTGATTTCGAGGCCCGGTGTGCCCGGAATCAATTTCCGAAGTTTGGCTCGGGTACGTTCAGTGAACGGACGAGCGGGTTTTTCTATCTTTTGAACCGGTGCCCGGAATCGAATTCTGAGGGCACCGATGAAATCGCAGCGCCGGCATTTGCTTAGAAACGCCTCTTCCGGAGTTGTGTTTGCTCAGACGTGGTTTTTAAATTTTGGGGCTTTAAGTCAGAAATAAAATAAAGTTTGTGCGACAACTTTATTTTATTTCACTTAAGCTGCTTGGAAGTCACTTGGAAGCCACTTGAACTGAGTTAAAGCGGATAGGATGCTATCCAGAAATATCCTACCCCCTTGTTAGGATATTTGTGCGGTGGGGCCCGCACGAGCCCCGCCGTTTCTTTCGCTAAGTAACGCACCCGTGAAAACCCGTCAAAGTAACTGAAAAGTCAACCGACGCGTTTTCTTTAATTCTTAACAGACCATTTAATTGGGCGGTTTATTTCGTGAATTAAATGGGCTGTTTCTTTCGTGAATTAAATGGGTCGTTTCTTTCGAATTGATGGATCGTTTCTTAACCGGTTTCGTGTGTTGGCATATTAATAAAATAAGACCAACCTAAAAATCCTTTGAAAGGATTTGAGAGGATCTTGTTTCTTCAGCTCCCCGCGAAGAACGCGAAGAACGCGAAGAACGCCGGCGACCGGAATTCGACGACGCACACCGTGATCTTCGACGTCGACGAGCTCTACCTGCGACGTTCTTCGGCGACGCCTCTTCTTCCGCGGCCGATCCTCGTTCGGCAACTAAGGTGAGAATCGGATCGTTAATTCTCCCTTTTTAATTTCAATAACAACGGATTTAATTAATTAAATCCGTTTGATCTTGATCCGGAGATTGACGACGTGACGCCGGATACCGCGACGACGCGACGATCTCCTTCTTCCGCGACGAGCGATTCCGCGACGACCTCTCGTCCGACGACGACGACAAGGTAGGGGTTTATTTTCTTGATGATTCATTCCCGTGTTCTTATTTCTTTTGAATAAAGAACCGGCATGAATAATTTCAATTAATTAAAATTGAAATGCCGTTTAAAAGAAAAAGGAGTGAACAATTTTTATCTTTGATTAAAAATTGTTGTAGTCCTTTCTCCCGTTGATTATGACTAACGCGGAGGGTGCGGGTCAAACGAACAAGACCCGACAACCCTCCGCCGATCTTTTGTTGTGCGGATTTGGCGGACGACGACGAACCGTGCGGCAAGGGCGATCCGTTGATCCCACAGTGAAGATCGGCCCCCGGGAGGAGCAACGGCGCAGACGGGAGGCAAAACGGGCCACCGGAGCAACTCCGGCGGCCCGCGGAAGGCGGCGGCGGCGCGGGTCGCCGGCGCGGCGGCGCCGGCGGCCGGAGGCGGCGGCGCCCGGCGCGCCGCCGTGAAGGAGTTCCGCCGCGGCTGAAGCCGCGGCGGCGGCGGCCGGTTCCGCGGCCGCGCGGAACCGGGGGGGGACGCGGCGGCCCGGCCGCGTCCGCGTGACAGGCGGCCCCCCGCGGGGCCGCGTTTCTCTCCAAGCCGCGGGTCAAACCCGCGGCGTTTGCTTCGGCCGCTCGGCCGAAGCCGAGCCGGCCGGTCCGGTCGGCCGGGCCGCACTCAGGCCGGACCGGACCCGGCCTAGCCGGGTCGGGTCGACCCGGTTCGGCCCGACCCGGATCGGCCGCCCAGGGGGGGGGGGGGGGTTCGGGCCGGGTCGCCCCGGGCCCAGAACCCCCGTTTCGGGCCCTCTTTGGTCTTTCGCCCATATCTTGGGCCTGAGACCTCCGATTGACGAACCGTCAGTGGCTACGCGATCCTTGGATCGATTCGGTCGTTTCGTTATATTATACTCAAGGTTTCGGAAGACTTTGGGTTCGGCCGGGTTGGTTCGTACACGAAACCAACCGGGCCCTCGGAGCGGAAACGCTCATAACTTGAGCTACGGACGTCCGATCGACGTACCGTCAGCTGTGGTAGTTTCCTCTAAGTGAGACGGAACTTTTGGCATACTCCGTCCGAGGATCGGACACAGGCGGAGTACGGTCGGGTTGGTTTTGCCCTAAAAACCAACCGGGCCCCTGGGACGAAAATGCCAATAACTCTCAGACCGGGCGTCCGATTGATGCGCCGTCTGTTGCGTTGAGATCCTGTTGTCGATACGGAACTTTTGGATACATCAACTTCGGACTACGTGTCAGTTGATGTATCAGCCTCTCGGCTCGTGGAGCGGACCCTCCTAAACGAGCTCGCTATGTGCGGGAACCCTAGCGCTGGCTGTGACTTCGACGACAGAGCAGAGATCCTCCGTGGACTGCGACGACGGCAGAGCAGAGATCCTCCGTGGACTGCGGCGACGGCAGAGCAGAGATCCTTCGTGGACTGCGGCGACGACTGTGCAGAGATCCTCAGTGGACTGCGTCGACTACTGCACTCAGCGATCCCACGTGGATCAGTGCTACAGGTTCTATGTGAGCCCGATCCTATGTGGGTCCTTACTACCGGTTCTGTGTGAGCCACTGCCTACAGGTTCTGTGTGAGCCCGATCCTGTGTGGGTCTTCTGCGGGAGTTAGTACCTATCGATCCTTCGTGGGTCCGACGACTTAGATGGATCAGTGATCATCTTTGACGTCATCTGAAAAGTATACCTGGTTGATCTGAATCTTATGTTACTCTCCTTTGTGGTTTGTGTTGAACTATCCTTTGTGGATTTACTGTTTACTCTCCTTGTGGATTTGAGTCTTGCTTTCCTGCGTGGATTGAGTTGTTCTTGAGCTCGTGAGCAGAGCTAGAAGTGGGGACTTAGGTATATGTATGGGCATATACCTAAGTCGAGTCAGATGTTACTTCGTGATTGCATCTTTCTTTTGTGCTATATCCTTTGTGGATTTCGGGAGACCTTCGGGGGTCTCGGGGTCCTTACTGAGTAGCTTATACTCACCCCTGCACGGGCTATGCCCGCACCTTGTTGTGTTGGATGCAGACGACGGACAGCGCTGATCTCGGTTGGGGCGTGGAGCAGGACGGTACCTGGAGGTGGACCACTGGGCGGGACGTGCTCGGAGCGGACGTGGGACCCGAGGAGCCTGGAGGCTATCTGTACCCACCCTTCAGGTGGGATTGCCAGTGGACGACACGAGGCCGCCGTCTTTTCTTCAGTTGTTGTTCTTTACTTTTCAGTTGTACTTTCAGTTGGGCTTGTATTCCGGCCCCCTTTACTTTTCTGCACTTGTAGTTACTTTCTGCTTGCTGACTCTGTGGTGGTTGTTACTCATAAAGGCAATGCCTTCCCTGTTTACCGGGATTTTACGCCTTGGTGCTAGTCGCCAGCCCCTGGCCTATGGAAGGCGGGCTTGGGGTAGTCACGGCATGGACCCCGAGGTCGGGTTGTGACATGAAAAGATCCTCATTGTGAATTATTCAATTTAATTCATCATTAAGTAAGGATTAAGGATGGGGCCTTATAGTTGGTATTAGAGGTCGATTTAGATAACTTTAGTGGTTCAGGTGTTGTTTAAGCATAAGTAACATGTTGTGTATAACAACAATGGGTATTATATTTGATAGAGTCTTTATTATTAGAATGATTTTGAGATAAGTTGGATAAGAATAACATAGTGTTTATCTTCCTCTTTAATACATGATTATTTTTTTGATATACTCACATTGAGATTTTTGGTTTTAGTAAATGGCTGGACCTAACAGGAACCAATGTGACAATGGGAAACTGAGGAGGTTTTCTAATTAAGAAACTGGATGAAATGGGTGATCCAATGAGGAATCTTGTGGTTGTTCTAAACCAACAATCATGGAGTCATGATTCACCACTTGAACCATGGTGAGTTCTCTAATGCATCATGTATGAGAGAAGAAACTCGATGTAGAATCTCAAGTAATAATTATAAAGGAAACCATTAGGGTTTATATGATCCATACTTTTGAGGTAATTATGGGTTAATATATGTTGTGATGGAAAATGAAAGGCATGAGATAAAATTTCAGTTAAAATATGTTATGTTTATTCTTGATGATTTATCTCTCTTTGGGGAATTTTTTAAGAATTATATAGTTTTGGAAAAAGGAGAACACGCAGACCCTGTGAAAACCCGTCGCGTCGGACAAAACTGCGGGAATCGGACCCACAACCAAGGTGCAACGACTATTTATCGCCTACCACTGGTCTACGTGAAGTCCCTGGTTAGTTTGACTAATTATTTTTAGTTAGATGATTTTATGAATCAAGAGTAAGTTGATTTTGGGTTATCTATAAAATTTATTAACCTATCATATAGGATATGTGATTAGGCTAATTATTTTTCATTACAAGACTTTAAAAGAAGGTGATGTTATTTTGGAGATAAATGTTAAGATTTTTCGTGGAAGACTATGTGATTAAATCTATCAATGATTTGCATTTCAATCATAGTTTGGAGAATTCTGTGGGCAATTGTTTATCAAATGGTCATTGTTGAAATTTGGGTTTTGTTGGAAAAAAATTTGGAGATCAAGAATAGATTTTTTTTAAGGATTATCCTTTTTGTGGATGATCTGATCTTGCACTAAACATTTTGGTTCTGGTTTTGGTTTTGGTATAAATACATAAGAAATATACAGTTTTCTTTTTATGGATTAGGTTTTTCTCTAGAAGTTGGTTATAATACTCTTATTGTGAACAAGTCTTCCTAAATACTCGTCTTTTGGAGAAAATATGAGTTTGTGTAAGAAATCAAGTAAGAGTTGAAAGACAACATGAAAAGTAAGTATGTTTTCTTTATGTTTTAGTTAAGCTCATAAATAAATTTCTCAATGAAAAGTAACTTAAAACAAAAATGTTGTCTGTTAACTTTTCCTACTGGGGAATCCAATATCGTTTAACCCATCACAAGTTTGTGATTTTCTTGTTGTTAACTTTCTTCTAATCATGTTTTCTATCACTCTCCCTCAAAACATGACCCTTTGTTTTGTCTTCCAAATCCATATTTTCATAGAATCCTTGTATATGTTGTCTCGGGTGACCATTGTACTTCTCTTTATTTCTTTTAAAGTGATAGTTTAATTGACTCCTTTTCCGATGTGGGACTTTCAATGAAGTTTCCGAGCCCAATTTTCTTTAAATTGCGAGGATGCAATTCCCAAAAGGGGGGAACGTTGTAACATCCCAGGTAAATAATGAATATTACATTTTCTTGTTATTAATATTTGTGAATAAAATATTAATATTACCTTAAAAGCGATGCTATGTTCGATGACGTACCCAATACGCAACAACAAGTTTTGTTGAAATCATTCAATGCACCCCAATAATAGAATAATATTATTTCAAATTGTAGTTCACACGTAGCCGTTGTATTGGCGGGAATTAATAAGAAATGTTTTTTCGTTTATCCAATAAAAGATAAAGGCTTAAAATAAGAAAAGAATTCAATTTTAAGCATAAATACTTTAATATTCACTAAATGGTTGATTTATCGCCTTTTGATGAAAAACCCTCATTAAATATAGTTTTGGTCACTCTTATACATTCTTTTGGACCAAATAAAATCCTTCTTTAGAATTGGGACATCAAAATTTACTTTGTGAATGTTTTTGTTTTTTTTTTTGATAAAGTTCATTTTTAATGAATAAGTGAAAAATGTTGTATTTTAATTCAAAACCTCTTTTTAATCTAATTTATTTATATGACTAGATTATCTTTTGAATTGGTTTTAAGTAGAAATTATAATATATTTTTACCATCTAAACCAATGGTGGACCTTGCAATTAATTTTGCCTTGGAATTGGACATAAACTAATGTCAATCTTTTGATATAAATTGTTTCTTAAAAACACGCTATTTGTTTTGACAGCTGGAATTAATTATTAAATTAATTAATTCTACTTATATGCTTTTAATTAGGTAAAATAGACATCATTTTTGAATTCGAAATATCAAATATAGCTTAGGGTGAATTTTTGGTATTTTTCTGAAAAACTTCAATTTTTGATGAATAGTGAAACCACTAAGTGGTAATCAAGCAAACTGATTTTTCGTTTAAATGAAAGTTCACCTCTTATGTGTTTTGAATTTCGAAAATCTGACATACATGGTTGTCATTAGTATGTAAAATTTGGTTCAATGTGATGAAAAAATATTTGGTGAATAGTAACTTTTCTCGTTAATCGTGATTAGAGGTAATTAGGGTAATTTAAGGTAAAAATGATATTATAAAAATATGAAAACACCATGACACTTGTCCTACCCTTATTGGATGAGTCATGGACGACCATCACAAACCATGGGTCGATTTATGGGTCCCCATGGAGCCACTTGGTTGATAAAGTGACATTAAATCCTTTTATTTAAAGTAAAAGTAAAAATAACACAAACATGGATTGTTTTACTAAAACAATTTTTAGAAGGGGTTATACTAGTCTGATTTTTGACTATAAATATTCATTGTAAAGAGAAAAAGATTTCCTACATTATTTTATTTTTATTATAATTTTTAGACATTAAATAAATTAATTTATTTTTGACATCATGATGATGCATCGATTACCTCATTAATGAATGATTAAAGTAAAATGAAGAGATAATGTAAAATATAAGCCTTAAACATGTCCAAAACCTATTGGAGGAGTATATTTCGAACCCTTATCTCCTTATCCTATAATGTTATCTTTTTGGGACCTCAAAATTCTGAAAAAGAATTTCATAATAATATAACATTCTTTACATTCCAAAAGTGCCCCTCCTCTACTCTTATAAAAGGCCCCCACCTCTACCACCTTTTTCACACCATTAAAGCCTTTGGCTCGGCCAACCTCTGCCCAAATACTCCCTCCACATCCCTCGACTAATCCTAGAAGCCTAACTTTGGTCAGAATCCTTTCCATGGAAGCCTTTGGTTTCAAATCAAAAAGAGTCACTCTTTTTAAGGTAATGCTTTCTCTAATGTTCATTTGTTTTATTTTGCTTCTCCAACCCCCTAAACTCTTTTTATTCTTTTCTTTTGTTACAAATAAAGTATCTTAAATATACTAGGATGTTGTTATAATAAGGATTAGAGCTACACTTACACACACCTACGTCTAATGGTTAAAGAACATACTGTTTCCGTGGATGGCGAAATTCTACCTCCCGAAATGATGACTGTTCAATACTCATATAACACCTTCAAAAATGTCCATTAAGATGTCACTATATTTATATATGATATATAATATGTTTATGTTTTCTTTAAACTTTTGTTTTGTTCATTTATGGCATACCTTTTGGGTTCCCATTATGGGTAAATGCGATATCTTCATATAAGGAATTACGGACTATCACCCCCTCAAAGTGATTTGATTCGTTAATTCCATATGTGGGAAGTATAAAGGATAAAGTTAATAATATTATATATGAAATTATACTTTAATTATAATATACCCATGTATCAATATGTTTTCATTACATTAAAGTATGAAATGGAAATGAAAGTAGCATTCCTGCGTACGTACAGCCTACCGTCTCCATGAACGGTGCATTTCATTTATTATTATCTCCAAATGTTGTGGAATAGTATAAAATGAATATATTCTGTATATATATGATATTAAAATCATTAATAAAATTCTGGTGATGATGTAATTTTTACTACATGGACAATTCTTTTCAAACAAGTTCAGTTTTGACTCATGTACCAAACATCAACAAAAATGTCTGATATGAACAAATATAATAATATAATTATTATAACATGATAATATGCTATATGAAATGAATAATAATATTTAAAAGATTTTCTTAATAAATTATAAATTGACCAAAGTTTATTATTCAGGAATATAAAGAAATGAACAAGACAAGATGGACTCAAGGTAAGGGATCCTACATATCTCTTTATTTTCAAGTACTCTCTTTTCTGTCATTCCTTTTATGCTCTATGTTCTTATGTTGGAGGATGTCCTTTTATATTTATCATACTATCCAATTTATGTTAATATGATGAGATAACCTATTTTTCTCTCATAAATCCATTTTAAGAATGTTTTAGCGGCGCCGTTAGTCTGCCGAATTTTTGTAAAGGATTCATTCACTCTTCTCATTTTCAAAGTTCTATTCTCATGTAAATTATTTTTATTTCCTTGTTCTTATGTTGGTATATGATATCTATATCCATCATACTGTCATTTTATGTTACTATGATGAGATACTCTATGTGATCTCATAAATCCTTTTTTGGGTGTTTTAAGTGGCGCTGTTAGGCTGCTGAATTTTCATAAGGAGATTTTCATCTCACTTTTATTCCCATGAGATTCATGCTACATTTTCCACTATTTCCATTTTTGTGGTTTATCTACTGCCCATTATTGTATTATTTTTGCAATATAATCTAATCTATGGGTATTTAAAACTTCATTGTATGACCCTTATGTCATGGGGTGTACGTTTCGAAAGTTACCCAAATCGGTAAGGGATTCTTTCACCCAACTATTTTTAAAAAGACTTCTTTTTTATGTCTTTTAATTTACATATTATTATGTGGGGATATGTTCTTATATATCCATATTGACGTAAATTATATTTCCAACTGATGAGATACACTTTTTATCTCTCATAGTCTCATTTTATGAGTTTTTATAATGACGCCATTAGGTTGTCAAATTTCTATAAGGGAACTTCTTAACTCAATTTCAATTCATTGGTTCAAACCTCTCCTTTTTTATTGTCTTGTACTATGACTATGTGTGGATGACCTTCTATTTTTTTACAGTTAATATCCTTTTATGTTAGGTGTATTTATATTTGTCACACATAATCATGTAATCGATTTATCCTTAATCTAAGGATACCGAGTTTGTATGGGATTTCGTCTCAATCTCCTTTAGTTGAGGAATATTATGTTTTATACACATCCTTCTTTTATACGGTGTATAAACCCCTTTGACTTTTACATTTATTAAAAATGAATCTTTCATATACGAAGCATTTTACTAAATGACAAAAGGTATGTTCTTTTTTTTAACGTACACTGTGACAACGGCCTTTCTGCTGCTGTGAGTATTATTTGATCTTTGGCTTCCTCAACAAGCCGTAATATTTTTAAAAGTAAATAAATACCCCAAACTCTTTTATGTATTTTGGTATTGAAAATGGTTTTCATAATGGAAATTTTATGTTTCCTTTATGCATGTTTTATGTGATACGGTTATATGATGGTTCTTGGGCATTGTTTATGAAGACGGGTGGTTCAGTGATAAACTAAGGGCAGGTGAGCCCGATATAGCTCTCCAATGCATTGGGTAACGCGAATGTGTTAAACGTTAAGGTTTCTCCGAAGAGATTTAAGGGAATATACTGTGATGGGTATTCCAAACGTATCCAAGAAGGTTACTCCCTACGTAAGAATGTTATGAATGCCTCAAGTTACCATTATGTCTTATGATTTCTATGAGTTATTCATAAATCTAATGATTTCATGAGGAATGTTGAAGTTCTTATGTTTTATGTGAAAAGTATGTTTTCATTGATAGATGGACTAATGTTTTCATTCCGTATTGTTATAACCCTTACTGAGATTTTGGTGCTCATCCCTAGTTTTTGAAATGTTTTTCACAGGACATAAAGTGGAATAGGGTCAAGGATGGGATCATGAAAATGTCATGTTGTCTAAACATGGAACTAGACATGACTCTTTTGTTCAAGAGTTTTTGGAAACTGCGTAGAGGTATCTACTTTGTAATCTTTTGAGATATAATAGTTATGTTCTAATTCTCTAAAACTCTAAACCTGAAAAGATCCTCAATGTGAATTATTCAATTTAATTCAAGATTAAGTATGGATTACGGCTGGGGCCTTATATGGTATGTGCTAGAGTAATGGCTTACCACTAGGTTTTAAAATTTCATTTTGATAAATGATATATTATTTGATGTATTCTGTTGATTTTGGAAAAATGTGGAAATTGTTTTCAAGTGAATGATTTTCAAAAGTCCATGGTTGGTGTGTTTAAAAAATGGGTAGATTTATAAATGTGTGGATGGATAATTAAAAAAAATTAAATGTGGGAAAAATCTTTTTAATAAAAAATCATTATGATAATTTTTGTGTTATAATTTGAAATTATAAGACTTAATGAGATTTATAGTAATACATAAACTGTTTTTTCTCTTTTTATAAAATCAAACTGGGTAGGAATCATAGAAACCAACTGAAAGAAGATATGTGGAGTGCAATTTCACCTAAAACCTCGGAGAACCTAGAGATGGTTCAAATTATCATTCAATCATTTCAAACTGTGGACACACCTGAGGTATGATCCATGACATGTGGACCACTCCATCTAGTTCATGATGAAAAATCTACCCATCTACTTGGGTGATTTTAAACCCAAATAGCTAGTGGTGTGGATGAATAAGATGAATCGTATCTATGATTTCATTAGATCAAAAGCATAGTTGAAAGTTAAACTAGAAATGTATATGCTTCAGGATCCTGCATGACAATGGTGGGATCTAGAATTGCAAGCTAAACTAGATCACAGTCTTAGTTGGGGCATTTTTTTGAATTTTCAATAAATAATTCTATTCTTTTACATTTTGGATCCACGTAATGATGAATTTTAATCACACTATTGTATGAAACTCTATCTGTCACAGAGTATATGGATAAATTCATGAATATAGTTCTCTTTGTACCAAAAGTTGTTTAAAGTATGACCTTGAAGTCAAGTATCTCTAATAGGGGATAAGGTAAGAGATTTGATCAAATATTATAGTGCTATGTGTAATAGAATATATAGAGATGCTGAACATGGTGATATTGGACGAATGTGATATCTTAGGAAATCTATGAAGAGGATGTATGATGATACAAATGAGAAATTATGGGATCTTAATTTCTGGGAGAATGTAAAATATAGACACATATTTCCATGTTCAGATCATGACTCAAAATCTGATGGTTAGATTAGTGAACCTTCCTACACAACTCAAGATAAATGAAGGGTATTTAAAATGTGGTTCACATGATTATATAAATAGGGGGTTTGTGGAAAATTTAAGAGCATTCAATAACTATAATAATATGGGGTATATTAAGCGATATTGTTAGAGTGCTTTGAGTTCAGGTGCCCGACACACTTCTCACGTGTCATAATAATTTTTTTTCTTCAAGAGGATGAGGCCAAAAAAATCAGAATCATCACCAGGGCAGTGCTATCTATTGTGATTCTAGGAATACCATGAGTCCTTAGTAAGGAAAATCTCATCAATGAATCAAATTTAAAATTTCATCGATGAAGCAACAGAATAGAGCTGAGAATATGATTATCAATGATCATTATGGACTACATTAATTAGTACGAATAATTATTTTGAATTCTACCTTTATGCAACTAATTGTTGATATTGGCTAATCGAAGTCCTTTCTTACTTTTCATGTTGTAGAATATATTATTTTAAAACATCGGATTATGACTTATATGATAATATATCAAAATCTTCATTGTGAAAGAAAATGTTTGGCCATTGTGTGTAGAATATGTTCAAAAATATTTATTTATCTAAGAAGAAATAGTATTTATAGGGGTTAGAAATCGATTTTCATGATTTAGTCCTTGTTATGTATTGTTTGACAATGTTCAAATCTCAGAAACAATTTTATAGCATAATGGTTATTTTTACTACATAGGATGGCATTGAACATCACTTCAAAGGAAAAAAGGGTTGTGAAGATTGGTTAAATGGTCTTGTTTGCACCAGTGGTAGGCATGATCTCTAACCGTCTGGATGGATTCACCTTGGAGTCGATAGAATTTGTCAAGGATATCAATATTATAGTAGTTCTGGATCAATTTGCATATGTCTTTCATAATATCTTCTCATGGTTACCAATTTTATGGGAAATGATGTTTATGATTGGTCTCCTTCTGAGGAATAGTCCAATTTGTCTTTTATCTTATATGATGGATCCTAAGGAATTAACAGAACATATTGTGTAGTTGTAATATCTGGAAAGAAAAGGATTCTGTTTAACCTGTATGTCTCCTTGGGTAGAAGTGGTTTTGTTCATGTTGAATGTTGATAAAACTCATCAGTTCTGTGCTGATTATAGTAAGAAAAATAGAGTTATGACAAACAATTGGTATCCTCTACCATGAATTGATGATATATTCGATCAATTGAGTAGAGCTCAATGGTTCTCAAAAATATTCTTATGATTAGGAAATCACCAATTGCGAGTTTATGAAGAAGATATTCAATATACAGCATTCAGAAGAAAATATGGCCATAATGAATATTTAATAATTCATTTTGGTCATATAAATGAACTAATAGTATTTTATTTAAGGAATGAATCAGATATTTCAAAGATATCTGTATTATTTTATTGTGGTTTTTAGGGATGACATATTTCTGTAGTCAATGAAAAAAGGATAAACATGACTATCACATGGCCACTGTGTTTGGAATCATGAAACAAAATTGTTTGTATGAAAATTTTTCAAACTGTGATTTCTGGAGACAAGAGGTAAGCATTATATAACATGCAATTTATGAAAATGGTATTTTGGTGGATCTTGAGAAGATAGAAGCAATTATCTCTTTGGAAACCCCATATAATTGTTTTGAGATATGATGCTTTATGGGTCACTATGGTTATTACATATTTTATATGCATAACTTCTCATAAATAAAATTTCTAATTATATTGTTGAAAAAGAATAATGTTCCGTTCATATGGCGTGTATAATTCCAAAAGTCTTTTAAAGAGATGAAATTTTGTCTAACCTCAACACCAACCTTGAATTTTTTATAATCGAGACAGGGTATGTGGTGAACTGTGAGGCTTTGGGATCTAGTATTTGATGTTTTCTCATGAACTAAGACCACATGGTTGCTTATGTTTCATGGAAATTGAGGGTTCATGAGAAGAACTACCCAAACTGTGATTTGGGGTTAGGTGCGATCTTCTATGCTTTGAATAATTTTTGTCATTATCTCTTTGGTGAGATATTTACCATGTTTACAGATCATAAGAGAATGAAACATATTTTCACACAATGGGATTATAATATGAAGAAAATAATATGGATGGTGTATCTCTATGTGTTTGAATTTTCCTTTATGCAAACACTGTTTAAAGGCAATATTGTGTTAGATGTATTGAGTAGAAAGTCAAAAAATAATTTGGAAAAAGAGGCTTCATATGAGTGGTAGTTGATGTCGGTATTTTCCAACATGCTTGTTAGATGTGAAGAACAAGGTGATGTTGTAGTTTTATTTTCACATTTTGTGATTCCTGATTTGGTAAATTTAGTCAAAGAGGAACGAGAATCAAATGCATAATTACTGGTTATGAGTTCAAAACTAAGTGGTGGGGAGACCATTGAGGGATAAAATCTTGAAGGGGGTTTAGTGTAGTAGTTTATAAATAAGATGGTTGTACATCTGGCTTGTCAAGAATAACATATTAATGCTTACAACCATTCTATAAGGGTTGTACATCCAGGCACATATAAAATATACAAGGAATTAATGGTGAAATTTTGGTGGATTGATATAAAAAAAGTGTCAAAGTACGTTTCAAAGTGATTTAATTTTTTGATATTTATGGAAGAGAATAAAAAACTTGTGGTTAAGTTGTAGTCATTACCAATCCTAGTGTGAAATGGGAGTAGATAGTGATGGATTTTGTTATAGGTCTCCTAATAATTGTTCGGAAACACAATTTCTTATTGGTGATAGTGGATTGACATTCTAATTCATCATACGTCATCCATATTGTTGAAACTCATATGATAGAGGATTTGTCCAAATTCAATATGAAAAAAGTATTAAAGAGACAAGAAGTAAAATTTTAGATGGTCTAAAACAGTGATTATAGTTTTACATCTCGTTTCAAGAATTATATTCCAAAAGACCAGGGGATGTTGTAGATTATGAGTACAGTGTATCAACCTCAGATGGATGGCCAAACCAAACAGACTATACATACGTTTGATGAAATTTTTTAAACATGTGTAATGGATTTTGGTGGATCATGGGAACATCATTCTCCATTAGTGGAGTTATCATATATCAATATATATTAATCCTAGATACATACGGCTCTTTTTGAAGAATTGTATCAGTGCCTTATCATTCACCATAGTGTTGGGTGGAAACAGCTCAGACATCCCTAGTTGGGTCATACCATGTATAAAAAAAAGAATTTTCACTTGATCATAAAGAGGATGAAGACAGATCAGAATCATCAATATCTTATGAGGATCATCACCGAAGACCATTTTCATTTGATACGGTTGATCATGTATTCTTAAGGATATATCTATGCCTTGGACATTGTCATTTTAGGAATCATGTAAAGATATCTCCGAGATACATTGACCTTTTCATGATACTGGAATGGGTTGGATCATTGAAATATTAGTTAGCATTTGGACCACTGTTCAATTTGGTAGATAACTTGTTTCATGAAACTCATTTGATAAATTACTAGCCTAATCCAGACCTTGTGATCAGATAGGGACACCTTCCACAAAAGGCAGATGATTCATCTGTATGTATCCCAGTGCAAATTTTTGAAAGGAAAGAGAAATTCATGACTGAAAATAATCTTCTACCTAGTTCAATTTTTTAGAAAGATTGTCGTATTCATTAAGATACATGGGAACACGAGAAGGAAATGAAAGAGAAATGTCCAGAACACTTTCAGGGCAATGATGGTAATATACTTTTGGATGATGGAAATAACAATGATGGAGAGAATATAGTACCCATGATTTCTGGTACATAACCCTTTATTTAGGATTTTCATGTATTTTATTTATAAAGGTGAAGAATGTAAGAGATTATGGAAAATTAAAAGATTTTTGGGGGATAAAGTAGATAAGTATGGGCATCACACAACTTGTCTAAACCATGTGAAATCCTAGTAGAAAACAAGCAGAGTTGAAGATGATTGAAAGTACCTTCGGCATGGTTGGTTCACTATTAGGGAGACCATGAGATGAGGTCGTGTGATGGTATTTCTAGGTAGTATCTAATGCATGGTTAGCGCATGGTTTGCCTAACTGGGTGACTATACCATGCGCAGGGAAAATGCTAGATCCTAAAAGGTTTATCTAACATGTTTTTGACTCGATAGGCACTGTGTTTTCACTAAAAGGAACCCAAAATAATATTCATCTATTCTAATGACTTAATAACCACTCCCATGAGAATTTTAATTGATCAAGTGAATTTCTTGGGCAATTACAATCCCAATTCTTACGGTATGTCATTTTTCTTCATTGTTCTAGTTCTTCTTCCTTAGATCTAATTCACCCCTCTTATTGGTTTCATAGATCTACACCCGTTGTGTTTAGATATAATATTATATTTTCCAAATAAGTTGAAATTTGGTCTCGATCAGGATAGGATGTCAGATCTATGGTGGTTTAATGGATTGTATACTAAGTTTCTTGAGTGTTCTTTATCCATTTCCCCCTAAAACGATCAGGGTAGGTGGCTTCACTCCCATCTCTACATAGAAGAACTAAATGGAACACATTAAAATTGAATTTCCATTGTTGAATTGATTGTTAATTGACTGCATAGAAATTTTTTGAATCCCTCTTTAGTTACGTTTTGTTAAATTGATAAAATCATGAAAATTGGTATTCTTGAATAATGTGCTACGATTCTAGAAATTAAAATTAATATTTTAAAAAAGGATTGTTTACCAATTATGTTCAATTAATATGATTAAAGGATTCTAAATGAAATTAATGATTTTATATAAATGGAATGGGTGATTAGAAGTGGGTTTTTTAATGGTTTTAAATAAAATAATGGTTCTATATATAATCAGTTTTGTGTGATTCCATGAATGATGGGACTTAAATAATTGATGTGTACCAGTGGGTCACAAGGTATGTGACCGTAAAATAGGATTGTGTATTAGTCGAACCCTTGGTAATTGGATGAGAGACCACTCATCGGTACTTAACTTTCAAACATGCATGGATGTGTGTGTTGGTTGTGAACCATGGATGATGTTGATAGATGGTTTTAAATCCTTGATTGGTGGTTTTTCTGGAAATATATCATTCTCGAAAGATGGATAAATTAGTGTTTGTTTCTATTTGGTTATAAATGGTTTCCAAACATGTTAATATTTATTTTTAAATTATTTTATAAAAATTATTATATAAAATGCATTATATAAATGTTTGCATCCATTATATCATTTTTGTGTGAGTAAGGATTTCATTGGGGAAAGCCTATTGAGTTTTATACTCAAACCCACTTTAGAACATGGATTATTCCGGAGATGTTATCTTCCATGACATGGGAAAGCGTAACATATCACTTGTCTTTAGAACCATAACATGATACTTTGTCTTTTTTGTTATTAGAGCATGGATCTTATGAAGGATAGACTATTGTTATCTTCCCGGAGATTATTAGTTTTTATTCAACAAATTACATTGATATTGGTTTGGATTTCACTGTAGGATACTTTGGATTCATTGTTATAAATAAAATAGTTGTGTTTTCTTTTTTATATCCTTAATCATATACTTGTTTTTTGTAATGTGTAATGGCATTGTGGTTTATTTCATAAATGTTAAATCTTACCCTATATTCATTGTGACCCTTCAGCATTTATTAACAATATTTGGCGCCTTTGGGATATCGCATAATACCTAGTAATTATTCATTATATTCTATGTCCAATGTGAATAAGTGGGTCATTACATATTGACAAACTTATGAAAATATATGGATGAATTCATTAGTTACAAATTATATAGAAATGAATTTAAGAAAAAATTTCATATAAATGGAATATTTTTATAGACAAAAATATTTTATGATTATTAATTTAGTTTATCATTATATTTTAAATTTAAATAAATTATGGTAGTTATATTAATGTAATATATATTTTTATATTAATAAAAATAAATTTAAAATTAATCTAATATATTTGATAGGAATAATATATAATCAAACCCAAAATTACCTATAAAAACATTATTTTTATAAAGGAATTTTACCACCTTTTAATGTAACACATATTTAATTTAGGATTATGAAAAATTTATAAATTTAATATGACAAAATAATCATAGTTTTTGATATATAAAAACAAAAATTAAGTTACAGTAATTTTTTGGTATTTTTCTGAATAATTTCACTTTTTTCGGAATAGTGAAAATTAGTTATTTTTATTTCAAAACATCATTTTAAAATAATTTCCGTATAAGGATAAATAATATCCTTGAATTTTTATAATGTGAAATTATATAATTTATGAATTTATTAATACATCTTAGCATATTAGATTCAATTTCACATAGACATTCTATATGATGACATAACAAGCATTTGATTGTTTTTACATTAAAACCCCATACTATTATCCCATTAGGGAGATTTTTTTTATATTAATTTCAACCAAATATTTGATTGGAATTATGAAAAATGGATTCCATGTTTTGAATAATCATAATTTATAATTTATAGTATGGTCATATAAGTTTTTGCCAAAAAAAATTGTGAATATGATGAAAATTAATTAGAGCGATTAAGAAGAAAATTAGTTAATCCAAGGACCAAACCATGAAAATATGTCCCCAAATACCTTATACACATCTACAAAATCCACTGGATGGTATTATGTATAACATATCCTCTCTATTATAAAATTTGGTTCATTTTTTGAGATATTTTTTCTTGAAAAACCTATGGGGAATTCTCTTTTCATAAATTTAAATGAATTGCAATCCACCCCCACAATCAAAAGGCACTCAAGGAATACTATTGGTGCAATCAAATAAGAGTTACCCAAAGAAGAAGTAACTTATTTCATCAAGCTCTTTTCTTATTTATATTATACATCTGTTAAAATATTCTATTTCCAATATTATATTCAAACATTTTTTTATTAAATATACAAATATTTTTTATGTAAAATATTTAACCTGCACTCACTCACATATCCATATAATAGGTAACAAACATTCCAATAATGTATAAGGTGGACTACCACCTCACAAAATGACGATTATTCATTTTTCCATTACCACCTCCCATTGTGGTAATTGACATGAAATCTATATATAATATATATTTTCTTTATATTTTCTTTAGTATTATTTAAATTTTAAATAACACATACAATTATAATATATATTTTGTGAAAATACAAAAACATGGATTGTTGACAAGTGGATTACCGCATCTTCAAAGCGATGTGATTTGTTCAAACTGTACATGGAATATATAATGGATGGTTTTACTAAAAATATATTCTATATATAAAATCACCTCAAATATTTTAGTTATAATATACATATATATATTTTACATTTATTTATTTAAATAGGGCAATCAAATGAAAGTAGTGTTCAGTCATACATACGATATATTGTATGCATTAACGTTGCATTTCTTTACATATCTCTAAATATTATGGATTAAAAAATACATATATATATATATGGAATATATATGATATTTAATTTATATTTTAAATTCCTGATATTAACAATTATTATCTATATAATAGAACCATCAAATATCTAGTCAATAAATACTCAAAAAACATGTCAATTAGAACACGAAATAGTGAGAATAATATATGTTTATTATCAAACGGTTAATACTATATTTCAATTTTAAAATATATGATATAATTAAAATTTCTATTTCTTCTGTATAAGTTATTAAAATATTTAAACCATTATTTAGAAGGTTAATGACAACACAAAATAGAGGAAGGATATGGTTTGAGATTCACATCTTACTTTTATTTTTGTGTGGCATAAACATTTATCAAAACTTATTTTTTGTGTGGTGTATATTCTACCACTATTGATATATTATATCATTAATCTATTAATATTCATAGTATTTGTTATTTTAATATTAATTATCTTATCCAAGGGGTTTTAACTTGAAAATTTCCAAGCGATAAATGTTATCTTTACGATAACACTTTCTTTTATCATTGTTTACGTTCAATTGAAACAATCACATCCTTATGATAATTTTTATGGTACATTATTATTGTCTCAAATATACTAATTCTTATGTAATGGGTATTATTTTCTCATAATACGTATACCATTTTCACATAAGGTGTTTACACTTATATTAATGTCATTATATGGGGTAGTATTTATAAATTTTTATCTTTTATTGAATAAAGATAATTGATTATAAACACTTTTCTTAAATTAAATAGATTACTTGATATATGAATAATGATATGAAGTGGTATGATATGGGTAGGTCTCATTTAAACATATCCAATCCACACACTATTAGTCCAATGAGATAAATTAGTTGGACGAATTAGAAGGGTTTTTACAAAATATGCTCAAACATCTTAAAAATGGTCTTGATGGTAAAGGTATCAGGTACCTATGAAACATAGAGAATAATAATTAAAAAATTACTACATATATACTCTTTTTAATTAATCAATTATATTTTTTATTTGATATATTGATGGAGAAATTCTATACTATTCTTTATTTATTAAATTATAGGTGTTTCTGTTTTATACCATTCCATATTGATCATGCATTGTCCAGTTATTTGAATGGAATGAGTTATTGGTTATTTACCATTCAACGATCATGTATACTGGTCAATTCATTATTTTATTCTAAAATAATTACCCTTACTGTGAATTTTAGCTCACCCTTATTATGATTCATTTCCTCATGTTGTGAAGAATTTTACTTCAAATGAGTTTTAAGAATGTTGTTTATTTCATTTTATTATGTGTCATGATTTCATTACACTTTATTATTGGTATAATGTATGTAATATTGTTCTCCAAAACTATGAAACCTTTCGGTTACATTAGATTTTCATCATGAAACTATGCAAATGTGACAATGTCAATAACCAACTCAGTGCTTTAGGGGTAAGGGCGTTACCGTGATGGAACTGAACTGTGACTATTATTATGTCTTGAAAAGTTTAATACATTCTATATATTTATCACCCATGTTAAAAATAGGTAAGGTTGATAATAATGAACATAATAAATGTATTTTTTGGAGTAAAATATAGTTCTAATTATTTTAATTTTTATTATTAGAAATTGGATCACTTTCCCATATTTTGGTTAAGCTTTAATGGATAAAAAAATTCACATGGCCTTGATTGTTTTTAATTTTTAATTCCAAATTTAGGGCCCTTGAAATTATAATTATTAACACTAAAGAGGATATCTATAGTTGATTCCTTTTTTGAGAAACAAGTTCATGTTGTGAACTATGATATATTAATATATATGTATAAAAGAACCCCAATAGTTCATGAATTCAAGATAAATCACATAAATTCAACCTTGTTATATAATTTTGCTTTAAAATATTTTTTATCACTCCCATATGTCCTACATAATATATTTTTAATTGATTTTTTATACCAAAAATTATACATTTTTTTAATCGTTGATCTGAGAGGAAAAAAATTCTCAAGATGCACACCCTACCATGTTATAAGATTCTCTAGAAATGAATTCAAATTTGATAGAATATAGAATAATATACTAGAGTTATTAATTGGGGAATATGTTTTTCATATCATTGATTAATGATATTGTTTAAATATTATAATCATATTTTTTTTAGGTTTGATAATATTGGGTAATTATAATTTAGGATTATTAGTTTTTTTAGTCTTCATAACCCATAATGATTGTTCATTTGTCAAATGTTTCCATTACTAAG
This sequence comes from Viscum album, assembly GCA_963277665.1. Taxonomy (NCBI): domain Eukaryota; kingdom Viridiplantae; phylum Streptophyta; class Magnoliopsida; order Santalales; family Viscaceae; genus Viscum; species Viscum album. The sequence continues at coordinate 1,649,208,470 of OY728133.1, forward strand.
ACATTGTTGAACCAATAGTTCCAATTATATATGAAGTATATATATTGAGTAATACTAGAAAATGTATTTCATTTATTATCATCATAGAATCAATTCAGAACTGAAAAATCAATTTTAAAATGATTTAGGGATTATATTATTAATTTCAAAATACTCATATATAAAATTTATTTTCTTCATTCAATTACCCCATCGATTACACATATGAGATTTGATAATAAGATCCACATTATAATCTCATATTTCCCATTAAACACAACTATTTAATATCAAATGAATTTCATTGATTCATGTTTGAAGGAGAGAAATATCATGCAAGAATGTGATGATTTACATTGAATATTATGTGTGAGAGTGATTCTATTTGTTTTGGATGTTTCATATTTAATTATAATACCTTTCAATTAATGAAATAAATTAAAAGGGGATGTAATGGTTTTTCTGTTATGTATTAAAAATAACCATATTAAAGAAAATTATTTTCCTATAACTATTAAATTTATATTCATGTAGAGATCAATAGGTTCAAGATGATAGATCTGTGAAAACCTTATGTATAAATATAAAAAAACAATTCAATAAATTTAAAATAAAATAGGGGGAATATTTTCATCGAACAATATTTAATTAAGACTATTTCCTTGATTTGTTGTAATAACAATATTTCATATTATAGAGGATTTTTCATTAAAATTTTCATTGATTATAATGAAATATAATATTGAGATAACCCCTCCTTTTGATTTTTATTGAATCAATGGCCCCAAACCAAATCTCTCAAATTTAATAGAACCAAATTCCAATATACACAGGACTATTTAGAACAATTATCATTATGTGGATGAGATGGTTGATTTCATTCAAAACTATTTTAATAGACATGTACATGACTTATGAGCATAACACTATTAATTTTTATATTTGTTAATTATTGAAAAAGATTAATGTGATTTAGATCATTAGGTATATTATCATTGATTATGAATTTAATAATATGAATAGAAAAGAGAAGAGTCTATGTTAATTTCACGTTGAAAAACTAAAAAACTTGTTAACTTGATTATATTAAATGAATAGATTTATAATTTCACATATAAAATAATTCATCAGTTTTCTCCCATTATATATCACATGATTTTTTTAACACTACAATTTAAATCATGGAAGTGTTAGTATCTCTAATAATAAGTTGTGATTTCATTATTGTGGAAATTAATAGAATATTTTGTTGGGGGATTTATTTTTACAAATAAAGAATTGATTTTTTATTGTTCAGATTAAATAAATTGGTATTTAATTATTAATTTCCGCATCAATTATATTTACATTATTTGTTTCAAAAATAATGTTTTTAAATTTTTTTCAAAAAATAAAATAAAATGTAATTTTTTGTTTATGTTTTTAAGATGGTTTTTTTTTATTTTTGATTTTGCGATTATTAAAATGGTAATTTTTATAATTATGCTAAATGGACATTAGAAATAAAATAGAAATGGATTTAATGATCCTTCAATTATAGAAAACAACATGGACACCAAAAAGGAATGCCAACTAAAAATATAGGAAATCCATAGACAAACATAGTGTAGGAGAGGCGCATCTCATCCATGATATAGGAAAAAGGGTACCTGAGAATGCACAGAAATCATAGTAAATATCCTCCAACTGGGGATAATCATAGATGGTCATAAATGACCACTGATGCAAATTAAAAAATCATCCAAACTGTAATTTCCTCAATTAATTTTATATAGTAGTTCCTTGTGTTCTGGATTTGCAATTCTATAATAAAAATATATGTATTTTTTACCAACTACCGAAGGAGTGCCGACATCACCCAACCTCAAACATATATCATATGTAACTGCATCATCTCCAAACTACATTTACCATAAATCTGTCACCAACAAACACAAGGATTTTCATTGATAAGATCACGATTAGGCACCACATCACTATAAAGATGAGAAACCATGTGGGAAATCAACTGCATCATATGAGAGTCATTGTGAGGTTGAGTTGCTGATACAAAACCAATTTTGGTCTATAAGTGATCCATCTTCAAGAATGATGTTTTGGTGTCAAATTTAACATCTTCAATATCCTTTAAAAATTATTAATTTATCAATATAATGATTTAGATAAAGTATGAGGAATGTTTCCTTCCAATATTTATAATTCAAAACATAAACCAATAAAAAAATAATTGTGTAATTCAGGAATCACAAGATTCATGCCCCAAACATACAATATGGCCATGTTTAATAGTGAAAATAATTATAATATAATGAGAAATGAAGAAGACTTTTTAAAATGTCAAGCTTTATATTTAGCACTAAATTAACAGATTTTTTTCATAGCTCAGTTGTTTCAATGAATTTTTTTAGGAGGGCTTAATCCTATAATAAGGGTATTCTATTAACTTGGGATCTAAATCCAATTATTTCTACTAAAATTCAACCCAATACCTGATGTTGGTGTATTTTTCGTTGTTAATTATAATTTATGCCCCCTCAATATTATCATGAGGTACCAGTTTACATGTTCTATGTGATATAGTTAAGAATTAATTTGTATAGTAGAGTTAATATATTCGATTAGCTCATGTACTAGGTCAATGTAAATGCACATTATTTCATTACCAATTATTTTTGTGAACCACATCCACTAAAACATGAATTAAAACCTAATATTTAATAAATAATCTTACTACCTAAGAATGGTTTATGAAAGTTACATTACATTTCATTAATTAAATATATAAAAGTTATTATGTGAACTATTTCCTTATTAAATCCATGGATATGGCAATATATATGGTGAATTACTTTATTATGGATGAAAAACTAAGGAATATAGTTCTATAAGACTCAAAATGATAGGGATCATGTATATGTAATTTTATTTTCATAATTCAATAAAAAATAGCCATATTTACTAAACTTATTTTGATTTCTACAAACTGACTCTCCACATCCAAATTCATCACACCTTCTTTCATTCAAATTGATATAATAAATATCTTTTTCCACAATCATAGGGGTATTTCCCTGATATCAACGTATAATTTAATACATTTATATGTATAAATAGTTTTTGAATCATATAAATTATTAACTTTTATTATCCCTATAGGAAATAGTGATGTGTTCTAGAGTAAACACAATGATTTCCTGCACCTTAATAGATTTTAATCTGGTTTTTTGGATCGTTTTTTTATAAAAATTTTAGATTATTGTTTCCATTCATTATTTTGATGATACCAATTTAAAAATGAGTCATTTTCTTCTTCTCTCATAATTTTAAAAAAAAATTAATGAGTTGTTGGACATAAATTTATTCTCCATGATATTTGAGACTCATGCTCCATTATTATGTTAGGGAGTTTTCATAGTTTTTTAATGGATTTGGGATTTATATCCATTATTATTGTGAAATGACATGTTGATTGTTGGGTTATTATATATAAATATCATGATTTTTTTTCAACCGCCCCACCATAAAATTTTGGGACTTACTGTATTATTCTCTACATTCTTCCACTTTAACTCTTCACATTATAGGAATAATATGTTCCAGGGTGGGGATAAGTGTTAAAAATATAATTTACTATTTTATGGTTTTATTATTATTATTGTGGTTAATTTGAAACACTCGCTACTTTTTATTTTTATTTTCTATTTTTAGGATTCTATGTGGAGTTTATTTGGATGTCTATAGTAGGCCAGAACATGGTACTAAGTGACCACATAATTAATCTCATGAAGTATAGTTCATTTCACTGTTAGACATACTTTTATTCTGTATAGGAACTATTTCAAGATGATTCATATGGTTTAGTGATATATTTTGCAACTAAATAAGAGGGAATTAGTCATTGAGGATTTTTTGGTAATGAGGAGTTGTACCATAACTATTTTGGAGTACAACTTCATCTAGGGAAAACAACCAATGGAGACTATGTAATGAAGTTATAAATCCCAATAATGGTATATTTTTTATGATGGGTTTGGTTCATGATGCAATTTTTCATTATTATTTTTGAGGGATCTACACAATAGTGTGTCTAGTAATATTTATTTGCATCATACTAATGAACTGAGACAACCATGATTGAATTTTCCTATTATTAATAATTTAAACAAATAATATATAATTGTTTTGTTCACATACATCAATTATACTCCAATTATTTTTCATTGCATGATAAAATGGGATCACTCTACCCTCCGTCCATTTTTTTGTGCCTCGTCCTCATTGATTTTAAGAGGCATTGCTGGTGAGTTTCTCTCCTTTCTTACAATCTATATGCCTTTCTACATATCCCCCATAATTTTCTTCCACCCATGTCCCCAAAATACTAATTAATCATATTTCATTTTCTTATAGGGGCCTAACTAAAGGTATCTGGTTGGTGATTCATTTTATGGGTAATGGTTTTTTTTGTTTGGGCATTATCCATCAAAGGCAATGTGATTTGACTTGAATCATGTATAAAAGTGGTTGGTGATTTTATGCATATTCATTTATTGCAAATGAATATAAATTCCAAATAATTCAATGTTCATTAATTAAGAAAATTTTCACATATGTATTTCATATAATTAATTTTTCAAATTGCAGAAAAACATTGTATTTTTGCTATTTATGAGATTTCATGAATTTTTTAGACTTAAATGATTAGACACGCACAGTGATTTAGAAATTTATATTATGGTTTTTAACATATATTAGAGGTTAACAGAGAAGATTTATATTAGTTATGATTTTTAATATATTTAACCCATGAATATGGGTGCATTAAAAACATTGATATTTTTTATTTTAAATAGACTAATTTTGGAATAGACTGATGGTCTGAAAGTAATATTTTCCTCATAAATTTCAATGAACACTGGGAATTTTTTTACTTATTTAATAACTTCGACATCTACAACATGGTTTAAATAGATTACATAGTGTGTGTACCAAATATTTTTTATGTATAATGTTCACTAAAACATTTATTAATTTAATAATTAGAATTTTGATAAAAAACATATTGTATTTATGTCGAAATAAATTCAATTTTTGACCCCTCCCCAACTTCATTGTTTCATATTTCACCTATTTAAAATATATAAATTTATTTTTACCTGATTTTTATCCATGGATGTTAATAGGGAATGTTTTTTTAGATTTATTAGGGGTGAGATGATATTTCGTTCAAAATATACCAAATTGACACATGTATTATCATATGCCTCTTTGATTGATTAGCTTATTTGTTTGATGTCACCATGTCCTATGATACGTGATGTGATTGGTATAAATGAAAAACCTAGAAAGTATTATATACTAACAAGGTTATGGTTCCAAGTCATACATAGGGACCTAATGGGATATATTTCGAGGTCCCGTTGTAGTAGTGTACTCTACTGTAATATTATAACCTGGAGAGTCTGATGGGAATACCAAAGGATTGGATATATTTTTTTTACCAGATTAGAGTTTCATTCCCAAGTTCTAGTCCATATTACATGATTCATAGTTTGATTCCCTTGACACTATGTCATGAGCATGAAAATAGGTATGGAATTCCCCTCACATATTATATTTTATCCCTTATTACCCATATGGGTCTATGGAAAACATATTCTACAACAATTATTATATATTTATATTCCAATTATATGATGGTTCCAAAATAATTATGATCCCCTCTTTTCGTTGTATGGTGTAATGTTTTAAAACATGTTTTGAAAACAGTTTCTATGGAATTTTTCAATGAATGTAAGGGTCTTGTTTTATAAAATTTGATTTCAAAATCATGAAAATAAATAATATGACATTAATTTTAGATTTTGTATAACACCACTAGTGTGACATGAAATGGATTTTTAAGAGGCCATACTGATAATCTAGTTTTATTTCAATGGTTTCAGAATCTTATTTTGAGAACTATAATTATATTTTTTGTAAAAGAGGGTTTATCCTCACGGTTTTATAAATAAATATATATCTACATTATTATTATATTATATTAATTTATATTAAAAAACCAATAATTTCATAAATTATATTCAATCCTAAATTATGGAAATATTTTATTAAATGATTTTCATATACAATGCTCTGGTATAATACATTATTAGTTTTTCTGATATATATTATATAAACTATTGTTCATGTGTGAAACTATTAACAATTATAAATCCTCTAGTAGGAGAATAGATTTTTTGATCAGATTCATCTAGTAATGGATGGTTTGATATGCAGTGAGTGACTAGGGGTTATAAGGATTAGTGTCTTATATTTATGGATTCAATTTTAGATTTATATTTATTAGATAATATGAAATTGAATAATATTTATTTCTTTATTTTCAAGATTATTTTTTATTCAATGTGTTTTAGATTTTTATAATTTCTTATTCCTTGTTTATATAGAAACATCATTTTTATATTTATTTTTATTTCATCGATTCCCAATAGAGGGATGGGTAATTCATGATTATTAGTATTTCTAGCTACTAGTTTGTTATTATTATTTGTGTGTGACACTATTAAAATATGTGTGTTCATGAGATCCATGAACCAGTTTCTAGCACAAGGGTATTGAAAACATCATTTGGGCTGAGTGGTGAGATAGGCCAGAAGACATGCTGGGTAATTCAAGTCCAGTTAATTAATGCAATGTATCTGACATATAGTCATTGTTCACCATATAATGTATTCTCTAAGAAACACACTATTTTAGTTGGGATTTTATTTCTAGTAATGTATTTACTACCATCTTATATGTGGTTTAAATTATGATTGGTCAATATAGTGTTTCAATAGTGATGTGATTAATAGACATGATCAGAGATTGGAGTTTATAACTAATAAAAATTATTGGGTTCTATTGGGAATAATATCTCACTTGTGATTAGCATGAGACATATTCAAGGGAGGCTTCATCATTCATTGATGATTAGGAACCCTAGTTAGGAAATACAAGATCTATAATATTCCAGAACAATGTGTATTAGATGATGATAACAGTGGGAAGAGTCCATGGTGTGTCACATGCCTCCTTACTTTTATTTCTTTTTTTTATATTGGGTAAAATTATAGGGTAACTAAAATAATATGATTATATTAATCCTAAATGTTTTTATTATGCATATGATTAATATTATTCTATGTTGTTAATATAGTCAGTGAAAATCATCCATATATTGTTTATATTTTGTATGTGTAGTATGATTCATTAAATAAAATATTATTCTAATTTAAATATTTTATATTGTAAAATTATAATAGTATTATATGATAATATGATCTATATTATGTGATACAATATTTTAGAGTTTTTTAGTAGTATACTTTTACGTAATTATCATTGGATAACATGACACAATAATTTTGATGATAATGGATTCCCATTAGATCGATAATTTATTTTATGGAAAACCTGAGGCATTTATTGTCTCATGTGATGATTTATAAAAATAAATTTTATTCCACATATATACACCAATGGATACTTGAGATTTAGAGTTTCTCCCTCTTCAAAAGGTGCTCCTGTGTGAGTGGGAGATTTATGTATGGTTTTTTAAATTCATTTATTAATCTGCTGATCACGATTTGTATAAGAAAGAAATAAATGAACCATTTAATAAGAGACTAAGCCTCTTGATATATTATTCGGATACCCCATTTATAGTTTCAATTTTTTTGGTATAGGAAATGATCTTTTTCTACAAACATTGTTGTAAGATTCCATAACGTGATCCTCAATAAGGTAATAGATGTTGATTTGAGTAATTGAATTAACTTCATGCCTTAATGATATTATTATGCAACATTCTTGTTTCACATGAGTGTTTACAAACATTTAGATATATATCCATGAAAAATATTTATTGATATAGGGAGATTGTGGTGACACATGAATTTAGGGTTATTGCCATATATTTCATGCATTTCATAGTGAATGGGTGCAAGATCCAAAATTACATTTTTAGGTCCTTTTAGGCATATGATTCCTTATTAATAATCATATAAGGTACTAAATGCTATATATTATGGTATAATTTTATTTTCATTTTTGTGACTTCTCATGAAGATAGAAAAGATAATGAATCAGAATTTATCATCATTTTATTAATATTACTTTTTTGTATAATGGCCATTTATGTTTACTAAAAGAGAATTCCATTAAAATAATTAGAAAAAAAATAGAATCTAAATATGATTAATGCTACAAAAATGGGTCTCAAATTTTCCCTCAAGATGTTTTATTCATAATGTGAAATGGGTACACTATCATACTCTTTAGAAATAACTACATAGCTTTCTGATGACATACTCTTCCTAGATTAATTTGACAAGTTCATAAAATCTATTGTTGATAATTGGGGTCCCCATTATCAATCTATGTCATTAAATGGGGATATAATAAGATGTAAATGGTGGAATATTTCATTCTAGTTGTTCGTCAAACATTGTACTAAAAATTTAGACTCATCAATGGTGGCCTTTTGAGAACCTTGTAAAATGATCAATATATTTGACAAAATTTACTAGAATTACGTACATGATTTTCACTGAAATTTGTCCAAGAATGTGTATTTCATTCATTATAATGTATCATTGATTTTTGATCATTATTCCAATAAAACATATTTGGATTTCATTTGAAGAGAACTATGAGAGAGGGGTCGATAGGGGGAAGACCAAGATGGGGGGTACAATTAAAAATAATGTATATTCACAAACTATAATATTTAAAATATATAGGTAACATGGGTAAAATTGATAGTATTATGAAATTTTAAAATATTAATTTATCTTGTGACATATACTGTGAGCCTCTTATTCTTATCTACTTACATGATATAATAAATATTGTGCCTCTTGAGATATTACATTCACTTAATCAGATAAGCCTATATAATTTATATTGTCACATGAACATAACTAAATCACTCAATCACATGATTATTAATACGTATACCACCCTCATGAAATCTATATATGGAAAATTCAATTGGATTCCATGTCATTTCAATATTATTCATCATCTGTCATCACCAACTAGTACATATGGGATGATGTTATAAAATGAGAATATTTTTTCATGGAAGCATCAACACATTTCTAACATGAACATATTTATCTTGTACCACAACCCACATATAGGAATTTTGAACCTATGTAAACCATGTGACATGAATTCATCAAACTCGTATAATTGGATAATAACTACTAGTAATCTCGGGAAATAAACTCAAGAAAAATCTTATAATGAATCCTTGTATAGTATGAATGCGATATCAAAATATCATATTTCTCACATTGAGAATGATAAAAATGTTCTTATAGAATATAATCTTTCATCGTGATGATTATCATGATTAGGAATCCTCATCCACTTCTTCATTGTATGACATTAAATGGGATGAAAACATAACTACATAGACTATGATTCATATTTAAAAAGGATACAAAAGACACCTCTTCACATATTTACCAATATATAAATAGCCAATAAAAAAATTAAATCATATATCATCATATAAATTATTCCATACGACAACATCCCTATAGATTCTATTTACACATAAAATTGATATCAAAAGATACCATAATATAATATCCTAATTCTCACATATCCAAATAAAATAAAGGAGAACATGATTCTTATAGTATAGTCATGTCCTCTTCAAATCCCATTAAAAAACATATCATTAGTCTGTATTAACCATGAGAAACAATAGGAATCCTTAGAATTTCATTCTTATTTTTTGATGATACCTAGTATTCAACTCATAAACTTGAATCCCATAACCAATATAAAATTTTTATTACAAAAAACATATCATATCCTATTTTTCATGAAGTTAGATTCATAAAAAAAAACATTCCCCTTACCCATTACACCAATATTCACTCCCTTATGTGACAATCTACAACACCATATCTTACGTATGGGATTTAATTACAATGTTATTTTGATTGATAAAATTTACACATTGATATATTTGGATTATAATAGATGATCCCAAATGATTTATAGAATTCAACATTAATGATTGGTCTTGATGATAATGAATTACACTCCAACATCCCAATTTCAATATCCCATTAGTATTCACATTCTGATATGTTCTAGACTACTAAAACATTGCCTAATAAGCATCATCCAACCTTTTATGTTTTGATTTTTTCTAAAAGGATTTGTAGGAAGCCTTATATTAATCATTACCCAAACTCTAAGAAAAAAGATGCATACCTATTGTTGTTAGACTCAATGATCCAATATCGAAATAAATTAAAATATTTACCCAATGATGTATAATAAAAACTATTTAGTTGTATTCCCATACATGATAATTCATTTTCATGAAAATGAAAATAGTATTAAAATCCTAACTACATATCATTCAATAATACATTATAAATCAACAAGAGAGACTTTGTGTAGGAAATAATTCCAATATTAAATGGAATGGATGTTCCAATCCTCTCAATTCCTTGGATTGATGCATGATAAAGGAGTAACTAAAATTTTCTAGAGATTTTCTTCATTAAAAATTTAATATCATGTAGTAAAAATAATTCTAAAATATCATATTTTTTCTCAGAATAGGCTAAAATATTCATGAATCATACAATAAAAAAAATTATTGTTAAATTACATATTATTGAAGTAATTTTGTAATGAAAACATAAATATAATCACATTTAACATAAAAATGTTACAAAAAAATGTTGAACCAATTATGAGTATTACAATCATGAAAATGTATGATTATGAAAATACATTCAAAATTTGTGGTATGATAATATTACCCTTTTGTATAAACATTTTAATGAAACATATTTAATAAAATGGAGAACATAAAATAAATAGTATAATCATGAAAATTTCCATTTTTTTAATCCATTCAAAATATGTAATTTAAGAATATTAACTTCATAGGATTTTCATTTCCTTACATATCTATGAAACAATTATTATAAACTCAATGTTAATCTTATAATAATAGAAATAACTGATTATGGTAAAATTATCATATACTATATGTAGCTGGCTAATATAGATATCCAATAACTAACATTTGGTGTTTTAGATATGTTTATTCTTATTTATAATTTTGAATTTTCCATGGGTAAACAAGTCACATGAATACCCATAAATATAAGATAAACATAATTATTAAATGAATTCCTCTCTCATTATACCACCACATATAAGGTTATAGCACCATCTACTAGGTGAACACTTTAACCTACACTGCACATCCATTCATGGGTAACTAATTGTCTTGTTCGAGAATACAACATGAGTAAATCAATTTCTAGAGTAGATGTCTTATGTGAAAGTCTCTGCATCAATTTTAGTGATAATTAAACCCATCCATGGAATGTTATAGAAAATATTAGAGTCACCCATAACCTCCACCTATATTTCTGTTGTCTATCTTCAGAATATAAAATCCCAATATTATAATTTACATGTGATGTGAATAAAAAAATATAATTTCATACTTGTATTTGATCCAAATTCTCATTGGAAAACTGTTACATCATACAACCTTCCCCAGAACCTTGTAGTTTACATACAACTACATAATGATGAGATGATTATACAGTTAATATCTACAAATAAAAATCATAATTGAATTTCATTATGGAATCAATAAGGGTGGTGACCAGAGGAATAAAAGACATATGATAATTAATATATTCCTTATATGATATATATCCTAAAAATCAGAACATTTTACAATGATCCAAAAAATATTTTATTTTTTATTAAAGGAATTACTCATCAATAAATACTCTATGGGTACCAAATGACAACCCAAATAGCGAGTGATGAAAAACATAATAGGACACCAAAAATATTTCCTATAACAAGTCCTGAATAGAAATATAAAATTAATCACTATGTGTTATAACATGAGTGATGTTATAAAATTACAAAATATGTTGTCCAGTTTATCAAGGATCATAGTGATATACCAGCCACATCCTTAGGCTATCTATAAATCATGATAAATATCATGAATGGAATATTCCATATAAACATGCATAATTTCTACATGGTCTGGGTTCCAAGGTGTTCAAATATCTACAGAAACTATGTAAACTATGTAAACCAAGAGAATTAGATCAAAAGAGTAATAGTGTCTTATTCATATTGAATGGTCACATATTCAAGGAAACCCATATATAAGTAGTTGAAATGTTTGAGGAATATTGGATGTTCATCATATCAAATGAGTATTGATTTCAAAGTCATACTAATAAACCATTTAATCATGATAGATATGATAAAATTTATAGAAATATCCAAGGAATAGGTGAATGATATGAGTGCTAATTTATTTAGATAAAAGAGTCGAATTTTCCATGATATATCAACGATTCATCGAATGAAATGAGTATTAATGTCCATGGAATCCTATATTGTTACCATGTTGGATGGAATGGTATTTTCAAGAATGAAAAGTTTTTGTTTTACAAGTGTTGTATTTTGTTTTCGAAAGGATAAATATATTCAGTTTGTAATAGACTTTGTATTAATTAATATGCTTTTATTATTTTCATTTTAGATATATAGTATGTTTTTTGTATAACTTTTGATGAAAGTGTTATGAAGGAAAGTGTGTGTAATGACGTCTTCAATAATATTATATTTTTATTGAAATGAAGTATGTTTCTTGAAGAAAAGAATGTTACAAATATTTCCTTAGGGAATATAAGGATATTAAAGATGATCGATAAAAGGATAAAAAAATGATTGATATTTTTTGTGCTAAAAGCCTATGACAACTAATCTTTCTGGTTGGTGTTTCCAAATAATACTGTGAATGAATGTTTCTGCACCACATAAGAGGTCTGTGGATGGGTGAAGGAAAATTGGTAAAGGGTGACTTCTTCATTACAGATTTATGTGGACCGTGAAGTTTGTTTTGCAGACTAAATATAGAAAATAATTCATATATAGATCATTTTTTGTAGGTGTATTTTTTTGGCGCAATAAAAATAATTTTTTTATTATAGGCAGTGATCTTTTCATGGATGGAGTTGGCCATCACGATGGTAGAATGGAATTTTTTGGATAGTGGAGGGAAACCAGTGTGTAGGGGGAGTATAGTTCACGTTGAATCTATCCCACATCATAGTTTTCATTAAATCATATTAGTATAATTTTTTGATCTATTTTCCTATATAAAGGACATGAATTGCATCAATAATAATGGCGCTTTTCATTATAAAGCATCTTATTTCCAAGGAATAATTTAGTTAATAATTAAGAGCTTGTAAAAGTGGATTCATTGAAGGAAATAGGTCCTGAGGTTTTTTTTAGGGTGGTGGATGTAGTTCATGGGGGATCAATTCCGTGAAAGACGTTTTCTATAGAGAGTGTTCGAGGAATTTGTTTTTGGGGATTTAAAACCCACAACCGAAAAGATTCTGTAATGTTTTGGAATCCCATAATGTAATGTTTTTCTATAGAGCAGGGGTGGTTCGAGAAGCATCAGCAGAATGTAGGGAATTTTACATCTAAAGAAAAAAATTCATTCTCTGTTAAACAAGGTTGTTTATGAGGCACTCACTCCATGTAGAGAAATTCAGATTTTGAAAGATATATGTTCTTTATGAATGAAGAAGTACAGTTCCCAGAGGACTCCAGGAATTTCATATCATCGTTTAGGTTATAGAGAAATGAATTTGGATTGAATGTTCAATTTTTTTGAAACCTGATAAAGAATAACTATAAAATTCATTTTCATAAATTTTTTTAAAATAATCTAACACACTATTAGATTATATTTAATGTGCATCATGTGTTCAAGGGGAATATCCTTCTTAGAGAATTCCACACAAAAGGATTGTTTTCTAAGAGATTTAGTGGTATTAGATTGTTTCCAAACAATTCCAAAAACATAGATACACTAGTTGATATGTGATCCTTTTAAATTATTATGTTTCTATAGATGTGTGTTTAAAATGTTTTCAGTAGAGAGTGAAGTCATTAATATGAGGTGATTTTTGATTCGTAATTAAGGAAACATAAAATAAAAAGATATCACTAATTCACCCCTTCCCCTCTCTGAGATACTTAAATCCTGACTAGGAAACATCATTATAGAAGGTCATGTATATCATGTATATCATTTCAATCATGAAAATCATGAAAATCAGATCCATGGGGAAAAAATATAAGGGATTCAAGTAATCTAGATCCTTATACTAGAAATTTTTATGGCATCCTAGTTTTCTAAATCATAATATTATACATATACATGGAATTCATAGTCCATTTCATTAAACTCTATATAAATAATTCATTATCCTTATGAAATTCATTAGTTAATCAATTTCATTTCACACATTCCATTTAATCCATTAAACTATGTTTAACTACATTTATTGGTGGCATAATACCTCACCATTAAAATCATTCAATTTATAAAATTGTTTCCACTAACAATGGAATGATCAGACTCACTAGAGAGATTGGTTAAAAAATGTTTTATATAATGGAACACCTTATGGGTGGCCTAGGTTGAGGTATATAACTTCCAACCATGTAAAATTAATATAATGAAAGCTATTGAGGTTTTAAATAATTTAATAAATCCATTTAGTTAATTTTGGACTATCTCCTATAAATTATAATATTATGAACAATCAAAAAAATCTATAAGAAAAATACATTTAGGTAAAAACATTAGACTACTTAAAATATGGTTGTAGAAAAACACTCATCTAGTATCACCTATAATCTCGATCTGAATCAAATAAAAATAGTGAAAGGAATGAATTCTCTAATAAAAGGTAATAAGATCTCATAAAAAAATATAATTTAATATAGAATTTAAAATGAAAAAATTTTCCTATGGAATGAGGTACTCATTAATAGCTGTCCAGCAAGCCTAATGGCATTCCGACAAATTTCAGATGGTGAAGAAGGAGTATAGCCTAGTATAGTCTTAAATATAGCTATTTGGTGAGAAAAGGGGTTTTTTTGATTTGAATGAAAATTAATGGAGGTGAGATACTTTTAAATGTACCCACAAAAAATAGAAAAAATGAATAAAAAATTAATGGAATCTTGAAATTTTCATTATGGTTGTCCAAACCATGGTGTAACCATGATGCTCTCACTTTCTAATATTACTATCCTGCACAGTTGTGGGAGAATAGTTTTTTCATACCTTTTTCTACCTGTGTTCCCTCCTCTGTCTAGGGTATATACCCCCCATAGTCTGCAACACATTGTTAAAAAATCTATCCACATCTGATGTGCTCCCCTCTAAAGAGGTCTTCATCACCCCACCAGACTTATTTAACCATGTGTGCTTAGTTTCACAGTTTCAACTAACCTCCTGGACATGTTGTTCCTCAAAATGTGTAGGACACACTGTCTGAAAATAAACTATACACCCTTGTACCCCCCCCCCCATTTCCACATTAAGATTGTATTAGTTGTCATAACTAAGGATTACTATTAAAATTAATATAAAATAATTATATTTGTACCTCAAATATGATATGGGTGCTTACAAAAATTCCTCATTAATGAATTTCCCTCCAATTTGGAGTAAATCATCATCTATGAAAATCAAAAACCGCTTAGAATATACATCATCGTCCCTCTTGATGGCCTCTTACTATACTCATTGATGCTTCCAAAGAACCCATACCTAAGTAACTAACTATCCTCAGAGAACATTATTGATATGATCAAATATATATATATATATATATATATATTGGATATTCCTTAAAAGACACATCTTCCTATAAATCAAACTCCCTGGGATAAAATATCATGATATCACAATTGTATTAGCGAATTTAAGATATTTGGATGACATTATGCAAGGTCTAGTCCAACTGAGGTAACTTAAATTGATAGGATATAGACCAGACCCTCCGTAGATTCTCTATGGTATCGAGGTAACATGGTCTTAGATTCCCTTGAGTCTGAATTTGTCTATTCCCTAAATTTATTGTAACTCAAAAGAAAAATCGACACCCCGACCTCATAATCATATTGGAGTTGATTGTAGTTGGCATATGACTACCTCCTTTCCTTAGAAATCATCATGTGCTTCTTGATTTGTTACACAGACATTGTAGTCTCTTTAATAATACATGGTCCATATAGGGATTCCCC
The DNA here is from genome assembly GCA_963277665.1 of Viscum album. Lineage (NCBI taxonomy): Eukaryota > Viridiplantae > Streptophyta > Magnoliopsida > Santalales > Viscaceae > Viscum > Viscum album. The sequence continues at coordinate 1,649,224,637 of OY728133.1, forward strand.
CTTCCATTAATCATCACCCTGGTGATCTTCATGGAAAATAATATATGGCTCATTTTTAGACATCAAAATGATATCCTAGAATCTTTTTTAAGAAAAATCATTGAGACGTTTATGTATCTACTAGTAACCCCAATTCGAGGGCACATTAACAATGAATTTCTTCTAAATCATGTACTGTGCAATTTGACATTCCATCAATTTGTGTGTGATAGGCCATTCTTAGAAGCACCAATGTTCCCAAGCCTTTCTGGATCCCTAGACAAAAACTCAATATGATACTACTGTCTCTGTCAGATATGATATATCATAGAGATCCATGATGGAATACTACCTCTCTAATGAAATTCCACCATATGTCACTAACTCAGTAAACTCTCAAATAGATAAGAAGCTGGTGACCATCATCAACCAGTCAGCATCTAATAATTTAATAACTTTTCCTCATGGAGATCTCTAAAAAACATTCATGAAATCCATAATTATATCATAACATTTCCACTCTGGAATAGACAACAACTAAAAGAGACATAATAATTTTTTATTATCATTCTTCATATAAGGATAGGTGGAACAATGAGTAATCAATCCAACTATCCATCATTTCATACTATGCCACCAAAATTGACAACCATAAACTTGATACATCTTGGTGAAGTTGGTATGCACTACCCAATATAAGGAATGAAATTCATACATCATATCAAATCAGATGTCCACTAAATCCATGACATTTATTTATATCCATATAATTTCTTCCTCTCTAGTGTTCCAATCAAGATTTCAGTCATCCCCCATAATGATATCCTAAAGGATTAATTCATCATAATATGATAGTTATGTCATCCTCACACTCACAAGAAAGGGGGTTGTTACAATAATGATGATACAAAAATTTTCATGTGAATATCATGAACCTCCAAGGGCATCTCTAACAAGGCCATAAGTTCCCACTCCCTACTATCCTCTGATACATGTTGTATCTGAGTCCTCGTGATCAGTACATTGGGGAAAACATTTCCAGTACCGAGCCTGGAAGAATGCTTGGTGTCAACAGAATTAAGGTACACAACCCACCATTTCTACGTATTCTTCAAATAATGTTGTGTGAATTTTATCTTGTTAAATTTATGGTCCATATACAAAAAATAATTCTCTCATAATAAATAATTCTTCCCAAAGCACAATCCATTTACAACAATTGCAAACTCGAGATTTGGGTTCGGTTGGTTCCTGACATGTGGTCTCAAATGATGGGATCCATATTTTAGAACTTTCTCCTCACACATCAGAAATACTCTCTATATGATACTTGATGCATCATAATATATTCTATAAATTCATTCCAACTCCAGAAGAATCATGATAGTTGTTTATTTAATTCTACATTTTATCTCCAGAAATAATGTCTTTTAGGATTCAAAAAATATAAATATCACACACTTAATAGTCATTACTATAATAGGTGTTTTAGGTCATGAGAAGTCTTATATGAAGTTACTATAATGACTATATAGCCCAAAAAAAACTTTATTTTTCAATGGAATTATTGGGATTCACCCATAAAACCACACCTATCTCTTTCTCTAATTGAATTAATACATATGTATGTAAATGAATTCCATCCATCATTAAGTTTCACTTCTTGAGAATATCATATAACTGATACTCAAACAGTGTATTCGACAAAACCGTAATAGGTTATTCATGGTCATGTAGAGTGTGAGAATACACCAAGATATTATCTACACACTCCATGCAAAAACAATATTTATCTATATTGAAACTCATTTCATTAGTTCCATGAAAACTATATATAGATGTGTTCATTAGACATAACAGCATGAACAAACACTCATGAAGACAATATTAGATTGGAAAATCTATACAATGTGTGTCTTATAGTCTAACATAAAGTAGATGATTAACTTATATAATAATAATTATTTGGGACACCATACCTACTCATAAATTGTCATGGAGTTCATTTATATAAAGAAAGAGATATAAGTTCTTAACTATAAAAAAATATCAAGCAATCAATAGATAATGGTATGGTTCCATATATCGTTTTAATAATAAGGACCAGTGTTCCCCACAAATAAGTACTAGGTAGGATAAACCCCAATTCCTTTAAATCCATAATGTTCAACTTGAGAACATGAATCTCAATAGTGATAATCATATAAAGAGGAATATATATTTGTGATGATCAAGGAACTATATTGTGAAATCACAACCTCTCTCTCAAGAGGTAGTCATGATAATTCATCCTAGAAAATTTCATTCAAATTATCAAACAATGGAGGGAAGTATGCTTGACATGATCTATGATCATCCAAATATAAAATAGAAAAGCTAGATTTCAACCCCCTTAGCCCATGATACTCGGGTCAAGCTCGGCACCCATGGAAATCTCATGCAACATTATAAATTAAAAATCCTCTGACTTGTGATGTGAATGTCACCCATTGGAAATAACATTCAAGGTATGCATGAAATGGGACCAAACACTCTACAATAAGAATAAATTCAAACAAGATCATCTTGAGGATAATGGGGTATTATATTATGTGGAACCCAAATACATCAACGGGGAACTCCATGCACTAGGGTAAATTCTTCAATCTGATCAACAAAAAAATTGAGTGTAACAATGACACCATAAAAATTAACATCATTACCAATGAACTCCAACTTTTGTAATAGTATAAAATGAAATAAATCATTGGTATCAAAAAGAAAAGATACTAATGTAGTGTATACTAGAATATTACCCCTCATAGTAGACAGCTCGACACTTCGATCCTTAAGTATCAATTGTATGGTATACATATGGCCAGCCTTCTGGTCTTGAGTTATAGAATATCCACCCTATGTATGTCCACCTTGTTGGAATAGTGTGTTTGGTGTCTATCATCCTCATCCATTAAAAAAACATCATCATAAACATCCGGGCACACTCCATATCCCTGTCTAATGAGAATTTGTGGACCCAACTACTGATCGTAAAGTTGGTGGGGACCTTATCTCACTACATACAAGAAGGAAGGTCCTGTAAAAACACTATATATAACATATCCTTCCACAATATTGGATCTCAATTGGGTTTCTATCACATAGGCCTTCCATGTGTCCATGTCTAACCCACTACTAATAAATAATGGATCAACTATCACTCGTGTTCTAGGTTGTATTCTCATCACGAGAGACCTCAAAACGATTCAATTTAGCACCTGATATTGTTCCACATAGTCTGGAAGATCACATACACAGATCTATTCCCCTAACATCTTCAAATTTAAATTTTTTTAAAAATCTATTAATTCATTATTTATAATTTGTAAATAGGATGAAACACATTGACTTCTGATAAGATATCATAGTTGAGACCATCCTAAAATTTCTTAGTAATGGATATCTATTAATCTAAATGAACAAGTTCACCACACTATAGCTCAGTAAAATAGGAAAATTAGTCCATGATAATTTATACACCCTTCTATAGATGAATAAAATATATGCCTCTATTATCCCTCAGTGTCATTAGATAAAATTAATCATAGAAGGCTCTCTAGAAATCCATTCAACCCAAATCCTGATTATGATCCATCTGAGTAATCACATCCCACATTCTCTCCATGTAATCTGATGTCATATTTGTTGCAAGAATCACTCTCATCAGAATATGTGTCTCATGATCATTGAAAATTTATTGATTGCACTCTAACAAAGACTATGCGGAATAAGGTCGACCCCCAGAAAACATATGTGGATACTATTGATGAATCACATTTGTCGACCTAGACATAGTCATGGTAGGATATAGTGCTCCATGAATAGTCTAAAATTATCATAAGAATCCCTCCTAGAGCTTGTACATAGCACCCATATTAGCTATAGTAGGTGTTTCCACATTTGTCGCTACTAGATGTTCTACTAGGGTCCCAAAGACCACAACCTGTAGATAATGGTCATCACCAACCAATTTTCCAATTATTGGAGACCGTCAATGTTTATTATATCAGAAAAATTACAACCACATCTCTCAATCATCATTTGAGAACATCATGATCACAAATATAAAATAGTACAAGTACAATCCTTCCTAAGGATGAGTCACAACCTTCATCCTCCTCCTAAATCTAGGATCAGAAAAGATATAAATTTTAAGAACACATAAGATACTTTCTACATCCCACTATAAATATTAGTTCTATTATATTTTCTCTTTTATACACCATTAGTTCTGATATACATAGTTTTATTTTAAAATTATATAGGAAAAATTCACTAAGTTGAAATTAGATCCACCATTTAACGGGAACCTTTTCATTTAATAATTTAAAATAATTTTTAATTATATCTTTATTACTATTATCTTCAAATTGTTGAATTATGTAGTAAACCACTTCCAATTTAAATGGTCTGATACACAATATAAATTGAAATTTATTGTTCATGTAATTTCATTCATAACACGGTCAAACACAAGTGAAAAACGCTTCATGGCTCAATGTTCCATAATTGACTATATATTGTGTCTGAATCAATCTATGAAGGAAAATAATGTTAGGTTGAAACTTGCATTTTATTTATCAATTACGATCCCCAATTACCTTCTAAAATATTAGTAAAATATAATTTATATCATTCAAGGAACACAAATTAGTGTCATGTTGTCATTAAATACATTCTATATAGCATGGCATATTAATGGCATGTGAATTCTAATAGGTTCCTAAAATGAAGCATGAGATAATTTTCCATCATCTCTTTTTTCCATGGTAAAATTAAAAATCATATTCAATGCCACATACCATGTAAGTTATCCTATAGTGGAATAAAATCAACAATAACAACAAAATTCATAAATTATAAATTCATGTCCATGAAATTTGGATTCTCACTATACATTTTTTAGGTACACTAAGGCACAAATCATTATAAAATTACAAAAAACAATTTTATTATAATTATTATCAAAACAATTAAGTCTATAATATAAATACTCTGATACAACTTTGTAATATAATTCATTTGGAGTTCCCAAACTATTCCTCGAGTCGGTTGGTCACATGTCCTCATGTAAAGTGCACTATATTCCAGATGCTTCTCACTATCAGTGAGGGTATATAGTGGAAAAATGGTGAGAAAATTCCCCCATGATCGATGTGTATCACATTGTAATAATACTAAATGTTATTTGTGTATGTAATTGTATCATGCTTTAATAGAAGATAAAACATCCATCATGATTAATAACAATATCGCCAAAGGATTTATCCTAAAAATTGATGATGGATAAGTATATATATAAATTGAAGGAAATTCATGACAATAGGAATCTAATACAACAAGTTTATGAAAATTAAAAAACCTCCAAATCAATTTATCGCTAGATAGAATCAAGATCTATATGAGTAACACTTAGGTTTCCACCAACAATAGTGTTTATATCAATTCATATCTCTAAAAATAAATTGTATCGTTATTCAATATAATAGTAGTAATGTGATACGAGTATAAATAAATTTTTCCCCTCTATCAAAGAACATGGTAATGAATCTGCCTTTTCATAGGTTTCACTGTAAAATAAAGAAAAAATAACTAATTTTCTATGTTTAAAAAAATAATTTATCTTACATGGGACAGTGTCGAATGAGTAGTAATGTTCATGTAAACCAACTAAACTATGTAAATCAACTGAACGTGATCCAAGGATTTTAATTCCAATGGCATCTTGTAGGGTAATGTAATCAAATAAAATAAGATCCACGGAGTAGAAATTTCCCTGGAATCCTAGAAGGTCGTTGGATCCAAGAATTTTTTATGTCCATGGAATCATAATAACACATGTATGCTGGATAAACATGATCTTTTAAGAAGAAATATCCATGGAATTTGAACAAGTCAAGTGAACCATGTTATTGAGATCTAATGAAAGGAAATGAACAAGTCATCTTAATTAGTCATCAATTCTAAGGATTAGTAATGTAAAATCATCATATAATGTAATGTAAATGATATAAATTAGGAAGATTAAGTTAATTAAATCCTAAGGGTAGAAATGTATAAAGAATCCATGTAATACAAATTGTCGGAGTAGAACTGTCTATGAAAAACTAGTAATCTAAATCCTATGAGTAGTAATGTCCAAGGCCTTAAAAGAATTTAATTAAAAACATCATAAATAAAATAATATAAAAATAAAAAAGTAATGAGTTCATCCATTCATTTCACACCTTCCTCTTAATCCATTGAATGTCGTTTAATCTCATAGAAGGGATGAATGATCCTACTCAATAAAAATCATTGTATTTATAAAATTTCTACCACTAAACATTTAAGCACTCACAAACCCAATGAGGATGTTATAACATTGGATGATTCAATGGAACAACCCATGAGTGGATAGGTAGTGGATGATGACCTCCAACCATGTAATTGTTTAATAAGGATCTATGTTTAGATTCCAGAATATATAATCAATTTTTTTGATACTTTAGAATAACTTATTGGAAATTATACTGTGTGGACCAAAATTAGAAAGCTATAAACTACCATAAATTGAGGGAAATTTTATTTACCACCTACCTTATGGATGTAGAAGAACATTTATGTAGTATTTTTTAATAAATCGGTCTGGATTAGATGAAACCTAGTAGAAGGTCAAATTCAAGGAATATGGGTCAAAAGAGCTCACCAAAAAATTTCACCATTGATAAAAAGTCAAATGGATAAAAAACTATAGAATGAAACTCCCACTTGGGTGTATCCAATGATTGTGATGGAATACAAATAGAAGTACATAAAATAAAGAAACACCAAACCAATTATTAGGTTGGAATATATTTTCAAGAAAATAATGAGGATGTTGTGTGTTGGAATGAGAAAAGAAAGAGGTGTGAGGCTCTTTAATGAAAAATAGAATACATGAGAAAAACACCCATGCTTTAATGTGAACATGGTTAACCAAACCATTAACCAACCATGAACCTACCACTTCTCAATAGGGGTGGATTGAATGGTTTTGGGTTTATATTTTCTTAAACTATGATCTTCCTCCATTCACCCCTCATTCTAGGGTTCACACCCAAAATGGGATGTGGTACACTGCTAGAATAACAATGTGTATCACATGAACTCCCCTATAAGGATGTTTTTATCAACTATCAGGATTCTTAAACCATATGGATTTGGTGAAAAATATTTTCCCAACCCTGTGTCTTAGTTATTCCGATAATAGTTGGGGCTCCAGGCACCAAACATGCCCCAGAAACCCTCATATCTTCTATATCATCCCTAGAGATCCATAACTGATGAAAACCAATTATCCAAATAAAATTAACAGGTGATAAATTAATCCATACCTAGAATAAGACTCATGTTGTTACACTATCCCTATGTCCTTACACACTTATTTTGGACATAGTTTCATCATTTCATAGAAATAATCACCCAAATAATTAGAACAAAATAAATTAATGTAAAAAATACAAGAGATGTAATACATCCTAAATCACTTATATGATGACATTAATTATATACTAATGGTGATAAATGAAATATTGGAATATACTCACATGTTAATTTAATATGACCTCATACATATCCTTTCCTGGTAATGTGATGAGGAGAATATCTACGATCAAAACCATTAGAACTTATTGCATTTTCAAATAGTGACATCTGATATTTTCTAGAATATTTTAAATATCATAAATAAAAATAGAAATATCCTTGTTATAGTATAAAATGAATTAAATATAAATTTTAATCATGATTTTACTACTACTTTGGGGAATGAACACATAATTTCATACGATCAGGATTAAATTTCTATATTATAATAAATATTAGTTCTATTGGATCTTCCCTTATTTCTACTCTAACTTGTTCATTCCATCATATTCTTACAATAATCTTTGTGTGGGTATATATTACATCCAAATTCAAAGGGAATATTCATTAATTAAACTAATTAAATTTTTAGGATCATTCTTTTATCAAAGTGATTTTATCATGTCAATATATTCAAGTAGTGATTGATGGATAAATCTTGATTATACCCCACATATTACAAACTTGTATTACAATATTGCCTAAGTTTGAAAGGCCCAATTTCATAGTATTTCAGTATTCAATGGGGCTTAGGTTCTTTTCAATGATCCTTCAGGGGAGGTAAAACATCATCATCCTTGGGAAGATAAATTCGTTATGTCATACATTCCTTAACAAATTCTAGAGGTCTTATTATTTATTTTTATGATAAATTAACATTAGAAAAATTTTAATAATACATCTTATACTATAGTTTTTATAATTTTAGATTGCATAAGACATTATCTCATGAATACATATTATCCTTAGGATCACCCAACTCTTCATCTGAAGAAAAAGGTAATATATACATAATATGTATGGAATGTGGTTACAAAAGGATAAACCAATGAGATATTTCTTTGTAATCCACACTGGAAACCATCAAAAAAATTGAATCTCGCCTAGAAATGGTAACTATAACCTTATAGATGAAGCTGAAATAATATGTACTTATTGGAATGGAGAAACCCTTTCCACCCCAACCAACACGTATATGGGAAATTGTTCTCTCTTCACCTCCCCCACTGAGAATGTTATTCTCTAATGACTATGAAGCATATTTTTGTGTATATTCCCAAAATTTCTAGCAATGCATGAAATGAATTTTTCACTATTTAGGATGCATTTAGTTGAAGCCTACGAATATTATCTTTTTAATTTTTTTGAAATTTTCACATTTCAGGTTGAATAGATTAGTAGTCCTTTAATGTGTCACAAGACTAGATAAATATCTATTAATAATGTTATAATTTATTACTTGGTTCCAATTATAATCATGAATCATGAGAAAATAGATTCTCCAAATGTAGTATTTGTTCATTATTACATAAATTTATAATTCTCTTGAATTTTGGTTCAAATAGTCATCTTAATAAAAGGGATTAGCAAAATTTTTAAATTAGATGATTACATTTTGTCCCAAAATGTAACCTAAGTTGAAGAGAACAAAGAATCCATGAATACTGGACATCATTCTAATTTCGAAAACATACTACCTCCAAATAAACATTTATGACCTCTCCGGCATGGCTTAAGGAATGATAAGATTAATTTTATAAAACATTCATTTCATATACATATGAAAGAATGTATACTCATCATAGGGGATGAGTTTGATTTGAATGAGGCTTTGATAGAGAAATTTCTATGACATAAGGCATAACTATTCTCGGATAAACTCCCCCTAAGAGAAATCCATGAACATAATTCCATTCTTCCCCTCTAGTACATATGCATCATTATGAAATATACATCAAACTGATATTGATGGAAAATTATCTATGAGCTACTTCTAGATTGAGGAAGCCGATATATGTAACACCAGCAGTTATTTACCACCGGTGCATCCCTCTTCTAAGAACATTTTGGATTTCATTCCATGAATGAAAACAAATTTTTGTGAATCTATGAATACATATTCGATGAAATAATTTTCCTATATCAGGAATAACCTAGTCTTGTGAAGAATCCAATAGTGTTTTCCAAATCCATCCATTATCTTATAACACGGATGAAATCTATAGAGGGATGACCTGATCAAGTCTAGTTCGAATGAATGATTTATCTTGAATGGTTAGATGAAACATTACAACCACGAAACAATAAAATCTTATATTTCCAATCATTAATGATGCATAAGTCCTGAAAAAAAATTCATACACTTAATGTCCCACAATAGGCCCATATTGGGGTAACTTGATTGAATAAAGGGAATTAACATTAGGATCATTATGAAAGCATTGATAGGTTCATCATTTGAATGGTATCGATTTATTCATTGATGATTAGTGGATAATAGGGAAGAAAAGAATCTCTCGTTCAAATTTTATTTTAAATTATACTAGTGGTATACATTTCTTATATACTAATAAAAATATGATTAACTGTAGAATGAGAGAAAGTAAAAATATATATCCAAAATGAATGGACTGAATTATTCGTTGGATATGAAACCAGTATAGTAACATCACATAGAAATCTATGTATTTTTATTCAAGGTTTAATTATAGAAACCTATTTTCCCAATGAAATTTGCTGGTCGGTTAAATACGTTTAATGAAATATCACATCTTACAGATGACACTATATGTTAAAAATATGCTAAATTCTATCTAGCTTAAGTAGTTTAACAAATTCGGAGTGGAGAAGGTGGAGAAGCAGTTATATCCAACAATTATGCACCACTCCCAACATCAACTATTATTCTAATTACATGGAAATTAGGAACATATTCTTATGTATGTTAAATAAAAAATAACTCCTTTTTTAGGAATTGTAGAAGAAAAAAAGTCACCCAAATTTTGATGAATGAATGATTAAGAATTGGCCCTTCATAAATTAATATTTTTTAGGATTCAACATTAGATCGTTGTAACATTTCATTCATAGGCTGTTAGAAATAAATAATCTTTTAGTGTATGAAATTCACAACATCCCATTTAAATTACACAACCACTATAATTTATGGTATAATATCATGGAAAATTAGTTTTTCAGAGACATGATTTAAAATTTGGTTGACTTTGGTGGATTAATGATTGGTAGAACAATGAAATATTTTACGTTTGACTATACTATTGTTGGATTAATGTGTTTAATGATGAATGTTTCATGAACATGTTGGAAATATTTTGAGAAATTTATTACATAAAATATATCCAATCTCCCACACAACAATATAAGTGTCCAATTGAGCCATCCGATTGTGTTACCAACATAATTTTAAATTAATAACAATGTTCTCTTCATCATATAGGTGAATTTAAATTTTTTATTATTTGTATTAAAAATTCATGGTACACATATAAGAATATGAAGAAACTAGACCGATTCATAAACTGGCCCAAAATATTCCTGACATCTTACCCCCATCATTTAGTGTACATGAACCTCCCCCCCACAAACATCAGGTCCCATCTGGAAAAGAAACAATAATATGGTGTATCAATATCAACCATATGGTTTAAACAATCTCTGATGAAGATAATGTTTTTGATCTGAGCTATCATGTGTACTGTCAAGAAGGAAACTAAGAAGACTACTAAGGTGAAGGGAAATATTGACATGGTATTCCTTAATGGTTAAGATAGATTCTTATGGAAGACATAAATATACCCAAAACCCAAAGTCAATCAATCTATCAATCACCAAATTAGTAAAATATTATTCCCAAATCTTATTGATTCTCCCAAATCTTAGTTAATTTGGATAATCACTTCCCAAGATTATAATTAACCAATCGAAGACATGAAAAGGGTGTGTCTTCACCTCTCATATCATACACATAAAAAACCACCATGATTTTATTTAATAGTGGAATTATAAAAATAATGATTATAATCATTGATGATAAAACCTAGGGAACAACCACTTATAGAAATAGACTGACCTACAGTTCAAAAATTTTATATACAGATTTAATTGGTTAGAAAAATGGCAAAAATTGAAATCTATGGATACCTTATAATTGTGTAAAATGAATAATGATGATTTTATTAAATTCATCTATAGAACCCAAGAATTCGAAGATAATTTTTTCATAGTTGAGGCTTATTGATACGAAACAAGCCTATCTGAATGCCATATAGTTATCTTACTACACAAAATTATTAGTGTGTTTTATTTATAGGGAAACATCATACCCCAATAACTGATAAATGTTATAAAAAATTGTCTTCTATCTAGAAAAATCCGGAAACATATCTGAGATAAAATGTATTCTACTTTAGAATCCTCTGTACCAATGTTTCACTATGATAGATATGACTCCTCGTAGATAAAAATATAAATATAGAATTATAGTGAAAAGATTCAATTTATAGAGATAAAATTGTTTTCTCAGATATAAGATCATACCTTGAACTCTGATTAAAGGTTCATATCGTAGGTAACAACATTTAATTTATTATTATGAGGGTTGTGACTCATTATTTACATATTTTTACCCTCACCATATCATTATTTGAATAACATATGATATAAAAGGGATGGGTAGGGAAATATTTAGATAAGGATCTCCACATTACCCATGTGAGGCCTAATAAATAGAGATTTACTTATTTGATATGGAAGGAATATATGATATTTTTAATGTGTTTGTCTTGATTGCATATCCAAATAAATTGAATTATTGTACATCCAATACATTGAGGGTACAAAATGAAGAGTATATGCTATAAATTTACCAAGATGAGGCATTTTTTCTACATCCAGAAGTCCACCATGACCATCTAATCTTAGAAATGAAGTTTTTCATAAAAACCATATCTCCAATAATAGAAAAACTTCTCAAATAGTGACAAGGTTACATGGTAATCATGAATCCACATGATTATGATATACTAGCTTCATCCACCGAATCATACGTTTTCACTCCATTAACAACATTGGATTGTGTCACCATTAATTGTTGAGCTCCAAAAATTAATGTCCCCATATCGTACATAGAGTCTCGTGGTTCCACAGAATATTAATTTTTGAAAAATGATGATTATTCATCCAAATTCTCATTAAAATCCACTATAAAATTAAAATATTTTGATGCATACTACCATGATGATAGATATCCCCCATTTTATCTTCTATGGATATCATCAAATTTATTAGTAAAAAATAAAATGACCTATTACACAATTACACTCTTAATAATATATAATAATAATATTAATAAGGGATGTTACAATGAAGAGAATATGATATTATATAATATCATTTAGCAAACAATGATAGAATATCAACTAGGGTGGATGAGAATATGAAAGTTAATATCAACAACTAAGAGTTTCAATGTAAAGTATTGATGAATGATATGATGATTCTAGAAGAAAAAAATAATATTTTATCGAATTCCTAAAGTGGGAATAGGGTTTTTTACATGATCTTTATGAGATTTATGGTTTTTTCTTATGGTTCCATCCCCTCGTTTATGAATGTCATAGTATTAATGAGGATGCACGCACACAATAATATTAATACATCAAACATGGGATGTCATGATGGAAGATGAGGGATATAAGTTTATGAATTCCTAATTCATTGGGAATGTCCAATACTGTGAATGTTTTACTACTGTTTTCCCAATAATTAAAAAATCAGATCATTCATACAAGGATTTATTATTATGATTAAAACTGGTATTCCCATATACTGATTTCCCATTACAAATAACTAATTTATATATATATGAAAAAATTAAATTTAAATCCCTCTCCTTTAAGGATAAATACACTACCTATATCCTGATTCATATATCTTATGAAGATGAGTATTTAAATAATTATAGAGCTTTGTAAGGGGTTTATGGTTACCAAGTGATGGATTTCAGCCTAAAGAAGTCTAGTTCATCATATCTAGTATCCATGAATCATATCATTAAGATAAATCAAGGATAGAAAATTGTGTACAATGTGTAAAATATATTGGTAATATCTGTTCGATTTTATGATCATTTTGATGAACTCTACAAATTTTTCAAAAACATCAAAAACATGTCCAACTGATGAATTTAATAAAACTTGTTTTAAGGATAATTTAATAAATTTCCTTGATATCACTTCTTTCCACCATGGTATTAATGATAATATTCGAAAACAAAGTTATATAAATAAGTTTTCTTCACTAAAAAAATTAAATTAAATTAATATTGATTCAGAAATGACATACATATTACTAATGTTTCGTCACCAATAAAGCTTGGAAGTGTTTTCTATTCACTAAACTGATAAATATGTGAGTCAATTACTAGCGGGACAATGTATTTCTAGTGGTATTTTTTTATCTCAAGAAGTTTCACATGCATCCACAAATCATGATGTTACTAGTCGAAGGGAAACCATCCATTAATTATACTAAAGCCATAGAGTGGTAACATTCCAATGATTCATTCCTAGAAGAATAAAAATAGAAAACAAAATAACATATATGACAAATGTTTCATGATTATCAATGTCAAGTTATTATATTCTAACATTGAGAGAAATTGTCTTAGTAAAATCTTCAGACAACAAATATTATACATTACTTGATTCATCATGTATTTTATCTTGTTTCATGTATTTACAAGATAACATATATCACTAATAGTTTCATATTGACTAGACATCTATAATAACTGTATTTCATTTATAAAAAGTTTACTATTTTGTTTTTTTCTAAAAATACCATTAATGAAAAAGCTTTATAAGACATTATTACATCATATACTACTCCCAAACATATATTGTAGAGTATTTAACTCAAAGATGAAACGGTCTTCAATATTTAATGTAGTCCACAATTATGGGAGATTTTTATTGTGGTTTCTATTAAATTAAAATAGTAAAAAATAGGATGACCGGAATGATAACATGGTCATACTGATGAGTATATTCATTTCATGATATTTGATTTGCATTGATATACAAGGCCCTCATCGAAAGAATGGTGTTGTGTCTCCATATATTAGATGTGAATTTTCATATTTAAGGAAACATAGGGCCGATTATTAAATAATTAAATGACGAATATTATGTTAATAAGGGTTAATTGATCCATATAAATAATTAATATCATAATTATATAGAAAAATTATATCTCAAGATGATTCTGACTCATTTACCATAATCAAATAACACCCACACATTCATAGTGGCCATTTTCCCAGATCCTGGCATGATCTCAATCATGATGAGTTCATTTTTTATATTTATCAATTATAATTTATAACCTAAATATTTAGTTTTAATATTGAATAAATTAACTACATTCACATATTTTCTTTCTTAGTAGAAACACTACAATTGTATTCAGAGACATATATTAATTAGACTTCCATATTCAATGAATATCTCCGAAATGGTAATCTCCCATTGGATATATAAATAAACAACAAATATTTCACAGTATGGTGACCCAATCCATTCATAATGGGAATAAATATTTGAATGTTCCCATTGAATTATGATTTGGTAGAATCCTCCATGGATACATCATATGAGGGGATGTCACCACTATCACACAATATTTCATACTAGAGTATGAAGAACACTAAAAATATTTTCGGGTATAACATATCATATTTGGAGGTATGGATAATTTTATACATTTATGAAAAATAATTCCATGGAGTTCGATAAAAAGTATAATTCATCTTAGAAGTACTCCAACGTAATCTATAAAACCCAAGAGCTATAGCTTGTCCTAAGATACACTTTTCCATTCTTCATATTGAGCATAAAAATCAATGTTCCATACCTCCAGGACATATCCAAGAAGTGTAATAATGTACTCACTTCCGTAGATGTCTTCACTAATTTGGTATAGGCTATATCGCTCAGGTATTTTAGTACTAATTCTTTAATAACATTAATGAAAACATATATCATCACCATATTTGATTTAACACATAAAATTTTTATTGAAAGTAGAAATAATTTTGGGTTTCTAATTTGAATCCAGTATCTATGTAGTATAACATAGTGTCCAATCATGATTTCAATGAACATATAGTGATATTTGTATAGATAAATGATTTCCACATGAACCTATATAATATCATGGTAAAATGATAGAAAATTTTATGTTGTCTTGTCCAGAAAAGATCATGAATTATTTGTGGGATTATTATAGTAAAACACATATTGATACACATATAAAACCACATTCACTTTTGTAGATAAAGTAAATTATACCCTTTAAGGATCGGGTCCCATATTCTCTAATTTAGGAGTCATAAACGTTTATGCAGTGATGAAAAATATTAGATGCAATTTAATAAGGTTTTGTGTCTCAAATAAATTCGGATAAAGATAATACAAAATCTCAATGTACACCAACATTGGGTCACTCATTCTTTAAACAAAATGGTAAACCAACCTACATTCTTAAAAGGAGAGTAAGTAATATTATACAAGAAATTTGTTTTACTTGGTAAGAAGTCTTTGAAAAAAAATTTAAATTTGGGGGAACATCTGTAGTACAAAAGGATTTTTGAAAATTGACATTTTCCTAAATCACTAATGATAGTGTAAACATAGCACTATTTGTATGTAGTAAATTATCTAAAACAAATCATGTAATCTAATATATAGTTCTAACCATAATATTTTATAACACTAATATCTTGTTCACATTATTTTAATCTATACACTCCATCGCTGATACATTTTCTTAAACAATGAATTATTGATATAATTTTCATAAACATTTAAATTGTGTGAAAAATTATCCTCAATATATTATGTTGAACATTGTTTCCAACATCATATCCTGAATACATTAAATGTTATGTATTTAATTTAAATTATAATTAATGTCACATGTAATTATAAAAATGTCTATTGTTTCTTACATGTATTAAGAATCTCCTAACATTATAATTTTTTTCCATTCCAATAAATTTTTTTAATATAACAAACATGTTCTCCATATCTTCTATGATCTTCATGTGTCTTGATTTCAAAAATTTAATTTTATATAGTGATGCTCCCGTCAAAAATATTTTACCCCTCAACATGTTTATAGACAACATGATCATCCTCTATTCATGGTTTATATTAAAATAATACATCCACTATTTGACCATATATCAATAATGATTCACCCATAAGGTGAATTCCCTTCTTAAAAGATATCTATTCCCCATTATTTTACAATATTTATCTAGATACCATGCATAATTTCTTATATTGATTTATTATATGTTGAATTATTACTAATAATTTTAGGATATCTAGTAAAAAATGATCAATTATCCCATTCCCATCATCAAATTCAATTAAAACACCCTTCTCCCATTCACATGATCCTGATCTATATAGGAGTCTTATCAGAACATCATAGTGTCTAAATGATATGTTTATGTATGAGTTGTATGAACATAAACTAAAAATAACTATTTTCATTCTAGACAATAAACTACATGACATAATTTCATCACATGATTGCTATATCCCTATATTAATTATAAGTCTATGGGTTCTCAATTTAATTATTACAAAACATTATGACTTTTACGCATGAAAAGTTATTAGATATTTTAAGGGGTGGAGTGATATAATCTAGAAGTTTATTTATTCATATACTCGTTGAATATGTAGTGATATATATGATTCTTACCCCATGCCTCACCACATAAATAACTAAGATAAAATCCCCCAATTTCAATATTTAAGACAGATCTATATATGAAATTTAATTCATGAACTATATGTTCATTGACTCAAGATCCATTCACAATACATAATGCCACTTAGTTATTTTACCGCACTCCAAATCATGAAATTTAAACTAAATAAACCTTTATTAGGAAATAATGTAAAATTAAAAAACATATCATAAAATAAAACATTCTATAGTTGTAAAAACGATCTATACATGTTATAAATCGTATTACCATTAATGACTCATACATTATATATGTTTTTTTGACTTCATAAAAAACTATGTTTATAATTATATTGTATAATAAACATAAAATAAAAAAGAAAATTCATTAGAACTTTATTTTATTAGTGGGGAACATTATGGTAAAAATATATATAAAACTAGGAGAATGAAAAAATGCAATGTGTCAAAAAAATGAAAATGGGAACACTCAAATGAAAAAATATTGATTTCCACATTTTTATATAATTATCATCCTGATAAAAATAATTATTGAAATTGAACAATACAATTGATAACAAATTATAACATTAGAATTTGAAAACAAAGAAAAAATTTAGGAATTGAAATTATGTATGTGGGGATGAATAAATAGGTATTTTTAAAAAGTAACATGACAGTTTGAAATGTAACATGAGGTTCATAATAGTATCCATAATATTATAATTTCAATTTAGCCAACATAAATGTATTAAAACATTAAAATATTGCTAAAAAAATAAATTAAGTAATAATTATTAATATAGTTAAACTAAATAAATATTATGAATTAAAAATCAATGTTTGTGTTAATTTGTTTTCAGAAATTACAAATCATTAAAAAATATTATTATAAAAAAATAATTTTCTTAAGATAGACATTTATTTTGATCAAATTAACTTTAATTTTAAAACCATTAAATCAAAATTGTTGAAGTGGAAATATTTTGTAATTTCATAGAAACATCAAATTTTACATGAATAATAAAAATAATGATATTTGAATACCACATATTTATGCCATAATAAGGGTGTAATAATCAAGTAACAATCATTAAATTGGTTTTCCATGCCAAAATTTAATTAAGAAGACTTTTGATTCATTTAAAAACAACAAACTCAAATTTGAAATCCTAAAGTGTGTTTCAAAAATTTAATAAATATAACATACTCCAGTCAAATAATTATTTATCCATTTTATAAATTCTATTTGTAATTCAATATACATTCATTTTTGGAATGTTTGTAATGTTCCAAGAACATTTTATTTAATATAAATAATAAAAAAATTCAATACTATCCCTATTATAGATGTAAACATGGAAAATTTATTTACATACATATTTTAATTTTAAAATCCTCTAATATAATATATACCACTCTCCCATACATATTCATATTATATGGATCCATATTACCATAGAAAAAAATACCATATTCAATTATCATAATTTCCACATCATCCTTATGAATTTTGTTAAGTAACACAACTCTATTATCTCATGTGGTTATGTGATGTAGAGAAAAAGAAACACCAGGATGTTTATTAGGTTTCATCAACATTTCTATCCATTTTCCTATTCTCTTCCACATTTATTCTAATAATATCTAACATAAAAAATCAAAAAACTAATAATGTATAATCATATAATTATTTGTATGATGATAAATTATTATATTGACTATCTTTTCTGTGTATTTATATGATAAATTCCTCTCTTATCAACTTTTTAAAATGTCCTGTTAATGTTCATCCAACCATATATGAAGGAATATCCAACTCTAAATATCACCACCATCATTCCATATTAATATTAATATATATAATATATATTTCATTGTATATTTTAAATTATTATTTTTATATTAATAATATTAATGATTAAATTACTTAAAAACAATTACATTTAATTATGAAGAGATACCTTAATAAAAATTTAATCTCATAATTGTTCACTTTTAATAATGAAAATTAATGAATTAAATTGTACTACTATAATTGATAAATTGTAAAAAAAATATTAGCATAAGTCAGTATAGTTATCCAATATTTATAAATTTTAATTTACTAAATAGGAGTTGTATAATAGATGATACCAGAAGAGAATTATGGTATATATATTTTTAACCCAACCCTATAATTGGTGTTATCAACTCCTTAACATTAAATTTGGTACAAATATATCTCTAATATCTCTATAATTCCATTGAAACATTTTATCTTTCATTTCTTTTGGTATTTTAATAAATTTACAGTATCAAAATGATTTTTAAGCTAGCTATATTAATTTTTTGAATATTCAATATTATCAAAACAAATCAGTGAATCTTGTAAAAATGTTTTTTCTTCTATTAAACTTTGGTGATATTTTATTAAAACCATTACCTCCCATGTTCTTTTGGGAACTCTGTATTTTATTTGTTATTTTTTCAGTTATGATAGCTCTATGAATCAATATTATTTATACATTGTAGTATTATTTGTATGATTAATACCTTTCTATGTGGCATGGATTATAATGAATGTTTTATGATGTGATTGGTATAAACAAAACTATATATCCATATATTTCATTAGGTAAAGTGATATCTCTAATGAGATTATGTGAAATATATATGCTATATATATATATATAATTATTAACACATATGTTATGAATGAACATGATTCATGTTTTTTGTATATTATATTTGTTCATTTTGTTCAAAAAGATATGGTGTTTATTAATTATAAATATTACATATTGCATCCAATTTTTAAATGATTATATTATTCTTATAATGATGATACATTATTTATTATATGTTCATTATGATTCTCGTAACCCTTTTTTATGTGATTCCTTTTATCATGTTCTTTCTCATTTCATTATTACAATTACTGGTATTTTTTCATACCGCATTGAGTAATGCACATCTTCAAGTGATTACATATACTATATAAATTTTGGTAAAAAAATATATAACAATGTGGATGATATTAAATTATTTGTAATGTGATAAATTTAATTATGACATTTTCTATTGATCAGAACATAATACAAAAACATTAGATCATGATTTCTATTACTATTATTATTTCATTATACAAATTATTTGATAATAATTTAATAAACAGGTGGGACACAATTTTTAATATGAGATCATGGGTTTAGCTAATTTTTAAAAGATTTAATAGATATAAAAAATCCATAGATTATATTTATGTTAAAGGTAATTAACATTAAATGTTGTTAAAATAAATAGCATATTTATTCCTATAAATTACATGACTCCCTAGAAACATCATAGTGGAAATAATTATAGAATTAATTACTCTTATTGTGATAACTCTTTAAAAGGATCATTGGGTATAGCCAAATATTAACCCTGAAGAACATGTATTAGGCCTAATATTACATACCTAACAAGACACACTTGGGGAATTTGGTTTGGGAAATTTACAAAAACTATGAAAACTAGTATAGAGGATATATAGATAGTATAATTTTTATTATAAAATTTAATGTATATGATCCCAGATTCTTGGTTGGGAAAGCATGATAACATGGGAAGAACATACGGAGCCCATATCAGAGTCTATTCAATTAATTTTCCAATGAGAATAAATAAATTATTCCCCATCAAAAAAAGTTTTTTTCATTCTATTTATATTTTGTAAAATAGTTACAACCTAGTTAATCCATACCTAAAACACATGTGAGGGACAATGTATTGATTGTATAAATTTCCCTGATAATTTAATGGGAGGTGGTGTTTAAAATATTGTGGAAAAACATTCCCAACAACCTTAGGATATGAACAATAAAATAAACTATGTTGTGCATATTCCTTTATCAAATATTGAAAAAAAAGAGATTAGGTCCTTCCAGTTCCAAATACCACAAAAGTTAACCAATATTATGATTTCACATTTCAAAGATGATTTAGTCAAATCCATGTAAAGAAAATTTCTAATTATTTATAACTATACACGGAATAATGATAACTTTTTTTATATTTTTGGATGTATATTATTTAATGGTGGATTCCAATAATGAATATAAATCAAAAAGATACAATGAAAGGAATGGGGTAAGAAAAAATCATGAATAAAGTACCTAAAAAGTCTGTCCACTAATAACTTCAGACAAGGATGAAATATATTATTTTTTATCTTAATAAAAATGAATGTGAATTAGTAATGTCCTACAAGGTCATATGAACATGGATAATAGAAAAGAATTATATAGGTTTATCATGAGGGTTGAATGATAAATCGATAATGAAGATCAAGCCACCCATATGTATATGATGTGTAAAGAAACATGATGGAAATGAAGTCAACTGAATTAATAAATGATTCATGTGTTTAAGGGAATGGAATCCATCCATAGATATTTGAAGTTCATATAAAATACATGTAATGTTATAGATGAAATGAATGAGCCACCCAATAAACAACTCATGGTTCAACGATTCGCATATGTGGTTAAATAGAATAATGAAAAGTAATTCGCCATACTAGCGGTCTTCTTGGAGATCGAATGTTAGTAATAACCCAAATTGAGGGAAAAGGTAAATATTCTTCCATCACCATAGATATGATGTATCCTACAAATGATGTTTCATATTGCATACAACATTTTTTATCAAGGATGGACAATATTTTATTCTTTTATTTCTCTACACAGTCCACCATATCTTGAATGTTTTCTTGAACAATTGAATATACATCCAAATAAATTAAATGAATATATATATATACACCTAGTGATGCTTTCATTGAAAGCCATTTATTATATTATTCCCCAGTATGGATTTGTGGGGTGATTTTTCATGCTAATATGGTAATACTTCCATTTTATATTTTGATGATATATCATTCATTACATAGTGATGGAAAAAATATTCTATATCTAAAACATTTCCATTAACATTCAAAAATATAAATATTTGAAGGAATCTATTTTAGGGAATCCTTCAATGGGGTGGGTGTTAATAAATATTAAATAATCAAATAATGTTCATATTATAGTGTCGAAGGAAGTAATAAACATTAATGACATGTCCAATATGAGATAACACACTAATTTTTCCCTAATGAATTTACATATGTTCACATATTTCAAAGGATTTATTAATCAATAAAACATATATTTCACCACACATATACCCAATATCACCTATAAGATGTCCCCAATTAATCTAGAGGATTTATGCAGGGAAAGGTGTTCATACACCCTTGTGATTCACCTTGTGATATTTTACTCATTATTTTCATAAATATGATAATATATATGGCACTCTTCATTGATAAAAAAGTTCTCAATTAGATCACCATAATTAAAAAGTCCATTTTTCAAATAAAAATGAAACAATCGTACAATATAATGTATCTTAGTGATTTTCAATGTAGATTATCAATTTCGGAATCACAATATAAATGTGATAAGAGATTATTTTAAAAAAGATGGGCTACAGTTTGATATATGGACACTATAAGTTGATATTGATTCCATTATAAATTACTAACAACCATAAAATCATCATAGATTAAATAAATAGTGTTTTTAAAGACTTATATGGGAGTTATTTTCATTAGTATAGAGTAAATTCAAATATACACTAAGATATTTGATGAAAAAAAGGAACATCTAATTATTTATCTAGAAACATTATGAACGGAAAATAGTACACAATGTTTTGTCAGTGTGACATATAGTTGAAACCAATCACATACTTTTTGGACATAACATGAAGAGAGAGAATTTATTTTGACATATATATATGAAAAAATAACTGAAGTAATGGCCTAGAAACTCAACAAATAAATGACATCCTAACTTTTAATGTATATTCAAATACATCTGATGATTTTTTAAAATTTTATCATTTTTATATATTGAAAAAATTATATTAACATTATTGTGGTTTAAGAATGAATAGAAGGATGAATGTTAGGAAATAAATAAAAGAAGAAGATAACGATAGTCGCTACTCCATTATGCACACTACCCTTAATTGAATTAGGTCTTCTGAAATACAATGATTTTTTAAATAAAGGAATTAAATATTAAATAATTATGCATGATAATTTGATTACCTATATTGCATCAAATTTTATGATTCACAATCATAACTAACAAACACATTAACTAGAGATGGTTGTAGTGTTTTTTTAATAATGATTTGGAGGTACTGTCTCTATTGAAATTTGTGTAAAATATATATGGATCAGAAGTGTTTAAATAGTATATTTACATAGAAATAGGTGAACATTCATCAATGGATATGGTTGGGGTAAATCAATGATAGTTATTTCTCAACCAATTACCATCCTTGAAAATAAAATAAGGTTGTTGATCATTTTAATACAAATGAACGTGCTCAACTATACAATATATAGATTAAAGATGACCCTCTCCCCATTTACTTATAAATGATGGAATTATATATCATAAAATAAATAATGATATCCTTTTATTCAAGAATGATTTCTTAAAACACTATTCAATAGAGGAACAAAGAGTCACAAAGGGATGATTTGGATCATCAAAAGAAGGGGACACACATAATAGAAGGAAATTTTAATTAATTCCACATCTATTATGATTGATTCATTTTTTTGAACTCTAAAATGTGTTACATTTTTCATTAGATAATTAATGATTTGTAAGGTATTATAGAAAACTCATTATTATCCATAGATCTAGGATATACCATGATGTACCATGATAATAAATAAAAATTTAGGGATTATATAAAAATGGATATTTTTTGATACACCTCTATGTTCCTTGTTTGTAATCATGTAATATTTGAGTAAAAAAGTACAAATCAACAATATAGCCATTACCCATACAAACATGGTGATGAAAGAACATCATTATGAACTACATCATATGTTTTCTAAATGCTGCCAAATGAAACAATCATATATGCATTGTGGTGAATCGAATCCCTAAGACTATTAACAACATTTATAATCGTGTAAATATATAACTTTTCAACATTTTAGGATATACACAACAGAATTATTGATTATATATGGGGGAAAATTTGATCATCTCTGATTAGGATCCAATGTTAAAATCAAAATTCTATTAGAGTATTCAAAATCCTAAAATACAGGGTTAATCTCCACTACAACATATCCCCCCAAAAATGATAGACAATCTAAATTGACAATTTATAACAATTATTATATGATTAGATCATAGGCAATGGTATTTAATGGAGGATGGTCTAAAACATCTTTTAGATGACATTACATAACACAGTATTTTTTACCCAATTAATCAAATATCTCCTTATGATGCTTTATATGAGATATTCATTAAAACATTTACATATTGGGATAATGATTCTGAATAAATTTATAATAGACAAGTTATTGTGAAATGAAAAATAATCCTAATGAAATATAGAATAATATAAATGGTTCTTAGAGTCATAGAAGGGAAATAATGAAAACAATGAAAGGGACTTATTTTTATATTTTATATGAAATTTTTTCTTATGAATATCTTGATCCAATGAGAGTGAATAGATTTGGAATGAAATTACATCTCATTTATATGAATATATTACACTTTCAGATCCTTTATATATTATAATTTATAGCCTGCTGACAATAACATTCACTACACATGGATTTGATCATTATTTTTTTCCACATATATCTTCTATTTATGTACTTGCATGACCACTCACATGTATTAAATCAATATGTGGTATAATTGGATCGCAACCTCTCATATGAGAAGAAACTGTTGACGGTCTCAAACAATAGCGACATAGATCTACACAATAAGACATGTCACTATATTAATGTGTTAGGGGGAACTATAAATACATAGATTAAATATGGGAACCTAAATATATAATGAAATAGATGTACCTTAATCTATACTGAACCTATAGTATGGGGAATATTTCCAAGAAAAAAATATCTAATTTGGTAGTGAATTTAATGATCCAATATTAATATATATATTTTTTATGAATAAACATGTATGATATTATTATTTTATTTTTTACAAAAACTGCATAACAAGACCAAAAATATAGTATTTAATTAATGGTGAATATTATAGTTGTCAATAATTAAACCTATGATAATGAAATAATATATTATTAAAAAAATATGAAATATAAAAATGAATAGGAAAATTTGGAAGTCATCAATTTGAAAGAATTTTCACTCCATGAAAAACACTATAGAAATGATAAAAACATTTTCAGATAAACAAAATTTTTTATATTTGAAATAGAGAGACATTGGTGGAATTTGAGTGAATGTATTGTGAAGGAGTAAAGATGTATTTATAGGATGTAATATGACTATAGGAATATTAACATCACCATTATAATTTAACCATAATCATTGGAATAGAAACTGCACCATAAGAAATAATAGTCGGAATGTTTTGACATTAAATTTACTAATAAAAATTTATACTAACATGTAAATTATTTTTTACATAAATAAATTAAATATATGTTAATATTATTATTATGTAAAATGAAATTTAAACATAAAAACTCAAAGTATATGGAATTTATTTTTAAAATTACATGTAATTAAACATATATTATTATATTATAAACTTACATAACCTATTAAAGAATTATTAAAATAAAATTAACATTATTTTCTATATAATAAATTCAAAATTAAACATTTCAGTTTTCCGTAAATTTTTTAAAAACATAATTTTTATATGAATAGAAAAATTATAATTATCAAATGAAATATTTTTTATGAAACATTGATGAATCAATTATTAAAAATTTAACATCAAAATGAATATATAAACTCAAAATTAATTAAATACAATAAATGATTTATTTTAAAATAATGTACTCAAATTAAAAATCTAAATTGTTATTGAAATATCTAAAATATGAAGCATTCTTAAAAATTACAATATTTCACAACTCCTAATAGATTTTTAATAAACTAATAAATTTGGATTGGGAATTATTGGAACATACTAAGATCTTTTTATTTTAGAAAAATATGAGTGAAAATTAAAAAAAACATATATTACAAGGTTTACAGTGAAAATATATTTTATTCACCATTTTAGTCAATAATACCAAAAACATTTAGTATAAATACCCACCCTCTATTTCATAAATGAAATCATAACACCACATTCTATATCTAACACTTAAATGGATTCTAGAAGATTAATCCCCTTATTATCCTATTGAATTTTATGGATTCACCAAACTCTATGATTTTAAATAATTAAGTGTCTTAAAGATGAATAAGAAACTAGATAAGGGAATGGTTTTCTCACCATTAGTTTCACTTTCTTCTTGTATTACACCTTTATTATAACTATTTCATTATAAAAACAATTAAAACTAATTTTGTAGTATGATCAAATTTTATTAATTTTTTTAGTAGTCATTTATGACTATATTATCAATGTATTTATATGACATATATTCCATATATCAACTATTGGCAATGTGTTATTAATGTATGGCTAACCATCTATGAAGACATTGAAAACTACCTACCTATCACCACATTTATAGATTATTAGTATGAAATATATATATAATATGAATATAAAATTCAATTAAATTAAATTTCTATAATTAATTCAAATAATTTATAAATATCCCCGAATCATAATCATGAAATACAAAAAAGATCATATTTTTTTAGTGAAACAAATCATCACAAAAACATCAAATTTTATAAAGAAAATAATCAAATATAATAAAACAATTATAATTTCGAATGGGTATTAAAAATGAATATAATTAACTAATAAATTATTGTTCAAAAATTTATTATTTTGTAGTGTATAATGTGAAAAGGTGATGAAAAATCTCTAATTTTTTATGGTTCATTTCAAACCTGAATCAATATTTTTGGTTTTTTATAATAAAAATTTATATTAAAAGTGGGTAAATCTCTACTATTAGCAATGTTCCAATAAAATATTTCCACATTATTTTATTAATGGATATACATTATTTTATATTATTATATTTCCTTATAAAACTAAAATGATATTTCAAATAGTCCTAAATATCAAAACATCTCATTAAAACCTATAGGGAAATAGTTTCACCATGAAAAGACTGATGAAGTTTTATTTGAAATTGTAATCTCTCAAATTCATTTGGTTACAATAATTTTCATTCATTAAATAATAAATTATTATATATTTGTGTGGATATTTTATATCAAATGGATTATTTCATTTCAATGATATTTTCAATTATATGTGGCATGCGTGATTATGATCATATTATAATGAAATAGGACATACCCAAATTATATATCCTCATAATTCATTTGGTAATTCCATATATCTCATGAGATAATATATTATGTTCATGATAATGATAGTATTTTTTCACTTTTATGATGTTATAATTTATACTCTTATATTATGTGTGTAAATGATTATATAATTGTTCACAACATATTTGTAGGGAAGAATTATAATATTGTATTGTTTTATTATAATGAAAATTCAAGTTCTGTGAAATTTTCATCTGATTACATAAATCATTTTTTGATTTACCTTTTATTATGATTTGATTTTATGGATAATTCTCAACCATGTTCAAAAATTTTCCATGTTTTATGTTCCTTTAATTTTTATATAACCACATGCTAAGTAATTATCTCACGTATTTATTTGATATATGTCCTCCTTATATAATGTTCAATAATATGAAATGGGAAAATAATAATAATGGTTTTTGGATGAAATTAAATAATGGTTAATGTTTTCATGTAAAATTATTTTTTAAATCCTTAGTATTCAAAACATACTGAACCATTCAATATTAGATGTTTTTAATAATATTTTTTCTATCATTAATGTGATTTAATAATAATTTATGAAAGTTTATGGTCCTTATACTATCATAAATATGTTTGAATAGATTCAAATCAAATAAGATATGTCTATATTTTTTATTGTTTTAACCAATACCCACCTTCAAATCTGTTTCTAGCATCCCATAAATATGATAAATGATCCTTTAATCCTTTCACATAATCCATATCCAGGAATAAAATGTCAAACTATAAGAACTTTTGGTTTATCTGTTCCCATTTTTTTGGATATATAGTGGAATCCAACTTTCCTTCACATTCCCCAACAATAATACCTCTACTAAAGCCCGTCTATTTGAGTTATACAATATTTTCTCATTTTTATAAAATATGATAAATAATTTTCAAATATATTGAAGGAACATATATGTAAACAAAATATTACATTATTACTTTATTAGATATATATTGGTTCCCATGTTTAAAACCCATGGACAATACAAGAATAATATTACAACATTACTTTCTTTTTTTGTGTCCTTTTCCATACAAAAATTAAATGAAAAAAATCATGGGTAAGTAATCCAAATCAATAAATTATGTTCCATATTAAAATTAATACATATTTATTGATTAAAATTATCATGTGTTAAAATGATATTTATGGAAAATTACGTTTATAGCCTAGCCTCAAGGATTATAGTTGCCAAACATCACACTCATTTACCTGATTTCATGGCTATGAAAATTATGTCATCCATTTGTGATGATTATCCAATATGAGGATTCGTCAAAATAAAATGTCTATATTTTGGAACATTTCAAAATATAAATATAATTAAATGAAATTTCATTATTATCTCACAATTTTAGAATTGATACTCAGGCCCTCCACAGTAGCTCAACATTCAATAACAATTTAATACCCATTATAACCCACTACTAAAAGAGGAATTCATAACACCCATGACCAGATAATTGTCACTGCATTTGAAATGTCTTATTAATATAGACCATTTTTATGACTTGATTTTGTCTAACTTCAATAAATAATTCTTGGCTATTATAATTCATTATTCTCGATAAAAAATGATAAATTTTCATTGTAATAATTTTAGAGGTAGCATATATGGCTCAGTTAATAATATATATATATATATATAACTAATGGGGCGAATATCTAATTTACATATGAACCTTTTCATTATAATTATATAATTTATCATTTGTGACTTCCACATGGTCATCCTTAATATATTAGTTTCTATTTATTTTCATTTGGTTAAATTCGATGTGGTCTAATTTATAACACATGAATTCTCTTCCACCTAATTTTTTAGAGACACGGTAGTTCTTGATTATTAGTTATGATTTCGATAACACATTCACATACATTTACTAAAATTTGAAAACACATTCGTTGTCAATTATCCCCATATTACTATAGGACAATAAAAATGATTTTTCATCTTCCTTATCCTTAAAGTACTTTTAAATATACAACCATGAATCCTTTAAGATTTCACAAAACATTGATGAGAAGAAATTTATGCATAATCTAACTTTAAAATACCTAATTCTTTGATCAAGACCATAAATTTTTTGTGGTACTATATTCCTCTGGGACGTTTATATCCTTAGTACTGCACCCTCTTAGTTACTCCATGATGGAAATTAGTGATATGTATTTTTATTAATCACAATATACCTCTTTTTGATCACTGATCAAAATATATAATAACTATCTCTATTTATATATAAATTCACAGATGGAACCCCCCCCCCCCACCCCCAACCCCATTCAATATCACTAGATTATTATTCACTAGTTTTTACATTACCAATGTTCTTTAAACATATTTTTTATTTCTATGTGCTAACTATTCAATCATCTTGGCATAATTAATTACATTTCCCATAACCAATTAATTCTGATGGATTTATGTTTTTTTATGCTACATGACTATGTATTATTCTTATATTTCATTAAATGTTGAAGTAACATTATCCACCAACTTGATCTAATATTAGAATAAATTATTTTTATATCTATTCAATATGACCATAGGTTTAAAAAAATGATTCAAGTTATTTATCCTTCAACACCAGGAATATATGTTTGATTATTTATGACCATAAATATCGGTTTCATATAGTTTTTATTTAATTAATAGAAACACCAATAATATATTCTCCATGATATCCAAACATAAACAACAATAATAAAATGTCCAATATTATTGACCTCAAATAGTATTAATATATGTTCTTTTGCATTGAACTATAAACACCAGCAATATGTAGTCCAATATATTCAACCATAAACCCATACATCATATGGTAAATTAATTGTGAAAAAAAACTCTAGTAACCTATTTTTTAAGATATATGGAATGAAACAATAGAAACATAATTTTTTTATGAATTACATTAATTCATTAAGGAATTTATACAAAATTCATAATTCTTATCAGATTGAAAACCAGTAAAGGGTATTATTATAAAAATAAATTTTCATTGTTTCTAGGGTTCCCTTATCTGGGTCAGAGGATAAATATATGGAAGTAGAATAACTTAAAAAATATCATGTGGGTACAATGATATGACCCATTAAAAATATGAGTTATTCTCATCAGATCCCCCTTTGATTCAAGAAAATGTTAGAGAAATGATATATCATATTTCATCAATCTGATGGTGTAAACAATGCACAAATGTTTAACTAATAGAATACTATAACCCATCATAACATGATATCCCTTTAGTAAATATACTCTACTTCATATGAGTATGGTTCTCCTTCAACCATCCATGGATATATGAAATGAGTATATCTGAAATTAAGCATATCGTTGTTTTGTTTATTCATACATGACTGAATACGGCTTAGTATATCTTCCACATGTTGACTTCAAAATAGAATAATACTTTACCCAAATTAAAGGACCTAAATTATTGTATTCTTTGGAAGGACTGTTATATAAACAATTGAATTAAACATATTCATTTGACATTAGATTTTTTATTTTCATATCCAAGTGTGATTGATTATAAATATTTTGGATTGGACATAAATGGTACAAAATTTCATCTATTCATTTCAATTTGATTACATCCATGATACACCATTATGAATTGAAATCATTTTTAGTAAAATAATATAATTTATTATTTTTAAAATATTTTTCGGGACCACATAATGAATCAATATATGTTATATGACCATAAAAAACATTAATATATTTTCCAAGAATTATGACCATAAATTAAAATTCTCTGCTTTTGAGACAGTCCATTGGGTCAATGTTTTTCGATATTAAAATCATTATATTTAATTTTTCAAGGACGTATGACATTATATATCATCATTAGATAATGGAAAAACCCTCTTTGAATTATGATGGTATTTATATCTACACCCATTCATTAGGCATTTAAATTATTATACAACTTCCATTTTTTTTGAAACCTACCTGATATCCAAATATTTTATTTTATTTCCCTTAATACACCTCTAAATCAAATTCATTTCATTCCTAGTAATTTCAATTTTAAATAGAGGAATTATTTTTGTTAGTGGAAATTAAATTGACACACACACATTTATATGAGAATCCATAATATGGTCATCAGGACGATAAAAAATTTGATGTTATGTAAATGAAGTATATATATGTTAAAAGTTAAAGTGAAAGAGTAATAGAAGTTACACATGATTTAATACAAAATAGGGGATATAATTTCCCATATAAGTTTTTTTAATCATATAATATTTTTGTGAAAACTTCCATCAATGAGACTGACATGGATTTCCCATGTTACTAAAAAAAGTGTGTTAAGAAAAAACCATTTTTTATGGGCTTTCAACTAATTTTTTACAATTAATAAACTTTTTATAGTTAGTCTACTTAAAATTTGGGTGTCGATTACACCACACAAATTTATTTTACTAATATTATTGATAATTTGAACTTATAGATAAAATGGTATAGAAATTTTAATATGACAAGAATTTTTTCAACAAATCAACATAGGTTTAACAAAGGATAACTCCATTTGGATAAATATTTATTCCAATTGAATCTATATGGATTTAATGTTCCTAGAAGTAGGATCTCATTAGATCATGTGATATTTTTATTATCATGTTGTATGGCTACTTGATAAAACGACCATAAGTTAAAATTAAGGGTATTTGATCAAATTCTCAACCAATATATATGTAAAAGATTTAAAAATATATAATATATGAAGGATCCACCCATTATGAATTTGATTAATACGATGTGCAATGAATATGTTGTTAATTGAAGAGTCTTACTTGTGATTTTTCAATCACTTACTATACATAAAATACACACACACACACCAATGGAGGAGACACGTGTCCCTAGAAAAATGATTTCCCCACCATATATAGATTTTTTTTTATCCTTTAAATGACTCATGGTGATCACGTTTATTAGGTAGTGATATTGATATCAAATCCCAATTCCAATAAAACATCAATATTTTCCATTTGAAAATAAATAAAACATAAACATATATAATTAGTATCAATAGAAGAGTGAAATTATTCAAGAGATCAATGATTCATAATCTCAATCTATATAAATCAGTATTTAGAAATGATGTAATTTATAAAAAATATGAATAGATTAATATTTATGAACTGTGTGACATAAAAAAATATGGTGACATATATGGTAATGTGATTTCCAAAAAAAATTGACTCAAAAGATATTCCATTCCCAAAGTATCCTTACTGTACACCATTTACATGATCACATGACCACTATCATGAAACATGATTGTATATTCCATTTTTCATACTTGACAAACAAGTCATTTTTGAAATTAAAATTTTATAAGATTTAACATTTATTTTTGTTTTTTATCCAAGCATCATCTCCCACTAGTAGATAGGTGATGATGTCCAGATATGAGCAACATACATGGTGTAAGATTTCACATGATCTTCATGTGTCCACATTCTTTATACTAACCCAGGATTTTCATACATCAATATTACCTTTTTCAAATCAATATTCACTAAATTATACAAACACACTCATGAATATCGTAATAGTTTTGCGCAATCAAAATCATGAGACACGATAATATTAATTAATTAATGATCTTAAATGTCCCCCATAAAAACTTCCCCCTTTATAGATAATTTGTAACAACCATTCTCCATAATCTATGGATAGTAACTAAAGAAATTATGGGCATGGATTCTCATTAAGAGTGAATAAGGATGATGTATAAATGATACATTTCTATAAAGGCATGATAAGTTTTTCATTACATTTGAAAACCATACCACGCATATCATGTATTAAAATATCGATTCAAGATATAAATATTAGATGTCAAAATGTTATTAATAATATGGAAATAAATTAACATAAGTCATTAGAGGATAACATTTTCATAAGATATAGTTTTTTTTAATATAGATAAGAATATAAAATTCTTTGTCAATTCCAACCACGATGATATTAATAACATGTTAGGCTTAGGATAACCGCCCATGTATCAAATTATAGATTGGGAAGACCACACATGTACCATCAATTTAATCAGCTATACCTCATGGTTTTAACACACTACCATCCATATTGGTGTCCATTTCCCCATATTTGAATGGGTCCAATCTCAAAATCATCTTGTATGTCATGTGACTCACCAAATACCATCATAGTGGAAAAAATAATTCACTAAATCAAGTTCACTCTCCATTACATTCATATCTATATAATGATATATAAATACTTACCCAATAAATTATATATTTATATAGGTACCTCCTTTTTTTGATACATTACCACCATTTTTTGTTATAACACAACAACTATCAAAAAAAGAAAATAATACATATGAGTCCCACAAGTTAATAAATTTTACATTATAAAAAACCCATAAAATGAAATGGGATCCCACTGAAATTAATCAAATCATAACATGTGGAGAATATTCATATTTTATAATCATTTCATCATAACATAAGCCAAGGAAATGTTTGAGGGTTCACAAAAATATCAAAGAATAACATGTGGATTAAAATCGGGTTTCATAAACATCTTGTCATCATTAAAATTAACAATTCATACAAATAATATCAATTTTATCATTGTATCATCTCAGAATTAATTAATAACTAACCTTAAGTGATATCAACATAGATAGATATGGAATTATAAAGATAACATGGAAAATTTCATAACGAAATAAATCATTCATTGAAAATCTAATTTAAAATTATAAAAAAATATTCAAAATCCATTTTAGAGAATATAGAATTAAAAATTAAAAATTATTCTTTATAGAAAATAATTCTCTTGATGATGGTAGTTTTTATTCATACTGTAGAAGAAAAAACATCAATTCCTTTTACATTTTTTGTAAAACAAAAATATTTAATGATTACCAAAATGACAAAAAGATTATATATTTTTTATAACTATCTAAAATGGGTAAATAATATATTAATTGATCATTTTGAATATTTTATAAAAAATTCATGAAAATATTTTTATAAAACATTGGTATTGAAGGATGTTTTTTATATAAAATCAAATTTTTCTTATAAATGTTCTTTTTTTCTCTTAAGTACATAAAAGAGAAAAACTAAGTGAAAACATGTATAATCATGACATTATAAAGGAGAATAAAATTCATGATATTCTTGTAAGATTGATCATAAGATTTAATCATTGAGTTATAATCATATATAATCCTAATAAATGATGATATTCAGAGATAAAACGCTTACATCTTTGGTAACATTGAACCATAAGAATCCTAAAAGAATATAAAAATGATAATTAAAAGAATATTATGTTAAATAAATTCTAGGTATTTTAAGACAACATTGATTTATATAATCCTCATGAATGAATATAGATTAATAACATAACCTACGTCTCAAAGATGTAAATTTCAAACAAAAATACCTCACTTGTTTGATATATTTTGAATTGTAAACGCCATGAAAGAGATATCCTAAAATTGTAATGAAAATAAAAATAATTTTATTAATATGTGTCATAAAATTCATTCATGGGACATATACACACCACCTAAGAAAACATGTAGTCAATATTGAACGTGTTTCAAGGAAAATAAAAAGGCAGTTAGAAATATGTTATCGCTTCAGTAATCATTTAAATTGTAAACCAAAATGTTGAATAAAATCAAATTTAATTTCAAATATCTATAAAAAGAATATTAATGATATAAAATGACAATGGATATGTATATAAATCACAATAATTAAATTATTGGTGACTAGCTCATGTATCAAGGAAATAAAAGAGTTGAAATCCTCTTACCTTAAGACTTGACATTAAATGAACTAATTCAAACATAATTTATAATAAATATAATATTATTATATAATTTATTATATAATATATATATATATATATATCATACCACATATGATTTTATTATGACATTTTATAAAAAATTTATTACTAATTTCAAGTTAATGTTAGGTTTTATATAGTAACATCTTTGTTTTTAATATATGTTTATATTTATTAATTATTTATTATATGAAATTTATCAATTTTTAATCATATTAAAATTTTAATATATCTTATCAATAACATATTTATTGAGTATAAATTTATTTGGGGTAATACGTCAAATTTAGGGATAAGAAAGGAAATACACCAATCACTGAGACGGTAAGTCGTATGTACGAATGAATATTGTTTCAATTTTTTTACCATAATGATTAAAAGTAAAATAAATTATACAATAATAAATATTCATTATCGTCATTAATTATTTCCATGTAATGTGTCAATGAACCACATCTCTTTGTGGGGTGGTTGTCTATCGTACACCTGAATGACTTTATCATATTAAAAATATTGAATGTATGAAGGTATGTGTGATACAATAATTTTATAAGAATAATAATATAATATATATAACATATAAAAATTTAATCCAACATTAAATTTCATCATAGGAGGTGGTCGTAGAAAAAATAATGACATATATTTATTAGTAGGTAGTCTGCCATATCCGAGAAGGATGATTTCATCATCCATTTGGTCGAAGTGTTGAATATACTAGGTCATGACCATAATATAAACAAAATAAGAATATTAATGATACATAAGATATTATATGTTTATTTTAAAATTATTATTTAAGGTGTTGGATTATGAAATAAAACCCTAAAAATTGTTCATGAATGATAATTCTTCTTTAGGTTTCATCATTAGGTTTGTAGAAAAAGAATTTATAGGTTGGATTTTTGACAAAACTAATGCTTCATGGATTAGGGGATGTATGATGGGAATATATTTTTTCTTTAATTTTCTAAAGCATATGTTCAGAAATATGTTATGTGGATATAATAAATGTTGGTCTTTTTTAATTGAGGTTAGTGAAAAATATGAATATTTTTGAAACTATTCAATCATACTAATGTTTTTATAATTTAAAAAGATTGAAAAATGGTAGACAATCAAAACTATAAGATATATGGTGGAAATATCAAATTAAAATAGTTTTTAGATATGATTTTCATAATTTTTGTTTATAATTATAAAAATAGTTTATCCATTGGTAGTTCCTTTTCTTTAGAAGGTGTGGCAATTATTATATATTATTTTCAATATTCATTTTGGTAAAAAATTATGATGACCTTATTAATAATAATAAATTAAGAGGATACTAATTATGAAATCCATTATTTAAAATTTTTGTTTGACAAGTGGAAAATTCTAATTTAAAATAAATCTCATATATATAGTGAGAGTGTAGTGTTTTATAGAAAAAAACGTTCAAAAGTTAATAATGTGTTTATACTAATATTCAACAAGAAATTGATTCTGATTATGTAATTTATATAAATTGATTTAAAATTAAATTAATTTTAATATCAAACCAAATTATTATATAATATATATTTATAATAAAATTAAATAAAAATGAACTTTTCAATTAAAATTGTGTTTTTATCATTATTCATCAAAAGATGAATCTTTTCAAAAAAGACCCCAAAAATAAACTCTCAGAATATTTAGTAAAGATAAAAGGAAAAATTAAATCTATTTTACAAATTAAATTTTCTAAAAGTGTCAAATTATAATTTTCTAAATTATTGTGCTAAAAATTATTGATAAAATTGTTTTCAATAAAATTTCAAATTTGAATGGTCAAATTGGATTTATTCTTATATATTTCTATGAAAACCTAGAATATTACTGTTTAATTATTTATTTAATGTATATAATATTGGTTAAATTTAAATAATTTAATAAATGTTTTTTGAATAATTTATTGTCATAAAAGATGTTTTTTCAAAATATTATATTTCTAAAGAAGAATTCATATATTTTAAAAAATGTTTTAATTTGTAATTAATTTTGACTATAGAATAAATTATATATACATTATTAAACTAAATAATTTCATTTATGTCGATTGTATAGTTGAGATGCAAAAGAGACGTGTGAGAAGGAATCATTGATGAGAAATTGTTGGCCTTATGATTTTTTGAGTGCTGAATAATTAGTGACTTCTAGAAGATATGGAATTTTATGATGGGGTAATTATAAAGTCATGATCCATTTATTCTAGTAAGAACCTTGGTTTACGTTTTCCCTTCATTATTATCTCATTTATATATGAATTTCCTCAATAATTTATATTTTCTTTTTGAAGATTGTTTGACCATTAAATGTTGTTGGGGTGTTTTTTGATCCTCATTAGAGAGCGTATGATTTTGTTTATGAGGAACTTGTTTGTTTTTAAATCATGTGGGAATGAAAATGTAGGTATAATAGCTATAAACATCCACAAAAATTATTAGTGGGGGCATAAGCATGCTGATGGGTGGCTAGTTGTGGGGTCTTCAAATAGGATGCCCACAAACTAGATGATGTCATTCATTGGCCAGCATGTGGGATTCTTTAAGAAAGAGTTTCCTAAATTAATTTCATTGGCCAATTTGTGGTGTTCCATAGTCAAAATTCATTCATACTTTTTACATTAGTAAATTGGTAAAATAAATGAGGAAAAAAAGGTAGGTTATAATTGTAATACTATTTTAATATACTTTTTAATTATAATATCTTATTCATCAAAAACCATCACAATTAGAAATTATACATAACAATATCAAGTTGAATATATCGAATAAAATAACATTTCATCAAAAAATAATCTTATATTTGAATCATCTGATCTCCCTAAATATTTTCCCCCTCTATCTACGGATAAAATTCCTTTTTCGTCATGTTTTTCTTCACCAATGTGGGTGAAATATGAAGTTTATGAGTAGATTTTAGATTTTTTTAGGGATTATGATTATAGAATATTTTCATGATCATTTGATCTTTGGAATTTCTATTGGATTATACTATGTTAGGTGATTTATAACCTTGATTGAGAATCATGAGACCTTACAATTTTGTTATCTTCAAAATTAAATATTTTCTTATAAATTCATTTGGTTTGTTTTGATAATTATATTTATTTAAAATGAAATAAAATTTTAAAAAAGACATGTTATCTTAGTTAGCATGGTAATGGATTTTTAAATGGGTATTTTCATTAAAAACTATTTATAAATGTTATGTGTTCTATAAAATTCTTAATGGACTATTATTATTAAAAATGAATTTTTAAACATGTAGGTAGTGATACATAATTTTTTTAATAAAATGTGATTTTTTATTATTTTAATGATTTAGGGAAACAAGTCACATTGGGAAACATGGGTGCATCCCGATATGAGAATATGCTACCTTTGTGTGTGTAGAACCACTATTCATTTTTCTTGTGGTACTGATAGACTATTTTAGAACATTGTATCGATAGGATAAAAAGTATCACTAGATTAGTGTTCCACTACATGTATCAGAATCTATTCCCAAAATATAATGCCCATTTCATCTCTGTTTAATAAACAATGATATCATTTCTTGTTTTATTTCACAAATGTTTACATTATGATATTTTTAATTATATATATTATTACTTCATCATACTTTAATAGATATACTTTTCATATGACTAGATAATATAAATATGAAATTATTTATAAATAATCCAACGGTTATTTTATTTAAATGGATTCTATTTGAGATTAATTTTTAACAATTTTTTGAAGATAAAAATAATGGCTAAATAGTCATAAACAATTTATAGATTCATGGTGGAATCTAATAGGTTGTTTCCCTCTCAAAATATATATGTTATTCTATGTAAGGATATTTGAATTTGTAAGACACGGGTAATGTTGGTTTCTCTATATAATATTTTCATCATTGTATTCACATATTATTTGAAGTGGGATGTGATGGAGCTGACATATGGTCACCAGGGAAGATGGATTTAATCTTGTATGATAATTTTTTTTCTTTTTATATTTTCCATTTTTGATTAATGTTATATATCCCATAGTTTTCTGAACCATTCCATTATATATTAATCTAATTTTTATCTCAATTAAATATTCTTTTGATTCGTTATTTTTTGGTTAATCATCACATTGTATGGAGGTCATCTCGATTGACATTTCTTATTGACAAGGGATTGTGTATTATATAATCTGTATCATTACATATCAATATTATCATATTACATCCCCAACATTATGAGTCCCCTTGGTATCATTAACAAGGTGATGTGTCCAATTTCATTGTACATTATGTGTATGATCAATTATATCTATCGGTTATTCCATATAAGATAGACATCATACCAATTGGATAGAATTTGATTTTAGTACATGTGTATTGTATGATATTTACATCATAAATGATATATACGTAACACTATATAAAAATGAGATTCGTTCAATGGGTGTAAAATGTGATAAACTTCCATAACAACAAAATCATGTAATATATGTGTACATTGTTTCTAGGGTGTAAATATTCCACTTCTAACATCATAACCCTCAACCATGGTGATATCTAAAGTATTTCAATTATTATAACCTAAAAAATTAAATCTCACATACTATTAACAACATTTATTTGTAATGTCTTTTATTTCTTGTCTGTAGTTTTTAAATATTATATGGAATTATTATGAGAGAAAGAGGGGAGGTGGCTTGTCATTCCGAGGCCCAATGAGCCCGAAAAGATGGTTTGAACTTTTTTTAAACCATAGTGAGATGGAAGGTGTGAATGGTTGTGGATGATTCTTAACGGATGCCCAAATTAAAAATATAAGGGCACCATTATGTCTGGGATGATGACTTTACCTGATAATGGACCTAACCATGGAAGGTGCGAGTCAAGGGAAAAAGTAAATTTTCAGACGTTTTTAGTAAAATAAGATAAAATTAAATTAAATAATTCAATAGGATTATTTTATTAGAAAACTGTTTTCATAGTGCAACAATGGGGAAGCTATTTTGATAATTAATTCCACTCCATAACGGCTCAGAAACACCAACATCGAATCATTAATGTCACAGCATAATGGGACATAATAACGTGTTCCCTCCTTTTTATGTGTTAATCAAATGTTAGTCGTTGGCATAAAATTGAGAGAAACTCTGCTGAATTCTTGGAACATTAGAGAGATCTCTCGACGACGAACGATGGTGAATCAAAAGTGTGAATCGCTATGCCAATAGAGTTTCAGGATCATGACGACAATGATAGCATAATCCTGTCATCAGCAATCGATCCCTCCTTGATGTAGGGGTTATGTTTTAATGTTGTTTTATTCCACATTCATTGAATCTAACAATGAACTCAGATCAACAAACGAACTAGTTGATCCATAGATCATCGTTTTTTTGGGAGAGATACTTTGTGTTTGCTCCTAGGAGATTTATTATTCCATATTTTCTGCTACTGATTTACCATGTTTAAAACCTTCTAACGGGAGCGGATTAACATCGTGACGAACAACGGTGTATGTTCATTCCTCTTTTGTTTATTGGCTTCCATCCCCCGTTCTTCCTCGCGTTCTTTATACTATTCATGTGAATGTGAAAAAAGAATCATTTCAAACCCATTTCATTGAACAAAAAATCCAAAATCAAGGTCTGTCATCATGACGACCAAGAGGAGAAGAGGTGACAATGGCGGTAGATTAATCAGCTCAAGTAAAGAGAGATCGTTCTTCGAGCGTTCATTGCATGAGTTGATCGATACACATTTTCAATGTCCATTGGTGGCCTGAAATAAATGGATATGACTTCAGGGAGTTTGTGAGGCCTAGAATCTTGAGTTGTGTGGAAAATTAATCATTGGAATGATGATCAAAGCTCCACCGAGGTACGGTGAAGCAGTTCCACAGTTCAGAAAATTTTCGGAACACATGGCATGTCTCCCGATGAACACGTCGTGTGGACAGGAAGTGGTGTCTATGGTTCTACGACGCACAAAGTGATAACAAGGTTTTTCCCCCAAAGAACACGGAATGTGGGTCCTTATGGATGACACACCATGTATCTTAGACGATACACGGACATGGGGTGGGGTACACGGTCGGGTACTCCACCACAAGACCAGACTAGGACAGCTGCATTGTAGAGACCCAAAACCTAGAATACATGAACATTACATTACTTTTGAGGAAAATGTAATACATAATGAAAACAGACACACTAGGACCGTAATAGTCTAGTGTCTTTGGAAACTCGAAAAATAATCTTCTAATCATGGTGAAAGATATTCAATATATCCCATAAAGATCGTCCACTTTTCTTTCCATACCTAAAACCTTTCTTTAAATCCTTGGGAAAAGAAAACATATAAAGGGTGACCTCAAATGCTTAGTAAGGGTAAGCATAGAGAACATAAAACAATCCATAAACATTTGAATGAAAAAACCTGAACATAAAATATAAACATCAAAATCATGAGAAAAGACATAAATCTTGTCAGTATGTAAGGAATATATCATAAAAAAACATCAATAATGATAAAATAGCATGGGAATAAAACATATTATTGTGGAATCCATTAAGAACATGTTATGATTTCCATAGTAGCCAAGGCATTGTTGCCAAGAACATCTTAGTGGACAAAGTCCCTTTCTGAATCAAGTTCACTCCTCCTTCCAGTACAGTAACACTGAACCAGATTAACTTACCGTTCCAGCCATGTCTATCTCATGAGATATAAATCCTTACCTAATTCATTTAAGGGATATATTGGTCCCACCCATCTCATAATGAAATCATTGTTACTTTTTCCACAAAATAAACATAAATCATTCCTCATAACCCAAAAAAGAAAATGGGTTTCATAAGCATCATCTCATCATAACATAATCCATACAAAACAAATGGATATCATTTCATCATAAGAAAAGTAAAACCATTTAAATCATAGATACATTATAATTGAAATATACACATATGAAATAATTTTATCTTAGATGGAAAATGGTTTTGATAAAACACTTGAAATGAATTCTTGAGGAAGATATCCTTTCATCATCAAAATCATTTTCTTTTCACAAAATGTCATGAAATTTTAAAAGAAAAGGATTTTGTTGAAAATTTTATTGAAATCATTTTGAAGAAGCTTCATGAAAATAAGGCTTTATAAAATCGTAAAACTTCTTTCATGCTGTATAAGTTAAAAAATGTTCTTCTCATACTTTTGCCGGAAATGTTAGAATAGTACCTTGTATGGTAATCAAAAGAATGATTCCATACATAACATGTAGTAAAAGTGAAAAATTGGTAAAAATGTCTTTAAACAAACATGAACCCATTTTTGAAAATAGGTACATGGATGATAAATATAACCCCCGTAAATACTTACGAATAAACAATCTCGGATAAAAATGAGATTGGAAAAGTTATCCCTTAACATAAGTCTGATATGCTTCGTACGCATCCAAACCTCCTATATAATTATATAAATAATGTCATTTAATTATTAATGAATCATATTTATGATATCATATATTGTTCACTTATGACATTATATTACGCGTGCTTTTGTAAATTCTATGCTAATGTAGCGTTTTGGGTAAAATCGTTTCATTTATCGTACGCGTTTGGACTTGTTGTTCTTGATATTATTATTACTTATATCATGATTTACATACTTCCAGAATGTAAAACATTATTTATATATCATATATATTCTGTGTATATTTATATATATATATATATAATAGATAGATAAATGAAATGAAACACACCGTTCATGGAGACGGTTGGCCGTACATATGCATGAACGCTGTTTTTCATTCCTTGTTGACTTGAATGGAAGTACATAGATGACCCATCTATATAAGCATAATTCCAGTAGATTTATCATTCCATATATTTCATTATTTTTCATTATATACACTTCATAAACATTCTTGAATGGTTAACATGGAAAATGAATCTCATCACGTCGTGGAGACGGTAGTCCGTACGTACGCACGGGCGATGATATTGTTCCCATAATTATTGAATTGAATTAGAGTGGATGATATAATATCTTAGAATAATTATGATGTTATAATAATCATATATAGTTATTCTTTACACCATTATACCCATCCAAGTAAGGTGGTGTTGGAAAAGTAGATTACACCATGGGGTGGAGACGGTATTTCGTACGTACGCACGCGCGATGATTTCATTTTCCGTTGGATGGATAAAAGATGAAATAGGGTTGTTTAATATTTATAATAACATATAAGTATATATTTAATACTTATGTTATTACTTTATCATGAAACAACTAATTAAAAAATATGTTGAAGAAGAAAGAAACTTGAAAGAATCGGTAGAAGAGATTACCTCTTCTTCGACACACATCTTTTAAGCTTCTACTTAAGGGACTAGAGTTGGTCTTTTGAGAAGACCAGAACCTCAATAATGTTTCTATGGAAGTTGAGAAGAGAAATGGGTAGGGTTTGTCTGATCTTTAAGGCTGAAAATCATGTAAAGAGAAGAAGGACGAGGTGGCCTTTTATAAGAGGGGTGAGAGGCACCTTAGGAAAAACTCAAAATATATACTTTATAATAATGTCATATTCAGTTTATAATAGCTCAAAATTGATTTATTTCGAAGCTAATGTGGGGATTGGTCTAAATCCTCTCAACAAATAGATTTTAGACAAGATTAGGTTACTATTTAAACTTTATCATTTAGATTTAACTCTATGTTAAATAATTTATCTTTTACTGTGTCTTCTTGTTTTCTTACACTATATGGTTAATAAACATACTATAACAAGCCAAACGAACCCCAAGATGTACATTATTAAGATATATATACTTATCTATTTAATTTATCAGAACCTTATATTTTTTTAAATAAAATAACAATTAATAATATAATATGTTTTTTAAAAACCATTTTATGTCAATTTTGACACTATTTGGTAATTGATTTTTCTGAAAATCATAACTAAATGATTAGTTAGAAATAAGTCCATTAAATCAATACTAACATGTCATATTAACCTATAAAATTTGTGGAATGTATTAAAAGTCCGAGATTACATTTATTTGGGTATTTTTAACATCATATATGTTAATATTTCATTAATAAGGTAATTACTACATCATCATTGTGTCATTAATAAATTAAATTATTTAATGTCTAAAAATAATAAATAAAATATCATTATATAGGAAATAGTTTTATCTCTATAATGAATATTTATAGT
Organism: Viscum album; assembly: GCA_963277665.1. Taxonomy (NCBI): domain Eukaryota; kingdom Viridiplantae; phylum Streptophyta; class Magnoliopsida; order Santalales; family Viscaceae; genus Viscum; species Viscum album. Next base: position 1,649,269,281 of record OY728133.1, read on the forward strand.
CGAATTTATTTTATGTATAACTATATATTAAAAATGTTTTACTTATTAAACCTTGATTTTCACTCTTTTAACTCTTCTTTGAATTAAATAATAATAAATGTCCTAATCTAATCCAAGTGGACATAAAGGGTCATATTTTGTTCCTAAGACTGTTTTTGGTCTAATTACACTTATCAAATATAATGAATACATGTGTTAGGGTAAAAATAAAATCATATTTATCTTTAATTACCTTATTTACTTTTAACCGTTGTAAAAAAGTAAAAAGTTACTATTCACCAAAAATTATTTTCATCTCATTGAACCATAGTTTACTTACTGAAATCAACAATTTCTCTCAGATTTTGGAAATTCCACTCACAAAAGTGCTGAAATTATTTTTTATACAAATTTGCAAACTCTCCTAGGAGGTGGGTAAAAGACGGTGAAAAGTTCAATAATATTTTTATATATCTAAAATTATTATAAAATGAATCCAATGAATTACATTGAACATATATAGGTATTATGTATCTATTTTGACATAAAATATTTTACAATATAATAAAAAATTATTTATATAAAAAATTGGTTTTTAAATAATAACCTAGGGTTTTCACTATTCATCAAAAATTGAAAGTTTTCAGAAACATTCTAAAATTTCACCCTATGATAATTTCGATATTCCAAATCCAAAAATGAAGTCCATTTTGAATGATAAAATATATAAGATTTTAAAAAGTGGTTATTACTATTCATAATGGCTAGTTTATATAATATTTTAATAATATATCGTTGTTTAGTTAAACCCGATATTGCATACAACACACGCTATCGGGGAAGGTCGTGATTGTGTGTAATGAAAACCATGTCAGGGTTGCGTGTAGTGCAAGACTTCTTTGTTGTTGTGTATAACTATATCCAACCATATTCTATTTATACATTGAATATATATATATATATACTCAATGTTGCATTGAATAACTACTGTCAAACAAACATGAAATTGTGTTTAACATGATCCAAGATTAGTGTTGCGTATACTGCAAGCTAATACGGTGTTGCGTATAGCAGAAGATAATTTTGGAGTAGCATACAACACATGACATCAATGAAATTAAAAAGAATAATTCTCATAAAATCTCGTGTTGTTAAATTCTACCCCCCTTAAAATGAATTTCGCCCTCGAAATTCGTCGGGGGTTATAAATGGTTTACTAATTGAAAGTTTCTTTCAAAGAAACCCA